>OY776292.1:0-1200000 GCA_963675345.1 Trididemnum clinides | reverse complement strand
ATACAACGAAGGAGAGTTTGTTAAAAAATGCCTCTGTGACATTGTTAAAATCTTGTCTTCTGAAAACAACAAAATGAAAAGAATGTTATCAGATGTCCAACTGTCCCGCCACACTGTTGAGTGCAGAATATCTGATATTAACATAGTTATTGACTTACAGTTGCACTCTGACTTCCAAGCTTGCAAGTATTTTAGTGTCACATTAGATAAAAGTTATGACATACAATACAAGTCTCAATTGGCAATATTTGCACGATTTATTTCAACAGATTGTTTCATCAAAGAATAGCTCCTTGATATTGTGCCATTAAAAGACAGAACCTGTAGCATAGATGTGAAAGAAGCAATGATGGCCTCAATCAAGAAAGCAAATCTGCCCATAGCAAAACTAACTGCAATAGCCACAGATGGAGCGCCAGCCATGATCAGATCTGTGAACGGACTTGTGGGGCTGTGCAAAGCAGGCCCAACATTTAATGAAACACTCAAATCCTCAACAAAACTCGCAACATGAAACTTTATGTAAGCCGCTAACTCTGGAATCACCAGGTGCAAGAATTGAAATGTAAAATCATGTATGGTTTTACATTTTTGACCCTAAAGTTTCAGTCCTTGGCTCACAGTTTTTGCAGCATGAAAAAGCTTAATCTTTGTGACCATAAAGCACGGTATCAAAAAATGGCTACTTACATGGTTTTTTTCATACATGAGATGCATTAGACTACCAGGCGCACCAAATAAAAAAAAACTTGTTTTGTAGTTTGCATGTTTTACTGGTATATTTAAAAGAAACGATTCAACCAACAAATGTGCAATCAAACAAATAAACAAAATATTATTTAACCAAAATAATAAATGAACGAGAGAACAGAAAACAAAGATTAAATGAATAAATAAAAAATTGAAAAACAATACACTTTTTCAGTTGATTTCTTTTCTAGAAATCCATTAAAGTTTTCATCTTTTATTTTCAAGTCGATTGGTTGCACAATTTTGGCATCAATGCTCAGGTTTTTCTCATCACTTTTTGAGTTGGTGTCATTATTATTACTAGGCTGTTCAGGGAGGATTCCGGCCTTTCTGAAAGATCAGATGATGCTGGAGACTGATATCTTTGACCAAGCCTCTATGATCTATCGGCAGATTGTTGCGTTACTTGCCCTTTATTGTCTTCCCATCTTAATAAAAATGTGTATTCACCATCAGTCATCCATTGCTCTCATGCTGCTCACGATTTCACTTTAAATGAATCTAAAGGCTGCAGTTTTTTTGTCAACCCACTCAGAATGATGGCAAGCTCTGAATTTCTTTTTCTTGGGTTTTTATAGTATCTCTTGCATGGAGTCATAAATCAATAAAGATTTAGATATGTGGAAAAATCCATCTGGCCTTTTAATGTAAACTTCTCTCAACCAATCACTCATCATGTTCTCATCCTTTCAGCCCTTTGGATTAGTCTTAATAATGACACCAACTGGAAAGTTTTTTTTGGCAGTCTTTCATTTAAAAATGACCATGGGTGGTAGTTTCTGGCCATCTGCCTGGCCACCAAGAAATACACTAAAGGCTGATTTTTCATTTCCTGTGATTTGTATGGTAACGGCATAGGTCCCTGTTTTTTCAACTGTGTGGTTTAAGGGGATGTGAAATGTGAGGGGAACCTCATCCATGTTGGTGATGTATTTTGACTGTATTTTATGTTCACTAATTTTATTAGTGTAGTAGGTGCAAAATCATGCCAGCTTTTCTTTGTAGTCACTAGGCAGTTGCTGTGACATAGTAGCTCGCGTGGAAATGAAAAGATAATGTCTTTTCATAAAACAGAAGCACCAAGAAAAACCACCTCGTAAGTCATTCATCTTCATTTTGCTTGCAACTGCTGTTGCTTGTAATCAAATTGAGACAGTAGAAATACTTCTCTATTTGATAACCCACTGTTCAGTTTTATCCTCCAACTTTGACCATCTTGCTTTGTGCCCTTAAAAACTTTATTTTGTTTTTTTTTCACCTGACACAAGGCATTTTCTTGCTTCCTTCACTTTTGCACCATCGATTCATTTACATTGAATTCCCTTGCAGCTGTTCTATTTCCTTGTTCAATTGCATGTCATATAGCTTTTAGTTTAAAATATGCATCATAAGCATGTCTCTTAACAGGAAGCATTTTAAGACCGTTCCATATATAAAAAAATAATCAGAAATTGCTGTGCTATATTATACTTCTGTTAATGTAGCTTTGCTAGCAACAAAAATCATGAAGTGATCTGCAGAAACTGCTACACTCATTGCAAATGTACTGTGGTTGACAACTTCAAAGCATTTCCGTGTGCTCACAATGGGGAGACATTTCTCATCGATCTAGATTTTAAAATTAATCTCTTCAATAAACTTCAAAAAGTTTCTGTGCTACCTTGATGGGAATTCGGGTCATGCATGTACTGTGTTTGATTGATAAACAAACTATGAACATCCTTAATTGGTGTGAACGCATTACTTGCTTTGAACCAACTGACTGAACATAAAAAGAAAATTGAAAATGACAAATTAGTCAATTAAAATGCTTCTTAGTGTCAGCAAAATGGTCTCGGAATAGGTGATCTGACGAAGCACAATTTGATCCATACATTTGTTGCACCAGATTATAAGACGCATGTTCAATTTTGGAGAAAATTAAAGGATTTTAAGTGCACCTTATGGTCCGAAAAATACAGTATTTTTACAAAAGCAGTTTTGGGCTGAGAATGTTGATGTAAACTGCAAACAGCTGTTGAAATGTTTAGTCTTTTCATGTTCATTTTGTTAGAATTGTCATGGTTTTGCATTCTTTCTTAAATGTACGAGGTGTGTCAGGAAAGTTTTGAGATTGGGCTTGCTGTATGCACTTTGACTCAACTATCGAAAATTCAATTACATCATTGTATTATGCAATATGTTTGCAGTATATAGCCGTTATTGCAGTCCCGATAGCTTCATTATTTTTTTTGTGATGCAAGTTTGACAACAGCATCTTCAGTGGCTCTGTCACAGCCATTTATTTGATGTGAACACATGGCTGCTCAATCACGACAACGCACCAGTGCACTCGGCCCTGTCTGTTTGCCATTTTTTGGGCCAAAAAACGTCTCAGTGCTTGATCAGCCCCCTACAGTCCAGATTTAGCCCCATGTGATTTTTTTCTCTTCCCGCAGCTTAAAGGCATCATCAAGGGGATCAGATTCACAGACTTTGAAGCCATCAAGGAGGCCGTGACAAGGTAACTGAGGACCATTCCGGAACATGCCTTCCAGGACTGCACGGCATTGTGGCAGTTACACATGGAGAGTTGCGTTGAGAAGCAGGGGGACTACTTTGAAGGGTGTAAGTGTAGATTGGAGATTTTTTTGCAAATAAAATGTTTACTGCCTGAGTCTCGAAACTTTCCTTACACACCTCATAACAGTCAATGCTGGAAGTGTCTTCTCTAATGTCAAGTTTTTGGATCGCTTGCACTGCTTCTTTGATGGTGACTTAGCACTTTCCCTTGTATTTATGAGCTTAACTGGACATTCCCATTGGTCTTTAATTTTGAGAATTTGATTAGCTAAACCAGTTGTTTGCAAGCTAACTTTTGCTTGAGTTATTAAAATACCAGATTGTTGGAAACTTTTCACATCACTTTCACCTGGGAAAATTTTTGGATAATATGAGGCAATGTTTAACTAGCTTCCCCATCTTGTAACAACAGGCAGAGGGAGGCAATCGATAGCAGTGAATCTGGCTTGTCTGGTGTTGTTTTTTAATTGTTGCTGATTTGACAACATTTTCAAAGTGAGATTTAACATTCATGGCGTGATCGTGCAATAGATGTGCTACACATGTCACACAAAACAGCTTAGTATCCATAGATTTTAGTATGGCTCCTGCAGCCACCAAATATTTTGCAGCATCAAATAATAAAAGATAGAAACAATTTCTGTTGATTTTAAGAGATTTAATGGCATCACCAACTGCTTAAGCAATGCTGTTGCATGGTAGTGGTTGACAGTCATACAAATAACTGGCTTAAAGTGTTTTTAGGCTTCCAACTAGAATATTTAAATATTGTATGCCAGATAGAGTGGTGTCATTAGCAACCAGAAAAATTTGTTTGTCATGTATACAACATTTTTTATTTGCCATAAGTTATCTGTGCTTAATTGCAGAAGGCTTTATCTACAAGTAGTTTCAAATGGCATACTGAAATAGGCTAAATAGATTTTTGATATGTATATTGACTAGCTTGTACAAAGGAATATCAGCAGTCAAAAATGTCTTGGTTCCCTTTTCGTCAAAATCGTCTTTTCGTCTTGGTTCCCTTTTCGTCAAAGTCATAAAATAGGATTGAATTTTAAATGTTTTGGTAGTTTTAACTTTTGGCATTCTTTAAAAACTTGAATCACAAATTAAAGCAAAATTTAAATAAGTATGTCATGTCTCCCTTTTGAAAGTTGATTCCACTGTAGAGTAGTAAAATATTAATTTCTTAGTGAGGTTGCACACTCCACCTGCATAGAAAAGTTGTTCATTCTTTCTTGATTCATCTTAAATAATGAAAAGATACTCGTAGCTAGCATTGTAGATGATTTTTGCTGTACTGCAAAAGTTTCACCAAACAGATATACACGGTTATGTCTTTTAGTTGCAACTATTCGATCACAACTCAGTCACTCATAAATTCACCTGACTTTGATTATTGCACCACCATGGTTTAATTTTGACAAGAAGTAGTATTCTGTACTACAGTACAAAAAATTGCCAAACATTGCAAGATAAAACAAAAAAGTTCGGTAAGTTTTAACACAGTTATCAGTAATTCACCAATACAAAATAAACATTTTGACTAGCAGTTTAAATTACGAGAAATTGACTTCATTACTCTGAAAAAATTGACCTAATGGTAAAAATTTTATTCATCTATCAATAAAGAGTAGGAAGCTTACTCTTTATATTCATGTCTTTGAAAAAACCACGGTGCTCAAGCTAATTATCAAAAAATTATTTTGGTAAAAAAAGTTGCTTCAATTATCAATTATATGTCTTTAGGGTTGAGTCTGTCACAAAAAGTTAGATCAAGTGCATAAATTTCCCCATGTGGGGAAATTTATGTACTTGATCCAGAATCTCAATACACTCCCTTCCAGTGTACACTGCCCCGTACATTTACATACCAGGCCTGCCCCTTCAGTGGGCACTGCCTTTCTTTTAATGCCCTGCCAGCTGAGATTCGAACCTGCAACCATGGTATCTCAAGACCAGCTGTTCTAATGTTCGTAAGAATAAACTTGATAACTAAGGGGAAAATTTTGCATTTGCTGTTGTCTTGGGGAAAATTTTGCACTTGTTCCAAATTGATTTGCCAATGCTTTGAGCACTGCCACGGGTTACACTTAGGTGAAATTCCAACTCATCAACGTTAATTTGCATGTTGTTTCTGATTAAAATCTCCACTTTAGTTATATCAACAGGGAAAACAGAAAATTGCAGCCAATGCAAGTTAGCCAGAATAAGAGATCTATTCAAAGTTTGCATCTCTTTTAATTATTGAAAAGCTACCAAATTTGTCATTAAACAGTAAAACTTATTTTATATATTCATGTGGTCTAAGGTTTCACCTTTACAAAAGATTGCAATCTTTTGTGAATGCTATCAGAAGCTTCTTTTTCATGCATAAGAGATTGAATTTTTGCTTTTAGCAGTACTGTTCTTAACACAATCAGCTTGGCCAAACATATGTCTACACATGTTTGCATAAACAAAGTAAGCACCTCAATTTCAAAAGGAAATTCATATTAACATTTATACTAAATTTCAAAAAGTTTTATTAAAAGATGCATCTTTTGTAAAAAAATTTTATTATTTTTTGACAGAGCTTTGTATTTACCATAAGCAGCAAATTAAGTTTGCAGTAAGTTTTTTTGTGTCATAGTCATAATACTCTATCTGACATTTTATTATTTCATACATTGTGCTGTTCGTAGGTATGTTGGGTTTTGGCATAGGATTAATGTTAGTCAGATGCACTGTTAATGTGATGTTTTGAAGTGTTTTAGGTCATAGAGTTTGAATGATCAAATTAAATCTAAATTAATTCTTTTCATCAGTAATAGTTTGGTTAATGCAGCTTTCAAGTCTAGTAAAAAGCTGAGAAGCTAATATTTGCTAACTACATGTGTCTCAGGGTCTCAACTTGACACTTACAGAAAAAAAAACACGTCTAATCTTCAAAGCCACATAGTTTTACTGCATTTGCAAGGGGACCAGCCTCTCTGGAAAAATTTCCAGTGGGATAATTTTAATGGTTCTTTTTTACACTGATAAACCTGATTGTATAATGCATCTCTATGTTGAACCAAAAGACAGGTTTGGTATGGTACATAGTTAACTACAACTTTTTTTGTAATCCCATAGAGGTGCGATTAAAGGCAAATTCTATTGTATTAGAAATTACCTTCTGAGTAATTAGCATAAAATAAGGATGCATTATTATATAAAGCATTATTTAAAAAAGCAAAACTAGGATCCACATTTTTTTTCACATTTTAAGGCTTACTTCAATCATGATTGGTAATCTGTCACAGCGCATAGTGGTCAGCTACATTTTATTTTAAAAGATAAGTTTTTTTTCAAGAGGATTCAAAACCAGAATAGTTTAGTACTATTTGTTTACTCTTAGATTTCATAGCTTGCAAGTGCAACAAAGCTATCTATTTGTAATATACAAAAATTTAACCATACCCTCAAAAAATGGTGTTTTTGTGCTAATCTGACACTTAGAGCTATGTGCTTTTTGAGTGTTGGCTAACATTTTATCATCCAAAACAGTTCACATTTTTAGTAACCAAAATGTTGGTTGGTTTACAACAAACAACATATGAATGGAACTCTTGGATGTGTCTCTATATGCAAGAGTAAAGAAGATATTATTATATTGAATTGTTAATCAATAGTGGCATCAGAAGTGAGACTGATGGAAACAAGCAACACATTGGACTAATACAGGCACCACCTAAGTAATTTGTGTGGTTACAACTCACCAGTATGAAGATTAGAGGCAGGATTTAGTGCTAGTTCAGGTATAAGTTTTGAATGATCATCATTGTGAGTGTCATAGCTGATATGGTGTTGGATGAACTTCATGTTGCTTTGTAACTGTTGCCAGTGTTAATAATTTTGTGCTGTGCCTCATAGTTTTCTTTGTTGATAGATGTACATATCTTCAAAATTATGTAAACATGTATTGTGTTGTCGACCACTGGCTTCCATTCTAGGGTAACAACCACTTACCATAAACATAAGCTCTGTATTTTTTTTTTTGATAACATCAATGGAATTAGAACTGCTAGGGCATAAATGGTTGTCACGACTCTTGTGGTCATAATAGTGATTTTGAAGTGTTTCCAAGTCACTTTATTTCTGTTGTGTTGGGTTAGTTAATTGTTTTTGTGTGTGCTGACCTCATATTATTAAAAGAAGTGGATGAAGTATGTGGGGCATTATACTGCATCTTTATAAAACTAATCTTAAAGTGACAAGAAGGAGATTGCAAGCAGGGAAATATGCATAATTAGGGAGTGGAATCAGTCACGTGTTATGCTTCTGTGGTCTGCCTATATATAACAAGTGGTTGTAATGCTGTCATTAATGTTCTTTGCTTGGAGCTGATGCATCCAGCTGAATCTTTTTTTCACCCCAAGATAACTAATTGGTAATCCTGGCTAGTGACGCCAGTTAGGGTTTATAAAGATTTGAGAATCCCTCATAAGTAGGGACATTTTTTTTGACCTAAAAAATATATTTTTGACTTTATTTTAGCAAAGATTTGACTTTATTTTGACCTAATCGCTTTTGCCTATTATTTATGTCTTGTTGCACTTTTTTGATTAAAGATGTTTTATAATTCGCAATTTACATAAGTTTTTAAAGAATAAGGTAGCCTACTTTAAACATTTTCTCAATCACTCAGTGTTGAAGCTAATGCAACAAAGCGACACATGACATCAAAACCTAGGATAACGAGCCATTGTGTGTACCAGTATCAATTAGTGTGTAATACAAAAAATGCGTTATCGCAACTGTACTGTACATTAACAGTCTGTCTATGATGTTTTTAATGAAAGCCACACAGTATAATTACCAGGACTTTTTATTGTAATATAGCATCATATATTTTTTTACGTTCTCAACGTCAAAATTTCTGTCTTTTCTCAGTAATTTACTGAGCACAGAAAACGACCTCTCAACAGCAGCAGAGGTTGGCTGGGCTTTTTGCAATAGTGCATAGCTTGTTGGGTCAATTGTCAAGTTGGTACAAGTTTATTATTGTTTCTAAATCAGAGTTGGATAGTCGTTTTTTAATGTAATTTTTAATAGCGCACGGATCATCATCAAATGGCATATTCTTCAGCAGTCCGTATGCTTCAGTTGTCATGCAGGCACTTCCTTCTAAGAACTCTACGTTGGCTGCTAGAGTCTGGTATTGATTTATTTTAACCAAGTCGGGCACCAAATCTTCCACATTGATAGCGTCTTTTCTTCTGCTGTCTAAGAGGTCTGCACTTGTCCAATTGTTGACAATGGTACGAACAGCTGGAAGGTTCTCACTGTAATATAAGGCAGCTCTAAGCCAAGTTGCCCATTTTGTAAATACAGGGTCAGGAGGAGATGGCAGACCAGCATCATGAAAATATTTCTCGCGATCTTTGTTTTTGATTGTTGCTGCCTTGATCGTTGCTATTACTTCATCAATGTTTTTAAAATGAGCACACACATGCATAGCGGAGTTATGTAATAAGTGCGCAATGCAGATGACATGCATCAAAGAAGGGTATAATTCCTTTAATGTCTTTCCAGCCAAAGACATGTACCGAGCAGCATCAGTCAAGAACAACAAAAAATTCTCGCGTTTTATTTTAAGTTGTCGCAATATGTCATCCACAGTGTGCAGAATAATACTGCTATTAACATTGCTACTGCTGTCAAGTGGATGGCAATCAATGAGGAATGTCTGATTTGGGGCATCTAAGCTGCCCACAAACACACTAACATACTTTTGTTTAGCAATCTCTGCTTCATCCACAATTTAAAAAAATTTTTGTCACAAAGTAATTCTTGAATTTGTTCTTCTTTTTGGGATGGTAATTTAGCAATACATGCCCGGGCTGCAGTCTCCGAAGGCAATACTTTTCCCATTGTAGCAAACAGAGACTTTAAAGAAGGATGGTTCAGTTTATGAATTGGGACATCTGCAGCTAAGAATGAAGAGACAACCTGTTCCTTGAAGTTTACTTGATCGAGTTGTAAAAAGGTTTGCTTACTTTGGGATTTGCTCTTTGTCTCCAATTTTCTTTGGTGTTGCTTACTTTTTCGGTGGCTTTCCATAAAAAAACTTTTTGTTGCATTTGACTAACATGTCACAAAGGTTGCATCGCAAGTGGTGGGCAGGAGTTGTCGAAAACTCATCCAGATATTCCTGGTAAATTTGCCTAACTTTTGCTGTAGAAGATTTGGCTTGTTTAGTCATTCTTTGCTTTGCAAGCTACGACTTAAAAAGACCACGTGTAAAGAGCGCAAAGGTTTTATAGGAATAGATTAATTGTCTAACAATTATGTGTTTATGCATCAACAATGATGATTTGATGCATAATAAGTGCTATTTCCTTCTCAATTACTGCACGCGTTTTTACCACTGCAACTATTTGAGAAGTTTAAAATCAACTAAAACTGCACATAAAACTTTAATAGCAGCTCAAAAAATTAAAAAAAAATATAAATTTGTTTGTTTTTGTGAGAAAATTTTTTATGAAGGCAGTTTTGACAAGTTTTGACTTAATGCAAATTTTTTACTTTATTTTGACTTATAAAATCTACCAAAACAGACTCCTGAACACCTGAAACGAACATTAGTAGATGTTTGATCATGTAACAAGGTCCTGAAAAATTTTTGACTTTATTGACATTAGCGGGCCCTACTCATAAATTATAAAAATGTTATATTTTTTATATTTTGATTTATTGTGAGTTGAAACATCCTTGTGAGTAGTGAGTTAAGGGAACAACCTCTATCAGTTATTTGCAATACGTCGTTGGATTAGAACTAAAAGATGTTTTGACACAGGAAAGAGGAATTTTTTGGAAATGGGGCAAGACACTTCGCTGTTCTTGGATTATTTTTTCAAGCACAGTAGTCATTGAACTTGCAAGGCCTTAATGTGTAGAATGCTGAAGGATTAGTTAGATAAACCAATTTGGGTGGATTGTAAAATATTTTTCAACTGATATTCTTTGTAGTTTGAGAAGCAGTGCATTCTTATTGTCATAAATTCAGCTAATTTGTTTTAAGCTTAAACTAAAAAATTCTAATATATTTTATTGCAATGTTACAAATTCATTATTTTTTTGTTCCACCAAGACTGACAATCAGCTTGCATCTGCACCAATTAACAGCTGCCTAAACGTGGTGGTGAGGTTCCCCACCCCGTTTGGGTTGGGTCAAAATAACTGTTGGCCTTCCTGAGGGTTCCAGTTACTCCAGGCACTCCCCTGGAACCATTTTTGTTGTTGTGCTGCCCCCTGAACAATCACAGAAGGGCAGCTTCTGCCCATTCTGTCTCTTCTCTGTTTGCTTCCTCACCACCACCTCTTAGTCCTGGCTGTCCTTCTATGCCTTCTGCCTCCTCTTTCCTCCCTGACTCTCTCAGGGTTTTTCAATGGAATGCTGGCGGTTTTTGAGCCTGGAGCACTGTACTACTACATTGTTATTTGTTACATCTCATTGACTTTATCTGTATCCAGGAATCCAATCGTAACACATTTTCCTGTTTCCAGATCCCTGGATTCTCTGCTCTGGAATCTCATCACACCTATGCTCGATTTGGCATTCTCTTTCATGATGCCATGCATGCTAGCAATCGCATCATCAGTTTTATCAGGCAGGGTTTATCCTTTTCTGAACTTTCTACCTGCTCTCTCTCCGCTTGACCCTTACTCTGATTGTGTAAGGGTCAACATTTCTTTAAACAACTCCTTCTCACTTTCATTTTTTAATGTGTACACTCCCCCTATTTGCTCTTTTTCAACAGATGGCAAAACCAACTGCTTTTTTGTGATCACCCCCTCTGGGACTCAAGAGGTACTTCTGACTCCATGGGGAGGAAGTATTCGATTGGGTCTTCTTTTTTGACCTCCTTCCCTTCAATGACCCTGACATGCCTATTCTTTTACATCGCTCTTTTTCTGATGTCTCCTTTGCTGTTTCCTATCTCACCCTCTCTGTCTTTTAAGAGGTGCTTCAGCACTTGGGTTCTGATCACCTACCAATTCTACTAGCCACCCCTCTTTCTCCAGTCTTTTGTCCCAACAAATGTCCCCCTTTCATTCAATTTTCAGAAAGCTTGCTGGGATGACTTTCCTTCTTACTTTGACTCTCACTGTTTTTCTGCAGAGGTATACTCGTCTCTTCTTTTTTCCTCTGCTGTTACTCTCATCACTTTTCTGGAACTAAATGCAGCCAGATTTTTTATTTCTTTTGGCTGCATCAAACGCCATCATAAAGCCTGATGGTCTGTTGAAATGGAAGAAGTGGTTAGTGAAAGACACAAGGCTTTTGCTGCCACTCATAGAAGTGATGAAGATCACCATGCTTACATCTCTGCTTCCCGATGTGCTTCGTCTGTCTCTACTTTTCTGTCTCTCAGCCAAAGGTCCTGCATAGCAGAGCCAGAGGCTACCCTTCCAAGCTCTGCCAAGCCACGTGCTTTGATGAGCCTCACTTGTTCTTCTGCTCTTTTTTCTCTGCCTGCTGAATTTCTTGCGGCTGCCTCCAATCTCTCCTCCTCCACTGCCACTGGCCCAGACAAAGTTGCCTATCCATGCTAAAGCATTTTCCTCGCTCTGGCATGGATTTTCTTCTTTGCATTTTCAATCTTTTCTGGACTTAGCATTCCTTTCTTTCGTTGGGAAGACATTTTCGATTATTCCCATCTACAAGATGAGAAAGCCTCTCGACTCTCCTACTTCCTTTTGGCCTATTTCTCTCACCTCCTGTGTCTCAAAGCTTTTTGAACACATCGTACTATCTCATCTCTTGTTTTTGAAGTCTAATTCCATTCTCTTTCTATGCCAGGCTGGTTTCTGCCCTGGACGGTCTACTCTAGATCAAATTCTTTATCTTTCTCAGTCCGTTTTGGATGGGTTTAACAAACTTAGGCTCTGGGACGATTCTCTCTACTATTGATTTATTGAAAGCTTTTTACCTTGTCTGGAACTTTGCCCTTTTCCAAAAACTCATTTTGGCTTACTTCCCTTCTTCTTTGCTCATTAGACTTAATCTTTCCTTTCTAATAGGCATTCTTGGGTGGTTTATCAAAATCACAAAAGCTGTTCCTTTTTAGTCAGTCGAGGGCCAAGTACTTTTCTCTCTCTTCATCAATGATCTTCCTGCTTCTCTGCTTTGTCCTATTAGCTGCCCTCTTTACATTGATGATCTGACCGTTTGGTCCTTCTCTCCCTCAAGCTCTATTGCAGTGGAGGCCACACAAGGAGCTTTGTTTTGATTGGAGCATTGGTCACTGGTGTCTTCTTCTCAATCTGAGCAAATGTTAGAACTCAGTGGATCCCCACCAAGCCAACCTCCAGCCCAACCTCCTCTTACTCAACTCCCGTCTCTGTTTTAATCCCACTCCAACTTTTTTGGGAACACCTTCGATCGCATTGTTTTCTTTTCTAAACATTTATCTTTGCTGAAAGCCAAGTTATTTCTACGTCTCAAGGCTGTATCTCTGCTTCCTCATGGAGCCCCTCTAAGGAGTTCCTCTCTGTTCTGTATAAAGCTTTTCTTTGATCTCTTCTCACTTACGCTTCACCTGGATGGTTTCCTTTCTTAAGTGTTCTCAATATCCCCAAATTGGAATGCTTTCATTGAGCAGCTAGTTGCACCATCATTGGTTGCCTTTCATCTTCCCCTGTTTTACCTCACCTCTGTGAAGTGTCTCTACCTTCCCTATGAGTCACCCCGACTCATTTCACTCTTTCATTTTATAAGTGGGCTCTTCGTCTCCCAACCTCCTTTGCCATTTTAGGTTTGACTAAAACTTAAAATGAAACCAAGACTCTGCTGATCCTCTTGGAGAGCTTTTACGTCCACTCACCAGCTCATGCTTCTACTTTCCCTAGAGAAGGCCCTTCTTACTTACCCTCCCTTTCCTCTTTGAAACCTGCTTTCTTTCACCGTGGAGTTCACTCTTTCCTCTCTGTGCTCTCGCTCTCTCCATCTCACTTGCCAAGGTGCGGCTCTCACTCATGTTGACTCTCTCTTTTTTCATGATCTGATACTCTGGACAGACGGTTTTGTTTCTTTTCCTTTTGGCAAAGGTGGCTTTGGCGTACTTGCCAATTGTTCTCTCTGTGGCACCAAGGTCACTCTTTCCTTTTCAGCAGGCCGAGTATGCTCAAGTTTTTTTGCTCAAGCCTATGCCATTCTGCAAGCTTTTTGCTGGTCTTGGCAGCACCAATAAGTCTGCCACTTCTCTTCTCGTAGCTGACTCTTGCTCTGTCCTCTCTTCCGTCTTTTTATTTACCTCAATCTCTCTGGCAGAGACTATTTTCTTTCTCTGGTACTATCAGGCTACAATGGGTCCTCAGACACTCGTTTCTCCCAGGGAATGACTCAACTGATGAGCTGGCCAGACAGGGAGTGCTACTTGCGCCCTCTGCAATCCCTTGTTGTCTCTCTCCTCTTATCTCCTGTATCCATTCTTGCCTTTTCTCAGATTGGAGGCATACTGTCTCATCTAAATTCTTTGACACACAGGTTTCCTCAATTTCCACTGAGGAACTTGTGCTCCCTTTTCACACTTGCTATGTTCTCTCTCGTCTACAGTGCAATGGAGGCAGCCTTCTGTTAAGCTCTTCTCCATTCAGGGTTGGCAGAATCGAGAATTCTTTCTGCAGTGCCTATGAACCCTTGTTCCAGAACACCTTTCATCTCATTTTGCACTGTCTGGCTTTGGACTCTTTGCTTCGCTTGCTATTTGGCAATTCTCTGTCTCTCTTTGACCTCTGGTCCAGGCCTTGGAGAGTTGCTTGGCTTCTGTGGCTTCATGGTCCCATCTCTTGGAAGGGGTTGGGTAACAACAACAACATGAGCTTGCATCATGGCAACTGATTTAACTTTGATATCTAATCCATGATATGATGACTGATTTTAAGAAATGTATTCTGTCAGTCAACCAATGATATTATTTTCTTTGGTAGCGGTCTTACTGTATCAGCCAGTTTTGATGGTGCTTGTAATTTCAGGAAGAACTTCCAATAGGGATAAGAAATCAAAATCTAAAGTCTGACTCAAGTATTGAAAATTGCAGTCAAGTATTAAATTCACTTGGTGATGTTAATGGAACACTAAGGTAAGCTCTGTGTATTGTGCTTTTTAACACTGCAGCTATAAAATTTGAATATTTGTTGTTCAGCAATAAAACAATTAATTTTCTGGATCGATGGGACAAGCATGACAACTCGCTCAATCAGTTTTGTGAAATTGATGGTAATTACTATACTTTGTGCTGTAAACAATATTTTCCTTGTATTATAACGAAAGCTTTCATTGAAAATGAAAGGAAGGGCCCAATGAAGTTGTGTGAAGTTGGTTGTGTTGTGTGAGGTTGGTTGTGTTGTGTGAAAGTGAGACATAGTGTCTGAGGAAAAATTGGATGGCAGTTTTTGAAAAACTGAGAAAGCACTGATGTGCAAGGTGTCTAGGCTTAAAAGAAACTGGAGTTGCACTAGTTAGAATAGATAAAGTACAAGGGTCTGGAAATGTTCTGTGGAACAATTGTGATGCTATGTTAAGAAGAATATTGCATTTTGAAGGGATTGGAAGAAGAGGGCCATGAAGCACGATATGAATAAGTCCTAAGTTTTATTATCATGAAATTACCATAAATTTGCCATGTTTTGTAGTGCAATTTACTTTGCAATATTGTGATTTACACTGTTACTTGAGGCAATGTTTTTTGTTTTTTAAATTGATTTGTGACATACAGTTTTCATAAAATGATTTGAGACCTACCTACTTTTTTTGAGAAAAAAGAAAAGCTTGCTTGTTTTGTTGCTTTGAACTGATTTTCACCTGTTGCAGCAACTCTGGATAGAGATTTTGTTGCTCCAAGGCTGTCAAATGAGAGCTCTTTTATAGTTGTTTCTTGATGGTGCCAGTCAGATGAGATGTCTCTTTTTCTTCCTCTACCAAACTTATGCTTGGGAGCTGTGCTATGTGGAAGCTCTTTGGCTGCAGCCAAGAGTCTCATGGTGGTTGCTTTCCCTCTTCCACCCTACTAACACATGGCTTTTATTTGCTAGTTTTTCTGCCTCCATGTAAAAATATGAGCTTTTCTTTTATCACCAGTGTACATTCCAGATATGATGAGAATACTGCCACTATATTCTCAATCATCTTCACCAACTTTCATTTTTGATTCCCTTATGACTTCATATGTGCTATGATTTTTCCACACCTTACTCTAAATTCTCATCACTATTTGTTTGCATAAAAAGCCCAAAGCAATTCTATAATTGTCTTTGCAACTGCTCATTGTTTGCTTATTAGAAATCATAATTGAATTAAGTCTTTCATTCCTATGTAACTTGCAAAAAAATGCTCATAAGGTAGCAGAGTGAAAAGTTGTCATAATTAATCATCATGAAATATTCCAAATTTGTTTGTAAATGTTTACTCATCTATTTACTTCTACATCAATTGTTATATAACGTTGAAATTTCTATTTCTTGAAAATTTCAAATAACAAAATTTTTTTGAATATGCAATTATCATGCTAATTACCCCCTCATAGGTTCTGAGTTTTCTTTGAAATTAGAGCACTCTTACTGCAAGAATCACTACGTATTTCATTTTTCTACCAATTTTTTTAGAAATGGTCACAGGTGATGCTGAGGAAATAAGCTTTCAAGGTATATCAGTCAGAACTTACTTAAAACAGCTTAGTTTTTCTACAATATGCAACTTTTTGAGGCCCATGCACTTTTTGTTGATTGGTACTAAATTTTTGTTAGTTAAATTTGGTACCTAAAATATGATCAGCCGTTATCTGTTAGAGATTAGCTTGAACTATGTAACGTCTAGGATTTTTGAAAAGGTAATTTCTTCAAGATTCAGGAGATATCAAGTTTAAATAGTATGTTTTGTCTCTAAAAATGAAACCAAGACTTTTTTTTACACCTTTTCCATTTGTTGTGAAGCAAGTGAGATACAGCAAATTTTGAATTAGAGAAGCCAAACTTGTGCTAGCTTTGCTTGTATTTTAGGTTCTATCTCCTTGGAAACTTGGTATATAACAACTACTTTAGTCGTGAAATGCTTGCAATTTATTTTGTTGTGTTTGAAGGATGTAGTTTTTCTAAAAATTCTAATTTAGTGAAGGTAAGTCAAAAAATTTTGGGGGTTTTGTACTGATATGATGCATGGTACCCATTTTTAATCAGTAAATATCACATGTCGCTTAGCCTAAACTATTTAAAGTTATATATTGCTGGAAAGTAAATTTTCTAAACTTTGAAACAAGACCTGTATTTAGCAACATATCATATTTTTTACTTACCAAATTTACTTTTTTACTTTCTATTTAAAGTTTTTGAGGGAATTACCCCTTAGTAATGCAAAAATCTTTAGTAGGTATATTTTTGATTTTGCTTGAAATTATGTCAGAAGATAAAAGAGTAGTTTCCAGACAGTGTTGATGATAAAGGATTTGGTTTCCTGGTAAACATGTAAATTTTAATTTGATTTCAAGGTAGTTGGCTTTAAACGGATTATGCAGTAAATCCCTATTCCCATCATTTACTGCAGCTGTATATCTTTTGCTACTGGTTGATGAAACCACTCTTACTGGTTGTTTTCAACACGCTGTTAACACTAGAACGACCAAGCGCATCAATTGACGCATTTGAAGTATTTAATTTCCTGTATCTCCACCAAATTTTAATTTTTTTTCCTAAAACTTTTGGACATTTTTTGTATTATTGCAACATTGAGTTTGTGTGTTTTTTGAGGGTTTTACGATTGAAACAACAAGTTTAGTCATATATCTACCTAGAACGACCAAGGGCGTCAATTGACGCACACAGCTAAAAATTTCACCTAGAGTTTACAAAAGGTTTAAATCTGCAGAATTACTACAACCTGAGAAACCAGACAACGTGACAATTAGTTTTGTCTGAGAAATAATTGAATATTGAGAAGACACAGCAGGCGTTTTCCTTCGCTGTAGACTACTCCGATGGTAAAAATCCCAACAGCGAGATTGATGATGCAGTAAATAACGATTTAGAAGTGTAGCTTGATTCAAGTGGAGAAAAATCAGACGTCAATAGTGCTAGCAAACACAATAAAAATGATCAATAGAATCAAGTGAAGGTGAATCAGGACTCGATTGTAAAAGACGAAAGAGTTGGGCAAGCTTTGGCTACTCCCCATGCACAACTAGGGCACTTCCAATAGCAAAACAAACTGAGCTTCAAGCCAGGCCATCTGCATTTGCGACAGGCAAATTATGGAAAGCTGTACACTGTCATCTTTCGCATTTTATTTGATGAGGCAATGCTCAGAAATATAAGAAAATGCACTGTAGTTGAAACCCTTTGCATTTCTGACAAAATAAACTGGGATGTAATGCTTGATGAGCTGGACAAGTTTATTTGACTGATTATTGCGAGAGGAATTTTAGGACAGAGAGATTTGCCTGTGGAAAGTTTATGGCAATCAACGTGGGCATTTCCGATGTTCAACAACAATATATCTAGACACAGATTCAAGGAATAATGCGATTCTTACGTTTTGACGTAAAGAGTGATAAGCGTCAAAGGGTGATACATGACAAGTTTTGCCTGGTTTCTTCGTTATGAAACATTTTTATTGAAAACAGTTAGATTGGGTATGTACCTGGCGCTTACATTACTATTGACAAGCAATTACTTCCATGTAAGACCAGATGCAGGTTAATTCAATAGATGCTGAATAAACGGGATAAGTTTGGAATCAAGTTCTGGTTGGCGGTTGACGCGAAGGCAAAATACTCTGTTTGATAGCTTTCCGTATCTTGGGAAAGATAAGAGCAGGGACACTTCTGTAAGTGTACCGATATATGTCGTGACAAAGCTGATGCAACTGATTTTCAAACGTGGCTATAATGTAACTTGTGATAACTTTTTTACAAGACTTGATGTTGCCCTGCATCTAGCTAATCAAAAATGTAGTAATATGGCGATGGTCCGACAGAATTGCCAGAAGCATCCAAAAAAAGCAACAGCAGCACGGAACTTCCCTGTTTGCATCCATTAAACAGCTACTGTTACTTTGACTTCATATTAGTGTGAAAAACAAAAGTCGGTAGTAATAATGGGCACATTACATCCTGATTTAGAGATTACTTCCGACAACAACCTTAAGAAAAACCAGGAACTGTTTTATTCAATTATAAAATGAAGGCTGGCATTGACGTCACTGATTAAATGGCTAGGGAATACTCTGTAAAAGCTGCCAGCTGAAGGTGGCCCATTTTACAATTATTGATCTGGCACTGATCATTAGCTGGATTCTCTTCTGACCTATCTGCAAGTTGGGCGTCAGTCGCCAAAAGTTTGCACAAATTGTGGTAGAAGAACTTACAGGGGCAACTTCAGAAGACGATAATGGAAAAAATGCTGTGGCACAAAGAAATCCCATATAAACTAACAAACCTTCAGAAAAAAAGCGAAAAACAAGTGCTACCTCAGAGTGTCGTAACAGAACAGTGGATTCGCGCAATATTTGCCGGGGCACAGTATGTGGTGAATGCTCCACAAAAATTGTTCCAAACTGTGTTGATTGAACGCAACAGACAAGTTCCTTGTTTTTGTAAAATATTACGGTTTTGTAAACAATAGCTTGATTATCAATTATTTTCTTTTAAACGCTGCTGGTATCCAAAATCTGTGTTTTATGTTTGGCAAATTTGCTCTTTTAACTTTACTTTGTTCTTGCTAATTATGTATTACATGATGTTTGATTGTTTTTAAGGTGCAACAAATAACATCTCAACTTCAAGAATGTTTACTTTACCAAATAAAAGAACAAATTAAGTTTATCTACATTATGCATCAATTGACGCACTTGTTCGTTCTAGGTAGTTTGAAAACGTGGTCGTTCTAGTGTTAATAACAGTCCAGATATGACAATAACAGTGCTGGCAATAAATAATCACTGATGATAACTGAGCAAGCACTTTTATTTAATTTTGTTTTTGTCTTCTTAAAGTTTCATTGACCCAGTACGACAAATGATTATATTTGAGTTAGTGTGCACTATGATAGGAGTCTTCTGCAGCATATTTGTTCAAGCATTATAGCAATGTTGATGTGAACAAAGTATATTACTACCCACCCGTCTCATTAACTAGATAAGACAAAATTTAAAACACAAGCAAACTTTGACTTGTAAGTTCAGTTTTTTCTAAAAAACGTTTTTTCTGCTCAAGTTAGAACAAAAGCATATCATAGTTTAGGTATAAATATAAGTCTTTCATAACGTTTGACCAGAAATAAACTTTCTGTAATCAGTACTGTAGTGTTATTACAATTTTATTAAAAATGATGTCATTTTGACCTGTGACTTTGATGTGGGGATCTAAACTTGAATTTGTTTAATAGTTCATTACAGTGTTTGTATGTAAAATAGCCAGTTTTCTTACTAATCCTCACATACCTTAAAAAAATTACTCACCTTAATGCTCAGATCATAAAGGCCAATCACATCCTGGATTATTAAACTACAGAAGTTTGGAAAGTCACTGTGCACTCTTACCTTTATTGTAATACAGCATATTGCATTTATTACAATGGATGTTGAATATAGCTTTCATTGGCATTAAGAAACGATCAGACCCTTCTCAATTTGTGTCTAAACACAGCTGAGAGGTGCTGCTTTTAAGTCATCCAGTGTACCCAGGTTAGTTTTTTATATTGCATAACCAAATACTCTTTCTATGTCCACAAACACACTCAGAGTATACTGCTTGTTGCCAAATGCTTTTCAATATCATCAATTTGACAGTGTAGAGCTGTCTCTTTTGGTTTATTTATTGGCATGCTGATGCTTTTAAAGTGCTTGGTGTTTAGTGCCTCATCACAAATACATGTATATCTAGCTATTAATTTCTGTCACATTTTTCACTCAAAAAATGTTATATGAAGAGGTTTAATGACTTGAACAAATATATCTATTAATTTCTGTCGCATTTTTAACTCAAAAAGGTGATACAAAAAGGCTTTAATGACTTGGCAAAAAACTAATTATTCTCACCTGGCTTTAGTACCATTACCAATTTTGCTTATTGCCATTGCTGAGGGACATATCCCATTGCAATGAAACTTTGGAGCAGTTCTGTAAGTGGCAGTACTAGAATTCTAAATCCTACCCTTAGTATGCTATAGTAAATATACAAACAAATTCGGTTAATTGCATTGTCAATTTACCAAGCTCTTTTATGCAATTAAGAGGATTATGTGTTTATGCAAAATTAGTATAAACACACAAATAAAGCACTGCAGAAGACAATCAAACACAACATTGTTCCAATCACGTAAAATACTGTGCAATAGTAGTTAGTTTAATGTTGTTTTGCATCTTCTCTTGTAATTGCTTTTCTAAATAAAAAAATGTGTTCATGTCTGCGCCTTCACATTGCAAACATCACCAAATTGTGTCAAGAGCATTTAGCACTTCTTTATTTTTGGCAGGGTAATGGCAGCACTTACTGACATTTGCAAAGTGCACGTGTGAATTTGTGCTTGCACAGAAATTGAAAAAATTTGAATTGGCAGTGCTTACTGACATTTGCAAAGTGCATATGTGAATTTGTGCTTGCACACTCTAAAAAAAATCTGCTGCAAGATCAAAGATATCTGCAATCAAATTTTGCAAAAAAGAAAGATGCCACCTAAAATCGATCAAAGAAATCTTGCAGCATTTTTTACAGTGCACTACATACTCCCACTGCACTCGTAATTGGCATCTGTCTTTTAAAAATGCCGAAACTCTTTGCCAAAGAAAGATTTTGGTCACGTGATTTTGCAACTAACACTTTGGTTAATCAAATAAACAGTATTTTTTTGTATGCAATTAAACAGATTATGCAGTAAGCCGATGTAATTAATCAGACTATTTTCTTATAAAAAGATAGGATATGATTTGGGATTTACAATTCTTATGCAATAAAACAAATTATGCAATTATCTGATATGCAATTAACCAAATTCGTCTGTATTCTATATGGGGTTAAATAGACCAAAAGGTCATTAAAGTCCATGCTACTTTTCCTCAAGTTGATATCTTCTTGGCAATTGTCCAGCTGATTTGCAGCTGTTTGTTTGATTTTGATGTCTTTGTTGTTGTTATCTCACCTCCAGGAAAATGAATCTTTAAGTATATATTGTATTGGTTTGTTGCTTTTAGTTATACAACTTCCAAGAGGATGCTTTTGCAGAGCTGATTTTATTATTAACATCTTTCTTTAGAATCTTGTTGAAGCTAGCAGCAAGCAGGTGAATTATAGATGTTGCTGCATAATTTTTTGGGGGACAGATGAAATGCTGATGATAGAAGTGAGGCAGCAGTGACAGCTAAAACTGAATTTAGATGATAATATTTCGAGAACATGGGTAGTTGCTTTATGGAAGAAAACTTTCCTAAAGGAACTATTGGAGAAATTAATGATGAAAGCATTGTGTGGTGCTAAATTAATAAAAAAATAGATAGAGAAGAACTATGGATATGTTGGTATAAAGAAAACTTACAATGTATACCAAATGGAATAGAGTGTGATTGTATGGGTATGTACTGAAGAGGGATAGTGATTAATGTGCTCAGAGGAGCTTTAGATTTTGAAGTGGATGGAAGTAGAGATTAAAAAAATTGGATTAGAGAAGGAAAACGTCATTGACAGGGAAAAGTTGCAAAATGCTGTTTACAAAATTGCATCAGACATGTGGTGAATTCAACCATCACTATTGACCTCTTTTTATCCTAGTGTTGCTTTAATGCAACACAAAATAGGGTAGCAAACAAATCAAAATAAAGATATTAAAAATGATTTGTTTTGAAAATACAGAAAATAGTTGCACTAAATTGCTGAAACATGTTTTGCCCTAATGATGTTCAAAAATGCAGGGTGTTCTGCAGACACTTAAATCTGATAGCAAAAACTGTTGAGTATTCTCATTATTTCTGGATGTAAGTTTGCTGAATGCATGACTGCTTAGCAGAATAGATGTTTTGCAAATTAATTTTCATTGAGGAACAATGCATTTGACCGGGTATCAAACAAAGCTAAGCATCCAGGTAGAAAAACCCACCAAATTGTCTAGAAATTAGTTGCCATAAATAAGCCAAATAGGGCACTCTGTTATTTTAGTTTCACAAAGTAAAAAAGAAAGTACATTGGAGAAACAAACAAATCTACAGGGTGTTCCAAAAGTCTTGGGCACATTTTGACGTTGAATATGTCAAAAACTATTAAGGAAATAACAATGCATCTGATATATTCTAAAAGCTTGAAGTCTCAAGTTTTTCATAGAATGTTCAAAGATGTTCAATGTGAACACCGTTAGTCACACACCACACTTCAAGCTGATAGTCAAATTCCTGCTAAAATGCGTTCCAGCGTTGTGTTGTCTATGATCGCAAGTTGCAACAACTTCCATTATTTGGCCTTGAGTTCAGCTACATCTTTTGGAAGGGGGAAGCACATAGACCAATGCTTTCACGAAACCCACAAAGAGAAGTCGCAAGGTGTGACATCTGGAGACCTAGGATATCATGGCAAGAGAACGCGATCTTCAAGTGTCGCTGAATCAGTTTTTGAAAGTTCAATAACAAAAAACGTTTTTTTTGGTTGAGTGAAAGCCATTGGTGGATCTAGGTTATCTTAGTTATTTAAGCTACATGAAAAGATAAAAACTTATCAGCATGACAAAAAACTAGATGAATTTAGCATTAAAATGACAACAGTTTCATTCAACTACCATTTATAGATCAGCAGAAATGAGGACTTGAAATGTGCCCAAGACTTTTGGAACACCCTGCACAAAATGTAATGTTGGCTTGTATATTTATTTTTTTGCCCCTTACCATATAAAGTAACTACTGTCTGTTTATTCTCTTGACCCTATCGTCTCTGTGCTTTGAGATTTTCACTTACACTTGGAACTGCACATACTCACAAAACCACAAAGATGTATACCCATCTTAAGAAAAGCTGGCCAAACATATGACATAATCATAGGCTACTGTACCTTGAAAAGAGAAATGCATTATTTTAAATTCAGTTTTGTCTCTCTTAACAAAGGTGACTGAATTGACCGCTTTTCTAGAAAGTTCATATACACCATTATGCCACTTCATTCTGTCAGGGGCATACTCCTTCGATACAATCTGATCAATACATTTTTCCACTTGCGTTTTCTATGTCATATTTGGTCATCCATGTCATTTTCTTCCCACCACTTCAAATTTTACACATCATCATTAACTCTTTCGCTCCTGCGATCATCAATTGATGATCTCGTGTTTTCAGTGTTTACCTCAAATTTTTTTAAATTGAGTTACAAATTAGTTTTCTAAAAAATCAATTTGTGACTTTATTTTTCATCCAATTTTCATAAAATTTTCAAAAGATCACGCTTATTTCCTCATGCATCGGAAGATGTATAATTTGTGCCCTAATTCTTGGATTTTTACACCCAAAAACGGTTAAAAAAAACAAGAACCCTGTTGCAGACGACAAAATCGGCCAAATTCTCAGCAAGTGCTAACTACACTAAAATCAAATTGAGATTACATCTTTACCACAAAACCAAAGCCTTTATCATTGACACAGTCTGAAAACTACTTATTTGGAGCATCATTTGACAAAATTTCAAGCGATAATAATAAATTTTACTTTTTTGAATTTCCAAATTTTTTAGGGGTCTCAAACCCCCCCCAACAAATTTGAATGGTAAAAAGATAAAAGTAAATTTAGTGCGTAAAAAATATGATATGTTGCTAAATACCGGTCGCATTTGAAAGCTTAGGAAATTTGCTTTCCAGCAATATATAACTTTAAATAGTTTAGACTAAGTGGTATATGATATTTACTGATCGAAAATGAGTACTGTACATCATGTCAGTTCAAAACCCCCTAAAAATTTTTTGACTTACTCTCACTAAATTATAATTTTTACAAAAACTACACCCTTTAAAAAGATAAAATAAATTGCAAATGTTTTACCAATAAAGTCGTCATTTTGTATCAAGTTTCCAAGGAGACAAGAAGCGAAATACAAGTTTAAAAGCTAGCAGAAGTTTGGCTTCTCTAAATCAAAGTTTGCTGTATCCCCCTTGTTTCTCAACACATGGGAAGGGTGTAAACAAGCTGCTGTTTCATTATCAGTGACAGCATATTCTATTTAAACTTGATATTTTCTGAATCTTGAAGAAATTCCCTGTTCAAAAATACATAATGTTACATGGTTTAGGCTAACCTCTAGCAGATAATAACTGATCATATTTTAGGCACTGAATTTAACTACCAAAATTTGGTACCGGTCAAAAAAAGGTCATTTGTCTCAGAAAATTGCAAATTGTAGAAAACCTAGGCTTTTAGGTAAGTTTTGATTGATGTACCTTGAAAGCTTATTTCCTTAGCATCATCTTGCGACCATTTCTAAAAAAATTGGTTGAAAATATAATCTGTAGTGATCTTTGAGGTGAGGGTACCTCTTTAATTTTGAAGACAACCCCCCCAGTTGGGGGGTTAATTTGCATAAAATTTGCATATTCAAAAAAAAATTTTTTTCTATTTGAAATCCTCAAGAAATGTAGATTTCAACGATATATCACACTTAATGTAGAAGTAGACAGCTGAGTAATGATTTACAAACAAACTTGAGGTACATAATTATGATTGATTATGACAGTTTTTCGCGCTGCCATCTTACGGACATTTTTTTTGCTATTTTTGCAAGAGCGAAAGAGTTAACCCTTTTCAAAACATGCTTATACTATCACACTCCAGTCAATCAAATTACCTTCCAAGCCCAGCAAATTCTTACGTTCTTGGCTGCTCTTTTTTCAATCAATTTGCCTTTTTGCTATTATCATCGTTTTTTCAGTTCTCAAAATTGCCATTTCATTTCCCTCTTGCACTATGTTACATTCCCATACAGCATCGCCAATCTTGCACAACTAAATTCCTTTTCATTTTTAATAAAAATTTTCTTCCATGAAGCAACTCCCCAGATTCTCTCAATTTTATCCATCCAATTTTCATTCTTGCTGTCACTGCTGCTTCACTATCACCACTGTCATTTGAAATAAAAAACATTAATTCCCTTATAATTGGTTTATGCAAAGTAATGAGAATAAATTATATGCAGATTATTCTAGTGTTGCTTTTATACACATTATGTGATGTAATGACACATTATGTCATTAGAATTTGGTATATTGGCATACTAATAGTACTTAGTTACATCCAAAAGTTTGAAAAGAAAATATTAAAATAATTTAATTTAGGTTAATACAGATTGACAGAGAAAAAACCAAATTTAAAAACTGAGATCTCACTTTTCCCTGCTCTCTTTATTTAAATTAAACCATATAAAGGCATCGAGCACAGCAGGTTTTCAGATTTTGTTGACATCCATTTGAGTTCTCGTTTTGTGTTTCTTTGATGATGGTTATTTGTTACAGATGAAAGTTCAACAGATTTACAGTATTTTGATCTGGCCAATAACCCTGAAAGATACACTGGCTACAAAGGACCAATGGCGTGGCGAATATGGAGGGCAATTTATGAAGAAAACTGTTTCATGTTTGTAGCAATTTTGTTGTCTAGCTAAGTGATTGAATCAATTAGTAGTTATTTAGTTTTTATTCAGTGTTGTTCCTTTAGCAGTGATGGTCGGTTTCACCCCATTCCTTCTGCAATTGCTTGCACTCTGTCTCTCCACTCGTCTCAATTCAGGACCTTCTCCTTCTTCAAACCAATCTTCTCTGTCTCCTCTTCCACTTGCTTTTTCCAGGTCTTCTTCAGCCATCCTCACTTTCGATTGCCACTCACTTCAAGATTCAGAACAATCCTCAAACACTATTGTCATCCCTCCTCAGCACATGTCTATTCCATCTAACTAAATTTGTTGTTGCTAACCAGTCTATAGTTTCCTTCAACCCCAACATGTCCATCTGTTCATTAGTCGTCTTTTTGTCAACCACTTTCTGACCACACATGGCTCTCACCATAGGTCTCTAAAATCTCCTTAAAATTGCATTTTCATTTTCTTTTAAACACCATGTCTCACTTCCATACAGTATTGCTGATCTTATACTACAATGATAAACTTTACCTTTCATCTTTAGAGGAAACCTATTTCCAAGCAACAATTCTCCACATTCTCTAAATCTTACCCAATCGATTCTTACTCTTGCTGTAACTGCCGCTTCACAACGACCACTAGCATTTAGTCGGTCTCCCAAATAACAAAAAATCCATTCACTGTCTCCACTTGATTGCACAACTTCTTGATCGAATTCGCCATTCCTTTCGTTATTCCTTTACATTTCGAGCAAACAAAAGCACTGCCAACCTAGCGGTAGCTCTCTCTTTATTTTTGCACATCTACCATGCACCCAGTTTCCATATTTTGTGCACAACACAGAATTGGCCATGACTCTCTTCCCACAAACTCCACATGGATCTATCTTGCTCTTAAATAGCTCACCATCAATTTTGTTTTTCTGGTGTTGACGTTTAAACCTTTACTTTCCAGTGCATCCTTCCAATTCCAAAATCTTTCCTTTAAGTCTTCCATGGTTTTGCTCATGAGAACAAGGTCATTTGCAAACATTAATTTATTAACCACAGCCCTTCTTGCATTTTCTGTAATAACGTCCACAACTATTGGAAACAATAGTGGTGACAGCACAGGTCCTTCATGTACACCAACTTTTACTTCAAATTCCTTTGAGTATGCAGATCCCATCCTCATTCTTGTCTTTGCACCATCATACAAGCTCATAACTGACTGAACCATTACTTCTGATAGACCCTTTGTTCTAATGGCCCACTGCATCACTTTTCTTGGCACTATCAACAGCTTTTACCATGTCAACAAAACACATATACAACTACTTGTCCTTCTTTTCATATTCCTCCTGCATACTCCTGACAATGAATATCGCATCCACTGTTTCTTTTCCTGGCATGAATCCAAACTGCATTTTATTCAAATTGACTAGTGTTTGCATTCACCTCTCTAGTACCCTTTCAACAATTTTCATGGCATGCTCTAGCAGTTTCACTACTCTGTATGATCCACAGCTCATCACATGACCCTTTCCTTTAAAGATAGGCACAATCACACTAGTTTTCCACTCATCAGGCATTCCTCTATCGTCCAATACACACTGACACAGTTCCATCATCACTTTAACCTGAATTTCTCCACTTACAACTATCATCTTCACACTTACTACAGATGGTCAATTGATGTTAAAAGAATCAGTGGTTTTGTGTGATTGGGGTATTTTTACATAAGTGATTGCTTTACTTTTTGTTTTTGTCTTTGTCAAACTTTTGTAATAAGAAGTTAATGTAAATCTGATTTTATAGCCAATTTTTTGTGTTTAACAAAAGAATTCGTATAATATAAACAACTGTACAATGAAACTTTTAGTATATATACTGTTTGGAAATAATACTGTATATTGATGTATTTAAATTGATAATCAACTTTGTGTTACATGAGCAAATCATTGATTGTGTTGTGTAGTTTTTTATGTGGTGGTTAGAAAACTTGTGTTTGGTTGTTTTGACCTGATTTGGTGGTCCATATACTCAGGGTGTACATAAAGTCCCATTACCATTGCATGTAGTTGCTTAAAAGATATACAACCAAGAGTAATGCAGGTTTTTGCAAATTTTTTTATAGGTTTCAAACTTTTTTGCAAAATTTTTGATTTAATAATATACATTAGTTTTGAATTAATATAAAACATATTAAGCATTAGATTTGAATTATAATATTTACATAAGATGACACCAATGAAAAAGCCCTAGCATGTGTGGTGATATGCTTAGATTAAATCACCAATTACCATTCAGTGACAATTTTAACAAGAATATGAAAGAGTTTTTGCTTCCAAATGTTGCGTAATGAGATGGCTCAAAAACTCTCAGGAGATTGGTAGCATTGTGGATTTACCTTATAGTGAACAAATAACTAAGTTTGAGTGAAGAAACAAGCTGCATTTCATTGCAATTCCCAAAAGTCTATCTCTTATACATCACCAGACTTGCAGATCCCCTAATCAAACATTTATAAGCTCCTTCTTATATGGCTAGGCCTTCACCTGAATTTTATTTGCAAATTGTTCAAGCTTTGCGGCTAAATGAATATTTTTGGCCCTTTGAATTTGCTGCTTTAATGCTAACATAACGCACATTTGACCTTCTCTTTTGGTGTCGTCATTGTCTTTCCATTAAATCCAATAGAAATATGAAATAATGTTAAATATTAATTAAAAAATTTGGCAGAAAAGTTGAGAAAAAATATTGCAAAAAACACATTACTTTATGTTGTATAGTTTTTGAGCAATGAATACTTGTAATGGTATTGGGCCTTCATGAACACTCTGTATAATGATTAAAATATCATTCTTTGGCTTACTTAAACAAGCTGTTTGTATATTTATTCCATTGTGGTTAATCTGTGTTTGATAGGCCAGAAGATAGAAGTAAGAAACGTCGGTCCCCGTTCGGAAGTTATTCAGGTATGTTCTTTAAATGAGTGCAGATAATCAGTCCTGAATTTCTTTCCTTGAATTCAGAAATTTGCTCATGGGTCCTCAGAGATTTGAACAACTTAGAGTTGAACAATTTGGAGTCATGAGTGAAAATGTTTATTTTTTTTCTTTGTTTTATTTGAAGAGACCTGCTGACTTTTTTGTGATTGATCGTGCTATGTAGTATCGTAGCCAATTGGATGTAGAGAAATAAGCAGATTCAATGATTACAGTTCACCACTGATTTTAATTTTTTTTTTGAAGCAGTAATTTAGTACTTGTATAACATCCTAATCTTGATTACTTCATGAGCAAATGAAACTTGTAATAGTGATCAGCAATTTATGATCCCTTTTTGTATTTGTACTTGTTATGTGGCCTGTTTTGTAAATTTCTTTTAATCTGTAAAGCTTAAATCATCTTTTGGCCTAGTGATCTGCTATATACCTTTTATGAGTGTCATAAATAATCATTTGTTAATAATTGTTTAAGATGTTCACATTGGGTAGTTTTGAAGTAGAAGGGTGATTCATAAAGTATAGCGTTTTGCCTTCTAATTTTAAAAGTTGAAGAGATAAAAAGATAGCACATCACTAAAACAAATACAACTGTGTGCTCATGAAATTAATTTAAATTTTGACCACCGTTTTCATAGAGTTTTTGCCAGTGCTGAACAAGAGCCTTTATACTGCTCTGGTAAAGTCTGTTTAGTAATGACAAACCATTGTTTCACTGTGTTAAGTGACAGCATTGTTGTTAACAAAATGTCCCTGTAATCTGTCTTTTGGAGGCCAAAAGAGGTTTAAATTTGTTGGTGCAGAATTGGGGCTTATCCATTTGTCTCTTCAACTTCGGAGACTTGGTATTTGTTCCAGCTTGCGAGCTTCTATCAGTTTTTGCAGCTATTTTGCCAAGCACCTGTTTTGGGGATTAACTCCCACCAGTTTTCTTATTCTGATATTCATGATTTTTCTTATTCTGATATTCATTATTCTGATTTCTTATTTCTGATATTCATTCTCTTATCAGTTCTGTCCACCTCTTCTTTGATCTAATTATTTTTCCATGTTATTTTTCATGCCACGATTATGGCTTTATCTTCAGTTCTTTTCACGTGCTTGTACCACCTCTGGCATTGGGTTCTAATAACTTCTGTTATACATTCAACTTCAGTTATGTTTTGGGCACACTCATTTCTAATGTTATCCTTCAGAGTTTTTAATGCACCCGTTGGAGCATTCTCATTTCAGTTGTTTCCAATCTGTAGTTATTCTTGCTTCTCATCGCTCAGCTTTCTGCTTCGTAGCACATCACACAGACTTTATAGACTTTTCCTTTCTTTTGTTTAGATGTCTTTTTCCACGCAAAATACAAGACATTTTCTTGGGTTTGTTTGCTTCAGCTCTTATTCTAAACATCTCTGAGCCATGGGCTTTTCCATCCATGCACTGTACATCACCAAAGTAGCAGAAATTTAAAATTATGTCTTCATGTAGATTTAGTTGGTTTTTGATAGCCCTACGCGCAATTGCTCAGCCATTTTTGCATTTGAAAATATTTATGGACTAATTTACTGCATTTAGCACACTTGATGAAGTTGCAACCCACTTTTTGTATACTCTGCTTAGAGGTCTACCATAGATGCAGAAATATTTCTTTGCCCAGTACGGAAACCCTTTGTTTTTCTTGAATTTAACTTTAAATCTTTGCTGTTTAAGGCCTCTTTTCATTTACCGTTCCTCAGCACTATTCTGACCAGCTATCATGAAACAGTACCAAATCATTGGCATGCAGAAACTCTTCTAGAATACCTTCTCAACATCCGTTACTGTTTGGTCCAACACCATCACAAATAACAGGGTTGAGAACTGATCTCTGATAGACTCCAATATTTATATCTTACATTCTAATCTTCCATTCTCCAACCTCACAGCTGATTTGACTCCATCATGCATTTCCATAATTGCTTTTACCTTTTTTCCACAACACCTTTTCTTCAAAGAGCCCACCAAATTGCTTTTTTTAGAGCAAGGTTGACTTTTTTCAGATCTGCAAAGACCATAAGAGGTTTTTAGCTGCAGCCTCATATTTCTTCATCATCGGTAGCACCAAGAAAACTCCATCTATTGTAGCTTTTTCTGGAACAAACTTTATTTCTATTTTTTTAAGTCATTTCTCAGATATTTTTCAATTATGTTTCTTCTGTGTTCCAACAGTTACACACTTATGTAATGCAATATATAAAGTGCAATTCTGTCTGTCTGTTTTAACTCCTCTGAAACTGCTAGAGGTACGGGCATCAAACTTGGTACAATTGATCACCACTTCGTGGTGAGTGTTGTAAGGGTATTTGTGACGTCATGATGACGTAATAATCAAAACGATTTTTTTAGAATTTGCATTACTTAGCAGAGGACAATCGCTTTTTGCTCAAACAAAAACCAGCTTCCGACTTATCACATTTCAAAAACTTTCATTTGTTTGGGGTCTAAAGTGAGGTCACAATCAACAATTCATTGAACAATCTGTTTTTTGTTCTTAGAAAGTATACATTGCACAAACGTGATTAAACGTTCTTTTAGGAGATATCAATAAGCTGCTTTTGATAAAAAACAACTTTATAACATTTAATGTTTATGTGGTAATGCTACAAGCAATTCTTTATTTAAGCACTTCAAGTTCTCTAAGCATTTTTTTTCTCTTTTTCCCTTGCACGCTTTAACTGGGTCTATGACGTCATAATATGTCTCATACAATTATCACAAATGTTCGCTACTGCAGATCATAATATGAAGATGTTTTTACAAATTGCAACCTTTTTGCAATATTAGTTTGTTAAATAACTGATTTGTGACCTCATTTCTCAACTGATTTTCAACTTTTTTCAACAAATTAAAGGTTGTTTCAAGGCGATTCTGATAGTGCATAAAATGTACAATTAATATTAGTTTTTATGCTAAAAAACTGAACTTTAAGATCTGTGGTATAACTTTTTACTCCTCCCAAAAAGTGGTAAGCTCAGTAAATCACAAAAACGTCATAATAAAGTACTAACAATTACTATTCTTTAAAAGCTTAGGAAATTTGCTTTCCAGCAACATGCGATTCCAATTACTTGAGGCTAAGGATTAGTTTATAATGAAACTTGGTAGCCATACATTATGTTTCATTTTTAGTTGAACAATGATCCTACTAGAGCTAACAAACTTGCAATTGTAACAAAGTTAGTTCTTTGGTACATTTTGACTACTTTTCCTCACAAGTGTGGTTTTTTTGCATTGTTGTTGACGTTTTCAAAAGGATCCGTCAAAAACTGAAGTCTCCAAATGTTTATGAAATGTAGTCTACCAGTTAAAAACACTCAAAATTTTAGTGCCTGCAGTTCACAACATTGCAATTTCTACAAAAACTAAGTCCTTTAGTACATTTTCTCTATTCTTTCTTGATAGCATGAATCTTAGGCATTATCAAATTATTCAAAAGACTCAAAGTCAACAAATTTTAATATGTAGCAAACTCCAAGCAAAATGCTTGGAGATCACTCAAGGAAAAGACGATTCGGTAAAGATGGTCCTTTCTTATTGGTTGCAACAAAATGTAAGTGTCAAGCTACAGGTACATATGATCTAAATGTTGAAGGAATTTCCTTTGCAATTGGGCAAGGCTGTCACAGCAGCCAGCAGATTTGATCATCTTAAACTCGACATTACTAATGGGGGCTCCCACTACTGCTATAACTGAACTGTGAGGACTTCATTTTGGATTAGTTTGCTTTTTGCATGGCAGCATTTATGCCAGGACCAAGGAACACGCACGCAAGTCGGAGACCATAGTTCATATTAATTGGCCTACACTAACAGAAATGTTGTAAGTGGCGATCCTAATATTTAATGGTTTAAAACATACTGTTAGTTCATAATCTTAAATGACATCTCAATGCTTGCCACTATTTAGTGAAAACAGCAGCAGGCAAAAAAATTATCCAATATCATTTTGATAGCAAACATAAATGGTAAAGACCATTAGGCTAATTACTGATATTTGTAATTGCAAGGATAGGCCTATCAGTGCAAAACACTAATATTCATTTAAAAGTAGGGAGGTCTGGATTAGGGGCAAAGTTAAATGTAATAAAATCCCAAATTTAAGAAAAGATCAAAATTAAACAACAATAGCATCAATCAAAATTAAACAACAATAGCAATCAATCAAACTGGATTTTGAGGAAATGTTTTTATTTTACAAGAGCTTAATAGGCGTCTATTGCAATAGGTCATATGACTTAAAGGAAAGGTAGGACCCCTTTTCATGCTAAGGCCAAATTAATGCAAACAGCGCAAACAAAAATCTTAATGTCACCAATATTAATACGAAAGCGGGCCCACCAAATTGTTGAACATGTCTACCACCAAACAGCTAATTTTTTTTTGAATCAAAATGATCACCATTTTGACCTTGTCATCAATTTGGATTATGTTTCACCTCCCCCCCTCCCCTTATTTTTTTAAAAATTAGGAATGGTAGTTTGTGTTATCATCCTTTCTTTTAGAATACTTCCAGTCTTAATCAATAAACCAACATAATCACCATTACATGTACAGGAGCTATGGCTTATATTTAGCAAAACATTTCATTGTGGCTCTAACAAATGTTTGTACAGTAAAGCTGGCTCAGCTGGAATAATTGACACATTTTAAATTTGTATGGGCGATAGTACAGCCTGCCGGGGTTAAATTTAGATGGTGAAATTATGAAGCAAGCTATTGTTATATTTGCTGAAGAATGTTGTTCTGCAAGCATTCAACTTCAAGCTAAAAAATTACAGCTTAGCAATGATACGGTAACTCAACGCATTGCATGCATATCCAACAACCAACGTGACCAGATTTTTCACAAGTCAAAAAATTTTGTTTACTACTCAGTTGCACTTGATACCTCAAAAGACTTTGCCAATACAGAGCAATTGGCTGTATTTATCTGGAGATTCATGCTAGACTTTATGATTTACAAGAAATATCTCATTTTGCGATCCATTCATGGCTCAACAAAAGGAAAAGATATATTGTATTTCGTGAATTTCAGGTTGTTTTATTGGAAACACAATTGGACCCATCAAAGTTGTTTGCAGTGGCAACCCATGGATGTCCTTCCATGCTTGGGGCAAATCAAGGACTCGTCAGCAAGTGGCATAAAGAAAATGCTCCTGCTCAAATCTTGCTCCTGTGACTGGGCATCGCATTTTGCAAAAGAAAGTCTTGCTGCTAAGTCTTTGGACATGTCTAATGTGACGAGAGTAATAATTTCAACAATAAATTGGATTTGAGCAAATGCACTTAACCATCGTAATTTCAAAAAGTTTCTTGCTGATGTTGATGCTGACTATGGTGACCTGGTCATGTTCACTGCAGTATGATGGTTAAGCTGAACTACATGACTCAAAAGATTTTGTGACCTTACTCCAGAGATTAAGACATTTGTCAAAGAAAAGAAGGACATTCCTCAGCTTGGCAATGAAAAATGGGTTGCTGATTTAACGTTTATTGTCGATATCGCTTGACATCTTTCATCTTTAAATTGCGCTATACAAAGAAACAATAAGTTTTGCCGCGACTTTTACAGCACAGCATCTGCCTTCATTAAAAAACTTGGTCTTTGGAAAACGCAGCTTGCAAGTGGTGTAACAACACATTTTCTAACCCTTTCAAACCATAAAACCAACTGGTCTTCCAATGCGTACTACAGACTTATTAGCAATTTGATTGATGTATTTGAATGCCGCATTAGCAAAATGAATTTTTTTGCCTTTGATGAAAATGTTTGCAAATCTTATGTCAATAGATGCAACGACCACTCCTCATTCTCAACGTGGTGGTGCGGTCCCCGGCCTCATTTGGGTTGGGTCAAAATGGCTGTTGGCCTTCCCAAGGGTCCCAGTTACCCCAGGCTCTCCCCTTTATTTTTTTGCTATGCTGCCCCCTGAATGATTGCAGAAAGGCAGCACACAGCATCTTTAAAATCGATCGCCTGTTTTCTCTTTTTCTTTTTCATTTCTCTTGCCCTTCTTTGTCTCCTCCTTCTCTTGATAAGCGGTAACGTTTATCCCAACCCTGGCCCCATCTTTCCCTGCTCTGTATGCGCTGGAAATGTAACCTGGCGGGGCAGGTCAGTGCAATGCTGTGCCGGCTCCAAATGGGTCCATCTAAGGTGCTCACAACTTTCCTTATCCCAATTCAGAGCTCTTGGCAGCTCTCACTCTTGGAGCTGTCCCCCCTGCCGAATCACTGTGACTCCCTCTTTGGACTCCTCCAACATGTATACTTCCATTGTACAATCTAGCCCTGCCTCTGCTAACGCTGCTCTCTCGCCCCACCCTCGTCTCCAAACTTCCTATCCCCCATCTGCCCATTCTATATCTCCTTCCTCTGCCCCTCCACCACCGTCCCCTGCTCACGGCTTTTCTTCTGCGCCTCCTGCCTCCACTCCCCTCTGACTCTCTCAGGGTTCTTCAATGGAATGCTGGAGATCTTCAAGCCAGGAGCATTGAACTACTTCACTTTCTGTCATCCCATCCTGTTGACCTCATCTGCATTTAGTAATCCAATCTTAACTCCTCATCGTCTTTTCAGAATCCTGGGTTCTCTGCTCTGCGCTCTGATCGCACCCACTCCCGGTCTGGTATTCTCTCCTCCGATACTATGCACGCTAGCGGCTGCGTTGTCATTTTTGTCAGGCAGGGCCTATCGTTCTCTGAACTTTCTACCTCTCTTTCTTTGCTTGATCTTTACTCTGATTATGTAGGGATCAACATCTTTCTTAACAACTCCTCCTCGCTCTCTTTTCTCAATGTGTATGCCCCCCCCTATTTGCTCCTCCCCAATGGATAACATAACCGACTTCTTTCCTCCCTCCTCAAGAAATTTCTTCATTGCGGACTTCAATTGCCATCACCCCCTCTGGGACTCCAGAGGTACCTCCAACTCCCGCAGGGAGGAAGTATTCCGCTGGGTCATTTCTTCTGACCTTCTCCCCCTCAATGACCCTGACACCTACCCTTTTCCATCGCTCCTCTGGTAGTTGCTTTTCCCCTGACATCTCCTTTGCTCCCTCCTCTCTTGCTCTTTCCTGCTCCTGGGAGGTGGTTCAGGACCTGGGTTCTGACCACATACCAATTCTTCTGTCTATCCCTCTCTCTCTGGTCTTTCACCGCAACGAGTGTCCTCCTTCCTTCAACATTCAGAAAGCTCGCTGGGATGGCTTTGCCTCCTACTTTGACTCTCACTGTCCATCAGCAGAGGAATACTCGTCTCTTTCTCTTTCCTCTGCTGCTGCTCTCTTTACCTTTCTGACTTTGAATGCGGCCAAATCTTCCATTCCTTTCGGTCGCATCAAACGCCCTCCTATAGCCTGGTGATCTGCTGAGGTGGAACAAGCGGTTAGTGAAAGACGCAAGGCTTTCGCTACCACTCACAGAAGTAATGAAGATCGCCAGGCTTACATCTTTGCTTCTCGGCACACCTCATCAGTCATTGCCAAGGCCAAGGCTGAGGCATGGCAGACGACCTGCTCTTCTCATTCACCTAAGTCTAACCCTAAATCTGTGCACTCTCTCCTTCACTCTATAGCTGGCTCTCCTTCCTTGTCTTCCTTCTCTCCTAACTTTCCTAACTGTTCTTCTCTCAGGGAATCGGCTTTGGTTTATGCCGCTTACCTGAGATCCCACTTTTCTGTTTCTCAGCCAAAGTCCCTGCGCAGCAGAGCCAGAGGCTACCTCACTGAGCTCCGCCGAGCCATGTGCTCAGAGGACTCTTACTCGTCCTTTTGCTCTCCTTTCTCACTTGCTGAATTTCATGTGGTTGCCTCCAACTTTTCCTCATCCACCGCCACTGGTCCAGACAAAGTTGCCTATTCCATGCTGAAGCACCTTCCTCGCTCTGGCATGGATTTACTTCTTTACATCTTCAATCTCTCCTGGTCTTCGCATTCGTTTCCTTCCATCTGGAAGACATCTTCCATTATTCCTATACATAAGATGGGAAAAGCCTCTCGACTCTCCTGCTTCCTTCCGGCCTATCTCTCTCATTTCCTGCGTATCAAAGCTGTTTGAACGCATCATTCTATCTCGTCTACTCTTTTTTCTGGAGTCTAATCCCATTCTCTCCTCGTCAGGCCGGTTTCCGCCCTGGTCGGTCTACACTCGATCATATTCTGTACCTTTCTCAGTCCATTTTGGATGGGTTTAACAAACCCAGGCCGGGCTCTCGGACGATCCTGTCTACTATCGATTTCTCTAAAGCTTTTGACTCTGTCTGGCATCCTGCCCTTTTCCACAAACTGATTTCGGCTGGTCTCCCTCCTTGCTTTGCTCGCTGGACTCAATCTTTTCTTTCTGATAGGCATGCTTGTGTGGTTTTTCAATATCACAAAAGTCGTTGCTTTCGAGTCCGTCGAGGTGTTCCGCAAGGATCCGTTTTTGGCCATGTACTTTTCTCCTTATTCATTAATGATCTTCCGGCATCTCTGCCTTCTTCCGTCAGCTGCTCTCTTTACGCTGACGATCTGGTCATTTGGTCCTCCTCTCCCTCGGTCCCCACTGCGGTGGATGCCACACAAGGAGCTCTGTTTCGAATGGAGCGCTGGTCTGAGTACTGGTGTCTTCCTCTCAATCCGAGCAAATGTGAGGCCTCGTTGTTCTCAGTGGATCCCCACCAAGCTAACCTCCAGCCCAACCTCCTCTTATTCGGCTTCCGTTTCTGTTTCAATCCCACTCCAACTTTTCTTGGGGTCACCTTTGACCGCACTCTTTTCTTTTCTAAGCATGTATCTTCGCTGAAGGCCAAGTTCTTCCCACGTCTCAAGGCCTTATGCTGTATCTCTGCTTCATCATGGGGCCCCTCAAAGGAGTCCCTCTCTGTTCTGTATAAATCTTTTCTTCGGTCCCTTCTCACCTACTCTTCACCCGGATGGTTTTCTTTCCTAAGCGCTACCAATCTTACCAAAATGGAACGCCTCCACCGAGTGGCCAGTCATGCCATCACCGGCTGTCTCTCGTCCTCCCCCTATCCCTCTACTACTCTTCGAGGTTTCTCTACCTCCCCTACGAGTCACCCTGACTCATTTCATTCTGTTATCTTATGAGCGGGCTCTTCGTCTCCCAACCTCGTTTCCTATTTCAGATTTGGCCAGACTAGGAGTGAAACCAAGACTCTGCAGATCGTCCTGGAGAGCTTTTGCGTCCACTCACCCGCTCATGCTTCCTTCTACTTGCTCTAGGGAGGCTCTTCTTGCTTGCCCTCCCTGTCCTCCTTGGAATCTGCCCTCGTTCACGGTGGAGTCCACCCTTTCCACTCCATGCTCTCGCTCTGATCCTCCTCTCACGCCAAGGTGTGGCTCTCGCCCACCTTGGCTCTCGCCCACCTTGACTCTCTCCCTCCTCATGATCTGGTGCTTTGGACAGACGGCTCTGTTCCTTTTCCTTTTGGTAAGGGCAGCTTCGGCGTTCTTGCCAACTGCTCTCTCTGTGGCACTGAGGCCAGTCTTTCCTTTTCGGCAGGCCCAGTATGCTCCGATTTTTCCGCTGAAATCTGTGCCATTCTGCACGCTCTTTGCTGGTCTCGGCAGCACCAACAAATCTGCCATTTCTCTTCTTTTCTTTTACTATCTGACTCTCACTCTGTCCTCGCCACTCTGTCCTTTCCTCCATCTTTCCTCTTATCTCAAACTCTGTGGAAGATCTGGCAGGAGCTGTCTTCTCTCTTTTTCCATTCTATTAGGCTACAATGGGTCCACGGATACTCATTTCTATCGGGGAGCAACATGGCTGATGAGCTGGCCAGATGGGGAGCGCTGCTTGCGCCCTCCGCAATCCCTTGTAGTTTGTCGTATCCACTCTTGTCTTATCTCGGACTGGAGGCATACTGTCTCATCGAAATTCTTTAACTCACAGGTTCCCTCGATTTCCACCGAGGAACTTGTGGTCCCTCGTCATGCTCGCTGTGTCCTCTCTCGTCTTAGCTGCAACAAACACAGCTTACTGTTAGGTTCTTTTCTCCTGTTGATTGGCAGAATCGAGAATCCTTCCTGCAGCGTCTGTGAACACTCATCCCAAGACATCTTTCATCTCATTTTGCACTGTCCAGCTACAGACTCTTTACGTTGTTCACTTTTTGGCGACTCTCTGTCTCTGTATGACCTCTGGTCCTGACCCTGGGGAGTTGCGTGGCTTTTGGGGCTTCATGGTCTTCCACCATGCCCCCATCCGTTGGAAGGGGTCGGGTGAACAACATTAACAACCATTCCTGATAATTATCAATTGGAGCAAAGATTTATGATTTTGAGAAGAATAGTGAAAATGTACCTAACGTTTCTAAAAATTCCAATTTTGTGAAGTCCAGGCATTAAAATTTTGTTTGTTTCTAACTGGTAAGCTACACCAGAAATTTTTGAATCTTCATTTTTTGATGAATGTTTTTGGTAGATTTAGATAGATAGTGCCTAACAACCATGCTTGTTTTTAAGTAAACATTCTTTCAGTCCAAAAATTCAATTAAAAACTTATCTTTGATTATGGCTTCATCATGTGGTCACCAACCTCCTTATGATACTCACCCCAAGGAGCTGATGAATCATGCCAAGTTTGATGTTTGTACCCCAGCAGTTTTAGAGAAGTTAAGACAGACAGACGGATTTGGATTGATGTTTTGGATTAGTATGATGCTTCTTTTAAGAGTGAAGTCATTTCTTTAGTACCTGCAGTTCATGAGTCACACTTTATTTATGATTTTACTCTTATCTGACTTTGACTTTTAACTGAAGTTAGCAAGCTGGTATTTGATCCTAAATATAAAAAAGTGTGAAATACGATGCTTTAAGGTCGTTAGACAACTTTTAGATGTACCCTAGTGAAAAACGCCACTTGCCAATCACTTGTGACTTAGACACTACTCTCAAACTCGAGGTGCTGCCCATTAGACGCATTGATATTGTATGAGCTTGTTTTGTGTAAGCTTATGTTAAGTGTAGGGTGATTTAAACAATTCTTGTAGCTGTAGTTTTGTAGCTGGTTGCACTGCCATCAGACTAGTTTTTTGCATTACGTTAACACTGTTACTAACTAATATGGTGATATTGTTGGTAGTTGTAGTTATTTTAGTTTTGTTTTGTAGCAGGTGGTGGACCACATGTTTTGCCATTTTCTATAAATGACTTACAAGGTAATGTTGAAGTAGTTATAGTTTCTGTGTGGTAATTGCTTTATTGTTATAACTTGTATTTGATATCTTTTTCGATTTATTTTCGTTGTATTTTAGATAATTTTACTTGTATTTTTTAGTTTGCAGATATTATTCTATCTGCGTATAAATTTGACACATTTAAAGTTTTTATAATTGAAAGGCGTTTTGTTTGTCAAAAAAGATTTTTGTGAAATTTCTTATATTATTTCAGGTTTGTGTTTGGAAAAGAGAGTGTTTTTTCGAGTAATATCTGGTCTTCACACCAGCATCAATTTGCATCTTTGTTCAAAATATTTATATGAAGGTAGATTGCTTTGTATTTTAATTTTGCAATTTGCTGTGAATCTTTTTTAATGCATTTAACACCTTTAACAAATTACATACCAGCAAAAGTGTGGTAGCATGCTGAATTCATGCTAAGTGATATCATGCAGAAGTCATGAAATCATCAGGCCTACCACTGAATAAATATTTTTGTAATAGTAAAAACGACCCTAATTTTGACATTCACCTCCAACTTTAATTTTTTGCCCCTTCTTAGTTTTCATTTAAAGGAGTAGAATAATGAGGATTGGAGGCACAGGACTATGCCCCAATTTACTGCAACTTTTTTTAACCATTGTCAAACTTTTAGGGAATAAAGCTTGTGCAGCTAGCTTAACCATTATTTCTTATTCCAACACAACTGATGAGTAACCCTGCCTGTGTGATTGGGTAGTTTCTTTACACCATCTCTAATTGTAGTGACTGGGGCTTCATGTTCTTTGCTAAGCCCCTATTTTGAGGGAAAAAACGGAAGATGCTTGAATTATCAAAATCAATTTTTCTTACAACTAATTTAGTTTCTATGCTAACTTTATGATTGTATATCAAAAGCAAACTCTTTTTTTCTACTGCAAGGAAGACTTTTATGACAATCACAACTGAACTTGTAACAAGGAAAATGTACTTTCCCAAGTTTTGATTTTTGTAGTATTTTCCACATTATTTAACTCTAACTTGCAGTGATATATAAATCTGGATTGTGGAAATTCACCAAAAATCCTTGCATGGAAAAATAAAAACCAACTCAGAATTATGGCCAATTGATTTGCAGATGGCTGGGGCGAGCAAAGGTGGGAGGCGAACGTTGATGAGTTTGTACGTCGGTTTGATCCTGCTTCAACCAATGGACAAGGACCAGCTCGTCTTAAAAATCTTTATTTTATTTATTTGCTTGAGTTAAAAGCTTTATCAAAGGTAATGCTAACAACATAACACAAAAGTATTTGGGAATGTCGCTCTCTCTTTTTTTGCATGCAATAAAAACTGTTTTGTAGACTTACAAAATAGTCATCTTTCATTTTTTTTGAAGTAATAGTAATCAGTCAACCAGATAATTAAAAAAATATATTTCAAGTTATATTATAGCTCAAGTTTAATGTAACTCACTAGAGAAAAGACTGGAAAAACAGTGTTATGATCACTTACAAAAAATCAAAGTTTGTGAGAGCATTGTTGGCCTAACTACAAATCTTTTCTATTTGGTGTGAAATGTTTGTAGTTGGGCTCTTCTTTTGTCTGTGTGTCTTGTGCTTTATGTAGTAGTCACTGCTTAAAGTACTTTCATCACTGTTGAATCATAACTAGGGCAAGTTTTTATAGACTAAACAACAAAAACTTCAACCAAAAATATATAAAACTTGACTTTATTGATCTAACCATTAATTTACTTCCTTGTTTCACTCTTTTATGAAAGTATCAGTAAAGGTCAACTAAGCCCAACAAAAAGCACAGTCGGCTTTAATATATTTTCTCAGTTTTGCCTCAAGAGGGGAATTGAAATCTACCAGCATGAAGTGTTGGGTTTGTTCGAATTTTGGACACTTTTAGAAAGTTATATTTGCAGCTTTTCCCATGTTTTTGATCAAAAAAAGATTGCAAAAATTGTTTTCAAATCGAACCTTGGTTTGCTTTCTTTCAACACTTTTAAAACCTTTTGTCCGTAAATGGCTTTAATTAGGGAATTATTTTGGTTAAAATATGTAGTTTCATTTATAATCTTTGTTACTATATTCAGAAATCACATAATGGTTTAATCTGTTTTATCCTAGTGCTGCATGAATAAAACGTAAAATAAACATATTGAGCAAATAAAAATAAAAATTTTAAAAATGATTTCTTTAAAATTATTTTTGTTTTTGAAGGATGGTTAGTATTTTTGCTGACATATGCAAAAAATTAAAATTTGGTCATATATTACTCTGAAATATTTAGGTGGTTTAATTTTTTTTAAATAATCAAATATCATGTTGTTTATATGCAATGCTAGGAAAATATGGAGGCAAAAATTGTGTTGTTTAGAAGAAGATTGATTTTTGATTGTGTTCTCAAAAGACTTTTGAAGATCCTAGGTTGATGTTTAAATAAAATAATCGAAAGTCTATAGTGACATAGAAGGATTTAGCTGTTAAGAAACTTGCAAACCCGCTTCATATGTAATCAGCTTCAACTACCAACATCTATAGTCCCTTATTAGTTATTAATCTCAGTAAATAAAACTGCAGCTTTAAAACTCAAAAGTTCAATTTCTACAACATCAATAGATAAATTGGGAAAAACAGTTTATCTAGGACGAGAAGAAATAAACAATTTTATGAATATGACCACCTTTTTTAGAATCCTATTACAGTCAAGTGAAAGTATTTGAGCAAGTTTTTGATGGCGCTCTTATCAACATAAGAGCAAAGCAATATTTATTGCATAGTCACAAATCGGTCAAAATTAAAAGTCACAAAAATAAAAGATTACAGTATATTTGTTCAGTCTCAAGATTTTTCGGATTAACGGTTAGGATGGTGAGAGTGATTATTGGTCTACCAGCAATGACTTGTGCAAAGCTGCACAATATGAACATTGATTTATATGGAAAAGATTTAAGATAATCATGTAGCGTTTACAATTCAAAAATAATGATTAGCAGGAGTTTAGCAGTAAATATGCTAAATTTTGGAGTAAATTGACTTGGAATCCTAGCTTTAGCATGTTGAAATACTGATAGTACTTACTAACCACTGAAAGTTAAAAAAATGATTAAAATTTAATTCAGGATAAATTGGTTTAATACAGCAAGGATAAGTGAAACCAATTTGCAGAAGATGTTATGGAATGCCCCCTTTGGGGTTTTCCAAATTCACCGAAGTTGTTTTAGAACACCATTGTGAAACACAATCATTAGTATGAACAAACAGATGTAACAGCACAGTGCGTGAAATTCATAAACAAAATGTCAATATCGTAGCATATAAACACTTTCTTTTTGGCATACATGTTAGGTGGTATTTAAAATATCTTCTCTGAAGTTGAAGTTTCAGGTTATATTCTGAGCTTGGCGAAATCTTATACAGCAATATTGTTACTAACTCAATGCCTGGTAAATTTTAATGTTTAAGAAGGTGAAGCACAGGTAGTAGCCGATAGTGCAGAGCATAGTTTCACAACTTGTTCTAGCTTAACAGGTTGCGGAAAATTTTGCTAATTTCAGTTTTATTTATTTTAGTTTTACTTTTGATGTGGTGGCAACTGTAAGATAATGTTATTAATATTTTGATTTTGTTAGCTTATTTGTTATATTGTACTTTTTGATTTATTTTTCTTGATTTTCAAAATATGGTGAAGTGTGGCATTGCTGCTAGTCAAATAGTTCACTGTTGCACTATTGTTGGGTGCAGAACTTCTCAAAAGATCAAAGGATTGTATTGTAATCAACTGCTGGTGAACGAATTTACATTACTTTTTTTTCATGCAGAGTGTGTTGATTTTCTGTAAGGATCAGATTCTTGCAGAGGTGGTATTGAACCAGCATCAAGAATCATCAGACTAGCCATCCCTCAAAGTGCTTGATCTATGGGGCAAGCTGAGATAACATGGTCTGTGGTTTGTTCAATGGTGCCACACTCACAATTTGACAAGGGAATGAGATTAAGACAAAAAAAGACAATCAGCTTGTCATCTGAAGACATCCATTCAATTCATTTGTGCTTTAGCTTATATCCTTAAATGATTTGTCAAAAACAACGTCTAAGGGCTGCAGAACTGACGTTAGGGCCTCCAGAAATCATTGCTTAAGTGGCATTTAAAACTTTCAACTTTCATTATACTTTTTATGTCTTGTGGGCATGAAATTGGTCATACATCAGTAGCGGTAGCAAAACTCCTGGCTTGGTATCCCATACTTTATGTAGCCACAGAGCAACTCCGTTGTTATCTGTCCATCCTTTGGGATGGCAATGCACTAACACACCCAGTGGCATCTTCTCTCCCTTTGAAATATTCTTTTGCTTGAAGATTACCATTGGCTTTAATTTTGTTCTATTGGCCATACAGGCCAGGACAACAGTAAAATGTGTGCGGTCGTGGTCAGATGTGCACACTAGGATAGTTACTAGGATATTAGGTATTGTTAGCTAATATTTTGATGCACTTCATTATGCTTGAAATCAGCAACATACTAAATCAAGCACAACTCTTTAAAAGATTTATTGATGATATTTTTGGCTGTTATATGGTAATGAATTAACTGAAAAAATTGAGCAAGCACTAACAAATATGCATGAAATACGAACTAAAACTCACTTTTAGAAAAGTTAGCACTAATGAAACAGGAAAAAGTTTGGAGTTCCTGGATGTTCTTCACATGATTGACAATTCTAACAAATTCGGATTTTGTACTACTAGTTTTATTAAAGAAACAGCTACCAAAAGATTGTTTTTAAATGGCAATTCTTACCACCCTGTATGCATTTTTAAATCTATTGTTTTCGGTGAATCTGTTAACCTATGCAGATTAAATGAAATAAATGAGTTGTACCTTAAAGATTTAGAAAGGCTAAAAAAGAAATGTATAGACCTATTTCACTTCAACAAAAAAAGTGGTGGAGAAAATCATTAATATAGCAAAAACATGAACCGATCGTTTTGGACCAAAATCATTGAATAAAAACAAGACTACAGATCCTATGCTGATTTGGGTGTCCGCTTTTTCCAATTTACTCCAACTTACTGCCAAAGAGAAAAGCCTAGTTCAAGCTACCATTGTGTATAAGCGTCCACCTACCCTTGCCAGTATGCTTACCAATTACAAAAAGGTAGCTCATTCAACCACTGAAAATACTGGTCAAGGAAGATCCCAACCTTGCAAGAAATGTGCCCTTTGCTGCTATTTCAACCATTATAAATCTATGGTACATCAAACTAGTACCATCACAGCAGCCAATGGTAAAATTTTTGCATTGATTGTTCAAACTATGGCATAACGTGGCTACATGCCGTTTATGTCACAAACAATATATTGGTCAAACCACAAACAAATTTTCAAAATGCTGGTGCCACCACAGATTTGTTTGAAATCAATTTAGATAAGACAATATTGACAATAAAGCAACATTATTACATTGTTACCACACCTTCTATCGACTCACATGACAGACAAAACCAGATATTGCCGATTGTTTTTTTTGTAATGTTTGTAGATCAACTGCCCAAATATCTTTAATCTATTTACGAAAACATATGGCTAGACAAATTAACTGCCACTCTTAACATAAATAGAATGCGCTTGCCCTCAATTAAGTGACTTTGTAACTATTTTTTTGTTTTTGAAATACTGTTTTAGTTTTATTTTCTCTCACATCTCAGTGTGTTATCTATCACTTACGTCACTGCTTCTATAGGTTATGACCCTTCACTCATTATTATTATGATATACTGCCCTTTGTTTATTTAGTAGCTAGACGTTTCTTCTATCTCACATCTATTTCTATATAACTTAACCTATATATATTACGACTCCGGCAAGCTTGCTGTTGAGCACTGTAAAGCTAAATAAATATTTTTATATGTAACTTAACCTATCATATTAATTTGAATGTATTTTGAAAGGAGTCGGAGCTAGTTTTATGGCCTGTAGTTTTGATAGCTGTTTATTATTACTGTAGACCCTGTGCAGAAAAATATTTTTGCTTGTTAAGTTTTGAAGATTTTATTATCTTAGTACAGCCTTTTCTCTGGTTTATCATTAGTTTGTTTGAAAATATTTAATATTTTTTGTGTGATTTTTTATTATTTTTTTGCAGAAACTGAGGATGCGTTAGTGAAATTAATTTTTCTTATGGCAAATAAATGTCTAAACTGACTTTATTACTGTTTGTTAATAGCAGATCCTTTTTCAACATTTAACAATTACAACAAATATTTTAAACTTAAAAACAACATTACAAGCTAATATTTGGTTGTGTCATAATTATCTAGATCATACCTTAAAAACATCCATTTAGATCATTTTTAGCATTTGCTAAACCTTTTGCCTTAGTTTTTTTTGATTGCGTATTTCAAGTGGCATGCCTCTTTTTCTGTCTCTTGTTGCTGAAGGAAAAAGCATCACTCACTTTTCTTGTGAGCTACCACAATCAATGGATGTTGGGACAGCATTCTTTTTTAATACGTTTTCTTTTTATGCAGCAGTTCATTTTTCAAATCCAGGCATACTTCTTTTTTTGTTTCTTGTTGCTGAAGGAAAAGCATCACTCACTTTTCTTGTGAGCTACTACAATCAATGGATGTTGGGACAGCATTCTCTTTTAATACGTTTTCTTTTTATGCAGCAGTTCATTTTTCAAATCTCTTTTGTTGCAATTCTTTTCAAAATCGACACTGCAAACAGTGGGTGTTTACTTTATGGTGGATGTTTCAGCTTTAACTTTGAAAGCCATTTGTTGGTAGTGTACAATATGTTGACAAGCAGTTGACAATATGATCTTTTGGTTTTTAGAGAAGTTTTGCACCTACTGGCAGTGCAGTACTGAACCATTTGACAAGCAGCAATGCCACACTTCACGATATTTCAAAAATCAACAAAAATAAATCAAAAAGTACAATATAACAAATAAGCTAAAACAATCAAATCATTAAAAACATTATCTTACAGTTGCTACCAGATCAGAAGTAAAATAAAATAAGCAAAACTATGAAATTAACAAATTTTTCTCCCACCTGTTAAGCTAGAACTGTATATCAAGTTGTGAAACTATTGGCTACAGACTACATCTGGCATGACAATCAACCATTACATGAAGCAGTTAATGCTGATTTATCAATACTAAACAGTGATATTGAACCTAATCAAACTGTCAGCAAAACAAACTGAGCTCAGTTATACTGCTAACATAAAGTGTAGACTTGCACAAAAGGTTAAATTTTGGTAGCCAACTACGTGCGTACAAGATGAACCTAGCAGCAACTAACTTCGTCTTGACTTGAAGACTAAGACCAGTCACTGGGTTTGCAAATACGTTTTTCTACAATACACTTGGCAAATGACTTGGACCTATTTACAAAATTAACTTTCCAGCAAGTGTATGACAAAAAGTTAGCGTACCCAAAAATCTTCTTATTAATTTTGGAAACTGAATATTTTTGGTTTTTTGAATAAGCTCTACACAGCTTCACATTTTTAGCTTTTTCATTGCTGTACAATGTTATAGCATCAGTATCATCCTGCATCTTACATCAGAGGTTGCCAACAGAGTCTTGAACCTTAAAACAAAAAAGAAATTTTGATAGCAAATTTAGATTCAGCGTAATGTTATTAATTTTATATCAAAAACAAGCTTGATGTTTACTGGGGTTTCAAAGCTGTCAAACAGCACAGGAAATAGTACTGTAATTTCAAAAAATCAAATGCTGACATAAATCAAAAAATGGATTTTTGCTGTATTTGTATTTTCACATTTTGTCACATTCAACTCATTAATGGTATGCTTGTTTGCACTTTATTTGGCGTGAAATAGTGTTCTCCTGCACAGCTTGTGTTGCATGCTACTTAACTAAACGTCTCTCTGCAGTTTAGCTATTTGTACAGCTCAAGAGAATCACACAAGTTAGTGAAATCTGTAGAACACATTTCTGCTCCTTAAAGTCATTTCATAGTTAAATGGCATCGAGTTACAAACAATTTTGCTGTAAGATTTGGCTAAGCCCAGAATATTACCTAAAACTCCAATTTCAAAGACAGATTTTAAAAACCTCCCAAGATATATGCCAAAAAGAAAGTGTTTACATGCTTTGGTATTAACTTTATGTGTATATGCTGTGATATTAACAATGTGTTTATGCACGGTGTTAGTGGCATGTTTTCATATTAACAAATGAGTTTCACTGTGATCTTCTGAAAAAAATCTCAGTAAATTTGAGGAATCTCCAAAGGAATAAACATTTCATAGCATCTTCTCCAAATTGGTGTTACCCTAGCTCTGTATTAAACCAGTTAGCGATTTCTGAAATCTAATAATGCAGCTTTAGCAGGAAAACTGCTCATTTTACTCAAGAAAAATGGTTGGAAGGTTCACACCGACATAAACCACAAACATTATATTGAAAACAATTTAGTGTGTCTTGCAAACAATGTACTCAACCCATGGCTGCTTTTCTTTTAGAGTTACGGAATGTCCAATTGGAATAAGTTAAACTTGTCTACATTGTGAAGTAAAACGCATTTCAGGCTTTGCTTTGAACTGTCAATGAAAAGCCTCCATTTTTTAGGTTTGTACTCAGGCAAACCCACATCTACAAGAAGGTAATGTATATCAATCCAAAATACCAAACCATCCTCAAAAGTAAAATACTTCAAAAACTCTTCTTCTGAGAAAATGTCACACTAGTGCCTGGATTAAGAAGATTCTTTTCTTCCAATCTTGATGCCAGTAATTCTGCAGGCTGCTTGGGCAATTACAGATCCAAATTCCTGCACCAATCAACAGCTGCCTCAACGTGGTAGTGCGGTCCCCGACCCCATTTGGGTTGGGTCAAAATCGCTGTTGGTCTTCCCGAAAGTCCAAGATACCCTAACACTACCCTTCATTTTTTTGCTATGCTTCCCCCTGAACAACCATTGGGCAGCTCACAGCTTCTTCAGAATCAGTTAAGCAGCTCACGGCTTCTTCAGAATTGGTCTCCTGTTTTCTCTTTTTCTTTTCTCCTGCCCTTTCCTTGCTCGTCTTCATCTCCTCCTCCTTCTCTTGATGAGCGGTAACATTTATCCCAACCCTGGCCCCACCTTTCCTTGCTGTGTGTGTGCTGAAAATGTGACCTGGCAGGGCAACTCAGTGCAATGCTGCACTTGCTCAAAATGGGTCCATCTAAGGTGCTCACAACTTTCCCTCTCCAAATTCAGAGCTCTTGGCAGCTCTTACTCTTGGAGCTGCCCCCCTTGCTGTGTCCCCATTTGTAACACTGTGACTCTCTTTTCGGACTCCTCCAACATCTCCACTGTACAATCTAACCCTTTGTTTGCTAATGCTGCACTCCCTCCCCACCCTCGTCTTCAAACCTTTTATCCCCCATCTGCCCATTTTATATCTTCTCCCTCTGTCCCCTCACCACCGTCCCTTACTCCTGGCTGTCCTTCTGTGCCTCCTGCCTCTTCTCCTCCCTGACTCTCTCAGGGTTCTTCAATGGAATGCTGAAGGTTTTCAAGCCAGGAGCATTGAACTACTTCACTTTCTCTCGTCCCATCCTGTTGACCTTATCTGCATCCAGGAATCCAATCTTGGCTTTATGTGCACTCTTGGTTTTGCTAAATCACTGGCTCTCCTTCCTCGTCTTCCTTCTCTCCTAACTTCCCCAACTGCTTTTCTCCCAGGGAATTGGCTTTGGTTTATGCCGCTTACCTGAGATCCCACTTTTCTGTTTCTCAGCCAAAGACCCTGCGTAGCAGAGCCAGAGGCTACCTCTCTTAGCTCTGCCAAGCCACATGCTTTGTGGAGTCTCACTCGTCCTTTTGCTCTCCCTTCTCTCCGGCTGAATTTCATGCAGCTGTCTCCAACCTCTCCTCATCCACTGCCATTGGCCCAGACAAAGTTGCCTATCCCATGCTAAAGCATCTGGAATCTAATTCCATTCTCTCTCCTCGCCAGGCCAGTTTCCGCCCTGGACCGTCTACTCTAGATCAAATTCTTTATCTTTCTTAGTCCATTTCAAATGGGTTTAACAAACCCAGGTCGGGGTTTTGGATGATTCTCTCTACTATCAATTTTTTTTATAGTTTTTGACTCGGTCTGGCATCCCGTCCTTTTCCACAAACTTATTTTGGCTGGCCTCCCTTATTGCTTTGCTCATTGGACTCAATTTTTCGTTTCTGATAGGCATGCTTGTGTGGTTTTGTAAAATCACAAAAGTCGTTCCTTTCGAGTTCGTCAAGGTGTTCTGCAGGGATCCATTCTTGGCCCTGTACTTTTCTCTTATTTCATTATTGATCTTCCGACCTCACTGCCTTTTTCTGTCAGCTGTTCTCTTTACGCTGACGATCTGGCCATTTGGTCCTCCTCCTCCTTGGTCCCCACAGTGGTGGAGGCCACACAAGGAGCTTTGTTTCAAGTGGAGCGCTGCTGTGAGTACTGGTGTCTTCCTCTCAATCCAAGCAAATGTGAGGCCTCCTCAGTGGATTCCCACCAAGCTAATCTCCAGCCCAACCTCCTCCTACTTGGCTCCTGCCTTTGTTTCAACCCCACCTCAACTTTTTTTGGAGTCACTTTCTACCGCACTGTTTTCTTTTCTAAGCATGTATCTTTGCTGAAGGCCAAATTCTTCCCATGTCTCAAGGCCTTACACTGTATCTCTGCTTTTTCATGGGGTCCCTCTAAGGAGTCCTTTTCTATTCTCTATAAATCTTTTCTTTGGCCTGTTCTCACTTATGCTTCACCTGGATGGTTTCCTTTCCTAAGTGCTACCAATTCCACCAAATTAGAATGCCTCCACTGAGTGGCCAGTCGCACCATTATTTGCTGCCTCTCGTCCTCTCCTATCTTTCTCTTCTTCTCTCTGAGGCTTCTATACCTCCCCTACGAGTCACCCTGACTCATTTCATTTTATGAGCGGGCCCTTCGTCTCCCAACCTCCTTTCCTATTTTAGGTTTGGCCAGACTTGGAGTGAAACCAAGACTTTGCAGATTGTCCTGGAGAGCTTTTGCGCCCACTCACCCGCTCATGCTTCTACCTCTTCTAGGGAGGCTCTTTTAGCTTGCCCTTTGTTTCCTCCTTGGAATCTGTCTTCATTCACCATGGAATCCACCCTTTCCACTCCATGCTCTCGCTCTGATTCTTTTCTCTCTCACCAAGGCACGACTCTTGCCCACCTTGACTCTCTCCCTCCTCATGATCTGATGCTCTGGACAGACGGCTCTATTCCTTTTGGCAAGGGCAGCTTTGGTGTCCTTGCCATCTGCTCTCTCTGTGGCACTGAGGCCACTCTTTCCTTTTTGGCAGGCCCAGTATGTTCAAGTTTTATCGCTGAAGCCTATGCTATTCTGCATGCTCTTTGCTGGTCTCAGCAGCAGCAACAAGTCTGCCATTTCTCTTCTCTTACTATCTGACTCTCGTTCTGTCCTCTCCTCCATCTTTCCTTATTTCAAACTCTGTGGCAGATCTGGCAGGAACTGTCTTCTCTTTCCTGCTCTATCAGACTACAATGGGTCCACGGACACTCGTTTCCTTTGAGGATCGATGTGGCTGATGAGCTGGCCAGATGGGGAGTGCTACTTGCACCCTCTGCAATCTCTTGTAGTCTCTCTCTGCGTATCTCTCGTACCCACTCTTGTCTTTTCTCGGACTGGAGGCATAATGTCGCATCAAAATTTTTTGACACACAGGTTCCCTCGATTTTCATTGAGGAACTTGTGCTCCCTCGTCATACTCGTTGTGTCCTCTCTGGTCTATGCTGCAACAAACACAGCCTTCTGTTAAGTTCTTATCTCTCTAGAATTGGCAGAATCGAGAATCCTTCCTGCAGCACCTGTGGACACTCGTTCCAGGATACCTTTCATCTCATTCTGCACTGTCCAGCTACAAACTCTTTGCATCGCTTACTCTTTGGCGACTGTCTTTCTACGACCTCTGGTCCAGACGCTGGGGAGTTTTCCAGCTTCTGGGGCTCCATGGTCTTCTGCCATGTCCTCATCCCTCGGAAGGGGTCAGGTAAACAACAACAACAACATTAATACAGATCTCTTATCAGATCATTTAAGTGCAGTTCATTAAATGGCGAACGTTTATTCAAACTACGACTGTAGAACCTGACATTTGGAAATCGTTGTCTTTTTGCTGATATTGTGATAAATTTATGAAGATGCAGAGTTTTCATCATCAATTTGAGGAAGATGTGTACAAGTAGGAACAGGAATTTGATTAATATGTAGAATAAGTCACATAGCAGAAGCCAAATTTGGATATTAGATTGAAGTGCATATTTTTTTAGCTATACCTCTTCATATTAACCAAGCAAAATAACAATCATCAACCATGGTTTTTTGTTCTTTCCGGATCATTGGTATTCCAAATTGTAAGTGAACTTTTTTTCTTAGGTTGAAGATCTCAAAGTCTCAACATGGGTCTTATAAGCTTTATGAGGAGTTTAGCTTCTTGATTTCTTAATTTCACTTGTACTTAAACAAGATAAGCCTTTTGAACAAAAGATAGTAAGATTGCATTTTTGGCTTGCTAACATGAAACAAACACAAATATAGCAGAGAATGTCAGGGTTGTTAGTGCACGTTCTTTCACTGCAAGAAGCATTTTAACAATAGCTGTTTATATGAGTGAGTTATATTAAGGCGATCTGAAGCAAAAAGTAAAATTTAGGTAACCCACCTACTAAAACTTTAGAATCACTGAGTAATAGACTAGTAACAGTTGCTTTGCTCAACTAGACCAGCAGCTTAGTTTCTCATCATTCTGACTGATACAACATTTTTATCAACAAGGAAATTTCTTATTGGTTTTGCTCCTGCAAAACATGGTCGAACTAGCCCATGAACAAAGCACAATAAGTGTGAAATGACCACAAGGCCTGTAGAAAAGCGAATGTTGGCAAAATAAGATTAAATTTATTGTTTCAAATCTTGTTATTGCTTAGATCAGGATAAAGCAGTTGCATGAATGAATGAGTTGCATCAGCACAATCCCATGATCTGGAGCTGTATGCTCTTGAGATAACGCACAACAAAGCATTCAAGTTACAATGGATTAGTAGAACTAAAAAGACCATACAATTGTCTTAGATTTTGGAAGTCGATAATAAAGTATTGGTTCTTGAGGTAGAAGTACAAGTCTTTGCACTTTCTTTTATTGGTTAATATAAAACTTACATAACACAATATGAAGTAATCATAAACATTTAAAGGAATAGCAGTTAAAACACGTTTATGGTTTCTTTCAAAATGTCTTTCTGAAATACAAAAGTTCTAAAAATATTAAGGTGCAAATAGCTACAAAACCTGATGTGTTAAAGAAAATCTAGGCTCAAATTTGGATTCAGCAACCTCAAATTAACTATAAGGGCTTGGTGAGAACCAATGCCAGAGAAAAAATTTTTTGTAGATCGAAAAAATTTCACAAAGTTTTAATTACTGCAGACATTGACATTGTTTCGACCTATCAGATCTCTGCAGTGTCACTCTCTGGAGTTTGCTAAGTGCATCACTAGCCTCTTGCATTTTGATTACTGCTCTTCAAAAAAGTTTGGGAATAGTGTGGGGTTTGTGTCAGGGATGTGGAAGCGGTTTTTTTTCAACAGCTTCGACTTCCACACCTATCATTTCCGCTTCCACTAACAAAAAACGAGAAAACGACTATTGACAATTTTTTAAACTTTTGTGGGTCTGTAGCCTGCCTTCTCCTACACTTCATCATTTTGAGAAAACAAAAACCTTCATTTATTGCTATTACTTTATCTACTTTGCTTGAGCTTATTGTTCTAAACTACTCTGTGTTTCTTTTTCATAGATATTAGAACTCGTATTAAATGTAGAACAGTGCTTTTCAATCTTTTTGTCATCATAAAATCCCAATGTACTTTCGCATTTGTCACCAAATCTCAAATCATCATTATGGATTTTCTGTCTGTCCCCAAAACACGTATTGACTTGGATCTTTTTGGATAGTGAAGCGCAAAATTTCTGTCGTATATATAGTATATACATGTAAAGTGAGCAAAATTGAACCGCACCAATCAATAGCCACCTTAACGCAGTGGTGCGGTCCTCAACCCTGTTTGGGTTGGGTTAAAATGGCTGTTGGCCTTCCTGAGGATCCCAGTTACCCCAGGCAATTTCTTCACACAAACAATTTTTTTGCCATGCAGCCCCTTGAACACCTGCAGAAGGGTAGCACGCAGCCTCTTTAAAATTGGCCTGTCTTCTCCTGCCTTTCTCTTGCCTGTCTTTTCATTCTTCTCCTTATCCTGATGAACAGCAACGCTCATCTTAACCCTTGTCCCGTCTTTCCCTGTTCAGTGTGCGCTGAAAATGTGACCTGGTAGGGTAGGTCAGTGCAATACTGCACATGCTCTAATTGGGTTCATTTAAAGTGCTCACTACTCTCCTTTTCTAGATTCAGAACTCTTGGCAGCTCTCATTTCTGGACCTGTCCTCCCTGCTGCGTTCCTGCTTTTTTTGGAGATCTCTCACTTACCAGCACTGTGACTTCCTCCTTGGACTTGTTCAGCTGGTATACCTCCACTGCTCAATCTGGCCCCCTTCTGCTAATGTAGCACTCGCACCCCACGCTCGCCTTTAAACCTCTTATCCTTTTTCCGCCCACTTTATATCTTCTTCCTCTACATCCTCACCACCGCCTCATGTCCTTGGCTGCTGGCTGTTTTTTTACCTCCTGCTTTCTCTTCCCCTTCTTAACTCCCTCAGAGTTCTTCAATGTAATGCTGAGAATCTATGAGCCAGGAGCACTGAACTGCAACACTTTCTTTTGTTTCATTCTGTTTCCCTTATTTGTATCTAGGAATCTAATCTAAATTTATCTTCCTCTTTCTGGATTCCTGGATTCTCTGCTCTGCAATCTGATGGCACCCACTCCCGATCTCATATTTTTTCTACTGATGTCACAGACACTAGCAGCAGCATCATCATTTTTGTCAGGCAGGGCTTATCTTACTCTGAGCTTTCTACCTTCTCTCTTTGCTTGACCCCTACTCTGATTATGTGGGGGTCAACATCTTTCTTAACAATTCCTCCTTGCTCTCATTTCTTAATGTTTATGCTCCCATATTCGCCCTTCTCCGAAATATAGCAGAACCAATTTCTTTTCTCTCTCCATTCTTCCCTCCTAGGTGGAAGTGGAAGCGGTAGAATTTTTGCGCTTCGGCTTCCACAGAAAAAAAAACGCTTCCGCTTCCAGCTTTGGCTTCTGCTTCCATATCCCCAGTTTGTGTGTAAGCGTTGCTACTCAGATTTATTTCTTAACACTTTCTGGTGCTTGAAGTTTCCTGTGACTTTTGATCACAAATGGCTTAGCACATTTTACAGTATCATTTTAAGGATTCTTAGTGAATTCTTCTGTATAACCTGAAGAATTGCTGAAACTTTGATGTATCGGTAGTTCTGACTTTTGGCCTTCTGAATAAATTTTAAAAAGACTTTTAATAATCACTGTCAGCAATCTCTAAAATGAACAATCAAATTTTCGTAAAGTGGTCATCGGTCAGGCTACTTGCTTCAGTTTACTTAAAACAGTGTGGTCTGCCTGTGGGTTTGTGAGCTGCATGCAGCCCTGTAAACAAATTTCAAGAGAGCTTTTAGAAATTAGTTAAGAAAACAGAAAGGTTTTACATTAAAAAGGCTCTCTTTGTATAGAATCACATGCATATGAGAGAGGACATTTTTTGTTATAAAATAATGTATTTAACTATAAAATTTAAGTGGCTGACAAAACACTGAAGATTGTCTTTAACTTGCAACCACTGACATTATTGATCTACCAGCGATATCATCATAGAGACTCTTAACGCAAGGGCCCCACTATACTTTTTTAATAATTTTAACTAATTGTTAAAATGTTTTTGCTGTTGTTTTAATTTTTAATGTTTGTGTCATTTGTTTTTTTTTTTCATCACCAGCCAACTCTGGTGGCTTTGCCTGCAAGACTCTCAACAATGATGTTGGGATAAATCATACCTGTTAAGCTGGCTGCGCCAGCTTCACCCAATAAGTAGTTGTAAAAAGAGCAATAAAAACGTGATGTTGTTTTGAGATAGCCAATTCTTATTTTCAAATTGGAAGGTAAAATTTTCAGGTATTTAACATTTCTTCATATCTTTCTTAAATATAAATATCTACTATCTTTTCTTAAAATCTCTCAAGTCCCTGGCAACATCTTATTTGCCGTATTTCCAGCATAGGCATACTTAAAGACTGGACATGCTTGCAATTGAAACAAAATAATTTGACAAACTGTTATACTTTCATTTGATTCAGCATATGGAAGCATCTTAAAATTGTGGGATGGCATTGAAGTAATTGATTTGTTCGTGCAAATATGAATTGTTAAATGTTAGGTCCACTACTTACCACTTTTGGTAGCTGTTGGTCCATTTTTGTGACCTAAGCCTCTGGTTGCGCATATATTGCTTAGTCATGGCATATGCTCAGACATAAAGTAAGTGTACTTTCCTGAAATTAAAAGTACGATTTTTTAAAAGGAAAGGGAGCAGAAAAGCATTACGATGCATTTCTCAAGGCGACTATATTTTTTCCCAAAGCTTTTGCTCATGTCAATGTGTCATTTTTCTTATTTTCAGCCTGTGTTTTTATAAATCCCATCCCCTGTGATAAGAAGCACCATATATAAAAGTACTTAAGCAAATTTTAGTTATTTGGATTCACCACAAAGCCTGTTTTATCAATTAATTGACAGCTTTAATTTTTTTTAAATATAGGGGTTGCCACACTCTGTGTACTAAAGACCAAAAAATCATAAGGGCCAAGACTGAAAGAACCTTTACACAATTCTAAATTTAAATTGACAACATTTTTTGCCCAAATAGGTGGATAATCTTTTTTTGTGGATCAGCATTTTCAAACCCTGAAATTACACATGTGCACCCTTCCACCAGCCATATAATTTAATGTGTTACACCTCAGGTTACACAACCCTATACCACATTACCGCACACCCAAAAAAGCTACATTCAAATGTCCAAAAAGCTTCATGCAACTTGAGACACTGTTTGGCCATCTCTGTAATAGCATGTTTGTCATACAGCAATATCTCTTATTCCTCCCATATGATACCAATATGGTTATTTTGCTCCCTCTTTTCTCCCTGGAAGCGTCATATGATATTTGAATGGTCACTAAGTAAATTGCTCTGATAATTCACAAGAAAACGCTGATTTAATCAAATTTGCTACAGTTTACATAAACATGCAGCTACTGAAAAAGCTTTTAATTGTGTTTCTACAGTAAGTAGGTTTTGAGAAAATAAAGAAAATGTGCAATCCAGCATGTGTGATGATGTCATCTTACACTTTCAGAGAGGTGCAGTAATGTCAGGGTGAAGAATATATTGGTTTTAGCAGCAGCAGCAGCAGCTTCATGCAATAAATAGTTTTAAGAACAGCAATATAAACTTGATGTGTTTTGGCAATGGCTACAGTGTCAGAAGTAGCATTTTAGCTGTCAACCTTAAAATAGCAATCAACAAATATTGTTGATTGGTTCAAGCATTAAATCTTCACTGTACACTACCCTTATGTTTTTAATACCCTGGTCCCCCAGCAGTATATTTTTTTCAGTCCCCCAGCAGTATACACTCCTGTTTGGTAATTTTTAAAAGATAACTGCAATTTTTTCTCTAACAATTCAATACCAACTCGAAAAAAAGATCCCAGCTTAGAATCGAACCTCTGATTATGCCATCAAGAATTTTGTTGCATTTCTAAACTCAAAGCACAGGTTTTTGCAAAAAGATTGTATTCAACATTGAGACGTCAGCAAGCTTTTTTTTGTCGTAAAGCAAGTCAGTATTGAAAAAGTTGTTCACAATTAATCATCATCATGACTTCACAGAGCAAAGAAAAGTTTTATAAAAGCCATAAGAAAAAGATTGCTAACTATTTGAACATTCTTTGAAAATGATCGCCGGTAGACATATTACATGACTCTTTTCATAACTGCTTGCCATGCAGTATTTGTGTGAGGTAAACTTATAAAAACAGCAATAGCAGTTTAATGTTTTAAAATTGAAAGTACCCTTTTTTGAAAGGGAGTCCAGTAAAAAAACTGGGGCATTGCCCATGGTTGATATATTTTACCAAAAGACTTTGAAGTTCATGGCAATTAAAACAGCCAATAATTTTACCAATTTTTATCAGTTCTGCTTTAACCAGCAGCTCCTGAAAAAGCTTTTAATGGCATTGGCACCATAAATAGTTTTTAAGAAAATAAGGAAAAGAAAGCATGCAATCCATTGTTGGTTACGACGTCCACCTCACGCTCCAAATGGATGCATTAACGTCAGGGTGAAATATACAGTATATTGGCTTATGCAACTGTGTGTACTCCATTTGATAAGTAATTTTTAGAATAGCAATAGAAACCTGTTTTTTTGACATAGCCAATTGTATTTTCTAAAGTAAACGATATCAATTTGCAAGTAAAAGCATTCTTCAAAAAATTCCTAGGGATTGGACTTGGCTGCAATTGAAACAGAAAATGATTTGACAGACTTTTATTAGTTCATATGATTTAACTACTTTCTTCAGTGTGGTAGTTGGGAAGATATTAGTGCTCAGTTTAAGCAATTTTGATGCAAAAAGTAGAAATACCTTCCATATGGGGGCAATTTGATGCAGTGATGTTTTCTTTTGATTTGTTGTTGAACTTTCTCAAGTCCCTGCTGGCTACACCTTATGTTCCATGCTTTCTTTTCTCTTCATAGGCATACCATAGTAGTGGAAAGATAGGGCTCTTGCTATTTCCCAATGGAGGCTGTAATTCCAAAATATTCCTATGGTAATTATCTTGGTTTATTATCTATGACAAAGTATGGTTTTACAAACTGTTATTTGTACTTTCACTAAGTGTACAGTTGGGGTAACGCAGTCAAAAATGATGGTTGCAGCAAAATAAAATTTTTAAAATGAGATATGTAGTGATTTGCCTACTTCATGGTGTTGTTGTTGTTAGTTCATACACACATAATAGGGATAACCTTAGTCTATTAAGCTAGAGTGGTAGTACTCCCAAATGAAGTATGTTCTCACAGACTATCATTTGTATTTTTGAAACGTGTAGGGGGAGGAAACAGTAAAAATTAATAGTATCACCAAAATGGTGGTAGTTTTCACAATTATGTAAATTAACTATTTAGTGGTAGGCTTATTTAACAATTTAGTGTGGCCTTTTTTGTTTTTATAACTTGAAATTTTATTACATACTTTTTCCTTACTCCCGACCTTCCTACTTTTAAATAAAGATTAGTTTTACATGATGGTTCATTTCAGCTTATAGCCAATCAAACACAAGTTTGCTTGTTGCATTGCCAATAATCTTTAAATTGGAAATAGATTTCTGGTTTGGGAATCATGTTGTTGATATCTCCCAATAAAGCCAACCACGATTCTATAGTAAGAATTTTTGAAGATATCTGAGAAAACCATTTTTACAATGAATTGGTGGTTATTACATCAACATGTGTTGTAGCACAGAGAAGTTTTTGTGAAATTGGCAAGTCAAGTAATGGCATTAATTTAAGCTCAAAATAACCTCTTTCAAAAAGTGCAATTATTAAAAGATTCATATTCATCTGTGATGTCATCAGTGGTGCCAAGTTTCATGTTCAGTAGTATCTGAAGAGTTAAGCTTAAAAAGGTGGTCAAACAGAAAATTGCTTGTTGCATGACCAATAGTCACAAATTGAAAAAGGAACTCAGTTTTAAGAATCGTGTTGTTGATATCTCCAGAATAATCCATCAACTGCATTTCTACGGTCAGTCTTATTAAAGAATTTAGGAAAAAAACATTTTTCTAATTAATTGGTAATTATGACCTCATCATAGATTCTAAAAGTGTGAAAATTTTTTTAAGATGGCTGGTCAGATGCTGGTTTTTATTTAGACTCAAAAATGCATGTCTCAACAAATGCAATTTTTGAAAAAAATATCTTTGATTATGACATAATGATCAAATCCCTTATGACACTTACCTCAGGGTGGTGATCAATTGTGCCAAGTTTGATGTTTACACACGCAGTAGTTTTAGAGGAGTTAGAAGTGCACATGCTTGTATGTATGCATGCTTATTTACCACTTTCTCTCTCGCGTGGGATGTGATGCCATCATGAAGTCACCAATCGCTCAGAACAATCACCCCAGTGTGGTGATCAACCATGCCCTGTTTGGTGTTGGTAGCCCCAGCAGTTTTTGATTAGCTAACAAAAACAAGTGAAAAAAGAAAAGGAAAAAATTCTTGCATTATGGTATTGGATTTTGACTGAATTGGCCTGTGAATTGTTAAGTTGTGTAAAATAGCCCACTGACCAAAATTAGTTGGACCACTTTGACTTACAACTTTGGAACATTAAGACGTGAAATTGCTATAGCTTACCACAGTGGTTTTTAAATCGCATCACGATGCTCTGGCGCATCATTTTAATTTTCTTGAGGCATTGCACAATAATTGCATTTTTTCAAAAATGTTGTAAATACACTGTTGTAATTATTGACCTGTTGAGAATCTATTTTCACAACTTCACCTTCAACTGGTGCAAAATTCATAAATATTTAAGGTGGTCAGTTCTAAAATGGATCCTCATCATTTTGCTCCAGAGTGAGAATCTCCATTCTTTTTCTTGGGGCCCAGCAGGCCTTCTTTGTAAGTAGGGGTCAGCAGGTTTTGGCAGTTGAGTCTACATTGTATGGGATCTTGTGCACCATCTTCTCCAATTCTCTGGCAGTCAGATCTTGCTCCAGCACCTTTTTTCATCTCTTCTTTCGTCTACCTTTTTTTGTACCATCAAAATTGAAGTGCAGTGCCTTTATCAGTACCCTTTTCTTGTGCGTTCTCCCACATGTCCCTGCCATCACAGTCTTTGTTCTTGCAAAAACTCATTGATACCTTTTACTCCTGTCATTTCACAAATCTTGACATTGCTTACTTTATTTTTCAGGATCTTGCCACATAACACTCGCAACATTCTCATTTCCATTGTCTTCAGTTTTGTTTCATCTCCTTTCCTCATGGCCCAGCATTCACCATCATAACTAAGAGTGCTTTGCACATAGCTTTTGTTTAGGATTCCCTTGATCCTCAGTGATATGTCTTTTTTGCATAAAATGCTGAAAACATCCTAAAAATTTTCCCAAGCAGATCTTATTCTAAAGGTTACAGTTTGTTGTCCTCCCCTTTCAGTGCTGAGAACATCTTTAAGGTAAGAAAACCTGTCCACAGTTTCTATGCCATCACCATCAATTGTTATTCTTTCATCCACATTTTTATCCAACAGACCCTGGCATCTCTTGCATATAGAATTTATTGCTTTTGTTGTGCTTTCCCAAATTCTAGAGCATTTCTTGTGAGCCAAGTTTTTACATTTTGTGCACTTTACGTGGTTCCTTACCACTTTTTCCACATACAGAGCAGGGGTATTTTCCATAACCCCATGTCCTCACAGCTTTTCCACCCATGAGGAAAGCCTTCATGTGTATGTTCACTTCTAGACCTTTGTCCTTTAATGCTCTCTTCCATCGAGAATATTGAAATTCCACTTCCAACTTTTTTTGAATAGTACCAAGTCATTTGTATAAAGGAGTTTTTTTACAACATCTTCTCTGATTTCTTTTGTCACCTCATCAATCACCACTGCAAACAGAAGATGACTTATTATCAATCCTTGGTTTACTCGAAGCTTTACACCAAATAATTCTGATCTCATGATTTCTACTTTCACAATTATCTTAATATTCATATACATTTTCTTGATTGCTTTTACAACCTTTTTTCTCCTCAGTACCCTCCAGATTATTTATCTTGGGACTTGATCAGAAGCCTTTTTGTGATCTACAAACAGCATATTAAGTTTTCTTCCCATCATTTATCTTATTGTAAACATTGCATCAATTGTGCCTCTTCCAGCATGAATTCCATCGGCATTTCATCCAGCTTCACAACTTTTCTTAATCTTTTTTCAAGAATTCTTTCACTCACTTTCCCACCATGCTCCGGCAGTTTATGCTTTGGTAGTTTCCACATGATCTTACATCAATCTTTGTAGATTACATCAATCTTACATCAATCTCCAACTTTCGTGTATCTGCTTTCCTTTCAACATATTTGCCACTTGGCCAATCTTTTTACACACTCTTTTTTGCATACTTTCAACAGCTCAGATGTCACTGTGCTTGTTCCAGCTGCTTTTCAAGCGTTTGTAAGATTATATGCTTCCTTCACCTCCTCTATGGAAACTTTTTACGAGGTCCTTCAACTTTAATCATCTTCAAATCTCTTCTTCACTTTTTTTGGTTCAACAGCTTCTCTCCTACTCCTTCCATACCTTAATTTTCTCCTTTGGTGTTATCATAAGCCTTTCATCTTTTCTGTAACTGTATGACATTCCCACAACTTCCTTTTTATATTTCTTTCTTTTCCTGGCCATTCCAAAAACATATCTTTAAGGCTTTATATTTAGTTCATTCAAGCTGTTTAGCAATTTTCTTGCCCTCGTTTTCCTTTTTTTGTAGCCACAGCTACCTTAACTTTCTTTTTCATGGCCCAATACTCTGCCATTGACTTGGGGTCTTTATCCTTTTGCCACCTCTTACATAAAAAGTCTTCTCTATTTAATGGCTTCTTTTACTTATGTGTGCCACCATCATGTTGTCTTTTGTTTCTGATCTCCTCCTGATGTTCCACAAATCGTTTTGGCTATTTTCAGGATATTCTCACTCCATTTTTTTCTACATTCTGATTCCTTTATTTCATTCATCCAATCTTTAAAGTCTTCCTGATATTCTCCTCTTTTAATCTTCATAGTTTCACCCTTCCAGAATTTTTTGTTTCCCAAGCTGCAATGGTGAGCAATCTGTCTTCCAACATTAAATTGATGGTGAGCAACCTGTGTTGTGAAAAACATTCTTCTCCTGGGATTACCTTTGCATCTCTAACATTCTTCATAACTACTTTTTGTACCATGATACAGTCAACTACAGTCACACAATACCCAAACTTGTAAGTGGTTAACTTTTCAGCATCCTTTTTGAAAAACGTGTTGCCAACCAAACAGTCAAAATTGTTTGCAAACACCAGGACTCTTTCGCCATTCCTGTTGTGCCATCCAAAGCCACTATGAACTCCATCATATTCATAGGTAGAGCTTCCAACAGGACTATTAAAACCTCCCAGGACAAAGCATTTTTATTTTTTTGATTCCCTTTGAAGTGGTGTTGAACACAGTAAAAATGAGCAACAACCTTAAAAAAGCATAAATTTATGATTAAAGACAAAATCTTGCAAGTATAACAACAATTTTGGATCACATCTTGCATAACAGCAAACCAAAATCTTGGAATATTGTCTGGTGCGTTGTAAGTCTAAAAAGTTTTTTCAAATGCATCACATTAAAAAATGTTTGAAAACTACTAACATGTAAAACTGAGAAATTAACAGTCTGCTGATGATATTGTACTGTGTGGTGGGTTATTCCTTGTATTAAATCTATTTTTATAAGTTTTATTTCTGGCTTTGCAATGAGATTGTTTTGTGAAAGCAGAAAATATATTTCAGACTTATAAAACTTTTTTACATTGATAAGCCATTAAGTGTGTACCACGTTGAAACGTTTCGGTCAATTCTGAACTGTCATGACCAATTATCAGCCTGTTTAGGTAAAAAGTATATTTATGTGTTTTTGGTTTTACATATTCATTTCCAAAAGCATAGTTTTGTTTCAGGTTTCAACTTATTTTAATAAATCTAATATCCGTTTGTTTACTGGCAAATCAAGTGAAGACATGTCAACGAAAAAGATTTTTTTGGAATTACTTTCTGCCACTAAGTAAGTACAGTGCCATCATCAGCATGGTTGGAAAAACTAATTGTTAGACTAAGTTGAACGTAAAAAGAGTTATGTTAGCCGGCCTTGCGGAACCTGCTGTCACACTAAAAGCTTGTGTTGAGAGTCCAAACTACAGTTTGTGCCAAGTACAATGACACATTTTGGTAGCTGCTTTCTTCAAAACTTTTTTTCTCTTTTATTTGATGACTTGAATGGGATTGAATGAACTTTTCTTTTCATCATCTGCTAGCACAAGTGAAAACTTCTCAAGGACTGGTGGGTCATCTTTTTAAAATGTTGTGTTAATTCAAAAATGGAATTACTTCTTCAACAAAATGCTGGGCAATTTCGTGCTTTAGATTATTAAATTTTTAAAATGTGTGACCGGATTACTGCTTACTTATGTGTATACCTTATTTATTCATGCATAAGTGGCACTTGTGTATAAGTCACACCCCTAATTCTGGCTCAAAAAGCAGTACAAATTTTTGGTTTTTATTTTCAACCACTACAAGATAAAATCCAAAACCTTCAAAATCGTTTTCTTCCTCATCTTCACTGTTACCAAACAGTTTTTTTCCATTGTTTTTGTGGCACATCCTTATCAGTGTCCCACAATGGTGGTATGTATTCATCAACATCTTTTTCTTCACCCTTCCATTTTTCACATTCCTTCCACAACTAATCGTCCTCACTGCCATCCAAATTGTTAGAAATACTGGTTAATAGAAAACTCTTTCTAACCATTTCCTGTGGGATATCATCCTAAGTACTCTTGCCATGATGTTACGTAAACCTCGAGTATAAGTTACATCCCTAATTTTGGCTTAAAAAATAATACAAAATTGTGCGACTTACACAGGAATCAATACAGTAGTTACTTTGCATTTTATACCTACATATTCAATTATGAAATAGTCAGTAGTATAGAAACATTTTGTGGAACATTTTTTCCAGGAAATTTCCCATGCATTTTAATGAAGACGTCATGTTTAAAGATAGTCATGCTCGATCATTGAAGAGGGAATTTACGGAAAGGTTTCTCAATGTCACGAGAATTATTGACTGTGTTACTTGCGAGAAGTGCAGGTTATGGGGAAAGTTACAGGTAAAAATTGCTATGTAAACTTTGTTTTATTGTTGCTTATCCTGATTTTCTGGTTACAGAAAAATCTTTAGCTAGTTTGAAACCCCTTTTTACTTGCCATTGGTGCATTTTTACCATAAGTACCCAACCATTTAAAACAGTGGTTTTATTCCAACCTTTTCAGAGGCAGTAAGCAAAGATTTGAAGAAAAATCACTTTCTATAAAATGATCTCCAGAAAAGATTTTATTTGCTCTTTGTGTTGGTTGTGTGGCGAATATGGTGAACATAGGAGTGATGAAGAATAACTTCAGGTATGGCAGGAAAGCAGTGAAGATTACAAACCACAGATGTAACTAACTCCTGATAAATTTTGGTTTCACAAGTCTCCTTATATTCAATCAGAACACAGTACAGTACCTTGTTTTGTTTTTTCACCCTATTTCTAAAAACCTTGAGTTATATTTTGAACAGGTTTTTGGTACTGAGTGATAATGTGCTGAGAAAAGGGTTAAACTTTAAAGGGGTTGAAAGAGGGTGAGGGCAACTGAAGATTATGTGGAGAAGGCAGATGGAAGAAGAGATTCAAAAGATTGATGTATAAACAAGGAAGATGCCATTGACAGAGAGATGAGGTGCTTGGCTATTTCTGCTAACTGAGACAGAATTGGATTTTAAAAATTGAGTCTCTTTTCCTCTTCAGAAATCTGTCAAGCATAGCATTTAAATGCATTTCAGCCATGGAAGTCATAGAAACAATTGGAAGCTCATTGTATAACAGTCTTAAATCAGGTTTTTAAAGGTTGTTTATTTTGAAGAGATCTTTTTTTGCAATAGGCCAGGGGTGGCCAACTCACGGCTTGCCAGCTGCATGCAGCTATTTGCCTGGTTTCATGTGGCTCTTTTTCACATGCCTTGTTTCTTCTATCAGTAGCCTGGTTTTAGTCAAAATCTATCAGTAGCCTGGTTTTAGTCAAAATCTATCAGTAGCCTTGCTAGTTCTGTAGTAATTTTTGTACATGTGGACAGTCTAATTAAGTTTACGTTTTTTTTAGCTTATAGTATATTTGAGTAATTAGTATATTTTAGTAATAATGGCGGAGAAAAAATGCACAGCAAACGAAAATATGAGGATAAACACAAGACGTTTTTGATAGAGTGGGAGAGCTTACATTTTTTTGTTGAATGTAATAGCAAACCATTCTGCTTTATATGCCAGGCATCATTAGCGCATTTTAAAGCTTCAAATCTTCATCGCCACTTCTGGTCACTTCATGATAACATCAACCATGAATTTCTGAAAAAAACTAAACTTTGCAAGCATAAGTTGATCACTTTCAAAAGTCAATCAGAAAAGCAGATACAGGTTTTCCAAAAATTCACGAAGCACTCAGAGACTGTAGTGCAGTGTTTCCCATACTGTGTGCTGTGGAAGATTTGCAGGTGTGCTGCAAGTCCTTTCAAAATGCTTTTTGTTGTTACAAATTTTCTGCCAAAATCGAGAAAATGCTGCCATTACAGGTCACGATGAGAGAATTAATGACCTTTTCTTTGGAAATCAGCACCATATGGGGCTGCATCACACGATTTTCGGAGGTTGTGGCCCAGAAAAGTGGTGATCTCCAAAAAAATTTAAAAAAAGGTTATTGCCATTTTCACTGTCGCCTGTGATGCTACTTAACATCAATTGGAATAGATCCTAAGGCTGGTGTGCCACCGCATTTGTTTAACTGATTTCTTGTGCCAGTAGACAAAAAGTTTTGGAACCAATGCTGTAACACTTGCATTGTATCAAGTGGTTGGAACATTGCACGGACCAAAAAACCATACAACAAAGGGGAGTTCATTAAAACATGCCTCTGTGACATTGTTGAAATCTTATCCTCTGAAAACGACTAAATGAAAAGAATGTTATCAGAGTCCAACTGTCCTGCCACACTGTTGAATGCAGAATATCTGATATTAACATGGTTATTGAATCACAGTTGCACTCTGACTTCCAAAGTTGCAAGTATTTCAGGGTCGCATTAGGTGAGAGTTGTGACATACAATACAAGCGTCAATTGGCAATATTTGCACGATTTATTTCAATGGATTGTTTCATCAAAGAACTTCTTGATATTGTGCCAATAAAAGAACAGCACCTGTGGCATAGATGTGAAAGAAGCAATGATGGCTGCAATTGAGAAAGTAAATCTGCCCATAGCAAAACTAACTGCAATAATCACAGATGGAGCTACAGCCATGATCAGATCTGTGAACAGACTTGTGGGGCTGTGCAAAGCAGACCAAACATTTCCTGAGTTTTGGAGTTTTCACTGTATCATTCACAGGGAGCAACTCATGTCTAAATCATTAAATTTGAACGTCATTAAGACTTTGATGGAAATTGTCCAATACATCCGCACACATGCGCTTTACCACTGACAATTCAAGAATTTCATTGCTGAGCTAGACCAAGGGTTTCCAGGTGACTTGTCGCTGGACTGCACCATAAGGTGGCTGTCAAAAAGCAGGTACTCTCTCGCTTTTTTCAACTTTTAGATGCTGTGAAACTGTTCATGAAAGAGAAGAACAAAAACTATCCTGAGCTCTCGAACCTCGAGTGGATTATGGATCTAGCCTTTTTGGTCGACATGCTGTGCCACTTGAGCAGATTAAACCCGAATTTGCAGGGTAAGCTGAAATTGCTGCCTGACCTTGTGCAAAGTGTGTCTGTTTTTGTCAACAAACTGAAGCTGTTTAAGAAGCATATTGAAAAGGGGAGATTTGCCGCATTTCCTACCTCGCTAAAAGCCAGCGAGCAAGTCACTATTACCACTCTGAATAAGCAAAGAGCTGGATATGCAACACTTCTTGAAACCCTGAAAGAAAGTTTTGTGTCACAGTTCGGTTACATACAAATGAAAAGGCCACAGATTACGTTCCTTGTTGACCCATTTAATTTTGAGACACACTGCTTGAAAGCCCCTCTAGTCTCAGATGTGAGGCTGTGTCTAAAGTGGAGATGATCGATCTTTGTGAGGAGGACAAACTGAAACCTGCTTTAAGGGAAGGGACCACTGAGTTTTGGAAAAGTGTGTCAATGGAAAAATATCTCAGTATTAAACGGGCTGCACTTAAGGTGCTCTCAATGTTTGGGTCAACATACATGTACGGGTCTGTGTTTTCTACCCTAAATCACATGAAATGAAGGCATCAATCTGTCCTGACCTGGGACTCTCGGGAAGGCCAACAGCCATTTCAACCCAACACCAATGGGGTCGGGGATCGCACCACCATGTTGAGGCATCTGTTGATTGGTGCAGTAACGTCAAATTAGCTTATAACTTAGGCATACAAAAAAACTAGATTATTTTGAACACTGGCAAAAACTTTATACCTACTGGTAGGGTCACAGGTACCCCGGGCACTCCCCTTCATTTTTTTGCTATGCTGCCCCCTGAACAACCGTTGGGCAGCTCACAGCTTCTTCAGAATCGGTCTCCTGTTTGCTCTTTTTCTTTGCTCCTGCCCTTCTTTGTCTCCTTATTTTTCTCTTGATGAGCAGTAACGTTCATCCCAACCCTGGCCCCAACTTTTCATTGCTCTGTGTGCGCTGAAAATGTGACCTGGCAGGGCAACTCAGTGCAATGCTGCACTTGCTCAAAATAGGTCCATCTAAGGTGCTCACAACTTTCCCTCTCCAAATTCAGAGCTCTTGGCAGCTCTTACTCTTGGAGCTGCCCCCCTTGCTGTGTCCCCATTTGTAACACTGTGACTCTCTTTTCGGACTCCTCCAACATCTCCACTGTACAATCTAACCCTTCGTTTGCTAATGCTGCACTCCCTCCCCACCCTCGTCTTCAAACCTTTTATCCCCCATCTGCCCATTTTATATCTTCTCCCTCTGTCCCCTCACCACCGTCCCTTACTCCTGGCTGTCCTTCTGTGCCTCCTGCCTCTTCTCCTCCCTGACTCTCTCAGGGTTCTTCAATGGAATGCTGAAGGTTTTCAAGCCAGGAGCATTGAACTACTTCACTTTCTCTCGTCCCATCCTGTTGACCTTATCTGCATCCAGGAATCCAATCTTAACTCCTCTTCGTCTTTTCAGATTCCTGGGTTCTCTGCTCTGCGTTCTGATCACACCCACTCACGGTCTGGCATTCTCTCTTCTGATGACATGCACACTAGCAGGATCGTCATCATTTTTGTCAGGCAGGGTCTATCGTTCTCTGAACTTTCTACCTCCTCTCTTTCTTCACTTGTCCCCAACTCTGATTATGTAGGGGTCAACATCTCTCTTAACAACTTCTCCTCAGTGTCATTTCTTAGTGTGTACACCCCCCTATTTGCTCCTCCTCAATGGATGGCAGAACCGACTTCTTTTCTCCCTCCATTCTTTCCTCAAGAAATTTCTTCATTCTGGAGGACTTCAATTGCCATTACCTCCTCTGGGACTCAAGAAATACTTCCGACCTCCATGGGGAGGAAGTATTTGACTGGGTCATCTCCTCTGATCTCTTTCCCCTCAATGACCCTAACACACCTACCCTTTTCCATCACTCCTCTGGCAGTCACTCCTCTCTTGACATTTCCTTTGCTCCCTCTTCTCTTGTCTTTTCCTGCTCCTGGGAGGTAGTTCAAGGCCTGGGTTCTGACCACCTACCAATTCTTCTATCCGTCCCTCTCTTTCTGCCCTATTGCCCCAACGAGTGTCCTCCTTCCTTCAATTTTCAGAAAGCTCGCTGGGATGACTTTGCTTTCTACTTTGACTCTCACTGTCCATCTGCAGAGGAATACTCATCTCTTTCTTCTGCTGCTTGTCTCTTTACCTCTCTGGCACTGAATGCGGCCAAATCTTTCATTCCTTTTGGTCGCATCAAACACCCTCCCAAAGCCTGGTGGTCTGCTGAGGTGGAAAGTGTGGTTAGTGAAAGATGCAAGGCTTTTGCTGCCACTCACAGAAGTGATGAAGATCGCCAGGCTTACATCTCCGCTTCTTGATGCACCTCGTCAGTCATTGCCAAGGCTGAGGCTGAGGCATAGCAGACGACTTGCTCTTCTCATTCACCTAAATATGTGCACTCTTGGCTTTGCTAAATCACTGGCTCTCCTTCCTCGTCTTCCTCCTCTCTTAACTTCCCCAACTGCTTTTCTCCCAGGGAATCGGCTTTGGTTTATGCCGCTTACCTGAGATCCCACTTTTCTGTTTCTCAGCCAAAGACCCTGCGTAGCAGAGCCAGAGGCTACCTCTCTTAGCTCTGTCAAGCCACATGCTTTGTGGAGTCTCACTCGTCCTTTTGCTCTCCCTTCTCTCCGGCTGAATTTCATGCAGCTGTCTCCAACCTCTCCTCATCCACTGCCATTGGCCCAGACAAAGTTGCCTATCCCATGCTAAAGCATCTGGAATCTAATTCCATTCTCTCTCCTCGCCAGGCCAGTTTCCGCCCTGGACCGTCTACTCTAGATCAAATTCTTTATCTTTCTTAGTCCATTTCAAATGGGTTTAACAAACCCAGGTCGGGGTTTTGGATGATTCTCTCTACTATCAATTTTTTTTATAGTTTTTGACTCGGTCTGGCATCCCGTCCTTTTCCACAAACTTATTTTGGCTGGCCTCCCTTATTGCTTTGCTCATTGGACTCAATTTTTCGTTTCTGATAGGCATGCTTGTGTGGTTTTGTAAAATCACAAAAGTCGTTCCTTTCGAGTTCGTCAAGGTGTTCTGCAGGGATCCATTCTTGGCCCTGTACTTTTCTCTTATTTCATTATTGATCTTCCGACCTCACTGCCTTTTTCTGTCAGCTGTTCTCTTTACGCTGACGATCTGGCCATTTGGTCCTCCTCCTCCTTGGTCCCCACAGTGGTGGAGGCCACACAAGGAGCTTTGTTTCAAGTGGAGCGCTGCTGTGAGTACTGGTGTCTTCCTCTCAATCCAAGCAAATGTGAGGCCTCCTCAGTGGATTCCCACCAAGCTAATCTCCAGCCCAACCTCCTCCTACTTGGCTCCTGCCTTTGTTTCAACCCCACCTCAACTTTTTTTGGAGTCACTTTCTACCGCACTGTTTTCTTTTCTAAGCATGTATCTTTGCTGAAGGCCAAATTCTTCCCATGTCTCAAGGCCTTACACTGTATCTCTGCTTTTTCATGGGGTCCCTCTAAGGAGTCCTTTTCTATTCTGTATAAATCTTTTCTTTGGCCTGTTCTCACTTATGCTTCACCTGGATGGTTTCCTTTCCTAAGTGCTACCAATTCCACCAAATTAGAATGCCTCCACTGAGTGGCCAGTCGCACCATTATTTGCTGCCTCTCGTCCTCTCCTATCTTTCTCTTCTTCTCTCTGAGGCTTCTATACCTCCCCTACGAGTCACCCTGACTCATTTCATTTTATGAGCGGGCCCTTCGTCTCCCAACCTCCTTTCCTATTTTAGGTTTGGCCAGACTTGGAGTGAAACCAAGACTTTGCAGATTGTCCTGGAGAGCTTTTGCGCCCACTCACCCGCTCATGCTTCTACCTCTTCTAGGGAGGCTCTTTTAGCTTGCCCTTTGTTTCCTCCTTGGAATCTGTCTTCATTCACCATGGAATCCACCCTTTCCACTCCATGCTCTCGCTCTGATTCTTTTCTCTCTCACCAAGGCACGACTCTTGCCCACCTTGACTCTCTCCCTCCTCATGATCTGATGCTCTGGACAGACGGCTCTATTCCTTTTGGCAAGGGCAGCTTTGGTGTCCTTGCCATCTGCTCTCTCTGTGGCACTGAGGCCACTCTTTCCTTTTTGGCAGGCCCAGTATGTTCAAGTTTTATCGCTGAAGCCTATGCTATTCTGCATGCTCTTTGCTGGTCTCAGCAGCAGCAACAAGTCTGCCATTTCTCTTCTCTTACTATCTGACTCTCGTTCTGTCCTCTCCTCCATCTTTCCTTATTTCAAACTCTGTGGCAGATCTGGCAGGAACTGTCTTCTCTTTCCTGCTCTATCAGACTACAATGGGTCCACGGACACTCGTTTCCTTTGAGGATCGATGTGGCTGATGAGCTGGCCAGATGGGGAGTGCTACTTGCACCCTCTGCAATCTCTTGTAGTCTCTCTCTGCGTATCTCTCGTACCCACTCTTGTCTTTTCTCGGACTGGAGGCATAATGTCGCATCAAAATTTTTTGACACACAGGTTCCCTCGATTTTCATTGAGGAACTTGTGCTCCCTCGTCATACTCGTTGTGTCCTCTCTGGTCTATGCTGCAACAAACACAGCCTTCTGTTAAGTTCTTATCTCTCTAGAATTGGCAGAATCGAGAATCCTTCCTGCAGCACCTGTGGACACTCGTTCCAGGATACCTTTCATCTCATTCTGCACTGTCCAGCTACAAACTCTTTGCATCGCTTACTCTTTGGCGACTGTCTTTCTACGACCTCTGGTCCAGACGCTGGGGAGTTTTCCAGCTTCTGGGGCTCCATGGTCTTCTGCCATGTCCTCATCCCTCGGAAGGGGTCAGGTAAACAACAACAACATCTGTACTGACTGACACTTATGTGAAAGAGGTGCTTTAAGTGGCAACAACGAAATACAAGCTTGATTTAAAGAAGATTATTAGTGAAAAGAAATGCCAGAATTCCCAGAAAGTGATGTGCACGATAATAAATAGCTTGTAAATTCCTGTCATTATTATGTTGGTGTGTGACATTTACAATATATCTTGCAGAGCAAAGGTCTATATTAATTTGTGTAGGACGTCGGGTGATATTTATGCGATCATTATGTTTTGTGTATAATGTGGCTCTTTGCAGAAACACAGCAAGAAATGTGGTTCTTGGTTTCTGAATGGTTGGCCACCCCTGCAGTAGGCCCTTTTTTCTTTTCTTTAATTTTCTGAATCAGTTTATTGAAATTTTATTAACATACAATAGACATTCCATTAATTGACTGTCTCTGCTCATATTTTTGACAAAAAAGTATTGCAGTCGTTTGGAAACATTAGGTTCTTACCGTTGTTGACTGCTATGATATCTGCAATTAATGAATAAATACATTGTCTAACAAAAGTTTAGGGCCACCTTGTTATTTGCAAAAACTAAATAGTTTTGTTTTTCAGACATTTCAATCGCTAACAATCATTTTTGATTTTGCAATTTATGCATCAACACGTTATAAACATTTATAAAACAACAAAATATGCAGAAATTTTGGAGACTATGATTATTTGGCATGTGCTCCTTTGTTTTTAATCACAGTCTGTAAATGTTGTTGCATGCTGTTTATCAGGGTTTGACAATACTCTGGTGCAATTTCAATGAACCCAACTTTTGTTTTTACATTTACATGTTGTTTGGCAGATGATTGTGTCTTTTCTGCGACTTTATCCTGAAGAAATTTTCACAGATTTTCTATAGGGTTTCAATCGGGCCACTGTTTTCAGGCCACTGTAAAACTTCCACTTTCTGGTTGTTCAAAAAATCAGATACAATTCTTGACCTGTAGCTTGGGGCACCACAATGCACAAAGATCTTCAGTGTTGAATATCGATATGAATTTTCAGCTTGTGTTTTAGCAGTTTCAAATACTCTCTGCCGTCCATGGTTTTACCAGGGGGCAAAAAGTACATACCAGCTGACTTATTGCATAACGTGACCCCACAGATATTTGGCTTGATAGGTGTTTCTTAGTTGAAATTGTGTACAGCTCATTGCACTTTTTTCCTTGTTATCTATAAATGTTTTGCTTCCTTGCTGCAAACTGCTGAATCGTTGATTCATCACTGAGCAATGCTTTACTCCAATCTTCAGTGATCAAATAAATGTTGATATGCTTTAGCAAATGTTAAACACTTGGCTTTCATGAATTTAGTTAGTTATGATTTTTTTAGTGGGTTTTTGTGATTTTAATCTGAAATTAAATGTCAATTGGTCAGAAACAGTGATGTCATTCACTTTGTTACCCTTTGCCAACCATGGAGACTGTACTTTTTTATCGAATTACTGTAGTTGAGGATTGAACAACTATACTTTCCTTTAAATATCACCTCTCAGTGGTTTTCTTTGGTCTACCACTTTTCTTTAAGTTACTGTAACTACTCCTCAATCTCCAATTGACAACTGCTATGTGAGCTGCTGTTTTGCTGACACATTTTGCACTAATTTTGCATTCTGAGTGGCCTTCTCTGTATAATGTTACAACTTGAGCTGTTGAACTTGACTGAGAGATGATTTTTTGCCCATTTTTGCAGCCAAAACTAATCACAAAAATAACTCACACCTGTCTCCCTAAGCAACAAAAAGCAAATGAAATTGCATTTATTGATTTCAAAGGGCTCCAAGGTGCCACAATCATACAAGAAAATACTACAATAGGTATAAAGATGTAAAAAATGGATTAATATAACGCAATCATAAAAACCACACTTTTTCAAAAGTGGTTGTAAACTTTTGTTAGGCACTGTGCGAATGTTTGAAAAAATTTGATGATATTTTTAGATCTCATAACTGAATTACTTTCTGTTCAAATGGCTTAAAACTTTTGATGGCGTGTGTAGAGACAGATCAAAATTTTATGTTTACGTTTAGTATGCTATGTTTTCAAGTATAGAAATTTTTGATTGATTAATTCTTGTGTGTTTAAGTCTGCATTATTAAATGGCATTCACTGGAAGAAAAAAGGTATTTTTAGGTTGTAAGGTGTGCATTTGCAAGAAAGTTCTCTAGAAAGCTACCAACAGCAGAGTAGAATTCAGAATGGCTCTGCAGAACATCTTCAAGAAATGCTGCAACACGTTTAAGAGAAGTAGGACTACCAACTTTATGTGTGTTGTGACACAGTGGGTTCCCATATTAAACATTTATGAAATTGTTGACGGAATTTACATGTTTTGCAAATAAATATTATGTTACTAACGTGAAACTAGTTTATTTTCATTTACTTCGACTACATAGTTTTTGTGATATTTAACTTTCAAATGATAACAAATTTTTTGAAACATCTTGAATTGCAGTTTTAGTAATAGCATTAGACAATACTTGTTTCGGAAGTTTCAGAAAGAATAGATTTTATTCTTTATTTTTTGCTCAGGTTTCAAACCGTCACTGGTTAGTTGCAAAAGAAACACGTATCTACCCACCGTGTTCTTAAAGTTTCTTTGTCCATCATATTACACCAGCTTGTATGGGATTTGCTGATCTAGTTAGTATAGAGTTTGTTGTCTGAACTGTTTGGGGTTTGTGTAAGACGGTGAAGTTAATGCAGTGATATTTGTTATTGTTAGTGAGCTAATCCAATTGTTACCTGGTACTAGTAAAGTAGTGGTCAGCTAAGAGTAAACTTTTATTGGTTACAGACTGCTTTTTTTGCAAATGCATACTTTCCCTTGTTTGGTGACAAAAATGATGAGGGAAACGTGGAACTGCACTTGTCACTGTTCTTCTGTCAAAATATTTTGACAAATCGGAAAATTGGACAGCTACAGCAGTAGTAATTTTTCTTTTAATGGCATGGTTTTTTAGTTACTCTAGTTTTGATTTCCATTTTAGGCGAATATACATGAGACTCAAATGCATATGTGTATAGTATTTTGCTTTAAAATCAGGCATGTGGAAGCGGTTATTTTTCAATCGCTTCTGCTTCGATATTTATTTGTCTGCATAAACTCAATGGCATCAGTTAATTTATTGCCCATTCGAGCTCTGTTTTCACGAAGTACAAGCTTTAAGTGGGAGAACATACGTTCAACAGATTACTGCGTGCAGGGCAAACAGCTAATAATTCGCGATACTGGTTGTACAATAAGGGGGTATTTTGAAATAATGTCCCAAACATTTGGCAATTTCAATCTTCCGAGCTGCTCTACATCAACAAGCACCTCAGCAAATGCAGTAATATCAGATTTTGCAGATGCCGTAGCTGATGCCTCAGCAGCCGCTGTTGAATGTAAGGAGTTCAAATACATGTCAAGTCAGATACTGATGCTGCTCAACTTCTGCTTGAGTCAGTTTCTGCATCATCACTTGCTCTTTGGCTTAAAGTGCTTTGAATACGCAAAAAATTGACTAAAGACCGCTCTTTGCACGTAGTTGCTCCTGGTTGCTCAAGAGGATTCTCGATCAAGCATCAACCTATCAAGAAAGAAAATAAAGTGATAATATCATGGTTATATAAGTCAGTCAATCCTAATGTAACTAATACATTAGTTGTTATTTTCGACTCAAATAAAATCAAGTGCATAAACGCTTACCAGTATTGAGTTGAATATAATATCAACAAAAAATATTGGTAGGTCGTCACAACAACTAAGTCAACAAACACTACTTACCCAAACAGCTGCCAAGAAAGCCTCTTGCCGCAGTAAAGACTCTTGGCGTGAATGCAGGGCGGTGACAAGAGCAGAAGCCAAATTGTTTTCTAGCTTCTCCAATTTAAACATGACTTCTCTCCAATGAAGCAGGCATTCTTCCAGAGTGAGATCTTGTTTTTGAAAATAAATTGTTGCTGCATGAGGTATTTGTAGTACTTTGATCATCATCTTGACCTCAGCCCATTCACTTTTGGTAAGGTATGATTCATGTGAGCCAAGATCCTGAACAAAACATTTCAAATCTGCTAATCATTGAAGATTCAGGAAAGTACTCCCCCAATGTGTCAGCATGTCAATCAGCATTCCCTTGTTAGCACGACGCTTTAGAATTCCATTGATGTGTGGTGAACGTTGGTGTCGAGCAAGTTTTTGCAATTTTGTTAAAAACTTTTCCGCTCGCCCTTTTTTTTAACATGTCACAAATTCCTAACTGCAGGGTGTGCTCAGCACATCTCATGTGGTATATGGTATGGTCGATTGATAATAAATCTTGTATTTCTTTAATCTCTTCATCATCGTCTTCATCTCCTTCATCTTCATTAAGTAGTTGCACAGTCCGAGTCATATTTGACGCATTGTCAACAACGCAAGCTAATATTTGTTGCTTGCTAATGCTGAACTGCTTCAAAGTGTCCAACAATATTTCCTTCGAATGAGAACTAGTGTGATTGGCTTCAGTATCAACTAAAGCCAACGTCTTTACTGTAAGACCGTGTTCTTTATGGTAGTATTGCACTGAAATACCCAGGAAATGTGATCAAAGTCTAGTGACTCCGTCAAATTTGATAGAAATCAAAGCTCCAGAAAGTGATTCCTTCAACTTTGATTTTTCTTCCTCCGATTTTTTGAGTACCATGCTATGAATGGCTTGACGTCCTAGTTGAATTTCCAAATTTTTTGCAAAGGTACAATTTAGCAATTGAAATCCATCGTCCTGAAAAAATGTCAGAGGAACTCTGTTGTAGACAATCATTTTCAATATTCCGTTTATAAAATCTTCTTTAGTGATGGATGCAGTAGCTTTTTGATTACTTGTTTTAAAAAAACTTGTCATACTACTTTGCCCTTTTTCTTTCTGCAATTTTGTTTTTTTTAGTAACTTCAGAGTCTTTTTCCTCAACCCTGTCAAATGCTTGTTGATGATGACGCTTTAGGTTTTTTTTCAGGTTAGCCGACTTGCTTCCCTATTTTAGTTTAGGGATAACTGAATTGCAGGTGTGACATTGATCGAGCATAACTCTGCATCAAAAGTTATTGCCTTTTTCAAAAAAATGTTTATATACAGCACTCCATCTGTTTCGGGATATTATAATGTTATAGAAATTTCAATTACAATGGATGATATAATTACTATTTTAATGCAGTTAGCTGTAATAAAATACAAAGTCATGAAAAAAAAAGTACAAAACATTAACTCAATTTAAAAGCTATAAATTTTGAATACAAATGATTAGCTTATATACAGGGTGTCTCAAAAAAATGTACTCACTCTTAGAATGACGAGAAAACCTTTATTTATGAACATGGAGTGAAATGAAATAGCATCGAATACATGAGACAAATGTAATTGAAGAATCATGTTCGCAAATGTTCAAATTGATGACCATTATTGTCCAGACAACGCTGATAACGCGCACCAAGGGATTCGCAAACGTCACGAAACATGTCATTAGGAATATCACGACATTGTCTTTCAATTTTCAATTTCAATGCATCAATTGTCCTTGGTTGGTTGCCATAGCATTTCAGGACAAAAATGCTATTGGAAGAACTTTCGGTCTTCCAATAGCATTTCAGGACAAACTTTCTCTCTTCCAAACTAAGTTGATTTCCTGCCATGGCTTCAGTAATTCAGGATATTTTGCTAAAAATTTTGCTAAAATTTTGCTAAAAATTCAGGATATCTGCAACACAAAAAAAGAGTGAGTAAATTTATAATGGTCATCAATTTGAACATTTGCGAACATGATTCTTCAATTACATTTATCTCATGTATTCGATGCTATTTCATTTCGCTCTATGTTCATAAATAAAGGTTTTCTCGTCATTCTAAGAGTGAGTACATTTTTTTGAGACACCCTGTATATTTAAATTAGAGATTTGTTGTAGCTATAATAGAATACAAAACTGTAAAAGATTGGGCAAAAAGGCAAAACTGCGATGAATCCATCTAATTTAACCCTTTGTGGTCTCAATAAATTTCCCATTGTTGCTATCACTAATCATTAAATATCGGCGCATTTTGACAAAGTTTTACTGGTTCAAGGCAGTAGTTGTTACTAAATGTTTGTTTAAGTGACTAAATTTCAACCAATTTTTAGAATTTTGGCATCAAAATGATCAGCATGTTTTTGCCTAAGCAACTGGCTCATTAACCTAAAAATTTGTAAAGAATAGGCTTGTAAATAAAACCCAAAATGTTGGAAACCTTAACAAAATTTGTTAATTGTGTTGTATTTTGTTTTTTTCTTTTATATTTGAAAAATTTCAGTCAAAACAAGTCAAAATTTCCCTCTCGCCCTCTTTGCTGTGGCCCTGAAACCACCCCTTCACTCATTACAGAATTACAATCACTTTATTGTATCAAAATTTCAGGACTTTCACGTCTAAAAGCTATACTATGCAGTTTAATGCACACCTAAATAAGTATAGGCCCCAGAATGATTTCACCCCCTTATCTCGCTACACCGCGGCCCTGAAACTGCTCTTTAGCAAACCACTAGGCCACAATTACTTTCTTGCATCACAATATCGCACCAACTTTCACTTCTGCAAGCGATACTAAGCAATTGCTTTATCGCATGTGCTGTTTCTGACTTGAAAGCTCATTAACTGACATCTGTACAAAATTGCCTGCATTTTCGCGCCAACATCTCTGTGGCATTATTGTTCAACAGTTTGTCACACAAATGTGACAGCATTTTGCTCTGGTGAACTGCGAGTGCCTTACCACCACTCCATTTGTCAATCAAACTAGTCATAAGAATGCATTTAATAATGGTGCCTTGTAGGCTCCTTATGACCACAATGACAAAATTTGTTTGGGCGACCTATAGACGCGTTATGACTGCAATTGGTAAAACATTTTCAGCTGTAACCTTCGATCCCTCCAAGCGTCTTGACGAACCGAAGTGATCCTATTTGAACAAGTCCGGATATGAATTTTAACTTCACTTTTCTCGTCTCCTGGTAATTGATGGCCCAACAGTAAGCAAACAATTCATCTATTTATCGCAGATTTCAAATACGCACATGTTTCATGGGCCATAAGACAGAGGGGAGGGCTAAGTGCGAGATAGTGAATATGATGATAAATTCGGCTTATCTTATTTCTACAAATGCAAAGAATGATATTACTATTTCTATATCTACACATTCGTACAGAGCAACATTCAATAGACGTACCGTACTTAATGCTTTATCAAAGCTGATGTACACTGCAGCATGGCTTTGTAACCAATGCTTTCTTCAATCTGCTCTAGTAGAAATCGGGGTCGTTATTTATAATGATTTTGGGGTAGTTTCTCCGAATTGGAGAAAGTGGCTTGAATAATTTGTTTTTCGAGTACAAGCCGACTGTAGTCATAGGAGAAAGCAGTATCCATGAGTTGTTTTCCAGGTACAATTCCATCTTGTTCATAATAAATGAACTAAAAGTGACCCCCTTCGGTTGTGTTAAGTTGTTTTCCATTAGAACTGCGTCTCACTAACATGACTCATAGCATTACAGCCACATAAAAACACGAATGCCAATTGGGCGTTTAGATCTATGTCAGTTATAAATGAATTGTAAACTGCCCCTATCGCTTGTTCATAATTTAGTATTTTCTCCTTTCTATGTTGTTATTTGTCAGTTCACGTAACACCAGCATCGTCATACTTTTGTAAGCCTTTGCTCTGTTGGGGTAAATTAGAGACTGCATTTTATTTTCACTGCAACTTTCAAAAACCTAAAACAACTTTTTGGGTCTGGAGCCTGCCATTTCCAACACTTCATCACTTTGAGGAGACAAAAACCTATCTATATATTGCTCTTACTTTACCTGGTTCGCTTAAACTTATTGTTCCAAACTACTCTGTGTTTGTTTTTTCTTAGATATTTGAATTCGTGTTGAATGTAGAGTCTAATCATTCTGAATAGTGAAGTGCGAAATTGCAGTCGCATTCATGTAAGGCAAGCAAAATTAAAATTACAGATGCACTATTACGTAACAAAGGGAGTTAGCAAATTCAGACGTTCTTAAAGTTGAAAATAAGATTACATCACAATCTGCAACTTGCTGTCACAAGATTCCATTACTAACGATTTATATACACGGAACACCACTACATATAAGAAATCAATATACTGAAATAAATAAATACTGGTAATAAACAAAGAACCTTCACCGAACCCTTTAAACTCATGGAACACAACGACACGTTTTGTGGAACCCCTATTGAAGAGCACTGATGTAGAATGATGAAACTGTTTTCGTAGTGAGTAAATTGCTTTTCAACGTTTTCAATCCCCTAATCAAAGTCAGTTAAGTTTAATCAAATCATCATTTTATTGGCTACGTTTCATTGTCCAATATCTTTTTCTTACCCATAATCTATATGCAATGTGATGCTAGTTTTTCTTGTTCTCTCACGCTACTGATATCGCAAGTTTAGTCAGACTTATAGTGCAACTTCACCGTTTAATCCACGCCGGGAAACTGACAAAACTTTTTCGCTTAGTTACTCTTCAAGTCAAATAACCTATGTGGAAGCGGTAGATTTTTTGCGCTTCCGCTTCCACAGAAAAAAGACTGCTTCCACATCCCTGTTTAGAACACGCTCTTTTTGGCAGTTGGACATTTGTAGGAGCATTAACGAAGATTCATTGTTTCCACTCCTTGATAGAATCCTTTACTGCAGCTTTCCACTTCTCCACAATTTTTTTTAGCTTGATTTCTTACCTGGTTTTACTTCATACCAACAAGGTTGCTATTTGTTTTTCTATCCTAAACTATTATCCGGGCTTCACTTTGAGGACAAAGATAAAGAAGGTACACATCTATTGCAAGGTTGTTGGCAACTGACAATTTATGATAAACACATTCGACTATCACAGCTGTAGGGTAATGTTTTAGCTGGCCATAGCAAAGTTGCAGCAAAATTTTCCTCTTCTGTTTTCTGCAAGATCGGATGTGCAGGCAAACTCTAAGGATGAGACAAACCGATGTGTTATGTTTCTGTGACACTTGGTCGGCATAAAAGGCTGGCCACTGGCAATAATTAATTTAAAAGGCTGTAAAGTTGGACTGTTTTTTAGGTGTTGCAACCAGATCAAGTCGTTCTTTCAACAAATTTATTTTTCAAACTTGACGTTTTACTCTCCTTAGTTACCGGAGAGCTTCTTCAGAATATGGTAGATTTTACCAGTGTGACATATACACTGTACAACATAAAAATATAAAGACTACCTGTATTACTAAACACTAAAAATTATTTACCAACAGCGCAGGCAATTACGTAATAACAAAAACATTGTTACATCACAGATCTAGGAGTGGGCACAAGTAGAAAGTGTTGCAAAATACATAAGACATTATTTATTGGCGATAAACACACTATGAGCAGTAGGAAAATTTGCACCATCATTATGATCAATTACATTACATAAACGAGCCTTTTGATTTATCAAAAAACTTTCCGCAACGCGACGCCTGTACACATGTGACTCTGACTTTAGTATTTTGACATTATCCCAATCTATTCTATGATTGAAATCCATAACATGTTGACTCAGCACTGACTTTTTAGTGTTAAAAGTCTTGACCACCTCAACATGTTCCCGTTTTCTGGTTCTAACTTCACCTACACACACAGCATTGCAATCTCGGCAAGAAATTTAATACACCAAACCATGCTTTTGTTCAAAATTAATAGCATCTCTAGATTTACGAATCAACAAAGACAATGTGTGATGTGGTTTTAAAGCCTCTCTTTTGTCATCAGTAATAGCAAATATGGTTATGAAAGAGATTGAGAAAACAGCTTTGAACAAGTACTTGAGCCTCCGTCTTTATGGGTACGTTATGTTGATGACATGTATGCTACAATGGAAAAAACTGATGTCGAGTCCTTTCATAACCACTTACCGTATATACTCACATATAAGTTTGAGATAAAAACTCAAAAAAAAGTTTCCAAAGGAAACGGTTGGCTTATATGTGCATAACTCTGATCGCACTCAAACAAAATGACATTATGCTAAGTTAATTCCAACCACTACAACTCTAAATTGCCTATTCTATGCGTTTCATTTTCATTTATCTTTAAACTACCTCATGAGGCGTGCGCTGAAACACATTTCTCTTTCATATATCTTTGAACAACCACATTCGCTGAAACGCATTAATTCTTTAAATTACCGCGTATGCTGAAAGGCATTTTTCTTTCATTAATCTTTAAATTGTTGCATGGGCTGAAACGCATTTCTCTTTCATATATCTTTAAATTATGGTGTACATGATCGCTTGCGTGTTTGCTCTTGCCATTTGGCTTTTTCAATCACCTGATCATAGCAGTCTCTAATTGGTTGGTCATACACATAATTGCTTGCATGTTTACGTTTATCATTTGCATGTTTATGCTATATGCTTGTGTGTTACAATTTGTAGGGTTGGCTTATATGCGAGTTTTTGTTAAATTCACCATTTTAGGGCCGTTTTTTAGGGTTCAGCTTATATGCAATATAGGCTTATATGCGAGTGTATATGGTAAATACAATGCCTACTTCAATAAAATTCGCTAAAGAATTAGAAAAATGAGGACAATTAGCCTTTTTGGATGTAAGCGTACAACAGGTGAAAGATGGATTCCTTGCAACAAGAGTATATAGGAAACCAACTCACACAGACAGGTATCTTCAATATTTTTTTCATCACCCTGTTAATCAAAAGGTTAGAGTGGCTCGTACATTATTCTCCAGAGCCAACAGAATCACATCAAATAATGAAAAAAAGATCAAAGAGTTCCATCGTATCACAAAAACCTTAAAGAATAACAAATTTCTGAGTAGCAAATACAGTTTCAAGAAGTACTTGCAAAATCACAGTATTGGAAGAACAGAAAAACTGAAACGGTTTACTTCGATTCCTTACGTGCAAGGTGTCTCCGAATCTACTAGCCAAATTTTGATTAAGTTGGTATCAGAGTGGCTTTAAAACCACATCACATGTTGTTTTTGTTGTTTTGTAAATCTAGAGATGCTATTAATTTTGAACAAAAGCATGGTTTGGTGTATCAAATTTCTTGCCGAGATTGCAATGCTGTGTGTGTAGGTGAAGTTAGAACCAGAAAACGGGAACATGTTGAGGTGGTCAAGACTTTTAACACTAAAAAGTCAGTGCTGAGTCAACATGTTATGGATTTCAATCATAGAATAGATTGGGATAATGTCAAAATACTAAAGTCAGAGTCACATGTGTACAGGCGTCGCGTTGCGGAAAGTTTTTTGATAAATCAAAAGGCTCGTTTATGTAATGTAATTGATCATAATGATGGTGCAAATTTTCCTACTGCTCATAGTGTGTTTATCGCCAATAAATAATGTCTTATGTATTTTGCAACACTTTCTACTTGTGCCCACTCCTAGATCTGTGATGTAACAATGTTTTTGTTATTACGTAATTGCCTGCGCTGTTGGTAAATAATTTTTAGTGTTTAGTAATACAGGTAGTCTTTATATTTTTATGTTGTACAGTGTATATGTCACACTGGTAAAATCTACCATATTCTGAAGAAGCTCTCCGGCAACTAAGGAGAGTAAAACGTCAAGTTTGAAAAATAAATTTGTTGAAAGAACAACTTGATCTGGTTGTAACATCGTCACACTCGACAAATGAGAAATGCCTGCTATATTTGTTCTTTTGGTGTGAAGTAGTATACAGAACAAGTACAGCATTATAAGAGTGCCTTTTTATTAGCGTTTTGCTTCGCTACCGGCGCGATGATGTAGTGGTTAGAGTATTCGCTTTGCAGTCGGTAGACCTAGGGTTCATTTCCTAAGTCGAGTCATACCAAAAAACTTTTAAAAAATGGTATTCACGGCTTCCCTGCTTGGCACTCAGCACATAAGGGATTGTGTGGAGAACAAGCCGGTAAGCTTGCTTGCTGTGTCCTTGGGCAAGGCACTTAACGGAATGCCTCCATCTTTATGTGGCAGACAGATGGTGGGGCCAAGCAGTCTACCTGTCGTGGTGGCCCAGTCTGACAAAAGACATGCAAACCGAGCATGAGCTCATATGCGTGAATGAATGAATGCTTTGCTAACGTGTCAAGCTTCATTAGAAAAAAGAGTGTTCTGGGTGGTAATTCCACTTTAAAAAATTCCTTTGTTATTTTGCTTAAGTTCTGCTGCTTGTGCTCAGGTTGAATCACTACTCTTTGAGAACTTTTTCTGATGAAGCTTGGCACAAATCTGCTTACCAAAACGTTGACAAAAGAGTTCTAGTATATTAGTTGCTTTATTTCTTGATTTTACATCAAGAAGAACACCACTTTTTTTACAGCTTCAACAATGCCTGGCATACAAAAAAATTTTCCTAGTTATGCAGTGTTTCAAATAATGAGTTCACAGGGATTTTCTCAAATAGTATTTACATCTTTTGTTGATGCTCTTTTGTTGCTGTGCCCAGAGGCAAGTTTATTGTGTAGCAGTTCACAATCTTATTATGCCGGGTTGAAACAGAGCAACCATGAAATGGATAAAACAATTATTTTTTAAACCTTTGCCAACTATAAACTTTAAAAACTGGAATGTCCATAATGTCTCCAAACTCAAAAGACTGAAATCTTCAAATTCAAAAAAATGCAAAACTAAAGTACATCACCTAATAATTTGCCAAAGGGTGCACAAGAAACTACAAGGTGATTAAAAAAAGGCAAAATAATCAACAAAGTAAATTAAAATGAGGTCATGTCACACAACTTAACACTTTGAGTGCCACGCGTTAAATCGCACGCGTATATTTGCTGGTGCCAAGCATTTCCTCGCCATTTCATTTCAAAGCTTGAAAGGGAATGAAATATCTTCTAAATCCACACTGAAAATCAGCCAGACATTCGCGGTGTCGCATGCACACACACGCAGACATGCTGAGACAATCGTGAAATCATAACGACGTAAATCTACATCAAATCCAGCGATTTGGCAGTCAACTGATAGGTTTTAACAATTGACGTAATATTACGTCGTAAAGCACTCTGTGCAAAAAAAACAAACAACGTAATATTACGTCGTAAAGCTCTCAAAGTGTTAAAGGTAAAGTACAAAATTAACGCATGAATAAATTTAAACAAAACATCCAATGAATTAACAAACAATTTTTAAAATATTAAGGGAAGTAATTTTGGCAACTGTAAAGAATGATTTTTGGCAAATGTTCATTCTTCATTGTGGAGATGTGTCCGACTCAGTGCAATTGCCATTATAAAAGCATTGCATCAATACTCTGGGTTTTTGCTTGCTCAAGTACTTCCGTGTTAGTTACAAAGCATATTTATTGAATATTTAGAATGATATAAAGGCAGTGCTGGTTGAAATGATCATAGAGTCTGATATAATGTGTGCTTGTGACTCGTGACTCAGATCTACTGTATATAGAAGAGTGGTCAGTGCAACAGTGCTGCAAACACCAATCTTGGTTGACTTTTTCAGGTGTATATTTTTCTTGCCTTTTCCGTTCTGCTACCAATCTGCTGGTCACTTTTGGTCTGTGAGGAGATAGTGCAACCCCAGCAAGTAAATTACTGTACCATTATGGGTTTGGTGTTGGTAAAGGCATTGCAAGAAGAGAAATACATTTGTTGGGGCGAAGACTGCTGATGCTTAAGTCCAAAAAGAAGGGTCGCTTCTGCAAAGCAGGATGTTATACATTGTTGGGGGTGCTTATTGTGAGCCAGAAGAACAGCAGCATCAGCAAAAAATAACTCACTAATTAGCTGCTTTGTGTTCTTCATGTGTGTCTTTAGTTACTGCAGATTGGATGAATTAGCATGGGTAGCATATGTATATACCATCATCTTCATTAACACGTCAAGTGCCGCGTGTATATCGCGCGCGCATACTGGCTGGTGCCGGCCATTTCTGTCTGTGGTTTTCCAGTGCGTTTATTTCATATGCGTAAATCTTCTTGTTTTAGTTCTGACGAGAAAAGCAAGCAAAATTGATGTACTGCTACTTCTAGAAGAAAATTACACACATAGAACATAAACCAGTTTTTATTCAAACTTTCAGCAAAATGATTTGCGTGAGTGGTACACGAAGAAGCAAGTCTTTGGGCAACGACGTAGATTTACGTCATAAAGCACTCTGCACAAAAAACTCGACGACGTTAATCTATGTCACATGGCACTTAACGTGTTAAGAACATAGATGGTCTGTTGTATTGTGATGCTGACGACAAATGACAAGAGTGTTTGTGCAAGAATGCAGATGCTGGTATTTCAAAAGCACCTCTATTTTTAGATGGCCAAACATTAGTTTTTTAACTATTTTTTTCATATTTCAACACCACTTTCAAATTGGCTGAAAATCTGTTCATCTTTATTTAACTTGCTTGCTAATTAAACCAATGCAATGGTGTAGTGGTTAGAGCATCCATTTTGCAGTCGGTAGATTTACAGTTTATTCCCCTTGTCGAGTCTACCAAAAGACTTTATAAAAAATAGTATTCACAGCTTCCCTGTTTGGCGCTCAGATTTTAGTGGAAGTTGTGGAGAACAAGCTGGCAAGTTTGCTTGTTGTGTCCTTGGGCAAGACACTTAACGGGACATCCCACCTTTATGTGGAAGACAGGTGGCCCAGTTTTCTTTCTGAAGAGAGGATTGGTGGCAGGAAGGGCATCTGACTGTAAAACAAATGCCATGTCATAGAAAATGCAGATATCTGCTGTGGCAACCCTTAATTAGGAATAAGTTGAAAGAAAAAGAAGAAGAATTTGGTTGCTAATTGAAATCTATCTAGTACATTGTCATAACTTTACAGCTGGCATTAAGTAATCTGTATAATAAAGATATGATCTAACTAACGTTTTTTCTTTGAAATTGATAGGTTCTTTGCTCTGTTGAAATAGAAAGCACAAGAGTTTTACTGTTCTATGTGGAGCAATTTATCAGTTTTACTTGGCATAGCATGTTTTTTTTTTCAAAGCACTAGCAGACTCTGCCAGCATTACCTGCAGGGCTCTCAATTGGTAAGGTCAAGGTTAAGAATACCAGTTCAGCCACCCAAGCTGGCTTCACCCAATGAATAGTTGTGAAAACAATGATAAAAAGTTAATCGTTTTTTTAAGATTGCAAAATCTCGTTTCAAAACAAAACTGCCGTTTTTTTCACATGCAATTGATTAAAAAACACTGTGGGGAGTTGCACATAGCTGCTACATTTCTCCCAAGTTTCATGAGTCCTTGGCAACATCTCATTTGCCCTGTTTTTATCTTAGGCATTCTTAAACTTAACAAAATTTTATTCATTAAAATCAAGAACAGTTTAAAAGCATGTGAAAGTTGTTGAAGGGCGCCAAGATGATTGATTTGTATTTTCATGATTAGGCCAGTTGATATTGGGCCCACTACTTATGACTCTTTTGTAACTGTAGATATATTTGTATGAGCTAACGCCTCTGGCTGTGCGCATGTTGCTTGGTTCTGGCAGAAACGCAGCCAGGCAAAAAGCAATTTAACTTGAAATGAAGCACTCATAGTTGAGTGATTACTATAGCAGGGCCCCCATCAGTGATGTTAAGGTTAAGAATATTTGAATCAGCCGGCTGTGTCAACTCCACCCAATTGCAAGGAAAATTGTTTCAACAGTCAGATGATATGTAGTTTGACACAAATGTTTTGTTGGAAACGATAAAACAGGACCATCTTTACCCCTCTTTTTTTATGGAAATCACCAATTTTTTGCTTGGTGTAGGCTACCTTCTTACAATTTTTTGATGAATCTTTTTAAAATGTTGATAGATAATGCCAAAGAACTATGCTTTTGTGAATAATAGTCAACAGGTACCAAAGAACTAACGTTTTCTAAACATTGCAAGCTTTTAGGTCTAGCTGGAAAAGTTTTCAACTAAAAATGGAAAGTGATTGGAGCAACCAATTTTTGATTAGCCATTATAAACTAATCCTTTGCCCTAACTAATTAGGGTTACACATTGCTGGAAAGCTAATTTTTTCAGCTTTCAAGTGATGCTAACTGTTAGTATCTTATCATAACCTTTATATATTGAGCTTACCTGTTTTTACTCAGCATATTTCTTTTTGGAAAGGGCTAAAATGTTACACTACAGGTCTTAACGTTCAATTTTTGTATCATAAAAACAAATAGTAAAGACACAAATAATATATTATCGCCATTGACTTGTAATTAATTGCCTTCAATTTGTTAAAAAGAAGTTTGAAGATCAGTGGGAATTGAGGTCATGAATGAGTTATTAAGTAAACTGATTTTGTAAAAGTTTTGCAATTTTTGAAAATAATCATTTAATGTTTTCTGTTAGCAAAAGATTGTGTTGATCATACCAGGCACAGTAAGACATCATAAAGCAAGTTTGAAGCCTAAAGAAAAAATATGCATGCCTAGAAGACTTAAATACTTAAAGAATCTGTCATGAGTTTGTTATTATTCCTCAGTTGTCCTGGGTTCGTTAGTTTACTATATAGTATTATTTCTTGATAATTTCCTCACTCGGTATGACAGTTAATAAATATATTAACAGAACAGAGTCGTTAAATTGGGCGATACAAATATATACATGCACACGAATCACGTGACACAATAAAGCAATGGAATTTTGATAAGGTTGGTGTGAAAGCAATGCAATTTCCTATACCAAATGTTAACGTTGATGTTTAACACCAGGTATGGGAAATACTGATTGTGATATTAAAAATAAAGCCAAATACAAATTAAATTACAGTCAACACAAAGCAAAGCAAAACCAAATACACATGTAACCACTACAAATCTATTCTTGCATTCTCTATTTAGCTTTTATTGTAATGTTCATTTTATCAAAAGCAGCTTGGTAATATCTCCCAAAAATCAAATTTCTACTATCACTGCTTTTTGCATAAATTAAAGAAACATATTTTTAAATCAATCATTAATTATGACATCGTGTGAGATGCTAAAGAAGTGATATATGTGAAAGTTGGTAAGTTAGAGGGTGGTTTTCATTTGAGCACAAAATGGTTTTTCTTTGTCAAGAAATTCAAATTTAAAAAAGTTGTCTTTGATAATGACATCACAAGCAACCCGCTTATGACACTTATCCCAAAGTGGTAATTAATTGTGCCTAGTTTTATGCTTGTATGTTCTGTACTTTCAGAGGAATGAAAGCACACACACACACACACATGCACACGTACGCAGAGAGAGAGAGAGAATTGTGCTTTAAGAGTATAAATTTGCAAATAAGTTTTTTTAAACGTATCATTCATGTTTGTAGATTGGCATCTGCATCATTCAAAGCCGCTTTTACATTCTAGGTAAAGTGGTTTAAAAGTTAAGCAATAAACAAATTTTTAATGAAAAAAAAGCTTGAAAACACTCATTGCTTATGAAACTCCACGATTTTTTTAGAAAAAAAAAAAAACGAAGTAAGGTTTTTGCAGTAAAAACGTAAATCATCCAATATACAGGCATTGAATTGTGGTCTTTTGAATTAATGAAACTGGTGTTGAATTTTCATCTATGGTGTCAATTACAAGGCCCATTCAATATATAAGATGAATTTTTTCTTAAAAATTTTCCTAATGGATATAAAAGCTTACCTTTTTTTATTTTCTTTTTTACGTATTAGATGTAAACTTCATGTGGTTTTTGTTTTGGTTTTGATTTTTCAATTTTGCAAAATGACTTATCTGGAAATTTACTAAAGGATTGAACAAAGACTAGTGACCAAACTTTTGGTAGCAGAACAGTGCAAACCAAGTAAAATATTCAGACAAATATCTGCTGTGTATGAAAAAGCATGCTTCAGCCCAAACGTTTACAAATGGGCTGAATTATTCAAGAAAGAATGAAAAAAAATGCTTTCAATGAAGACAGGTCAAGAAGGACCTACAGAAATGAGAACTCTAACTGCCGTAAGCCCAACATTAAACACTCTGAGCACTTAGTTTACAGGTCAATCTAAAGAATTCTACAAAGAAGGCAAACAAAAACTTGTACGCCAACGGCAAAAATGTCTGGCAGTGCAGTGAGATTTTATCAGAAAACATAAAAAAGAGTAAGCTTTTATCTTCACTAGAAAAATTTTTATGAAAAAATTTATCTTATGTATGAAATGGTCCTAGCACATACAATATTTTTACAAGTTCAATCTGTGCTTAGAAAATAGTTTTGCGTAATTTTGAATTTTTGTTTAGATGCAAGGTTTGGGAACTGCATTAAAGATTTTATTTTCTGACTGCGAGATTGATGCTAACACTGGGTTCAATTTAATGCGGCAAGAAGTTGTTTCATTGGTCAATGCATTTGCTAAGTGAGTGTGCAATGTAATAGCTGTATTGACTAGTAGTAAGCAAACGGACATTGTCTGATAAAGATGTCATTCTAAAGAAAAATAGATACAATTAACAAAAATGTTTGTTAATTGTTATTCATACCAGACACAGTATGACATCATAGGCTGAGAGTTATTCTATAATGATTGATAAAATTGTTAGATTTTGTAGGCCTAATCTGTTTTCAATACCAGTCAAAAACACTCAAAATTTGGGTTTTTGGACTTCACGAATCTGCAATACCTCTGGTAAATTGTGACTATTTTTCCTGAAGAGCATGGTTATTTAGCAATCTGCATCTAAATTTTTAGAAAGATTGATCAAAAACTGAAGTCTCCAGAATTTTTGATAGATAGCTGGCACTAAGCAAAAAGTTGGTAATTTTGTACAAAAAAGGGGTTCAACATGGCCCTGTATCATCTTTAGCAACAAAATATTCTTTTCAAATTACATATCATCTAAATGTTTAAGAAATTTGCCTCCAAAAATTAAATTGTTCCATGGTTTAGGCTAAGAGTTATTCTACAATGATTGATGAAATTGGTAGATTTTGTAGGTTTAACCTGTTTTCAATACCAGGCAAAACACTCAAAATTTGGATTTCTAAACTCTACAAATCTGCAATTTCTAGAAAAACTAATACCTTTGGTAAATTTTGACTATTTTTTCTGGAAAGCGTAGTTACTTAGCATTTTGCATCTAAGTTTTCAAAAAGATTGATCAAGAAATGAAGTCTCTAGAATTTTGGATAGATAGCTGACTCCAAAAATATTGAAAGCAAAAAAATTGGTGATCTCCTTGCAATAAAGGTAGGGTGGTCAACATGGAGCTGTATCATCTTTAGCAAGAAAATATTTTTTTCAAACTACTTATCATCTAAAAGTTTAAGAAAATTGCTTTTCAAAAATATATATTGTTGCATGGCTTAGGCTGAGAGTTATTTTATAGTGATTGATGAAGCATGGTACCTGTAGTTATCTTAAATACCTGCCCAAAAAACTCAAAATTTGAGAGCTGGACTTTAGAAAATGCAAATTACAAAAAAGTGCTTTTTTCAGCAATATAATATTAGTTTTAAGCTTTATATCATCTGAAATTTAAAGAAATTTCTGTTTCACAAACATATGATGTTGCATATTTTAGGCTAGGCTTTTATTGACAAAAAGACTAGTCTACATGATAAACTCTAAATTATCTTTGATACTGGTTAAAAATCCCCAAATTTTGATGTTTGACCTCATAAAATTCTAAATTGTAAAAAAGTACACCATTTCAAAATCTTAAAACACTTTTATAACATTGCGCCACCCTCTTTTCACGTTGTATCAAGTTACCAAGAAGAAAATGCAAACTAAGCACTTTTTATTGACTTGACAGTCAGGCTATTATCAATCAAAATTAGCTCTCTTCCAACAAAAAGGAGTTGGAAAAGAGTAGCTTATGTTTCATCTAGGCAGCAAAATAATCTATTTAAACTGCATATTATTTGAATTAGGAAGAACCAGCCTTTTCAAAGATAGGCAATATTGAGTGGTATAAGCAAAGAGTGATTTTATAAGGATTGATGAAAAGGGTTGATGCAGTAGCTTCCAGAACCCCCCTAAACACAAAAACTTTGGCTGCTGGGTTTTAAAAAAATTGAAAATGGTACAAAAAGTTTATCCTTTGGTGATGTTTAACTGTTTTTCTCAAAAGCATGATTCTTTTACATCGTCTAGCCATCATTTTCAAAAAAAATTCATCTGCACGTGAGGCCTGCAATATTTTTTGAACTTGAGTGACATTGGTTTCTCCAAACAAAAAAAGAAAGTAAAGATGATTTTGTTTTATTTTGAGTCACAAAGTTTTATTCTTTTAAGAATATACATCATGCAAATTAGGATGAAATTCTTTTTCCAAAAATATGTTACACTATGTAGTTGGATTTAATCTTTATTTCATGTTGATTGATCAAAAATGCAGTTTCAATACGTATCTTTTTGTTCTGGCCTAAAAAATCTTAAAATATCTGTAATTCTGGGTCTCACAAAAGTAAAATTTTAAGAAAAATCATGTGATTTGGTACATTTTGACTGTTTTTTCTTGAAAGCATTGTTCTTTAGCATGACACGTCTAAATTTTCAAAAAGTTACATCTAAAAATGAAGTCTAAAATTTTTTTGAAGCTATGGTACCTTATTTTGAAAGTAAATTATTCCCCCAAAAAGGAAAGGGTTAATTTACATTATTTATATTATTGAACCAAAATTTTTTTGAAGGTCAGCATATTCCAAAATCACACTACAATTTCCTTTTCAGCAATATAACATGAACTATGTAATAGCAAATGGTTTAAAAGCATTGATAAAAGTAAAGATAGTGAATGGTTTTTTTATGCAAATTAGCCTTACTTTGCATCTGATACAAAGGATTTGAGGACTGCTTTGTGGGAGCAAAAGAGTCTTCACTGTCATTTTAAAACCACTAATGAAAATGCTAAGAGGCACGAATTTCTAGCAGTTTGTAACTTGTAAGTAAAATTGATTGGTTTAAGTATGGTTTCCTGAATTAATAATCGTTTTGTAAAGTAGAGACAACTGAACTAAAAAAATGACATAAGATCAAAGGAATGTAAGTTAAAATTGCTGGTGTAATTTGTTGTCCAAAGCTAAAGCGAGTGTATCTCTCCCATTGGTGTTTGATCATGGTTATTGTGCATTCTTTCTTTTTCAATCATAGTACTCTGCACTTACATATACAACAAGCCAACCTGGTCATCAGTTAAAAGCAGTCATTATTGGACTAGGGATAGACTACAAAGTAGCGCATTAATTAAGTTTCTATTGTAGTGCTTTTCTAAATTTTTTCATTTGCTTTGTGCCCATTCTGGAATTTATTACATAACCTAAGTTTAAATGATTTACTGCAGAAAAAAGAAACATTTTTTAATTTCTTCAACTAAAGTAAATGAATAATTTTCCAAAAATTTTTTGTGTTATCTAGCCTTACTGTTTATGTGCAGCAGATCAAAAAGCTATTACATAAAATGTGCTTACGGTGTTGTTTATAAGTAAGTTGTATTAGAAATGTGGTTAATAGAGTTTTATTCAACATATTTTCTTTTATGACAGATCAGTAACTGCAAAATTGATTAAAGTTGTGACTTTTTGGAAAAAATATGTTTTGTTAATAGCTACATGGTTCCCATGGTCATCAAAAATCATTGAAAAAAATTTTTTGGGCAAGTCATAGAAATTTAATAAAGATGAAAAATGATAAAATTATGTAAACTGAAAAGGTGAATCAGTCTGTAGCGATAGCTCATGTAGTGGAGCACAGGGTTGGTTATTAAAAAGTCACTAGTTTGTCACCTATTCAAAGTTTATTGTTGTGCTTTGGGAAAAGCTTTTACACCAATTTCTTCTGCTTGCTTGCAATGCTTGCGGTAGAAATACATTGCATGAGTAGTTTGTGCAGACACTAAAATTTTAATTATAAAATTTGTTCAAAAAATTCAAAAAGGGGTTGGCATAAAACTAAGCCCAGCCTCAGGTTGCTTTTGTTAAAAGCATTGTTGGTGTTAAAAGGCATATGAAAAACCAATGTCATATCAATCTCATGAAGCAAAACCAGCACATGCTTGCACAGTCTATTACTGAATTTTTTGTCACAAACGTGGATCTGTTTCTCATTGTAGTGAGTCTAATGAAGGTACATGATCTTCAAATATTGTTGAACATACCGGTGACATCATTGCATCTCCAAACAGACATTTTGTAATATCAGATGATGTCTTACATGCCGAAGTTCTATGGGTTCTAAAAGTTATGATGGGCTATTTTCCATTCAAGCCATATAAAGATATCAATCAGATACTTTCCAAGATGTTTCCTGATGGTCAAATCGAACAATCTTTTTCATGTGGAGCTACAAAATGTGCATAATCCATTCTTTTGAGAGCTTTTTGTGGAGAGAATTTGTGTAGTCAAAAATTACATTATATTGTCAAAAATTGTCAAAATAAGTGTGTATGTCTTACATTTATTTTTGACCAATAAAACACACACAACGCAAAAGAATACATCATAGCAACAGCCAAAAATAGGACACAGCAACAAACGGTATATGTTAAGACGCACAACTTTTACTTGTAAGGTGCCTAACAAATCAAATTAGTGTGCGGTTGCTGCACCTGAAAGAACAGAAAAAGAAAAAACTGATTTGGTACTCTCCTACCTTATATCCATGCAATAGTTTTGACTGCTATTGTAAATAGTAAGACGCTGAAAAGTTTCTTAGTGAATGGTGTCCAGAAGCCAGCATTGCCAAGAAGGTGATGATGCAAGAATTTTGTTTAAAGAAACATTATTTGGAATGGTCGGCATTGTGTGGCAAATAAAACCAAATTTGTGGTGGCCTAGGAGAGAGGAGGAACGTTCATGTTTACTAATATTACAATTAAAGTTCAGACAATCAAAATCGGCAACAAAGTAGATATGGACAAAACTATGATCTGAGACCTGGCAAAACTTATTTGAATTTTATTGTTCATATACTTCTCAGTAAATTAAGACGTTGTTTCTAATAGGAACGTTTTTAGTGCTTTATGAAATCCCTTCATGGGTGTAATGTTTTTGATTGAATCAGATATTTTATTCCATATCAAAGGTCCGGTATACTTAAAAGACTGTTTGGTTAAATTTAATCGGCAATATTTTGGGAAAACATTTGAACCATTTTTAGTTTTTCTAGTATTGTTTTTTTTAATACTTTGATCAAGTCAAAAATTACCTTGTATCTTTAAATTACATTATACAGGGTGGGCCTAAAGTTTCCATACATAGGCAAAATAAACATTTTATGTTGAAAAACCATTTTTATTTATATAATGTGCTCTATATGATTCCCATTGTTTTCAAAGCACATATTAACCCGTGTTTCCCACTGTTGATGAACACGCATTGAAGGTATGCTTCTAATGGCGTCGGTGATTTGCTCTTTTAGGTGATTTATGTCTTGTATCTTTACCTGATACACCATAAACTTCAAATGCCCCCAAAGATAGAAATCAAGAGGGGAGAGATCTGGAGATCTTGGAGGCCACTCTACAGGACCACGCCGACCAATCCAAGCATCCGGAAACTGCTGATCGAAAAACCGATGCACTTGAATACCATAATGAGGTGGAGCTCCATCTTGCTGGAAGTAAACTGGGTAGTCACCTTCCTCGTTTAGCAGGGAAGGGGGAATTTCTTCTTGCAACATATTAAGATACTTTCCTGTATTAAGATTTTCACTGACAAAAAGTGGTCCAATAATTCTGTCTCCCCATATTCCGGCCCACACCATCAATTTGCCGGCACCTTGCATCTTCGTCGGACTCAGCCATTTAGGATTCTCATTACTCCAATAACGTAGATTTTGCCGATTAACCTCTCCATTGACGTAAAAATTTGCTTCATCAGTAAACAAAATCTTAGTAGAAAAGTTTGGATCCTCGTTCACATTACTTAATGCCCATTCACAGAACTCCATGCGTCTATCCGGGTCATCTTCACTCAAATGGTGTGCCATATGCAATTTGTATGGATGCCATTTGTTTGCTTTTAAAATGTGCCTGATACTCGATCTGCTGACACCACTTTCTGCAGACAACCGTCGCGTGCTTTTTCTGGGACTCTGTACAAGCGCTGTAAGTATCGTAGCTGTTGTGTTTTCATCGGTGGCCGTACGTCTTGGACCACTTCTTGGTTGATCTGCAACATTTCCAGTTTTCTTAAACTTGCTAATAAGTTTAGCCACAGTGTCATGTGTGATGTTCGTTCCATGTTTTCTGTTGAAGTTCAGTGCAACCATGCCACTGCTTCCCGACCCAGCCATCAGTATAATTTCAATTCGTTGCTCTTTCATCAAACGCATCTTCTAGGGTATGTGGAAAACAAAAAAAATACACTATGTATGTATTATAACAAAAACAAATACACTATATATCTGGAAAACAAAAAAAATACAATATGTATGGAAACTTATGGCCCACCCTGTATATTTTTGATGAATCAAGTGAATCATAAAAAACAGATGGACATGTTAGTTAGATTTTGAGACAGTAAAGTCAGTGAAGTAACAGATAGATATCTTTATTCAAAGTTTTTGAGACATATCTTCTGCAAGATATGTCGGCTCATCAAAAAAAATAACAGCTGCACTCGATTTTAGATGCACAGTACAAGTATGCTATGGATGGTCTTACAAGGTCTGTCAAAAAAGTATCCGATCTTTGGGCATAAAAGACACAGCGCAATAAATATCACAAATTTCATTTAATCTTCAAAATACTCACCCTTGCAAGTGCATATACTTTTACTAGTGTCTCTGCCATTTTTGGAAGCACCTCTTGAACTCCTCCTCTGAAATGCTTTTGAGCTTTGTCATTGTTTTTTCCACAATGTCTTCATATAGTCCTGAAATCACATTCCTATTAGAGTAGTTTTTAACTTAGGAAATAGTCAGAAGTCGCATGGTGCCAAATCAGGAGAGTAAGGAAGCTGTCACACAAGTGCCATATTGTTTTTGGCCAAAAAACCTTTGATTACATGGGCAAATTGAGTGGGAGCATTGTCATGGTGGAGCTGCCATTTCTTCCCTGTCCACATGTCTGGCCACTTTCTTCGTGCAGCATTTTGAAGGTGACGTAAACCTCTAAGTAGTACTCTTTATTGATTGTTCTTCAACATTTTTCCTGTTAGATGGCAATTTTTCATCACAATTTGGCAAACCTTCTCAATCACCTCCTCATTTTGGCTTGTAGATGGCCTGCCAGAGCGTGCCTCACTCTCCACTGACTTTAGACCATTTTTGAAGAAATTAAATCATTCCTTTATTTGAGTTTGACTTAAGGCCTCATTTCCAAAAGCGTGCTGAATTTTTTACATTGTTTCAGTTTGATTATTACCTAGCTATTGGCAGAACTTGATACAATACCTTTGTTCAATGCTTCCTGTCATTACGCTTGCAAGCAAAAAATCAATGATCATGCAGTATATGACTGCACTAAATGCTTCGAAAAAAGAGAATGACACCAAATATCGATTTGAAATTTTTTGTGGATGTACAGTAATTGTGACGTTACAATCTGCCAAAACCACTTTGTTGGCATGGCATTATTTTTGGCAGGAGGAGATAGGGTCAGATACTTTTTTTTCAAGAACGCAGGGAAGCAGAACTAACATACTTGCTAAATTTAGGAACTTGTGGCTTACACATTGTCCACCAAAGTTTTCAAAAATGTGCAAAAGATTCTGTTTGGGATTTTTGCAGAACTGCATGTTTTGTGGCAATTATGTCATAATTCTTTTGCCAAAAGAAAAGATTTTGTTGAATTACTGGCGCTGACTTGTTTCCTTTGCAGTTCTGCCAATACAATGGGTGGAAGGCATTAAAGTGGCTGAAGAAACTTTACCTATTTGGCTTTATGTTGCTAAATCAGCCAAGATTGTTATGAGCTTGGGAAAAAACTCCAACCGTCATTTCTTTTTTTTTACCAACTGTTCTGCCTGTGATCATGCTTTACTTCATGCCAAATTGAATTTTTTCCTTAGCAAACGCCGCTAAAAGAATTTATAATTAAATTTCAAAGTACTGCTCTATCAACTGCATATTTAGAATTCTTTTTTAAAAAGTTGTTGTTGGCTCTCATGGGTTGGATTTTGACCAATAACTTTGCAAAGTACCATCACATTTCAGAAATTGAGTAATATAGGCCCAACAGATTAAAGAACCTAACACATTCTTAGCATGTTGACATTGGTTTTGCAGCGTGAGTTTTTGTACAAAAAGTAACAGAAAACAATTCTGCAAGTTAGCTGCATGTCTTATGTTTTAGAAATGATTCCAGTAAATTTGTATCAGGCATTTTAGTCGAGTTGCTAGAAAAATGTCCTTTAAAATACCCTTTAGTTCAGTGTCTTGTAAATGTAATACCACAAACTTTGGTTACAAAGTCTTCAGAAGCACAATCAAAGTTTGAACCATTCTTACAAATTTTGCTTAATGCAAAATAGCATTTAGCACAAGAGCATGATGAAATCTTTATTCAGTTGAAGGGTTTTTGTCATCGATGCCAAGCAAAATCACTTGGATGAATTGATCAATTCTTAAATGAAAAGCAAAGACTGAATGAATTTTATTGAACATGAAATTCTGGAATATTTTTTTGATTATTTTTACACCGTCTCATGGGCAATTGAAAAGTTGAAATTGAAAAGTTGATTTTCAATAAACAAACTTATAATCAAGAATATGAAGGAAAAGACTATAATTGCAAGTAGGTTTTTATATATGACAGCATCAAAAATAATGCTTTGCATTTTTGCCAATTTTCCTTTATACCCAGGTTAAAGCAAAATGTTCAAGCTTCCAGATTGCACCACCACTTGTATTCAGAGGATCTACAAAAGTCTACTGTTGGCAATGAAACAACCAATAAAAGAAAAGCTGTAAAGAATGAAATAGAGTAGTCAAAAGCAAAAGAAAAATCATACAAGAAAATATAATCTGCTCAAGAGAAGAAGCAGACAGTTTAGTGGCTGCAGCAGAAGGTAAGCATAATTTCTCTTGGCTTGTAAAATCAAATACTTTAAGAAAAAAAGTGAAAAAAATATTGAAGAGGATGAAGAATCAAAAAAGAACTAGGAGGCTTAAAACAAGTAAAAATTTATGGAATGATTTTCTTTACGTTTTTTGTTCAGGAAAAACCAACTTATTACTGCGCTATGTTTGTTTAGAGTCTGTATGTAGTGATGAAATTGTAAAGAGCATTGTTAATCCCTTATTTCCCAAAATTTATGCAAACGAAAGCAAACATGTAGTTAAATTTTTGACTATCTTTTGTTACTCCTTTTGGTCACTAGCAATTATGTTATCTCAACCCATCTTTTGCGAAACTTGAAGAAGATTTTCTCTTCTAGGTTGGGAACATGTATTGTTTGCTCAAGATGTAGAGGAATAATGTGAGGAACAGTGGATTCAATCAAGAAGTTGTGCGATGAGGTAGAGACAGTGAATAGATTTTATTAGTTTGGAGACGGACTAAATTCTAGTGGCGGCTGTGAAGCGGCAGTCACACAAGAGTAAGAATTAGCTAGGTAAGGTTCTGGGAATGTAGAGAGTAACTTTTGTTTTTCTGGTGTTGACCTTCAAACCTTTACTTTCCAGTGCATCCTTCCAATTCCAAAATCTTCTAATTTCAAAGTCTCTCATGAGAACAAGGTCATCTCCATAAATTATTTCATTAACAACATCCCTTCTTGCATTTTCTGTAATAACGTCCACAGCTATTGCAAACAATAGTGGTAACAGCACAGGTCCTTCATGTACACCAACTTTTACTTCAAATTCCTTTGAGTATGCAGATCCCATCCTCATTCTTGTCTTTGCACCATCATACAAGCTCATAACTGCCTGAACCATTACTTCCGATAGACCCTTTGTTCTAATGGCCCACTGCATCACTTTTTTTGGCACTCTATCAACAGCTTTTACCATGTCAACAAAACACATATACAACTTCTTGTCCTTCTTTTGATATTCCTCCTGCATACTCCTGACAATGAATATCGCATCCACTGTTTCTTTTCCTGGCGTGAATCCAAACTGCATTTTATTCAAATTGACTAGTGTTTGCATTCACCTCTCTAGTACCCTTTCAACAATTTTCATGGTATGCTCTAGCAGTTTCACTACTCTGTATGATTCACAGCTCATCACATGATCCTTTCCTTTAAAGATAGGCACAATCACACTAGTTTTCCACTCATCAGGCATTCCTCTATCGTCCAATACATGCTGACACAGTTCCATCATCACTTTAACCTGAATTTCTCCACTTGCAACTATCATCTCCATACTTACTTCAGATGGTCCAGTTGCCTTTCCTGATTTCATCTTTTGCATTGCTTCCACAATTTCATTGCGGGTGACTTTTCCCACTAATCCTTCTACTACATCAGTTTCCACCATGTGGTCCCATTTGTTCTTTTCAGTCATGATCTTTTCCACATGTTCATTCCAAATTTTTGCCCATTTTCTTCAATAGAACTCAATCGTTTGTTGTTTCCTCTAAGCACTTTCCCCCTTTCACATTGTCCTCTTCCTTTTTCATTCTTCTAAGGAAGTAGAAAACACTATTAGAATTGTCTAAATATGGTGATGCAGCACCAGCATTCTCAATTTCTCTCAATCCATACTAGCATCTTACATGCCAGCCATTCCTGATCTTTGTGGTGTGAGTGTTTCATACAGGCTATTACAGAAAATAACCATACGGCTGATGAGGGTCAGTAACCTGAAACAACATTGTCCCCTGTTGTTATTTTGTGGTATACTGACTGTAATAGGCTGACATTATACTCAAATGCTATCCCTGCATGTTGATTCTAGCACAATGCGATTGAGGCATGTGAAGTACCTGTGTGATATAGGTCAAAATTGTTCCCCGCATGTGAGGTCTATGCAGTAATGCAGCAATGAATCAATGGCATAGTCTGAAATTGCCCAGAAGGGCATATTTGAATTTTATGCCAGAAACACTGTGAACGGACTAGCCTACAATAGGCTAGTACAGATTTAATTTTGTGTGAAAAATCTTGAAAGGCTGACAGGTGAGATGCTAGTATGGATTGAGGAAAACTGAGAATGCTGGTGGCACATCACCATGTTTAGACATTTGAAGTTTTGGCATTCTATTTAATTTCACTATTAAAATTCCAATATAAATCATTTAACTCTCGATTAGCTTCCATTCTCATAGTTCTAGCAACAGTTTTTCTCGTTTGATTTCTTATACGTTTGTATTTAGTCTTATTTTCTTTTAATGGAAACCTACACAGCTCTTTAAGTGCTGCCTTCTTTCTTGCTATGATATCCTTGACCTCTTCATTCCACCACCACGTGTCTCCTCGATTTCTCCTACACTTTTTCTTTCCATACACTTCCATCACATACCTTTAGAACACCATCCTTGAAAGTTTTCCTCAAAGCAGGCACGTCTGTGCTTACTAGTTTTTTACTCTTTTTTCAAATCTTATTTTTGTTTGATTTTCATTCAATTTCTAAAATTTTTTTCTTATGATCCGATACTCTCTCTCAACCTTTTTTAGAATCTTTTTATCCAGATCTACAACCACCAGCCTATGCTGAAGTTCCTATGGAATCACTTTCACATCCCTTACATACTCTCTGTATTTTTCTTTCACAAGCACAAAATCAATTTCTGTTACACATCTACTGGCGCTATCAGTGATTTTTCTTTTGTCTGGTTGGTATAGCCAAGTTTTATAAGGCAGACAAGTGTGCTTTATGAAGCAGACAAAGAATGCACAACAACCATGTGCATGTTTGCCACGCACAGTTGTCTTTCATCACAAAACTCCTGCAATCTCCTTCCTTCTGCATTTCTTTACCATTTTGTCGTGTACACCTTCAAAAGCCTCATCACATTTCCCACATGTCCATTGAAATCCTTCAAGGAAACAATGATTTCACTTGAACTTCCAAAGTCCCACTCACTCACCATTTCATCATAAAAACGAACTTTCTTTCTATCTAGTCTTCTTCTTTGTGGTCCATATGCACATATTATGTGCATCACTTTTCTACCTAAAGGTAGCACAGTTGCCATTACTCTGTCACTTCTAATTTTCACAATGTTTTTAGATATTTCCTTTTTCACCAAAGTTTCAACCCTCCGAATCCTGCATCATTTCCTAACCACCACAGTTTATATCTTCGTCCCAAAGTACCCACAAAACGAGCTCCTTGGCCTTTCCATCTTACCGCATGCAGCACGCATCAACTCTTTTCTTCCTCAGTTCTTCACACACTTCTGTTTTCCTTCCGCAAAGACTTCTCACATTTAATGTACCAAATCTTATCCCATGACCTTTAGATTTAAACTCGAAGATTCTTCATGCCCTGTGCCGAGAGCTGCCTGGGACTATGGGCCATTTGTTTATTTTTTCTGGTCATGGGGATTTATTGGACCAAAATTCTTCCGTGGGGAGCATGCCCTTCCTTACCCTCTATCTCTTTTCTGGCATGAGTGGTCCAACCAAGCAATTCACCTGGCAACCCCACCATTAACAGTCAGACTTTAATTGGTGGGTACCCAATAGTCACCTCTTACGACATGCTGGGTAAACACCTATACTATTCTTTAAAACTGGTGAAGCACATTGAGAATGGTGAGAGCTGTTGTAAGAGCAATGTGCAGTGGGAAAGTTGTTGACAGAAAGGTGACTGAAAAACAGATGAACATGCTGGGGTTGAAAGAAACTATGGATTGGTTAGTGACAGCAAATGAAGTTGTCTGGTATGGTCATGTGTTGAGGAGAGATGACAACAGTATTTTGAGGGTTGCTCTTGATCTTGAAGTGAGTGGCAAGAGAAAGCGTGGACAACCAAAGAAGACCTGGAAAAAGCAAGTGAAAGAGGAAACAGAGAAGATTGGTTTGAAAAAGGAAGATCCCCAGAATTGAGCAAAGGGGACAAATGGAGCACGAGCAATTGCAAAAGAACTGGAGTGAATCCAGCCATCTCCACTACGGGTAAAATATCAAACAAAAACTGAAATGCTACTATTACTGTCTCCCAGACTACAAAAATTTTGTCAGGGTAAAAATAGAGTCAAATTTTGTTTAGGAGGAAAAAATTTAATCTGCTCCCTAAAAGATAGAAATTTTGTCCAAAACAAAATAGCTCCCAACATAATGGACCATAGTAACTTTTCTTGGTCACTAGCAATTTTTATGTCATTTTATCATGTCATTTGCAAACAAAACTTTTTCCAAACCGTAAGTTTTTTTCGTAACATCTTTGCACTTCTTTTCATTCATCCATTTATCATATTTTGTACACAGTTCTGAATTTGCTGATATTCCCTATTTGCATGTGGCACAGGGTATCCGTTCTGAGAAAAGTGCAGTCTGGTTAGGTACTGGGGTAATAACTATAGGGTTCCCACAGTCATGGAAAAACCTGGAAAATTTTTGAAAAAAACTTTCTTGGAAAGTCATGGAAAATTTGTTGAAAATTGGAAGTCATGAATTTTTGCTAAGAGCCGAAAGAAAAAGTTTTTAAGTTATTGATAACACCAATAGCAATAACTTTGCAAATACAATACATTTTAATACCTTACTTAATTGATTTTTTCAATTTTAGTAGGATAATGTATGATATGTATTTTAGGATAAGTGAAGTGGTGTGGCAGTGTGATTTGTCTAAGTCATGTGGGAAGATTATAAAAGTGCAGCACATTGAGTCATACTCTATTCAACACTTATATTTTCAAAGTTATAGTTATAAACCTGCTTTGTAATATCAAGATCTGTCACTTGCCTTTCTCGAAAAAATCAAATATATTTGTGTCACAAATAAGGAAATTTGCCTTGTAAGAGTTGTTTTCATATTTGTGTAAAGTGCTGTGTCATTTGTTCGCTCGGCTACTAATTGAGAAAAAAAAGACCTTTTTTCTGCACAATTGGATTTTGCCATAAGTACGCCTTTATTACATCACAATCGTTTACGACATAATAAAATTCCAGATTGATTTAGAGATTCTAGCTTCTTTGAAGAATTTTGATAACTGATTACATAACTTGAAATGCTTTTTTCTTTTTTCACGTGATTTTGTTCTAGCATTTTCTGGATTTTTTCTTTTGATTTATATATAATGCAACAGGATTTTTATTAGAGTAGAAAGTAGTAATATAGAAAAGCGTGTAATGGGGAGAGAGCAGAAAACGTAGTGGGGAGAGAGAGATTGATTGACAGAGTAAAGAAGGGATATTGTTTTTTTGTATTAATTTATTGTGGATTCTGTGGACGTGGCAAGTGTTGAGCAGTTATTGGTGAATTAATTTTGGCGGTTTCCTGATTGCGTAGTAAAGTAATTAATTCTGAGATCGTTGAGCGAAGAAGCTTGAAGTCGTGAAGTATTATTTCTGCAAATACATTATTCTGTTCTTAACATGGTTTAAGGTGTTTTTAGTGGAAGCCAATCTTTTCCAAGTTTTATTGGGTTGCAGTCAGACCTAATTATCTGAGCGATTATCATATGTTGCCTCAACTTTAAAAGAAATTTAAGATTGAGATAAAACCGAAAGTTCTATATTATTATTATCAAAACGCGACAATTTGCATTCTGCAATACATTATATAATTTTATTAAAGGTAATTATCTTTGTGATAGGCACCTTTATCTTGCTTTTCGGATACAATGTAACTACTGTAGGCAAAAAATATTTTTTCTTCATCTTGTGATTTAAGAGTAGATCATGCAGCAACAGTACTGTGTTGTTGATGCAATTTTGTGTTTTTATTAGCTGAAAATTCAAAAGTTAACCATTAACCAAAGCCCAATCTCAAACTTTACTGCTAACAAATGAGCCTTAACCTAAAACCAAAACCATTCTTGCTTCTGAGAAATGCGAAAAATTGTAGCTTTACAAGAAGGACAATTGCCAAATCTTTTTCTCTTATATACGAAAATCTGCAAAACAACTTGATAGATCAAAACTTTTATTTTACAGGCAAGTTATAGAAAATAGTTACAGACAAGTGTTAGTAAGTAGTAAGAATCTAAGTTAGTAAGTTGTTTATAATCAGTGTTTGGTGATGGCATCCAAGCGAGGTCACTTTTGTGAAATTTAGTTGCAAGAACCAGAGTTTGCTGTTTGGCTGCAGCAGACAAAAGATGACAGTAATTGGTGCTGCAAGTTATGCAGAAAATTGTTTGATATATCAAACATGGGGATCGGTGCTGTTATAAGCCACATGAAAAGCAAACAACACAATCAGATTATGAAGCACAAGCGAAGTCCTTTCACACAATCAATCACTGATTCCTTTGGCAGGACAAATAAGTCTGTGCATATCACCAACAAATGTGGTAAACAAGTTTCATCCTCTGTGGCTGTTCCTGAACCAACCAGGGATGTGTCAACTGTGCCAGTATCAACACCAAGCACAACTTTGATCATATTAGAGTAAGTGCTGCGTGCAGAAGTTCTTTGGGTTATTAAAGTAATAACCAGTCACTACTCATTCAGTTCTTGCAAAGTTAATAACTGTTTATTTTTTAAAATGTTTCCAGATAGTCAGATCGCACAGTCATTTTCATGTGGAGCAACAAATTGTGCTTATTTAGCTTTTTTTGGCATTTATCCTTATTTTCATAAACTGCTTGTGGAGAAAATTCATGCAGTCAAGTACTATACTTTATCATTTGATGAAAGTTCAAATCAAATCAACCAGAAAAGCAAATGAATATGATAGTCAGATTCGGGACAGTAAAAGCAATAGAGTAATAGAAAGATACTTTGATTCAGAGTTTATAGGTTATGCTAGGTGCAGCAGATATACGTTTTAAAAAAGGAATGGCTTTACTTAACCCCAGCAGTTTGGTGCAAATATCTATGGATGATCCCAATGTAAACTGGAAGGCTTATCACAATCTTTTTCAAGAATGCAAAGGTGAGAACTCCCAGACTTTCTAAATATATTTAGCAGTTCTTCCAATATACAGGGTGTCCGTAAAGTTACTGTACAGTCTTACAAGTTACTATACAGACACCCTGTAATATATTAACAGTACAGTAAGATATTGTAATACAATATTTATTTGTAACAAATGAAATAACACCTTTATGTTTATAAAAATCTCAGAAAATACATGTGTTACATCCGAAAAGACTGTAATAATCAAGGCAAACAATTTCTATGACAAATATTCAAATTGGCGGCCTTCAGCTTCAATACATTCTCGACAACGTGACACCACACTATGACAAACTTTGGTGCACAAGTCATGATCAAGGTCGGAAAATGCATCAATAACAAATTGTCAAAGATCTTCAACACTTCTTGGCTTTCTCAAATACACAGAGTCTTTGATGACTCCCCAGACAAAGAAGTCCATTGGCGTTATGTCTGGAGATCTTGGAGGAAATTCAATGGGCCCTCGCCTGCCGATCCATTTATCAGGAAATGCTATAAAACTACAACTATAATACAATAAATAATGCTTAATTAAATAGGCCTGTATTAAAAATAAATATTAAATACAGTGTAATACAATAAAACTATATAGTAACAAAAACTAGTACATATAATACAATGAAACTGTATAGTAACTTGTAAGACTGTATAGTAACTTTACGGACACCCTGTATATTGGAAGTTGTAGTTTGCATGTTGTCCATGGAAGATTTAAAAAGGGCGCAAAAGAATCTGGATGGAATCTTGGCAATACTCTATGTTCTCTGTGGTAAACTTTTTATGATACTTCAACTAGAGAGAAGATTTTATTCAAATTACAGGCAGTGATTTGTTTCCCTTTCAATTTTGTCTGTATAGATGGGTAGAAGATATCAAGGTTGCTGAACAAGCTTTGAAAATTTGGCCAATGTTAAACCTCATGTCAACAAATAAGCCTATGTCAAAACTGTGAAGAGTGAAAGAAAAGCTCCATCTCTTGCTTCTTTTGTTTCTGTCGCATCTATATGCGACAATACCCTAATTGAAGCTAAGCTAGAATATTTTGTTGCTGTGGCAAAACTGGAGCAAGAATTTTTGTTGAGGTTTGAAACCAAAGCTCAAGTGACTCCTTTTTTGCCTTTGTCTTTGAAAGATTTGTTATTGGCTATCATGGATCATTTTAAACAAAAAGAAGTTTTAGAAAAAATCGATACGTTCAAGAAGTTATCTACTATTGACCCTGCTGACAAAAAGAACCAAAAAAACCCAAAGCATGTTGACATTTGCTTTGCTGCTCGAGGTACTTTAAAAAAGCTGCAAGTGAACTATGTATTTTGTCTTTCAGAAATGATTGCATTACGTTTTTGTCTGCTAATGTAATCAAACTGTTGGAAAGATCTCTTTTAAAAGTATTCTTTGGTTCAGAGTTTGGTGATTGCCATACCACAGAAGTTGGTATCCGATTCCCCAGAAGCATAGACTAAGTTTGAGCGATTTCTGCAGATTTTGCTCAATGGAAAGTGGTGTTTGGCAGAAGCTTGTGACTTAATTTGTACTCAGTTCAAATGCTTTGTATTGGAAATGAAACAAAACCATCTTGCTGAGTTTTTGAGTTTCATCATGAGTACAGACAGATTGTATGAATTCTATTGGAATTACTTAAAAGATGCAAAGGTGTGGGAAGGTCTTAGAATTGTCTTCACGCTTTCACATGGTCAAGCTGCAAGCAAGAGAGGGTTTTTAGTCAACAGCAAACTTTTGGTTGAAAACTTGCAAGAGAAAACCTTAGATGCGAGTGGTTTTGTGTGCAGTAGTGTCAAGATGCTAATCATTTTAATGAGCTTTTTTTTACCCCCAGACTGAAACGAAATGTTCAAGCAGCAAGAATGCAATATCAGTTGTATTTAGAAAAGCAAAGGGAACTTCATGCTAAAAGTGATAAAGCTATAAAGAGGAAAGCTATAGAAGATGAAATTTGTAAAGCCGAATGTAAAAGAAAGTTATTAAATAAAAGCATCCAAGCTATGAACTTAGAAACAGACAAATCAGCTACAGAGGCAGAAGTGAAGCACAATTTTGCGTTGCTTGCAAGGTCAAATACTTCATGAAAGTGAAGAAAATGAGAAAAAGTTTTGTGACCAAGTACTGTATATTTCAGCAAATAAGACGATCGTCAGATAAGATGAGATACAAAATTAGAGGTAATTTAAACTTTAACTAAACCAAAATGATACTGATTTTTTCATGTAAAATGAAAAGATCTGCACGTAGAATTTAAGGTCTGACTTTTATATTGGTTGTGTAAGACAACACCCAATTTTTTAAGGGTGGTTTTTTTACTTTAAAGATTGTCTTATACGCCAAAATAGACAGTACATGTTTTGAAAAAAAAGTTGAAGCTTACAGAATAACATTTATTTTTGTATGCTAAAGAAGCATCACATTGGTTCAGTGTTTAAAACTTTAAATTACCTATGCTCTATCATGACTTTTTGTTGAACTTTGATGGTTGATGTGTTTTTTTCATGGGAGAGGTATTGATAAACTATATTTTTTATTATGCTTTCTGCTCAATGCAACTACAGTACCATGTAATGTACATGTTTTGGAAAAAAAGAAGTTATGTGAACTTTTTATACCAGATTTACTGAGAGATGTTTTTCTGTTAAATTGTGCAATCATTTTCTTGAGCCCTAGAATTTTCAGTGTATATGTTTCTCGTTAATTTTTAATATGGCATTTCATCTTGTTATAACTATTGCAACTTGTTTATTCATGTTGTATCTAGATTGCACAAAGTCATAGTTAACATCAAAAATGCTCGCTATTTCTTGATCCAATTAAATGAAAATTGTAAAGGGGATTTTTGTAATCTAGTCTTTTATATCATTGTTGGTTTGACATTATTCTAATAACAATAATATTCCTGCCTAAAAACAAAGCTATTCTAAGTAAAATATTCAGCTCAGAAATTGCCGGGTTAAAGATCACAAAAGAGGCCTTTTTTGTGGCTAGAAGAAATAATTATTGTCGTATTGTTTTCATAGCTTCACTGTAGTTGTTTGTGAATTTAATTGCAATATCCAGGGTTGTTGCATGTGCTAGTTTGCATTTTAAAAGAAATAGTAACATAAGCATAATTTAAAAAGACTTAGAAAGTAAGCTGAAACATTAAAAAGTTCAAATTTAGTTAAGATAGCTTGAGTTAAAAATGCCAGAAATGAGAAGTTTAATTGAATGTCTTCTTATAAAGTATTAATTTTTTTTCAATGCTTTGTGAGAGTACCATTGTGGTAGTAAGGTGTGTTTAACCAGTTATTATATTTCTAGATGTTAAAACTGAATGATAAAGCAATGCAAGTTAAATAATATTGGCAAGTAAAAACGTTGGCACAAAGAGCAATTTAGAAGAATTTAATCTCGTTACTGAAAGAGCTATTTCAATGTGAACTGGTAGATGTATTTAAAAATACGTAAAAATGCTTTAATAATGGTCATGGAAAAGTCGTAAAAAAAAGTCAAGAAAAGTCATGGAATTTAGTTTTAAAAATTGTTTGGAAAACTGTGTTACCATAAGTGAGGAATGTATTTTTGGTTTGCATTTTGTATTTTGGCATGAAGTAGGTCTACGGTGAGTGGTAGACCAAAAATATTGCCAGGTGTTATGCTTTAAGCAGAGTGCTAGTATGAAATAGGTCTAAATCTGTATCCAAAATTGTAATGAACTTGTAAAAACAGTAAAAGCTTGCTTCTACTTGAATTATTGCTTTAAGATATGAATGTACAGTTTAGTAGTTTTTTTTTACTTAATCAAACATAACCAAACAAAGTTAAAAACACATTAATCTATATTATGTAGAGTAGCATAAAAAGTACATTCCACAACGATTTTTGCTGTTGGGATGCAGTAGATTGTAGAAACTAAGTCTGTGCTATTCAGGAGTGGATGCTAAGCAAATTGTGAGGAAAAAGTTTTTATAACAATTTTTTTTGGTCTTAGCAATTGCAAAACTATGAGAAGAATGAGCCTTTCAGATTTTAAGGATAAATGCAACTCTATTTTTAAACACTGCTTTGCTATATCAGGGATGATATATGATAATATTGTTTTTATCAGAGATGTGTGACCTTCAGCATAGCTGGGCCAAATACTCCAAACCCAATTAATTTCCACTTTTCCAGTTTTCTCCAAACTAGGACTAAATTGTCAGTGTAAAAAATTATTTTCTTTTTTTTACCACATCATCATTAGAGCATTTATTACATTTGCAAAGGGCAGTGTATTCTGTACCAAATTGTAATTTAACTAAATTTTTCCTTGAAACCATTTCAACATTTTACCTTCAATTTCAGTTACATGCTTGCCCCTGTGTAACTCAGGTAGAATAGTGAAGCTGTTTCAACCAGCATGTTGCAAGACGCAACTTTTGGATACCAGCCTATGTTTTAAACAAAGGTTGGAAACTCCTCATGTCTAAAACCTGGGGTTGAAGTTAAGCAAGGGCATGCTTTTTGTAAAAGAAAAAAATGGTCCAGAAACTTGCCTTATGAAAAAGTTGATTAAAGAATCGTCCCCCAGTCCCTGGCAGCTCTCAAAATGGGCAAGGCGTACAAAGAATTTCCAGGCTACAGAAATTTGGGAGATAAGATTTTAGAGTTGGAATGTTGAAAGTTTATCTGAAAGAGGTACGGAAGTGTGTGAGCAGTTAAGAAAGAGAAAAGTGTATATGTGCTATCAACAGGAAGTAAGATCGAGAGGAAAAGACCTCAATTTGCTGGTATCAAATATAGGTGACTTAAGCTGTGGTGGTCTGGAAATAATTATGGAATAGGAGATGTTGGAATTTTAGTGAAAGAAGAACTATGCAACAAGGTGGTAGAAGTCTGAAGAAAAAATGGTAGAGTGATGGCACTGGTGGTGGTTTTTAAGGAGGAAGTTATCAGAGTCATGCGTGTGTATGCTGCCCAAGGTAAAGAGATCAGAATGCGAGAAAGATCAATTTTATTATGACATGGCAAATGAGTAAAATTTTCAAAACCTTGGTGGAGTGGTTGTTGGTCTGGGGAACTTCAACGGAGATGTTGGGAGATGGATTAATGGTTTTGGGGGTGGACATGATGGGTATGGAATTGGCAAAAAAAATGTTGAAGGAAGAAGTCTGCTTGAGTTTTGTGATGAAAAGGATTGTGCGTGACAAACACACGGTTTGAAATGGATCAAAGAAAAATAACATACAATATGGGTAAAAATGAAACTGAAGTTGATTTTGTATTGATTGGTAAAAACAACAGAAAATATTTAAAAGATGTAAAAGCCATCCCCTAGAAATTGCAACATTGGCTGCTGGTAACAGACATAAAAAAAAGGTTGAAAAAAGTAGTGAAGAACGAACAAACTGTTAGGAGGAAGATTTGAAAGTTGAAGAAAATGACATAAAAATAAGATTTCTAGAAAGAGTTAAGAAATTGGCTAATGTTAATTCACCCAATACAACCAAAGAAAGTGGCATATATAAGATGTGCAAAAATCGGTTGGAGGAAAACAAGGCAAGATAGAACAATATTAAAAATCAAACAAAGAAAGTGGTTCCTAATTCTATTAGAAAAGAAGCTGAGAAAGAGTGAGCAAAATTGAATGAAAAACAAAATAATATTTATACACTGGTGAAAGTCATAGAAAAAGATAGAAAAAATATTGTAGGAAGTGAATGCATGAGAGGATAAGATGGAAGGTTAGATTTCAGTGAAAGAACGTGGACATGGATAGATTACATGGAGAAGATTATAAACCAGGGGTGGCCAACCCTTTAATTCCATGCGCCAATATTTTTTGCCATTAATTCAGATGCGCCACGCAAACATTTATTTCTTTTCAGTCCTTTAAAACGTGTGGTAATATATACATGTTTTGAAGTTATAGTAACATGCGTTTTTTGAAAATGATATGCACTGTTTTATATAAGAAAGATATGAACAAGCATTGCCCAATTTATGCAATATTGATGACAGATGTAAGAGGAAAGAATTTTACACAACCCTTTTCAATTTTCCTTGACTGTTTTAAATAAAACTAATTTTATACACAGCAAAATAAACATAAATAACTTTAATCTGACTTTTGACTCTGTTTTGCTTTCACCAAACCAGTAAAATTAGGAGTTAAATTCGTAACTGAAAGCAACAGACAGTTCTTCAAGTTGGAATCAGACAGTTGCGACCTCAATTTGTTTTTGATTATTTTCATGGAAGAAAATGACTGCTTGCATCTGTAGGTAGTTCCGAAGAGACAGGCATAACTCTGGGCTAATTTTCTCATTTTCGTAAAATGTTCACATGGTATTGAGCGCCAACAACCAATTATTTCTGACACACTTGGGAATAAAGAAAGTTCATTAAATTTTATTTTTAATATTGAATTTGCCTTTAGTTCAATAAGTTCCATTTGTAAATTACTAGTCATCTTTAGAATGCTACATTCATTAAGTGAAAATGGATTTATAAATGCAAGCATGCGGTCTTCTTTTTCAGAAAAATCACTAAAGCGATTATTAAAGTTCTCTTGTAGTAATTTGATTTTTTCAATGTATTTTGCAAAGTTGACAATATTTTCAACACTCTCACTTTGTTCTTTTAAATGTGGCAATTGGCTCAAATCCTTTTTTTCTAACTGAGCGATAAACACTATCAACTTCATCTTGAATGCACTGATATCATTTACTAAACTGAGAAATGATTGGTCTTCGCCCTGCAGTTTCACATTGAGGTTGTTGAGATGGCTGGTAATATCAACTAAAAATGCTAAATCTAACAACCAGCTCTCATTGCATAAAAAGGCCCTTTCTTCAGGCAACTGATCTTTCTCTTCTAGAAAATTATGAACAATGCGTTTCAGTTTCCAAAATCGTTTTAGAACTTGTCCTCTAGAAAGCCAACGCACCTCACAGTGAAGGATAAGATCACCATATTCCTCATCTAGCAATTCACAGTATTCTCTGAACTGTCTTTGGTTTAGCCCTCTTGCTCTAATTTTGTTCACACTCTTTACAACTGGTACCATAACATGCTGCAAATGCAAAACTTTTCCACACAGAGACTCTTGGTGAATAATGCAGTGATATTTTAGGAGAGGACGACCTAAAAACCTTTCAAGTAAGGCTACAGCCCCAGCAGCTTTACCAATCATTGACGGTGCTCCATCTGTGCAGACCCCTAAAAGTTTATTTAAATCTAATTGCTGACTTTCTAGACATAACTTGACTTTCTTAAATATGTCTGATCCTCTTAGTTTTTCCATGGAGAGACTCAAAGCCAATCAGTTCTTAAAAGACGTTTAAATTATCAATTTCCCATACAAAAATGCTTAATTGGGCTACGTCACATATGTCAGCAGATTTGTCAAAGGCTTATGAAAAAAACGAACATACATGGGCACGATCTTTCACTTGCTCACACACATCACGAGAAAGTTCCTTGATACGTCTCGTAATTGTTTGCTATGACAAAGCTACTTCATTTGCTTTTTTTTCTATAATTTTCTCACCAACATATTGTGCAAATTTTTGGAGACCGGGCTTAACAATTTCTTCACTGTCAGAGAAAAGTTTATGTTTTTTAGCCAACACGAGCGCAATTTCGTAGGATACTTCGAGCATTGCTGAACCATCACAACTCTTCTTTACGAACAAATTTTGCCTCTTGGTTATAGTTTCCTTTTTCTTAACCACATAATCTTTCCGTAACTCAGAGCCAGGCACTAACTTCTGTTTTTCTTCTATTTCAGCTTGGTGTTTCTTATAGTGTCTGCTAAGATCATACCTTCTGTAATCTTAGAGTGTGCTTTCACAAACTATGCACACTGGTTTTCCTGAAGGACTCACAATGAATAAAAATTCATTCTCCCATACTTCATTAAACTGACACTTGCTATCACTTCCTGCTTTTCTTTTGCTCATGTTCTTTTTCACCATTAAGGCCAAATCAACTGCAAAAAAAAAGAAACTTGTTTACAAAATACATTTCAGTTTTGCTACCATACATGTTCATAACGCAAAATTTGCGACCTTATTACTCATGAAAACACAGGGGAACATCCTTATACCATCTCACTTTATACGTGGCAGCTTTACATTAGTGCTCAACTATCGATTTTCCTCTAGCTTTGCACTCAGTACAGCACGTGCATTGTTGCCATCACAGCAAGTGACTGGCAAATGCAATAGACCGTTATTTTATTGTTACGTAAGGGTTGTCAAAACGTCACAATGTTAGTTACTGCACTACATTTTTAACTACTAAAAGCCAGATTGATCAAAAAAAAACTGACCAATTCCACAAAGGACACGAAGAAATATAAAATCACCAAAATTAGTGAGTAGAAGTGGCTTGCTTTCTTGTCATCAAAAAGATGCAATGCGCCATTTTTAAGCAGCCAATGCGCCACAGGTTGGCCACCCTTGTTATAAACAAAGAGAATGATTGGGATTACATGACTCAAGCTAATATGCTAGAGTGACCCATTAAAGAGGTTACATGCAAAGAAATACTCTTCTTCATCGTATGGCAGGGTATCTATGATCCAGGTCAGACACAAGAAAAGCGTGGGTACTGTAGTTTATCTTTTACCACCCCAATCTGCTGTGTTGCCTAGATCAAATGCTGACAGTGATGGAGTTGAGTCAGCACTTTGTTTTGTCATCCAAAATTGTCAGACCCATTATTTCTCGAGATGTCCAATGTATGGTACATGTTAAAATAAAATGTGGTCTGCTATTTGTTCACTAGCACCACACTCGCAATGCGCTGAAGAAGTGAGACCCCATTTGTGCATTAATAAATTGAAATGTCCAACGCCAGTATGCAGCGACTGAGTTTGACCCAGGCTGTTCTGGTCAAACTCATTTCAATAGGTCTTGTGCTGACCCCTGGAATGTAAACACCAAGTGCTAACATACTCTTGCAGTACTCTGTGTCCCATGTCAAGTTCGTCCATTGGGCAGTACAGCTGCCCAACTCAGATGAGTTGTGCAATAGTTTCTGTGCAGCAGGAGCAAACGAGTGTTTAGATTTCAGTTCCTCCTTGCTAGCAGTCTGTGGCTCAGTCAGCTGACCTTGCAGAATGTGGCCCGGGTCCAAAGAACTGTGATTAGCCAAGGAGAGTATCACTCCTTGGCAGTGAAGCTCAGCTAGCTGAATGTATGAGAGAACTGGAATGTTGTCCATTGGAGTGGAACGTGAGCATCTAGTGACAATGTGCAAAGCATCATTAAGAACGCTGTCAATGAGGCAAGTATGCATGCTTCAACACCAAGCTGGTGCACAGTACTCAACAGTTCAGTAGATCAGGGACAAGGCAGCTGTTTTGGCACCAGCACCCCATCCTGAACCCACAAGTCGCCTCAGCAGTGAAATCATGTGGGTAGTTTTTTGTGCAATGCCTTGAGGTGATGACAATACGTGAGCGCTCTGTTCAGTTTCACACCAAGATAGGTCGGCACTGGGCAAAATGGTAAGATTTTACTGTTCTTAACTTTTAGCTTATGCTTAGCCTCTCGATTGTGGAGATGAAAGGGTGCCGTCACTGTTTTAGCATGGCTGAGCTTTTGCCGCCAAGTCTGGAGATATGCAGAAAGTCTAGTCATGTCTTCACTCAAAGTTCTTTCCAACACCTTTCAATCTCAAGATGAAGTATGGCCAAGTCGTCAGTGTAGGCATACTTCTTGAAGGTTATGGAAGGCAGATCGTAGATGTATATGTTGAAAAGAAGAAGAGCCAAGACTGAGCCCTGTGGGAGACCATTTTTCAGATGTATAGCCTGCTTGGTTTGCTATCACCACTTGTCAGGGTGAAGCTTCTGTTCCAAACAAGTTCCATGATCATCCGGACCATGTGCTTGTCCGGCAAAGTCTCAGCAGCTAGCAGGTGAGGCCACGGTGCTAGACAGTGTCATAAGCAGCTGTCAGATTAACAGATACGGCACCAGTCTTCTTTTTTGCCTCAAACGAATCCTCAATATTTTGCATAAGAAAAATGACCTGATCTACGGTAGACTTTCTGTGTCAAAATCCAGCCTGTTCTTTTGGAAGCAAAGAGTCAACTATTGGTTCAACACGATTGTAGATCAGTTGTTGGAGGATCTTGTTTGGGACGTAGAGCAGAGAGATGGAATGGTAGCTTTGTGGGTCCTCTACAGCATCAATTTGCGACTGCCGGTCTGCAATTTCATTTTCACATTATGTTGTATCAGCATTAGTTATTGTCTTACAACTGTTTAAAACCTGTATTACTATTATTAGTAGCTGTTACGTGAACTGATAAATAACAACATAGAACGGAGTCCTGAATCATGAGCAAGTGAATAGGGGCAGTTTACGATTTATTTATAATTGACATAGATGTAAACGCCTAACTGACATTTGTGTTTTTGTGTAGCTGTAATGCTGTGAGTCATATTAGTGAGTCTGCAGTTCTAATGGATAACAACTTACCACAACCGAAAGGGGTGGATGTAAATATATGTATCTATTGTTGCTTTGTTGTGGTAAATTTTGTGTACCAGTCTGTAAATCTTTTTATAAAGAATTACTGCTCTGCTGGCGTGAAAGGTTGGGAACTGCTGCTCTACAGGTTTTGAGGGCTTGGGTATCGTGACTACCAGTGCTCTTCTCCAGACTTTTGGAATTTTGAGTTGGTGCAAGCAGGAAGAAAGGAAGCCATGAACAAATAAAGTCAGGGCTCGGAGCTTTACCTGGTTGTAAGTAATGAAAGGCAGCAGCGAATTCTCTTGGAGAAAATTTTCTGGAGATATTTATTGTATCTGGAGCAGTAGCCCTCCAAAGGTCAGACAATTCCTGCATAACTAATCAAGAAATCTCTCGATTTTGCACCCTTGTATTTTCTGTTTTTTACCAGCTGGCTAGCAATAGCATTCGCTGAAACAGGATATTGACAAGGGGATTGTCGTGACCTACCAGTAAGATTGTTTAACGTATTCCATGCTACCTGGCTGGAGTGTGAAAAGTTAGTAATCTGTATCTCAGATCATCGATCTCTTTGTTTCCTGGTAAGCAAAGCTGTAGCAGCTTTGCTAGATTCATTTCTTTCAGGGTATTGCAAGAATGTTTGTTAGAGGTTTTTACACTCGACATTCCAACATGGTATATGATTGTTTCGTCGGCCACATGGGATGCATTTTTTTGCCGCAGTGCTGATGGCGTTACAGAAACACTGATATGCCTGATTCATATCAGGTTCTGGCAAGTTTGGCCTTGCGGAAGTTCCATCGCTTTACAGGCTTGCTTGGTACAAGACAAGCAAACCTGGGTGGAGAAATTAGCAAGGGTCAATGTTGAGATCTTGAAAACTTTTCTAAGATATGTCTGTCAGGTTAATGACTGTCCGAATTGATACTGACAAATGCAAGATCTGGGTTGGTACTTATATTCCAGCGGCCAGTGTGGAAGCTGGCGGCATCCTTTGGGTTGTGGAGTAGGGCAAGATTGTTGGTATTTGCCTGGCCAACCAGGCATTTTTGATCTCTGTTGGCTTCATATCCCCAGTCAACATGTTGGCAATTAAAGTCACCAGCTAGAGACAGAGATATGGGAATACTGGGAGATTAGATACTTGGAAGCAAATCGATGAAGGTTTGTAGACATTGACTATCTTATATCCATCATTGTCAACGCAAAGCCACTCAGTTTCCAATGTAGGATGAAATTAGTCGAAGAGGGTCCACTTCAGTCGTTCATGGACAAACAGAGCAAGACCATGCTTCATGTTTAAGAAGCCAGCTAGTTGTTAGTCCGGTAGAACTAACTCTGTGCAGACGTTCAGTGGGTCTCCTGGAGTAGGATGATGAGGGCATCACGCTGTGCAGCAAGATGGTAAAGAACGCTGATCTTGCTTTGAGTGAGGCCTTCGATGTTCAGGTGAAGAAAGGCAGGCCTTTGAAACTTGTTGACAATGCGTTTTGATGCATCGCTCCACCCTGAAAAGGGTGTTTGCCACTTGCAAGACCTTGTCAGAATGTTGGTAACAGTTAATGCCCTACCATTTGGGCAGATTTTGTTTCGATTTGTCATATGAGTTTGGAGGTAAAGCATACTCATGGACTGGGCTACGAGAAAGCATCTGCCATCCAGTCCAAAGAAATGGTGATGGTAATAGTAATAAAACCAGGAAAGGCAGCTTGAATCCTCTGAAGTGTGTGCAGAGATGGTATCTGCTAGTAAAGAAGTAGGGGTTAGTGTAACAGTAAAACTTTGCCAACAGTGTTAGATAGAAAAGGAATGCTAGGTGTGTTAGTGCCAGTTTTCAAGAAAAAGGGAGATGTTAGAAATTGCAATACATACGGGGGAGTGAAGTTGTTGGAGCATGCCATGAAGCTTATTGAAAGAGTGCGGGAAAGAAGGATTCAAGAATCAGTAAATGTTAATTTAATGCAGTTTGGTTGCATGCCTGGAAGAGGAATGACAAATGTATTGTTTGTAGTGCGAAGAATGCAAGAGAAATATAGAGATAAGATGTGAAAGTTGTACATGTGTTATTGTGAATGTTGAGAAGACATTTGTTAGAGTTCAGATTCCATGTGATAGAGTTTTATATTTAGGTAATTGTTAGAGTAATGATGAGCCTCCATCATTGAGCAAAAACAAAAGTTTGAGTAGAATTAGAGTTGTTTGAAAAATTTTCTGTACATGTTGGTGTACAACAAGGATCTGTGTTGTTGTCACTGCTTTTTGCGCTTGCAGTAGATGTAGTCTTGGAAAATGAAAGAGAAAGATTGATGAATAAAATTTTGTATACAGATGACTTAGTTTTGACGAGTGAAAGTATAGAGAATTTGAAAGAGAAGTTTTTTTGATGGAAAGAGGTGCTTGAAAGCAAGAGATTAAAGGTGAACCTCAAGAAAACCAAAGTGATGCTGAGTGGTTCAAAAGGTGAAGTACTCAAGTGTAAAGTTGATCCATGTGCCAAGTGTGGCAAGAGGGTAATGGCGAATTCTGTGATTGCACAAAGTATCGTAAATAGGTGTATGATAGGTGCACAAAAATGAAGAGGGCAACTTTAATTCTGGCAAAAGGTTTTGTTGGTGAACTATGTGGTGAGACAATGGAAGAAATTGTGAAACCAGATCATTAATTTTTTTTTACGAGGTCGAATTTGTTAAAGTTTTTGTTATTTAGGAATCTGGTTGAACACCAGTGATGGAAATGAAGCAGCGGTGACAACAAGACTGAGAATTGGATAGATAAAATTTAGAGTATGTGGGGAATTACTTTGTGGGAGAAAGTTTTCATTAAAAATGAAAGGAAGGATTTATCAGAGTTGAATTAAATCAGTAATGCTATACAGGAGCTAGACATAATGTCTGAGGGAGAACGAAAAGGTAATTTTAAGAAGAACTGAAAAAGCAATAATTGAGTTTTAAACTAGCGGGAAGAAAAGGACATGAGCAACTGAACATGATGTAGAAGTGTCAATCAGATTGGACTGAAAAAGAAAGATGTCATTGACAGAACAAAATGGCATGATGGTGTTTATAAACTTTTTAGAAACTTGAGGTGAGTGTGGCCACCTGCGTTAATGGATACAAAACCAGATTTTAAATGGTGGATCTTTCTCTTTAGTTATACAGTTCAATCAAAAAGTCTGAAGACACCCTGTTTTTTAGGGAATTTCGGTGTTTTTTTGGCTTTAAGTGATGTTTTTACTTATTGTAGACCTGCAGGCTTCAGAAAAGTTTTTGTTCTGCAAATAAAGCACTTCGAAAAGAAGAGTTACAGCAAAGTAAGTCATGCACACATCATACATGCCCGTCGATACACAACAAAACAAAAACAGGTAAAAATTCACGATGCCCCATAATCCGTAGACACATTCTTCTCATCAAAATGGCCACCTTTTGCGGCAATTTACTGCTCGACAGACACTAGGCATATAAAATGTTAGTCGTTTGATAAACGACAACCCTAATTCAGCCCACTCCTGCTTCAGAATTGTCAGATCATCAAATAATGCCAGCAAATTTGGCCAATTTTGATGGCCCCTCTCCTATTTAGCCCAGCATATTTTTATCAGGTTTAAGTCAGGTGATTGTGGTGGCCATGTCATCACCTTCAAGACCTTCTGCTTCTCCTCCCTGACAATAATGGCCATGTATTTTGAGACATTGTCTTTTTGGAAGACAAAGCTCTTGCTGCATAACCTTGTTGCACTGGGATAGCAACCTTTAAAAAGATCTTTAGGTAGACATCCACTGTCATGCTTCACAGTCTTCTGAATACAGTCATCCCGCAGTAGTTTCCCACTTTGTCTGCAACATAGCGTCTTCCTTAATGTCCCAAAAATCTGAAACTTGGACTTGTCGGTGAAATACAGTTTGAACCAGTCTTCTAATCGACGTGGTCTTTAGCCCACTGCAATCTCTTGGCTATGTTCTCTGGACAAAGTTGTGGTTTCTTGATGCAGACAAAGATATCTAAACCAGCTTTGTGTATACGGTTGTATACTGTTAACCTTGATATAGAATCTGCTAGAGCACTGGTGATGCTGAGTAGCACCACCCTTTCTTCACATCCAAGGGAATGGCACGGTCAGTAGTAGAAGAAGTGGATTGAGGACACCCAGACCTTGGTTTAGATTCCAATGTCCCTCTTGCCAAAGTGCTTTCCACATCTCCTTTCAATATGGCCAAAGTGCTCGCAATTTTGCGAACAGAAAAACCCACTAAGTTTAGAGTTAGTACTACGGACTAACATGCTTTAGATAATTCACAGCTTTTTGGCCGTGGAGGCAAATACTGTACAGCACTTCTACCTTTTCTAAACTTCTGAGGTATTCTACTCATACTACCACAAGCCATCCTAGTCAAACACACCAACTATTATAGTGCAGCACTTTTACCTCTTCTAAACTTTCAAGGTATTCTACTACGACAAGTCATCCTAATCAAACACACTAACTATTATAGAAATCTAAGTCTTACACAACACTCAAATTTGTGCCCTCAAGACATGCACATGCAAATTTGTTACATCAACACTTTGGCGGGCATGTACGATATGTGCATGACTTACTTTGCTGTAACTCTTCTTTTTGAAGTGCTTTATTTGCAGAACAAAGACGTATCTGAAGCCTGCAGGTCTACAGTGAGTAAAAACATCACTTATAGCCAAAAAAAACATTAAAATTCCCTAAAAAACAGGGTGTCTTCAGACTTTTTAAACGGACTGTACATCTTTGGTTTCCCAGATGACTTTTTTCTCGTTTGCCTCTAGATTTTTTAAATGTTGATGAATTTATTTGAATGCATTTTATGGTCGTCAATGTATTTTAACACTAGAAAGACGAGTGTTTATTTTTGACTGCTTCATAGTTTTGTTTTTGTTTTGACAACTTTTGATGTTCAAATTCTGCATTAGCCAACCTGTAAGTTTTTTTATTTTCTTTAGAAGTTCTGGAAAACAAAAATTAATTTGACCAAACCTCTAGAATGAGGTCAATGAAGCGCTTAACCTATAAAGCCGAGCAGTCATAATGGATCACTGAGTGCTTTTCTCTAAGAGTAGTCACTGTTTTATGGTATGCAGAAGCTAGATGGTATCACAACAATACGAGATGAGCAGATTATTATTCTGGTGTTTGTTTTCAAACATACCTAATTATGACATCATAATGATGTCTGTCAACAGGACTGTCTGTTCTTTGTCAACAGCGACAGACGGCAGCCAACAATTTTGATTACTCAATCAGTTATAATCAAAATCAGCTATCATAGTTGTGTGCATAAAAGATTCATTTAGTTTAGTGACGCTGTAGAGGTCTATGGTGCTACACTATGTCAAATGATGTTGAAAAATCGTCACTCATAGAAGTGATGTTGAATTGTTTGTATTTAGAGACTTGTGTGTTGATTATACAACTAGGATACAGGAAAATATTTAGATTTATCAGTGTTTATGTAGATTTAGAAAATTTAATTTTTAGATAGCTGCACCTCCTAGCCGCCTTAGGTGAAACAGACTGTTAAGGTGTTTTTACCTTGAATAAATTTCATAGATTTATTAGTGTATTGTCATTCGTTAGTTAAATCACAGTTGGCAGTTTTTTTTCATGGCTGGGCCAGGAAGACTGACTGTGGCCATTCGGTCTTTACAAGCAGTTGACTCCAATTGCTCCTGTGATGAAGATGACGATATTGCAGCTTAATCTGTGATGCAGGCAACTTTTGAAAATTCCAATTTATTGGATAGTGATAGCGACAATGATAGTGATCCACCAGATTTCAGAAATGATTATGAAGGACAATCTTCTAGCAATCAATGGGACCCTCTTTCAAGTAGAGCAGGCAATACTTGGAAGCGGGTCAGCGGCACTACAAACAGAGGTAGAACTGCAGCTGAAAATATATTTTCAGAAAGATCAGGACCAACATTCTATTCTCAAAGAGGTGTCAAATCTGATAGTCCACTCAATGCATTTCGTTTATTTGTTGATGAGCCTATGTTCTGTTCTATTTTGAAATTCACTATCAAGCATGGGCAAGCTGATGATGCAAGCTTTTCGGTAGAACTTCGGGAGTTAGAAAAATTTATTGGTCTTCAAGTAGCATGTGGTATTTTGGTCAGAAAACACCCCAATTCGTCAATTGTAGAGTAGGAAATAGGGTCATCCAACCTTTGCCAACACAATCTGTAGAGATCAGTACAAGGAGCTAATGAAGCATTTGAGATTTGACAATTTTTCTCTGCTTTGAAAGAAGACAAGCATATAAATTTTTCCTTATGTTGGAAACCTGGAACGACTTTATAGAGAACTGCAAGTTTTGATCTCATCATTGATGAGCAGCTATTTTTGTGGAAAATGCAGTGCCCCATTATACAGTACGAGCCGAATAAGCCTGATAAATTTGGCATGAAATTTTGGCTGCTGGTTGACACCAGTTCCAAATATCTCTGTAACGGTAAGCCTTATCTTGGTAAAGACCCCACGAGAAACAAAGAAAATGATTTACCTGCAGATGTCTGCTTATGGTGGATGAGACCCTTCTTCAAAAAAAGCTACAACGTGGCAATGGACAACTTTTACAAGTGTTAGTTTAGCAGAAAAACTAAAAGCAGCAGAAAGCAAAGGAAGGAGGTTCCAAAAATTAAGGCAATGATGAAAGACAAGCCGCTGCATTCATCAGAAGTGTTGTTATCTCCATCTATTGCCACATTGACAATATGCAAAGTCAAGAAAGCGAAGCTGGTGTATCTCCTAAGCTCAATGCGCAAAACCGTTTCGGTTGACCAAGCACACCAAAAAGAACAATTTGTGTAAAGTGGGCGTGTATGTATTGGACCAAATGGCGAGATATCGTACTGCAAAAGTGCCACAAGAAGGTGGCCAGTGGCTGTGTTTTTTAACATTATAGACTGTGCATGCGTAAATGCATACATAATCTACTGTGAAATAACAGCCCAATGCTTGTCAAGAAGGAAATTTTTACTGCAGCTGATAAAAGAGATGTGCTGCAATCCTTCAGCCAAGTCTCAAAAAAGAAAGCAATGTCAGTTGCAGCAATGCAGAAACAATTCCAGCTATTTCTGTCACCACTTGTAATAAGCATACTTCATCCATAATAACCGTTGCCACATGATCTTTTTTGTGCTAAAAAAAGTGTATCGTGAACTAGAGTAAAGTTACTGCGATCGCATTTGTTTGCTAATGCTTTGCTGATAATACAACTTTTCAAAAACGTGAAATTGTTAGCAACCAATAATTTTGTATTTTTTTTGTTAAAAACTTTTTTAATAACAAAAAGTTATTGTGGTCACAATTGACCACATCCGTCTTTCTAGTTAGTGCAAAAGTGCCGTGTTAGTAGTGTTAAGTGTTACTGTCATTTAGCTTTTTTAAATTTATCTTTTATAAAAAACTAATTTTTTGAAAGTCAAAAGAATTAAGCTGATGTCTTTAACATTGCATAGTTGCATGGCTACTCAAATAGCCGAGTGCAAATTTATAAAACATCATTTTTTTTTTTATTTTTAAAACGATTTCCAAAGAAGTTTCAAACCTGCAGTGCAAGGGCAATCTTACTACCAAAATGATAATTTTTTTACACTAATCCTTTACTGTAGCAGTAAAGCTTTTTTAAGCAGACCTAATAACATTTTGACATCAAAACATAAATATCTTCAGAAAAATCAATCCAGAACAGAATGCAGGGACACTAAACTTTGAATGACAAAGGATGTTGTGAGATATTGCTAGAGAAAGGTTTTGCAACAGCTAAAACATGACGGGGTTTCCAAGACCATTTGGTCCTCCCTTAGCAATAATTTAAAAGTTTTCTTTTAATACTTGCATTTAAAGATCAAAATAAAGCATAATCTTTAGAAAAGGCCATCCAGGACTAAATTCAGAAACTCTAAAATTTAAATTACTCTTGCTTTAAGTTTTTCCAAGATAAGGATTTTAGTACTTTCACTGTAGATTAGAGTGACCTATGACGATTTGAAGATTGACAGTAAATACTGAAAAACTCATAAAACGATTTTTATTATGATCCAGTAGCATTGTATCGCATACTTGGGTCGTTCTTTCAAAAAACAGGCCTTAAATGTTTTAAGCATAGATGTTGGCATTCTGTAATAATTTTTTGCCAACTGAAGTTGGTAATTTCAATCCCGTTTGACTTGTCCTAGCCTGTACTTTATGATAAACCTAAGCTCACATTCATACGGAGAGCAGTAGTCAAAAGTGGAAAATTTCAGTAATTTTAAAGCAAACTATTTATGGGATCTACAACTTAGTTGCAGGATATAAAACACAAAATTGCTTTGGGCTACTCGTAAGCATGTGAACTTGTAACTACACCATTGCCATATACAGTCATTGACTTACCATGTAATTATCAACATCAAATTGCATCAAGCTATTGTAAAAGTATCACATTGCTTTAGCATTTTACTTTAGTTGTAACTCAGGTCCAAAGAAAACTGTGTCATTTGTTATTAAGATTGTGTATAACCCCTAAAATTAGGTGCTTGAACAAAATTTTGTTTGCTCTGTTAATTATATTGTTGTATGCGATGTACATGGAGTATAGACAAAATTGGATTCAAATATTTGTGGTATCACTTTTTGAAACTGAACCAAAAGCAATTTTAGTAAAACTGATCGAATCAATTATGTTTTAAAGCAGTTGATTAAATTGTAATTTGTAAAATAGTGTAGCGCATTGTGTTATACTAGGGATACCACTGAACAAATATACTGATGTAGCCAAGTCAGTCTCATTGAAAGACAAAGTGTATACTCGAGAAGTGCTCATTGAAGCACAATTATTTTCACATTTTAAAATAGCTATACCTTGGTTGTATATGCTTGCTATCTTTAATTTCTTTCAATTTTGCCAGGCAACAAGCAAAAAAATGTTGGAAATCACTACCCATAACGCTACCATAATGCTTAATCACCATTGAAATCAAGTTAAGATCAAACAATTTATCACTTACTGATACAAACTACAGGCAAATGCAATTACTGCATATTAATAGCCATAGAAATGGTAAGCCGTGTGACATTGCAATTTGTATAATAATTACACAATAGCATTGCTAACACTAACTTTACTAAAATTATCATAAGGTACAGTTGCAACAATAGAAATTGAAATTCATCTTGTTGCTATTTTTGTTGACAATCTGATGAAGCAGTCATAATAATTGCAGAAGTGGTTGAAAATTTTGCTAAGGGAAGTTTTAGCATTATTGCTGTTTAATTCTTTTAATACATACTAATAGAATTAGTCGCCTAGAAGTAGTCTGCAAATTGGTAAACTAACTACAATGCTGAACATTTAACTAGCAAACATTTTTGGGTAACTCTAGCGCAAAAAAATTAAAACATAAATCAGAGTTCCATATTCAAAGCAGCCCCCTCTCCCCTTGCATTTCCATCAAATCTAAGTCCATTTTTCCACCACAAAAGTTAGAATAGCATTTAAATAGCTAAAAACCCAGGCATTCACAAAAAATAAATAACAACAAACAAACTAAAATAGGTGCCATTGAATTTGAATCCTATGCCGTAACTGCGTAATAAAACTATACAAAACGCAATAAATTAGTGGTTGATCTAATAAAAATCACATTATTTAGTAAACAAACTGCAAGCTGTCAAAATCCTACACTAGGCTTGAAAAGAAAAATTAACTACATAAAAAAGAAAAATTAATTGAAAACTGGAAAACTTTACTTAAAAAGAAAAATTAATCACAATAAAAACAAGTCAAAATGTGAAACAGCAGAATTCTTAGGTTTGACCAAAAAATGATAAATATAAGCAAGAATAATGTTTTAACAATCGAAATCCAAGGATTTGCACCAAAAAATGCATTCAATGCAGACAGGAACAGAATTTAAAATTTGGATAGCCTTGGTTTATTTAATCAAAAAAAACTGATCCTACCTGACCTGTGTCAGCGAAAGACTGGGTTGATCGTACCGGACGTATTGTGGCATAATAGAGCGAGTTTCAAGCGAGCAGAAAAAAGCAAAGAAGCATGTTTAGAAGGCCTGAAATCCCTAAGAAAAGAATCTGTTGTTGCACAGTCAATTAAGCTTAAATTGTTGTAAAGTGTTTTTTATCAAAAGTACTTTGTATCTCCCAAAAAACTGTTCAATCATGTTTCTACGATGAATACTTTTTAAGAAAACAAATTTTACAATTAATTGTTAATTATGATGTCATGTGATATGCTAAAGAAGCGAAATTTGTTAAAGTTGGTGATCTGTTAAAGCTAAAAATGAGTGTCTGAAGACTCATTGTAGCCTGATAGTAAAGGAGGAGAAAGAAGGTCATTTTTGCTGATGTGCCACAGAGAGTTTAAGGTAAAATGAAAGACGGAGAAGAGGACAGAGCGAGAGACAAAGAGGAGGAGAAGAAAAATGGCAGACTTATTGGTGCTGCCGAGACCAGCGGTGATCTTGCAGAATGGTTCAAGATTTAGCGGAAAAACTTAGCAAAATGAGCCTACCGAAAAGGAATGAGTGGCCTCAGCGTCACATAGCGAGCAGTTGGGAAGGTCGCTAGAATCACTTTTGCCAAGGCGAAAAGGGACAGAACCATTAGTCCAGATCGTGAAATGGGAGAAAGTCAAGGTGAGCGATAGCCGCACCTTCGCAAGAAAGAGATTGGTTAGAGCGGAAGCATGGATAAGAGAAAGTCAGCTCCACAGTGAAAGAAGGCGGGTTCCAAGGAAGAGAAGAGAGCTTTTCTAGCAGAAGTACGGGCAAGCATGAGCAGGTGAGTGTACCCAAAAGAGCTCTCCAGGAGGGTCTGGAGAGTCTTAGTTTCATTCCAAGTCTGGCCAAACCAGTTAAAAAGGTCCATTTATAAGAAGAGAAAATGAAATGGGTCGGAATAAATCGTAGGGAGGGTAAAGACGCCTCAAAAAGAAAAAGTAGGATAGGGGAGGATGAGAGGCAGCCGGTGATGGCATGACTAGCTGCTCGGTGAAGGTATTCCAACTTCATAGCGTTGGTAACTCTGAGGGAACCAAATCATTGGGGTGGAGCTCCGGTGAGGAGCCGAAGAAGATGTTCCTATAAAATCTAGAAGGATTCTTTAGAGGGCCTCATTAGGACGCAGAGATACAGCGTAACAAGTTTATGAAAAGAGCGGGATGCCAGACAAAGTCGAAGCCCTTGGTGCAATCGTTGTTGTTGCTTCCCGACCCCTTCCGAGGGATGGGGGAATGGCGGGAGACCATGTAGCCCCACAAGCTGGGCAACTCCCCAGGGCCTGAACCAGAAATCGTAGAGAGACAGATAGTGTCCAAAGAACGAGCAGCGCAAAGAGTTTGTAGCTGGACAGTGCAGAATGAGATGAGAGGTGTTATGGAACGAGTGTTCGCAAGCACTGCAGGAAGGATTCTCGATTCTGCTAATCCTAGAGAGATGAGAGATTAACAGAAAGCTGTGTCCGTTGCAGTTAAGATGAGAGAAAACACAGCGAGTGTGACGAGGGAACAAGTTTCTCGGTAGAAATCGAGGGAACCTGTGTGTCAAAGAATTTCGATGAGACAGTAGGCCTCCAGTCCGAGAAAAGAGAAGAGTGAATACAAGAGATAAGAGGAGAGAGGCTGCAAGGGATTGCAGAGGGTGCAAGTAGCGCTCCTCATCTGGTCAGCCGAGTCGTTCCCCGGGAGAAATGAGTGTCCGGGGACCTATTGTAGCCTGATAGTACAGGAGGAGAGAAACGATAGTTCCTGTCAGATCTGCCAGAGAGCTTGAGGTAAAAGAAAGATGGAAGAGAGGACAAGGTGGCGAAGCCAGAGCCAGATAGGAGGAGAGGAGAGGAGAAGAAAAGTGGCAGGCTTGTTGATGCTGCTGAGGCCAGCAAAGAGCTTGCAGAATGAGGTAGGCTCCAGCGGAAAACTTGAGCATACTGGGCCTGCTGAACAGAAAAGAGTGACCTCAGTGCCATACAGAGAGCAGTTGGCATGTACACCAGGGCCGTCTGTCCAGAGCACCAGATTTTAGAGCTGTGGAGAATCAAGGTGACCGAGAGCCGCACCTTGGCAAGAGAGGGGAGGATCAGAGCGGGAGCATGGAGAGGAAAGGGTGGACTCCACAGTGAAGGAAAGCAGATTCCAAGGAGGTAAGGGAGGGCAAGCAAGGAGAACCTCCCTAGGAGAAGTAGAAAGAAGTATGAGTGGGTGAGTGGACGCAAAAGCTCTCCAGGACGATCTGCAGAGTCTTGGTTTGATTTCAAGTCTGGCCAAACCTGAAATAGGAAAGGAGATTTTGAAACGAAGAACCCGCCCATGTGATGACAGAGCGAAAGGAGTCATGGTAACTCGTAGGGAAGGTAGAGAAGCCTCAGAGAGGAGAAGTATGATAGGAGAGGATGAAAGGCAGCCAGTGATGGCGCGACTAGCCGCTCGGTGAAGACGTTCCTGTTTGGTGATATTGGTAACGCTTAAGAAAGGAAACCATCTTGGTAAAGCATAAGTCAGAAGGGGTCAAAGAAAAGTTTTACCCAGACGAGAGAAGGACTCATGAGGAAGCAGAGATACAGCATAAGGACATGAGCCGAGGGAAAAACTTGCCCTTGAGCAAAGAAACATGTTTAGAAAAGGAAAGAGTGCTGTCAAAGGTGACCCCAAAACAAGTTGGAATGGCATTAAAGAGGAGGTTAGCTTGATGGGGATCCACTGAAAAGAAGGAGGCCTCACATTTGCTCGGATTGAGATGAAGATGCCAGTACTCACACCAGAACTTCAATCGATTCAGAGCTCCTTGTGAGGCCTCCACTGCAGTGGGGTTTGTGGGGGAGAAGAGCCAAATGGTCAGATCGTCAGCGTAAAGAGAGGAGCTGACGGGACAAGGCAGAGAAGCAGGGAGATTATCAATGAAAAGAAAGAAAAGTGCAGGGCCAAGAACGGATCCTTGCGGAACACCTCGAAAGGAACGACTTTTGTGATTTTGATAAACCACAGAAGCGCGCCTATCAGAAAGGAAAGATTGAGTCCAACGAGCAAAGCAACGAGGGAGGCCAGCCGAAATGAGTTTATGGAAAAGGGCGGTATGCCAGACAGAGTCGAAAGCTTTAGAGAAATCAATAATAGCAAGGATCGTCCGAGAGCTCGGCCTGGGTTTGTTAAACCCATCCGAAATGGACTGATAAGGAACAGAATTTGATTTAGAGTAGGCCGTCAAGGGCAGAAACCGGCCTGGCGGGTAGAGAGAATGGAGTTTGCTTCCAGAAAGAAGAGTAGACAGAATAGAATGATGCGTTCAAAAAGCTTTGATACGCAGGAGGTGAGAGAGATAGGCCGGAAGAAAGCAGGAGAGCAAAGAGGCTTTCCTATTTTGTGGATGGGAATAATAGAAGATGTCTTCCAGATGGAAGGAAAGAAATGCAAAAACCAGGAGAGATTGAAGATGTGAAGAAGAAAATCCATGCCAGAGCGAAAAAGGTGATTTAACATGCGATAGGCGACTCTGTCTGGGCCAGTGGCAGTGGACGAAGAGACGTTAGAGGCATCTGCAAGAAGTTCAGTGGGGGAGAAGAGGGTGCAAAAGGACGGATGAGACTCCTCAGGACACGTGGCTCGGAAAGCTGGTGCAATCGATTGTGATAAGAATCTTTCGAGAGCTCGGCTCGGGTCAGTTAAACTCATCCCAATTGGACTGAGAAAGAAGCACAATTTGATCAAGCGTAGGGCGAAAACCGGCCTGGTGGGGGGGGAGAGAATAGAGTTAGACTCCAGAAGGAATAGTAGATGCGATAGAATGATGCGTTCAAAAAGTTTTGATACGCAGGAGGTGAGAGAGATAGGTCGAAAGGAAGCAGAAGAGTGGGGGGACTTTCTCGTTTTATGTATGGGAATAATAGATGTATTCCAAGTGGAAGGAATGTAAAGACCAGGAGAGATTGAAAATGTGTTGGAGAAAAAGATGCCTTAGCATGGGATAGGTGACTTTGTCTGGCCCAGTGGTAGTGGACGAGGAGAGGTTTGTTCCAGCCGCAAGAAATTCAGTGGAAGAGAAGGGAGAGCAGAAAGAGGAATGAGACTCTTCAAGACCTGTGACCCGTCGTAGCTCGGACAGGTAGCCTTTGGCTCTGTTACGTATGGTCTTTAACTGAAAAACATAAAAGTGAGATGTCAGGTAGTTGGCGAAGACTGATGCCGACTGCCTTGACGAAGAACAGTTAAGGGAGGAAGAAGATTGTCACGAATAAGTAAATTTGCGTTAAAAGAATAGTTTTTATACATGTATAGTTGTTGTAATCTGTCGTTTTGTTTTGCCATGATTATTTTATTTGTAAATCTGAATTGTCTTTAAGCCCTAAACTTGCTTTTTATTTCTAGTTGTTTTCGAAAAAGGCTTTTTTTCGCATTTAGATTTGTCACTTACACGCCTCTTCTTACGTCGCAGTGGTTGATTATGTGACTAAGTTCCAGAGTATTCGAGTAAATCTTCTTGAAGATTTTTTTTTTATTGTCGGTTACATAATTAATAAGCGGTGCTTTTTTCTGTGTCACGTGACGTTGTTCTGGCATTTTCTGGAAGCTCGTCTCATTTATTATATGTAAAGCGGCGAGATTTTTACGCATTCATAGAGTAGTAGTGAGAGAGAGTGTAGGAAAAAGAAAAAAGTGTATTGATTTGTGGCGATTTATTGTGGATTTCTATTAGCGTGACAAACGATTATTTGGTGGATTTAGTTTTGGTTAGTCTGTGATATTTATATATTAAAGTGCTTTAGTTTCTGTGTTCGACGAGCGAAGGAATTCAAAGATCACGAATAGAACAAATATATTCGTGGTTTGCGAATATATTTGTTCTATTCGTGATCGAAAAGTGCGTAGTTCAAGTACCTTAGTAGAGCTGTTATGTTGCAGCCAGACCTAATTACTCGAGCGATACTATAAGTTGCCTCAATTTCAAGAAGTAAATTAAAGTTGAAATAAATTTAAATTTCTATTGTACGCGACAAAGATGATGAAGGAGAACCAGTGACAGAACGAAGAGAAAGGGGAATTAACCGATTTAGGAGAGATACAGGTGGATGTCGCCAGCCATGCCTGAGCCATCGCTTAGGCAGTAACAGACAAGGCATTTTGGGAGATAGAGACGAGCTTTATGAGCTGCATCAAAAGCCTTACGTCTTTCACTTACAGCATCTTCCACTCTAAGAAGCTACCAACCTTGAGGTTGGCGTTTGACACGACTGAAAGAAATAAAAAATTGGCCGCATTCGATGCCAGAGTAGTACAGAGCAACAGCAGAGGAAAGAGAAAGAGAAAAGTATTTCTTTGCAAAGGTGCAGAAAGAGTCAAGGTAAAAGGCAAAGTCGTCCCAACGAGCTTTCTGAAAAATGAAAGAAAGGTGCCGTTTGTTGATGCTAAAGAGCGGAGAAAGAGGTACAGTTAAAAGGATTTGGAAGTAATGAGAACTCAGGTTCTGGAGCACCTCCCTGGTTGAAAAAGGAAGGACAAAGGAGAGGAGTGATGGAGAAGGGTAGGAGTAAGTGAGGAAAAGAAATCGAAGAGATGATCCCGATCGAATACTTCCTCCCCGCGGGGATCGGAAGTACCTTTTGAGTTTTAGAGGAGATGGTGGCAATTGAAATCCCCCAGAATGAAGAGAATTCTGGGGGAGGGAAGAGCGGAAGGGGAAAAGGAGTTGGTTCTGCTATCCGTCGAAGAAGAGCAAAGTGGAGAAGCATAAACGTTAAGAAAAGAGAGCGAGGTAGAGTTATTTAGTGAGATGTTGAGGCCTTCATAGTCAGAGTAGGGGTCAAGTGAAGAGAGGAAGTGGAAAGTTCAGAGAAGGATAGCCTTCCCTAACCGCTAGCGTGCGGGTTATCAGGAAAAAAGAATGCCAGACCGGGAGTGAGCGCGATCAGATCGCAGAGCAGAGTATCCAAGGATCCGGAAAGAGGAAGACGAATTGAGGTTGGATTCCTAAACACAAATAGGTCTGCAGGATGGAGTGAGATAAAGTGGAGAAGTTCAGCGCTTCTGGCTCGAAAACCTTCAGCATTCCAAGGAGTTGGAGGTGAAGAAGAACAGCCAGAAACATAAAATGGTAGCGAAGGTGCAGAGAGAGTAGTTACGAAGTGGCGGAAAGAGGATCGGATCTGTGGATATAGGATCAACTATGCATTACATTACACAGGTCAACAAAATAAAATTTTGTCAAAAGGCAAAGGATGTTGAACCGTTTTGGTGTTAAATCGGGGGCGGTGAGTCTGAAAATGCACTTAGTTTTGGAGATATTTTTACTTTTATTTTTTTTATAATTTTGCTTGAGCACGGTGCATTCTCAAGCATGCGAAACTTCTTTAATGTAACATTACTTGTTTCTCATTTGAAAGTTTAATGTCCATTTACTCCACACAACCTATTTGTATATCGATTCGCATAAAAACAAGTCATGATGTTGATGATTCATGGAAGTTTGATGCGGTTTAGAGCATTACTATCAGCTAATAACCATAAAATTTACGACTTCTATCAAAAGTTTCTCTTTATTACGTTTATATTCCTTTTCAGAGAAGAGTTATCAGTTTTAGTTTATTTGTCCTCCCCTGTGCGTTAAAACAACCATGATATGGCCTAAAGGCAGCATAGTGTGGAAGGCATTTATCATTCAGCTAACTGATGTGCTAGATTTTGTGGATTTAAGGACATAATGAACAATGAATTGATGCTTTTTGGCGAACATTTTAATGGGTACTATATATTTGTTTGCAGAAAAATTTAGTTACATTGTCTTGAATAAAGCTGTATATGAGAAAGTAGTAGAGATGAGCTCTAAGCGAAGGCAATGTCGAAACAATCCAGACGTATTTTGCTACATTTGTGGTGAATATATGATGGCAAAGTACCGATTCAATGTGAGAGATTTTACCGAGAGAGCTTATGAAGCCTACTTTGGCATGACGTTAGGGCACCAAGATAAGTCTTGGGCACCCCAAAGGGTGTGCAAACATTGTACAGAAACGCTGCGCTTTTTAACCCAAGGCAAAGTCAGTTCGATGCGGTTTGGGGTTTCTATGGTATACCCAATGTAAAATTTTACTTTAATTTTATCCTTTCCGTCCTATATTGAATCGATATCCGTGTTGAATGATGACGAGTTTCTATTCTTTGTTGGTTTATTTGATAATTTGTATAAATGAAAAATAAGCGAACAAGATTAACCAGAATTTGAACCACTTTGATAAATTGTATAAAAACGAAGAATAAACCCAGAACTTGAACCACTTTGATAAATTGTATAAAAACGAAGAATAAACCCAGAACTTGAACCACTTTTTCTAAAAGATGACACCAAATAAATTACTACATAATAAAATATAATCAAATAGACATACCAATTTGGTTGATTCAAATAAGGACAGAATTAAATTTCCAAATGTTTCTTGAATATGGTCAACTGCTACTTTGTCAAGTTCCAAACACAAAAGTGATACAATTATAGAGTTTTGTCGAAGTGCCAAAGAAAAACGTCTTTGTACGAGTTGATATCAAAGGGCAGGGCGAAAAAGGCGTGCATAACAAGTACACTACAAAATTACGCAACGCTACTTAAACGCAACTGCAAAACTAAACACACGGGTTCGACACCCGATACGCAAACCGAAGAAATAACTGGAAACTAAAAAATGGTTTAAATAATGCCAAAATTTTGAAATTTCTAACACCCAAAGTAAAAAAAAGCAAAACCAAAACTCTTTCTTTAGTCAAGGCCAACTGAATGACCTAGTTGGTGATCGTGGCCTATCCAAGGAATCGTCTGAGATTTTGGCATCTCGTCTTGGTGAACATGATATACTGGATTTGGGAACTAAAATTATATTCTACCGTGATAGGGATGATTTGCTGATTCGTTTTTTCACTAAGAAAGACGACTTTGTGTAATGCAACAACATCCAAGGCCTCCTTTCACAAACGGGTCTTTCAAAGTACAGCCCAAATGAATGGAGATTGTTTATAGACAGCTCCAAACGGAGTTTGAAATATGTGTTACTTCATAATGGCAACAAGTTTGCATGTGTTCCAATCTGACATTCCGTGATTGCTAAAGAGCACTATTCGAATGTGAAGATGGTTTTGCACAAACTGCTGCAGTGAGCTCAATTGGGCCATATGTGTAAACTTTAAAATGATCAATTTTTTGTTAGGACAGCAAGAGGGGTACATCAAACATTTTTGTTTTCTCTGTTACTGGGACAGTCGCGCTGCTGATCAGCACTGGGTAAAGAAGAATTGGCCGGCGCGAGAGGATCTTGCAGCCATTAGTGAATCGGGATCGCATTATCCTGCCTCCGCTTCACATAAAGTTGGGTCTAATGAAACAATTTGTCCAGGCTCTTAATAAAGATGGTGATTGTTTTAATTATATTGCCAAAATCTTTCCTGGTCTCAGCATGGAAAAACTTGAAGCAGGTATTTTTGATGGACCCCAAATTCGCAAACTGATGCAAGATTAAACCTTCACTGCTCGTATAACAGTGGCTGAGGGGGCTGCCTGGTACTCATATGTCTCAGTGATACGAGAGTTTCTAAGTAACACAAAAGCTAGCAACTACCGGAATCTTGTGGTTGTGATGCTTCAAAACATTTAAGTTCTTGGTGCAAGGATGAGCATCAAACTTCACTGTTTATTTAGCCAGACTATTTCCCAGAGAATCTTGGTGATGTTAGCGAGAAACAAAGGGAGAGGTTCCATCAAGACATTAGGACGATGGAAGAAAGATACCAAGGTCGTTGGGGCTCTCATATGATGGCAGATTATTGCTGGACATTGATCCGTGATTGTACTGAACCAAGTCATAGCTGGAAATCGTATAAGCAAACTTCTTCAGATCAACGGTTAAAATCCAATGTGACATGCAATGTTTCTTTAAGTGTATGAACATCCCCATGTAACTCTTTATTACAGAGGCTGTGTTTTGCAAATAATGAACCGATACAATTCTTCCTAGTTTTTTATGTTGTTAAACATTGCGCGTTTACTATATAGCATGCTTTATTCATTTCGTGAATTAAGAGCTTTGGCTGTTTTGGCTCAGTAATCATTCATGTCAGACCAATATGGATCAGTTACACTGAGAACACATTTTATTCATTGACCAGCCCTTCATTTGTTCAATGTTCCATTTAAATGTAGCCCTAATTACGGTAAAAAATAAATAAAAACTTCAAAATATCTCAAAAATTCGAGCCAATCTGCAAAAAATAACGTCATTTCGAACTCAGCGCCCCCAATTTACCCTTAACCACTCTCACCTTATATGCCAAAAATTTTTTGTTGACTTGTGTTATTGTTTTTGAGTGGTTATTTGGTAAATACTAATTTGTTCATTTCATGGCCATTACTTCTTAAATTTATTTTAGGTTGTCAGCAAGCATTGAATCTCTTGACATTTTTCGTGCAATGATAGTCCACGACAAAGAAGCCAAAGATGAGCTGTAGCAACTCCACACAACTGCATACGGGCCAAGTAGGTGTATTGCTTACAAAGCACTTGTCCAGTAATTATGTCACTGTTTCCAATTCGACGTCCCCATTTAATCAAATGGTTATAAATCTAACAGTTCTGACACAACAGGGGACAAGCAAGGCCGTCGATTAGATGTTTTTTTACCTTTCAGCAAAAATAAACTGATTTTTTTTTCACCAGTTCGCCGCAAGTAAGTCTTTTAAATGAATTTATGTGAATGCTTGTTCAACACCATGCAGTTGTATGAAACGTTCAATTGTCGCCTTTGTTAACAATGCAACAATATCCTTTTACTGCCCTTGATCAAATTTTTATCTTTTTACAGGCAAGCACATTTTTGGAACAGACATCTATTGGACTTCGATAACGTGCAATCTTTTTAGCGCTGATATTTGGTTTACTGATTTTATCAAATACAATTGTGTGATGGGTTGAAGATGCGATATTTTTAGAGTATTGGTAATAGAGAAAGAAAGATGCGCTTTTTAAAATCCGATTTTGTCTTGTTGTTGTTGTTGGTTACCCGACCCCTTCCGAGGGATGGGGGCATGGCGGAAGACCATGAAGCCCCACAAGCCGGGCAACTCCCCAGGGTCTGGACCAGAGGTCGTAGAGAGACAGAGAGTCGCCAAAGAGTGAGCGGCGCAAACAGTTCGTTGCTGGACAGTGCAGAATGAGATTAGAGATGTCCTGGGATGAGTGTCCGCAGGCGCTGCAGGAAGGATTCTTGATTCTGCCAATCCTGAAGAGATAAGAACCTAAAAGAAGGCTATGTCCGTTGCAGCGAAGACGAGAGGTAAGGGGAGAGAGACTACAAGGAATTGCGGAGGGCGCAAGCAGCGCTCCCCGTCTGGCCAGCTGTGTCGTTCCCCGGTAGAAATGAGTATCCGTGGACCCATTGTAGCCTGATAGAACAGGAGAGAGTAGACAGATCTGCCACAGAGTTTGAGATAAGAGGAAAGATGGAGGAGAGGACAGAGCGAGAGTCAGATAAGAGGAGAAGAGACGAGAAATGGCAGACTGGTTGGTGCTGCCGAGACCAGCAAAGAGCGTGCAGAATGGCACAGGCTTCAGCAGAAAAACTGGAGCACACTGGGCCTGCCGAAAAGGAAAGAAAGAGCAGTTGGCAAGAACGCCAAAGCCGCCTTTGCCAAAAGGAAAATAAACAGAACCGTCTGTCCAAAGCACCAGATCATGAGGGGGAGAGAGTCAAGATGGGCGAGAGCCGCACCTTGGCGAGAGTGAGGGGGATCAGAGCGAGAGCATGGAGTGGAAAGGGTGGACTCGACCGTGAACGAAGTAAGATTCCAGGGAGGGCAAGCAAGGAAAGCCTCCCTAAAGCAAGTAGAAGGAAACATGAGCGGGTGAGTGGACGCAAGAGCTCTCCAGGACGATCTGCAGAGTCTTGGTTTCACTCCAAGTCTGGCCAAACCTGAAATAGGAAAGGAGGTTGGGAGACGAAGAGCCCGATCATAAGATAAAAGAGTGAAATGAGTCAAGGTGACTCGTAGGGAAGGTAGAGAAGCCTCGGTGAGTAGTAGAGGGATGGGGGAGGACGAGAGGCAGCCGGTGATGGCGCGACTGGCCGCTCGGTGGAGGCGTTCCATTTTGGTGATATTGGTAGCGCTTAGGAAATGAAACCATCTTCGTGAAGCATAAGTGAGAAGGGACCGAAGAAAAGATTTATAGAGAAGAAAAAGGAACTCCTTTGAGGGGCCCCATGATGAAGCAGAGATACAGCGTAAGGCCTTGAGACGTGGGAAGAACTTGGCCCTTGAGCGAAAATACATGCTTAGAAAAGGAAAGAGTGCGGTTGAAGGTGACCCCGAGAAAAGTTGGAGTGGGATTGAAACGGAGGCGGGAGCCGAGTAAGAGCAGGATGGGCTGGAGGTTAGCTTGGTGGGGATCCACTGAGAAGAACGAGGCCTCACATTTGCTCGGATTGAGAGGAAGACACCAGCGCTCCGATCGAATCAGAGCTTCTTGTGTGGCATCCACCGCAGTGGGGATTGAGGGGGAGGAGGACCAAATGGCCAGATCGTCAGCGTAAAGAGAGCAGCTGACAGAAGAAGGCAGAGAGGCCGGAAGATCATTGATGAAGAGAGAGAAAAGTACATAGCCAAGAACGGATCCTTGCGGAAAACCTCGACGGACTCGAAAGCAACGACTTTTGTGATATTGATAAACCACAGAAGCGCGCCTATCAGAAAGAAAAGATTGAGTCCAACGAGCAAAGCAAGGAGGGAGACCAGCCGAAATCAGTTTGTGGAAAAGGGCGGTATGTCAGACAGAGTCAAAAGCTTTAGAGAAATCGATAGTAGACAGGATCGTCCGAGAGCCCGGCCTGGGTTTGTTAAACCCATCCGAAATGGACTGAGAAAGGAACATAATTTGATCAGGTGTAGACCGTCAAGGGCGGAAACCGGCCTGACGGGGAGAGAGAATGGAATTAGACTCCAGAAAGAAGAGTAGACGGGATAGAATGATGCGTTCAAACAGCTTTGATACGCAGGAGGTGAGAGAGATAGGCCGGAAGGAAGCAGGAGAGTCGAGAGGCTTTCCCATCTTGCGGATGGGAATAATGGAAGATGTCTTTCAGATGGAAGGAAAAGAATGTGAAGACCAAGAGAAATTGAAAATGTGAAGAAGAAAATCCATGTCAAAGCGAGGAAGGTGCTTTAGCATGAAATAGGCGACTTTGTCTGGACCAGTGGCAGTGAATGAGGTAAGATTGGAGGCAGCCGCATGAAATTTCGCGGGAGAGAAAGGAGATCAGAAGGACGAGTGAGACTCCACATGGCACGTGGCTCGGCGGAGCTCAGTGAGGTAGCCTCTGGCTCGGCTACGCAGGGCCTTTGGCTGAGAGACGGAAAAGTGAGACCTCAGATAAGCGGCATAAGCCGAAGCCAATTCCCTGGGAGAGGAACCGTTAGGAAAGTTAGGAGAGAAGGAAGACGAGGAAGGAGAGCCAGCGATAGAGCGAAGAAGAGAGTGCACAGATTTAGGATTAGACCTAGGTGAGAGAGAAGTGCAAGTCGTCTGCCGTGCCTCAGCCTTGGCCTTGGCAATGACTGACGAGGCACGTCGAGAAGCGGAGACGTAAGCCTGGCGATCTTTATCACTTCTGTAAGCGGCAGCGAATGCCTTGCGTCTTTCACTAACCGCTTGTTCCACCTCAGCAGACCACCAGGCTATAGGAGGGCGTTTGATGCGGCCGAAAGGAATGGAAGATTTGGCCGCATTCAGTGCCAGAGAGGTAAAGAGAGCAGCAGCAGAGGAAAGAGAAAGAGACGAGTATTCTTCTGCAGAAGAACAGTGAGAGTCAAAGTAGGAGGCAAAGCCATCCCAGCGAGCTTTCTGAAAATTGAAGGAAGGGGAGCGCTCGTTGGGGCGAAAAACCGGAGAGAGGGGGACGGATAGAAGAATTGGTAGATGGTCAGAACCCAGGTGCTGAAGCACCTCCCAGGAGCAAGAAAAAGCAAGAGTAGAAGGAGCAAAGGAGATGTCAGGAGAGGATCGACTGCCAGAGGAGCGATGGAGAAGGGTGGGTGTGTCAGGGTCATTGAGGGGGAGGAGGTCAGAAGAGATAACCCAGTCAAATACTTCCTCCCCGCAGAAGTCGGAAGTACCTCTTGAGTCCCGAAGCGGGTGATGGCAATTGAAGTCCCCCAGAATGAAAAGATCTCTGGAGGAGCGAAGAATGGAGGGAGAGAAGGAATCGGTTCTGCCATCCGTTGGGGAGGAGCGAATAGGGGGCATACACATTAAGAAATGACACCGAGGAGGATTTGTTTAGAGAGATGTTGATCCATACATAATCAGAGTAGGGATCAAGCGAAGAAAGAAGGGAGGTAGAAAGTTCAGAGAAGGATAGGCCCTGTCTGAGGAAAATAACAACGCCGCCGCTGGCGTGCGTGGCATCAGGAGAGAGGATGCCAGACCGGGAGTGGGTGCGATCAGAACGCAGAGCAGAAAACCCAGGAATCCGGAAACAGGAAGATGAATTAAGATTGGATTCCTGAATGCAGATAAGGTCGACTGGATGGGACCAAAGAAAGTGAAGTAGTTCAGTGCTCCTGGCTCGAATACCTCCAGCATTCCATTGAAGAACCCTAAGAGAGTCAGAGGGGAGAGGAAGCAGGAGGTGCAGAAGTACAGCCAGGAGCTAGGGACGGTGGTGGGAGGGCAGAGGAAGGGGATATAGAATGGGCAGATGGGGGTAAGAAGTTTGGAGACGAGGGTGGGGCGAGAGTGCAGCATTAGCAGAGGGAGGGCCAGATTGTACAGTGGAGGAATACGTGTCGGAGGAGTCCGAGGAGGGGGAGCCACAGTGTTAAGGCAGGGGGGCAGCTCCAAGAGTGAGAGCTGCCTAGAGCTCTGAAATTAGATAAAGAAAGTTGTGAGCACCTTAGATGAACCCATTTGGAGCATGTGCAGCATTGCACTGACTTGCCCCGCCAGGTCAAATTTCCAGCGCACGCAGAGCAAGGAAAGATGGGTCCAGGGTTAGGATAAACGTTACCGCTCATCAGGAGAAGAAGAAGAATGGGGAGACGAAGAAGGGAAAGAGTAGGGCAGGAGAAAAGAAAAAGTGAAAACAGGCGACCGATTTTGTAGATGCTGTGTGCTGCCCTTCTGCGGTCGTTCAGGGGGCAGCATAGCGAAAAAATGAATGGAGAGCGCCCGGTGTAACTGGAATCCTCGGGGAGGCCAACAGCCATTTCGACCCAACCCAAACGGGGCCGGGGACCGCACTACCACGTAGAGGCGGCTGTTGATTGGTGCAGCCGATTTTGTCTTCGTTAACGCAGGTGGCCGGATTCACCTCATGTTTCTTGAAAGTTCGTAAATGCCATCACGCCAATTGGTTACGTCAATGGCATCTTCCTTTTTCAGTTCAATCTGATTAATACGTTTTTCCACCTGTTTTTTCCACGTCATATTCGGTCGCCCACGCCTTCTTCAAAATCCAACGCTCTTCTCAAAACGTCACCATATTCTTTCTCAAAACATGCTCTTGCCATCGTACTCCACTTGCCCTGGCTATTCCGTCCAAAGTATTCTTTAAACCAGGGGTCTCCAAACTTTTCCCACGAAAGTTCACATTACTGAATTTATAAAGCTTCGGGGGAGGGGCCAAAAATTAAGTGATGGTTGATAACGTCGGAGCTCGTGTTATGGTACCAGAAAATGAGCTAATATTCAAAAAAAGTTATAACTAGGGCCCGCTAAAGTTAAAATTTTTTCAAGACCTTGTTACATGATTAAACGTGTACTAGCGTTCGTTCAGGAGTCTGTTTTGGTAGATTTTATAAGTTAAAATTGTCTTCATCAAAAATTTCCTTACAAAAACGAACAAATTTATATTTTTTTGAATTTTTAAGCTGCTATTAAAATTTTATGCGCAGTTTTATTTGATTTTAAATTTCTCAAATAGTTGCAATGGTAAAAATGTGTGCGGTAATTGAGAAGGAAATAGCACTTATTATGCATCAAATCGTCATTGTTGATGCGTAAACACATAATTGTTAGACAATTAATCTATTCCTATAAAACCTTTGCGCTCTTTACACGTGGTCTTTTTAAGTCGTAGCTTGCAAAGCAAAGAATGACTAAACAAGCCAAATCTTCTACAGCAAAAGTTAGGCAAATTTGCCAGGAATATCCGGATGAGTTTTCGACAACTCCTGCCAACCACTTGCGATGCAACCTTTGCGACATGTTAGTCAAATGCGACAAAAAGCTTTTCGTGAAAAGCCACCGAAAAAGTAAGCAACACCAAAGAAAATTGGAGACGAAGAGCAAATCCCAAAGTAAGCAAACCTTTTTACAACTCGATCAAGTAAACTTCAAGGAACAGGTTGTCTCTTCATTCTTAGCTGCAGATGTCCCAATTCATAAACTGAACCATCCTTCTTTAAAGTCTCTGTTTGCTACAATGGGAAAAGTATTGCCTTCGGAGACTGCAGCCCGGGCATGTATTGCTAAATTAGCACCCCAAAAAGAAGAACAAACTCAAGAATTACTTCGTGACAAAAAATTTTTAATTGTGGATGAAGCAGAGATTGCTAAACAAAAGTATGTTAGCGTGTTTGTGGGCAGCTTAGATGCCCCAAATCAGACACTCCTCGTTGATTGCCATCCACTTGACAGCAGTAGCAATGTTAATAGCAGTATTATTCTGCACACTGTGGATGACATATTGCGACAACTTGAAATAAAACGCGAGAATTTTTCGTTGTTCTTGACTAATGCTGCTCGGTACATGTCTTTGGCTGGAAAGACTAAAGGATTTATACCCTTCTTTGATGCACGTCTCCTGCGTTGTGCACTTACTACATAACTGCGCTATGCGTGTGCGTGCTCATTTTAAAAATATTGATGAAATAATAGCAACGATCAAGGCAGCAACAATCAAAAACAAAGATCGCGAGAAATATTTTCATGATGCTGGTCTGCCATCTCCTCCTGACCCTGTAATTACAAGATGGGCAACTTGGCTTAGAGCTGCCTTATATTACAGTGAGAACCTTCCAGCTGTTCGTACCATTGTCAACAATTGGACAAGTGCAGACCTCTTAGACAGCAGAGGAAAAGACGCTATCAATGTGGAAGATTTGGTGCCCGACTTGGTTAAAATAAATCAATACCGGGCTCTAGCAGCCAACGTAGAGTTTTTAGGAGGAAGTGCCTGCACGATAAACGAAGCATACGGACTGCTGAAGAATATGCAATTCGATGATGATCCGTGCGCAAATAAAAATTACATTAAAAAACGACTATCCAATTGTGATTTAGAAACAATAATAAACTGTACCAACTTGACAATTGACCCAACAAGCTATGCACTATTGCAAAAAGCCCAGCCAACCTCTGCTGCTGTTGAGAGGTCGTTTTCTGTGCTCAGTAAATTACTGAGAAAAGACAGAAATTTTGATGTTAAGAACGTAAAAAAATATATGATGCTGTATTACAATAAAAAGTCCTGGTAATTATACTGTGTGGCTTTCGTTAAAAACATCATAGACAGACTGTTAATGTACAGTACAGTTGCGATAACGCATTTTTTGTATTACACACTAATTGATACCGGTACACACAATGGCTCGTTATCTTAGGTTTTGACGTCATGCGTCGCTTTGTTGCATTAGCTTCAACACTGAGTGATTGAGAAAATGTTTAAAGTAGGCTACCTTATTCTTTAAAAACTTGTGTAAATTGCGGATTATAAAAAATCTTTAATCAAAAAAGAGCAACAAGACATAAATAATAGGCAAAAGCGGTTAGGTCAAAATAAAGTCAAAACTTTGCTAAAATAAAGTCAAAAATATATTTTTTAGGTCAAAAGAAATGACCCTTGTCATGGGTAACCTTTTAGGTCCTACGTTAGCCAATTGGTTTCTCAGAATGATTGAAAAAATTTTTTATCAACATTTTTCGTTTTATCCATCATTTTATGTACGTTATGTGAACGATCTGTTTGCTATTTTTAATTCCTCTACCAAGGTTCAATTGTTCTTAAATGTGCTTAACAACCAGCACCCAAACCTTTCATTTCATATGTGAGGTGGCTTCAGGTCCTTCACTACCATTTCTTGATGTCGAGCTAATGATATGTGACGAAGAATTCAATATCAGTGTATACCGCAAACCAACTCTTGCCAGTGTGCTCTTACACTTTAACAGCATAGCACCTTTGTCCTGGAAAAGAGGCCTTAATAATTGCTTAAATCCTTTATCCTAAATGTGATTGACAAATTTAAAAATAAGTTCAAAAATCAGAATCAACAATTCCCTACTGACTCCTCCAACAATACCTCTAACCTAAATATTTATTTAACCCTCCCATATATTGGTACCCCATCCATCAAATTTAGAGAACGCCTTGCTGCATTGTTTCATGACAGACTTAGCACTGATATAAATAGCTTATCAAACTTTTAAAATAATCTCATATTTCAACCTTAAATTTCCTTTACCCGCTCTTTTCTGCTCGAACGTTGTCTATAAATGTACTTGTTATTGTGATAAGAACACGTTATACATTGGTATGACGACTAGAGAACTATTTGTCAGATCTGACAGCCATTTTTCCAATAACTCAAGCTCATTTAACTATGCTATCAAATCTCATCGTGATCTGTGCAAAGCCTGCAGAGAAACAATACCAGCAGAGCAAAACTTCACATTCCGTCTTTATGTGGCAGACAGATGGTGAGGCCAAGCAGTCTACCCGTCGTGTTGGCCCAGTCTGAGGAAAGACATGCAAACCGAGCATGAGCTCATACGCGTGAATAAAGGAAATAATTAAACACTTCAACAAATCAACAGTTATTACAAGTTCCTTCACTACTTACAACAATTAGCCTAATGCTTCTCAGATCTAAACCGTATGACCAAATATTAGAGTTCTCGACAATAACCTATCATCGCAACAACAAATTACATAATATAGCGCGAATTTTCCCTCTCTATTCTCAACTAACTATGACTTTGAGTTAACTTTAACTCTAATCATCAATACGGACCGTCTGTTTGTCCCCAAAACACGTATTGACTCTAATCTTTTTGAATAGTAAAGTAAGAAATTTCTGTCGCATATACAATATATCAAGCATTCAAAATTGAACTGCACCAATCAACATCCGCCTCAACATGGTGGTGCGGTCCCCAACCCCGTTTAGGTTGGGTCGAAATGGCTGTTAGCCCTCCCGAGGGACCCAGTTACCCCGGGTGCTCTTCTCATACAAACCATTTTTTCGCCGTGTTGCCCCCTAAACGACCGCTGAAGGGCAGCTCGCAGCCTCTTGAAAATCGGTCGGCTGTCTTCTGTTTTCTCTTGCCTTTCTTTTGCCCGTCTTCTCATTCTTCTCCTTCTCCTGATGAGTGGCAACGTTTATCCTAATCTTTGTCCCGTCTTTCTCTGTTTAGTGTGCGCTGAAAATGTGACCTGGCTGGGTAGGTCAGTGTAATGCTGCACCTGCTCCAAATGGGCTCATTTAAAGTGCTCACTGCTCACCTTTTCTAGATTCAGAACTCTTAACAGCTCTCACTTCTAGAGCTTCCCTCCCAACTACGTCCCTGCTTCTTCTAGAGATCCCACACTTACCAGCACTGTGACTTCCTCCTCGAACTCCTCCAGCTTGTATATCTCCACTGCTCAGTCTGACCCTCTCTCTGCTAATGCAGAACTCCCGCCACATTCTCGTTTTTAAACCACTAATTCTTTTTCCTCCCACTTCGCATCTTCTTCCTCTGCACCCTCACCACCGCCTCATGCTTCTGGTTGTTTCTTTACCTTTCCTGCTTCCTCTTTTCCCCTGACTGCCTCAGCATTCTTCAATGGAATGCTGGGGGTCTACGAGCTAGTAGCACTAAACAATTACACTTGATTTCGTCACATCCCGTTGACCGTATTTGTATTCAAGAATTTAACCTTAGTTCATCTTCCTCATTTCAGATCCCTGGTTTATCTGTTCTGCGATCTGATCGCACCCACTCTAGATCTAGTAGTTTTTCTGCTGATGTCACACACGCTAGCGGCGGCGTCATCATTTCGTCATACAGGACTTACCCTTCTCTGAACTTTCTACCTCTTTTTCTTCGCTAGACCCCTACTTTGATTACGTAGGAGTCAAAATCTCTCTTAACGACTTTTCCTCGCTCTCCTTCCTTAATGTTTATGCTCCCCTTATTCGCTCTTCTTCTACCGATAACAGAGCCGACTCCTTTTCTCCTCCAGAAATTTCTTCATTCTGGAGGATTTCAATTGCCATCATCCCCTCTGTGACTCAAAAGATACTTCTGACTTTATGGGAAGGAAGTATTCGATTGGGTCATCTCCTCTGACCTCCTTTTCCTCAATGACTCTAACATACCTACTTTCTCCATTGCTCCTGGGAGGTGCTTCAGGACCTGGGTTCTGATCACCCACGAATTCTACTAATCGTCCCTCTTTCGCCCCAAAGAAGATCTTTCTTCAATTTTCAGAAAGTTTGTTGAGATGAGTTTGCTTTTTACTTTGATTCTCACTGTCCTTTTGTAGAGGAATACTCATCTCTTTCCTCTGCTGCTGCTCTTTTTACTTCTCTGACACTGAATTTCCTCCTTACGATCTGGTGCTCTGGACAGACGGCTCTGTTCCTTTTCCTTTGGCAAAGGCGGCTTTGGCATACTTGCCAACTGCTCTCTTTGTGGCACTGAGGTCTTTTCAGCAGGTCCAGTATGCTCAAGTTTTTCTGCTGAAGCCTGCTACCATTTCGCGAGCTCTTTTGGTCTTGGCAGCACCAACAAATCTGCCACTTCTTCTTTACTATCAGGCTACAATGGGTCCACGGACACTCGTTTCTCCCGAGGAACGACGTGGCTGATGAGCTGGCCAGATGGGGAGCGCTACTCGTGTCCTCTGCAATCCCTTCTTGTATCTTTCCTTTTTTCTCTCATATCCAGTCTTCTCTTTTCTAGGACTGGAGGCGTACTATCTCATCAAAATTCTTTGACACACAGACTCCTTCGATTTCCACCGAGAAACTTGTGCTCCTACGTCACGCTTGCTGTGTTCTCTGTCTTCTCTGCAACGGAGACAGCCCACTGTTAAGCTCTTATCTCTGTAGGATTGGCAGAATCAAGAATCCTTCTTGCAGCGCTTGCGGACACCCATCCCAGGACGTCTCTCATCTCATTTTGCACTATCCAGCTACGGACTCTTTGGCGACTCTCTGTCTCTACGACCTCTGGTCCAAGCCCTGGGGAGTTGTTCGGCTTGTGGGGCTCGATGGTTTTCCGCCATGCCCCCATTCCTCGGAAGGGGTCGGGTAAACAACAACAACAGCAAAATTGAAATTACAGACGCACTATTATGTAACAAAGGGAGTTAGCAAATTCAGACGTTCTTAAAGTCATAAACAGAATTACGTCACAATCTGCAAGTTGCTATCACAAGATTCCATTACTAGCTATTTATATACACGGAACACCATTATATATAAGAAATCAATATACTGAAATAAGAAATAAATACTAGTAATAAATTAAAAACCTTCGGGGTCCTCTCACAGAACCCGTAAAATTCAAGAAATACAACTGCATGTTTTGCAAAATTCCTGTTGAAGAGCACTAATGTAGAATGATCAAATTGTTTCCGTCGTGAATAATTTAATTTTCAACGTTTTCAGCCCCCTAACCAAAGTTAGTTAAGTTTCATCAAAGCATCATTTTATTAGCTACGCTTCATTGTCTAAACTACCTTTTAGTTACCCGTAATCAATATAAAATGTGATGCTAGCTATACTTTTCGTTGTCCTCTCGCACGTTTACTTAGACTTATAATGCAACTTCACCGTTTATTCCACATCGGGAAATGGACCAAATTTTTTGTTCTTGTTGTTGTTGTTTACCCGACCCCTGGCATGGCGGGAAACCATGGAGCCCCAGAAGCCGGGCAACTCCCCAGGGTCTGGACCAGAGGTCGTAGAGAGACAGAGAGTCGCCAAAGAGTGAGCGGCGCAAAGAGTGCGTAGCTGGACAGTGCAGAATGAAATGAGCGGTGTCCTGGGACGAGTGTCCACAGGCACTGCAGGAAGGATTCTTGATTCTGCCAATCCTAGAGAGATAAGAGGTAATGAGAAGGCTGTGTCCATTGCGGCGTAGACGAGAGAGAACACAGCGAGCATGACGAGGGAGCACAAGTTTTTCGGTGGAAATTGAGAAAACCTACGTGTCGAAGAATTTCGATGAAACAGTAGGCCTCCAGTCCGAGAAAAAGCATTAATGGATAAGAGGAGAGAGACTACAAGGGATTGCAGAGGGCGCAAGCAGTGCTCCCCGTCTGACCAGCTCATCAGCCGCGTTGTTCCTCGGGAGAAATGAGTGTCCGGGGACCCATTGTAGCCTGATAGTACAGAAGAGAGAAGACAGTTCCTGTCAGAGAGTTTCAGGTAAAAGGAAAAACGGAGGAGAGAACAGAGCGAGAGTCAAATAATAGGAGAAGAGAAGAGAAGTGGCAGGCTTGATGGTGCTGCCGAGACCAGCAAAGAGCGTGCAGAATGGCGCAGACTTCAGCGAAAACTTGAAGATACTGGGCCTGCTCAAAAGGAAAGAGTGAGCTCGGTGCCACAGAGAGAGCAGTTGGCAAGAACGCCAAAGCCGCCTTTGTCAAAAGGAAAATAAACAGAGTCGTCAGTTCAGAGTAGCAGATCATGAAAAAGGAGAGAGTCAAGTTGGGCGAGAGCCGCACCTTGGCGAGAGAGAGATCTGAGCGGGAGCGTGGAGTGGAAAGGGTGGACTCCATCGTGAACGAAGGAAGATTCCAAGGAGGACAGGGAGGGCAAGCAAGGAAAGCCTCCCTAAAGCAAGTAGAAGGAAACATGAGCGGGTGAGTGGACGCAAGAGCTCTCCAGGACGATCTGCAGAGTCTTGGTTTCACTCCTAGTCTGGCCAAACCTGAAATGGGAAAGGAGGTTTGGAAACAAAGAACCCGCTCATAAGATAAAAGAATGAAATGAGTCAGGGTGGCTCGTAGGGGAGGACGAGAGGCAGCCGGCGATGGCGCGACTGGCCGCTCGGTGGAGGCGTTCCATTTTGGTGATATTGGTAGCGCTTAGGAAATGAAACCATCTTCGTGAAGCATAAGTGAGAAGGGACCGAAGAAAAGATTTATAGAGAAGAAAAAGGAACTCCTTTGAGGGGCCCCATGATGAAGCAGAGATACAGCGTAAGGCCTTGAGACGTGGGAAGAACTTGGCCCTTGAGCGAAAATACATGTTTAGAAAAGGAAAGAGTGCTGTCGAAGATGATCCCAAGAAAAGTTGGAGTGGGATTGAAACGGAGGCGGGAGCCGAGTAAGAGCAGGATGGGCTGGAGGTTAGCTTGGTGGGGATCCACTGAGAAGAACGAGGCCTCACATTTGCTCGGATTGAGAGGAAGACACCAATACTCAGACCAGCGCTCCAATCGAAACAGAGCTCCTTGTGTGGCATCCACCGCAGTGGGGATTGAGGGGGAGGAGGACCAAATGGCCAGATCGCCAGCGTAAAGAGAGCAGCTAACGGAAGAAGGCAGAGAGGCCGGAAGATCATTGATGAAGAGAGAGAAAATAACATGGCCAAGAACGGATCCTTGTGGAACACCTCGACGGACTCGAAAGCAACGACTTTTGTGATATTGATAAACCACAGAAACGCGCCTATCAGAAAGAAAAGATTGAGTCCAACGAGCAAAGCAAGGAGGGAGACCAGCCGAAATCAGTTTGTGGAAAAGGGCGGTATGCCAGACAGAGTCAAAAGCTTTAGAGAAATCGATAGTAGACAGGATCGTCCGAGAGCCCGGCCTGGGTTTGTTAAACCCATCCGAAATGGACTGAGAAAGGAACATAATTTGATCAGGTGTAGACCGTCAAGGGCGGAAACCGGCCTGACGGGGAGAGAGAATGGAATTAGACTCCAGAAAGAAGAGTAGACGGGATAGAATGATGCGACAGAATTTCAAATTTTCTACTCCAGGTCATAATGCAAACAATGTTGTTAAGTCTTAGAACTATTTCTTTTTGTCTAGTGTAGGTTGCTGTTCCTCATAAAATAATACCATATTGAACACGACTGTAAATCAAACTATAATATAACAATTCGAGTGTTTCAGTATCAACAAAGTTACGTAAGCGATATATTACAGCTGAGGATTTCGAAAGTTGCAGAGAAAGTTGTTTAATATGTGGAACCTAATTAAGACCATCATCTATGAGCATACCTAGATATTTTACGTTTCTTACTCTATTTAATACGTTTTGTTGTAATTTGATTTCAAAATGTTTTTTAGTTGAGGCATTGATACAATTGTCAATGAGCATATAATTACTTTTAGATATATTTAAAGATATCTTATTATTTCTCAGCCAAACATTTATTTCATTTAGTTCATTGTCAACCCGTTTTTCCAACTTTTTGATATTACATACAGATAGTTGTAACAAAGTATCGTCAGCAAATAAAGTGATTTTAAAGTTTGAAGACGAAGGTAAATCATTAACATATAAAAGAAAAAATAGCGGCCCAAGAGCAGACCCTTGAGGCACCCCACAAGTGACAGTTCTCAGACTTGATCCATTTTTGAAAACTAATTGCAAATCTCGCTAAAACGTTACACGGTTCATCTTACAAACTACATCATGTTTAGCCCATTTCAAAAAAGAACATTTAGAATTAACAAATAAACATTATCAAACACTATTTATAGAGCAACAGTCTTCGCATTTCTGCGTTCAATTTTGCTAGTTCGTCGATGATTGTAGGGTTCGAAATGCGTAACAAAACGTCTCGTTCGACGCACATCAAAAGAAGGGAATCCAAACGATCTTCGCTTAGCTGATTTCTTAAACGGTTCTTTACATATCTCAACTTGCTAAAGGTTCTTTCAAAACCAACTTGTGTAACGGAAAGAGTAAGGATTACTTTGTATGCTTGATATAGAAGAGGATAACTTCTGCAGTACATTCTATATCTTCGAATCGCAGTATAACAGCATAGAAAACAATTTTGGCATCGACATTTTCAAATGTTGGGGCTTTCGTCCAATCTCACCTCTTCGTCATTTGTTTTTTAAAAACAAATTAAAATTTAAGTTGTATAAAAGAAAATTTATTAGTAATAACACTGTTGACCTGCGAAAAGTGCCGGATGATAATATCAGAACAAAATTTTGATCAAATAATAACATTTCCATCGGTATTGAAAATAGGCATCAAGTAATTATAGGCTCGGGTTATATCATGCAGTGAGACAAAAGGTCAAAACATTAACCTGTAAATAGTTTATCAATGATAAAATCAAAAAAATGATCACCTGCTTCATCCAATCCAGTGCAGTGCTCAGGTAAGATCTTTTTTGATTTCGGCCATTTTGTTGCAAAATCGAAGAGCTCTTGCCGAAGATTTTGCTGAGCAGGAAAATCTGAACTTTTATTTGGCAAAAGGTTGCATATCATATTCACAGCTGAGATAGAAATCCCATAAAGAACTGTTTCAGAAAAGAGTTTGGGATTGAAGCAGCTTAAGTCAGCATATAACTTTTTATGCGGAGCAAATCTTCTATGCAAACTTTGAACCACTTGATCTAGAATTCTGTCATGTACATCGACCTCAAACTTTTTCATTGAGTCTGAAAGACATTCATCCAAGGGTTCATTTTCACTTTTTCCAACCCGTTTAGGAAGAAAGCTGCTTTTAATGAAGACATCACATCCACGTTCTTCCAAAACTTTATTGGCATGTTGAACAATATGGTCAGTTTTGATTACAACCATTGCGAAATCGCCTTGAATCTGCTGAATATCCTTTTTCGTAGCTTCCACCATACTAAAAGCATTAATGAAATCCAGTCCAGAGGTCTGCAAATACTTTGAAAGTGCAGAAGTTATCTCCATGATGCGTAGATAAGTAACGACTGTCAAAACATGTTGGTATCGAATCATATTATATAACAAGACACTGGCATCAAACCGTGCTTTAACACTTAACTTTTCAGAAGTAGAAACTCAATACAGAACCTCAATTACATCGCAGAGCATGCCGCTGGAACCATCTTCAAATGTGCCGAAAATTTTTCGAAGACATTTGTGCTTAGACCACCATCTAGTTGCTCCAATCAAGTTTCACCTACTTTGAATATCATGATCATGTCTTTGGCTCATCTGTTATTTCCACATGTCCATTTGCAAATATGATTCTAGAAAGAACACTCCAACCTTTTGAACTAATCCAAATAGAGATATAGATGTATGATTAGTCGTAGTAACATCACAGTGAACCAAGTTGAGAACGTGGGCATAGCACCATGTGTGAATGTGACCAGGAGATTCTTTTTCAAGAAAAGCTGTAAATCCATTATATTGCCCTGACATGTTTGATGCTCCGTATCTGCTGTCGGAGATGCATTTGGAAACGTTTATGTTTTGCTTCTGCAAAACTTCTTTCAACAAATTGCACAGCTCTGCTCCAGTTGCCGAATGACTGTCGACAACGGCAAGAAGTTGTTCTTCGACGTTTTCCCTAACAAAGCGTAGAAAAACTAAGCATTTGTCGGTTGAAGTTATATCTTGAGTTGAATCGATTTGAACTGAGTAAATGCCTGCTTCTTTAACTGAGTTTGAAATTTCTTCTTTCATTAGCTTAGATATAACAGCAATGCAGTCCCGTAGCACTCCAACTTCGGGCCCCCCCAAAGTAAGCGCAAGAGCCCCTGCGCACAGGTCATATCACTTTAGAGGTGTAAAATTGAAAAGCTGCATTAAGAAAATACACCACAATTTGTACATAAGTAAACAGGCTAATGTCAGAATAAAGCATGCCGATACCGAAGGTGCAAGTCATAAAAAATTCGGCACCGATGCCACAGTTCAGTAGGACATTTATGCAGACACTGCGAAACGAAAGCAATGACACTGAAAAACATGAAAAAGTTATAAAAACACAGTATCCTTTAAATAGTCTGGAGCAAACCTTTTTGTTCGCAAATGCTGTTATGACATTGTCATAATCAAGAGATCGGGCGCAGTCATTTTCGATTGACAACATGGCTAATGAAGATAGTCTACTGTCTGTCATAGACGTTCTATTAAAAGTTTTGATCAGTTTCAATTTGCTGAAGCTTCTTTCAGCGCTGGCAACAGTCACGGGGCAAGTTAGTAAGATTCGAAGTGCGATGTACACATTCGGATACAATTCAAATAAATGAGTCTTTAGAAGATAGTTCAGAAAGTCTTGAGCCGTATTAAGATTGCGTTTTTTTTGTAAAATTAAAACAAACCGCTGTAGCTCAGCGCTCATTTCATCAGAATCAATGTCACCGAACTTTTTTTGGAACTCTTTACAGCAAGTAAGAAGAGCATTTTCTTGTTGCACAAGCAAAAGTTTGTCTCGTGTGTACAAAAACGAAAAGGCGGAAGAAACCTCACGTAACAAATTAAAGCGCTCCTTTATTGACATAATAGCCTGGTCTACTAATGGATAGAAAAAGTTGCTTTTAAATTTCAGTTCAGGAGTAGCCCGTTGTTCCTCTTCACCTTGGTAATCAAACAATCTTCTTTTCTTTCCACTACTTGACGGAGGAAAAGAAGGATCAATATCCAATTCCTGTGCTATTTCAACAGCAGATGTTGCGGCACTGTCATAACCCGTTGTGCGATAGTTTTGCAAAAACTTTTCAGTTGCCTGGATTTCCGTTTCCATTGTATGAAGGGAGACTCCATACGATTGAAGAATCTTGCTTGCTTTATTGACTTGGAATAGGATATCATACCAAATAAACACCGACAAAAGAAAACTCCATTTTGATAAATGAGCTATCAACGATTTTGTTTCTGAGGCAGCTCTTCCATCTTTTCTTTCTATGGAAATGGCTTCCAAGTCTTTCAGTGCCAGCAACACCTCTTTTAAATTGTATCGAAGAGGTTTGATGCATTTAATTCTGCTTTCCCAACGAGTATCAGATTGTGACTTTATGGACAGCTCCACATGTTTCTTCAAAATTTCCCAACGCTGAGCAGAGGAAGAAAACAGCACATACAACCTTGTAAGTACTCCAAAAAATGTCAATACTTCCGTCGATGAATTAGCACTGTCAACAACAACTAAGTTAAGGGTATGGTTTGCACAGGGCACGTAAACAGCTTTGGGATTGATGTCTAGCATTCTTGCTTGGACCCCAGAATGTTTTCCTTTCATGTTAGCACCATTATCATATGACTGACCTCGACAATCAGACAATTCGAGTTGCAGTTCGGTCACTTTTTCTAAGAAAGCGTCCAACAAGCCTTTCCCAGTACTGTCACTTATTCTCAAGTAGCCAAAAAATGTTTCTTTAACAACAGCAGCTTCTTCATTACATAGTACATAACGGAGAATGACAGACATTTGTTCATGATGTGACATATCTGGAGTGCAGTCCAAAATTATAGAAAAATATTTTGCCAATTTCAATTGCTGTAAATTTTCTTTTTCAACTTCTGTCGCTAGCAATTCAATTAGTTCATTTTGTATGGTAGGACTCAAATAGTGATCTTTAGTGTTTTTATTCTTGATTCTGTCTTGAAGCTCTTTTAGGATCGGATCTCTTCTTGCCAAAAGCTCAAATATACCCAGAAAATTTCCATTGTGAGGAGATCCTAAGACTTCTTCAGATCCTCTAAAAGCAAGATTCCTTTCCGATAGAAACAAGGCAATGTCGATAAGTCTCTCTAAAACATTTCTCCAAAAACGTCTTTCATTGAAAAAAATATTCATCTCGCGTTTGTCGATAGTGGATGAATTTCTTATCCCTTCAGCTAGCAACATCCATTGACTGCAGCATTCTTGGTGGGAAATGCCGTTTTCATGGTCTTTCAGTTTTTTCGAAAAACCCTCCCATGTATTTATGCCACTACAAAAGGGGCTTAGTGTTTTTCCAAATAGCTTACAACAAAAGCAAAAAACTTGATCTGATTCCCCAGAATAAACTAGCCACAACCGTGAAACACTTTCACCATTAGGTAACACACGTTTATAATGGTTGGAGGAAAAACGTCGCCTTGGAGTTGTGTTATTATATGGAAAATTCATTATTAGTTGATGTGGTCCACGCTTTACTATATCACATCGTTGAGCATCAGAAATACTTTCAGGCCATTTACATAGGTCATCAGGGATAGGGGTAAATTGAGATTCAGTTATTTTTGATATTGAAGGTTGTGCGTATTGGCAGGTAAATCACAACTTACATTTTCTGGAAATTCACAATCACTTTGATGCTGATCGTCATAGTCTTCTTTTTCTTGTACACTATAGTTTTCTTCATCCCTCTCGGTACTAGTGCCAGGTCTACTCTGCTCAGTAATCTTGAAAAAATCTGTCATCTTGGGCAATTTCGCTACAGCATCTCGAGCAGTGGCTGCTTCTTTTCTCTTTTGAGCACCACTTTTTGAACGTTTCATTCTATACAATGTCAATAAAATACTTTATCTGCACTCTGCAGTGTATATATATTGTCCCGGTATTTATAGCCAAACAGAATTCCAGACCATTCTATGATTGTTGCGTAACAACGGCATTGTTACGTCAATCGAATATTCAAGAGTCTACCAGAAAATCAATCGAAATATTCTAGATTCTGCGAGATAAAATGACGTTGCATTCACTTATGATGTCACAAGCCAATTTCTTCCTACAGTTTAAATCGGTTGTAAACAAGTCTGCTGAACTGAAAATAGTCACGTAGCCAAAAAGCAATTTCAGACTAACTTGGGCCCCCAAAGTTGGCCTGGCCCCCCCCCCCCAATTGGGGGTTTGGGGGGCGGCTGCTACGTCTCTGCAGCAATGATAGAGTTAACAGTAGTTTTGGAGATAAATATATTTCTGTTTGCATGGTTATGCTTGTGCTTGTCTAGTTATTTTGCAAACATTTTTTAATAACATTTTCCAAATGACACTTTAGAATGTTATCGTACTTCGCAAGAAAACGTACAGTCTCCAAAAATGTTCCGTGATCAACTTTTTCATTACATAAAGTAGACACCGCTTCCGAACTCCCTGTTCCCCCATAGCTCGTTCCCCGTTTTCCAATCATTTTCACAATGGAAACGACTCTGTCGAGAATTAACCTTCTTTGCATGACCTGTTTGTTGTGTAATGATGTTTGACTAACAGTAAGTAGATCTACCACTGTCGTATTACTGCTAAATCGTACGTGAGCTTCAACACATGCCTTGTGTTTCTGAGAACTTTCGTGTTCGTCAATTCGTTGGTAAATATGTTTCCACGAGTTGAAACCCGTTAGAAATTTGCTCTAGTTCTGATTGCTAGTAGTAGTAGTACCATATGCAATGCAAAGATTGCAAAATAGAGTTTCTTTTTCTTCACAATACGAGAGCCATAATTGCTGCAAACGACCTCCAAAGTCATCAGACCGGAAGTACACATCTGTAGCGTTGAATTTGGTTGTTTCTGGTTTACGTGGGTGAAACTCGAAATATTCGATTTGTTTATCTCGTTTTGGTTTTACAAACCACGAGTGGTACCCTGTCACAGCAGGAAATACAAACTGATCTCGTTAAACTTCTGAAACTAGAGCGGATATTGCAGAATAGCCATCACTGTCTGATATTGCTGGATCGAGATTTACAGACCGCTGATATTTACTTTCTAAACTTGCGTTAGGGGAGCAGAACATACTTCAAAATTATCTTGTTGTTGTTGGTTACCCGACCCCTTCCGAGGGATGGGGGCATGGCGGAAGACCATGGAGCCCCACAAACCGGGCAACTCCCCAGGGTCTGGACCAGAGGTCGTAGAGAGACAGAGAGTCGCCAAAGAGTGAGCGGCGCAAAGAGTCCGTTGCTGGATAGTGCAGAATGAGATGAGAGACGTCCTGGGACGAGTGTCCACAGACGCTGCAGGAAGGATTCTCGATTCTGCCAATCCTAGAGACATAAGAACCTAACAGTAAGCTGTGTCCATTGCAGCGAAGACGAGAGAGGACACAGCGAGCATGACGAGGGAGCACAAGTTTCTCGGTGGAAATCGAGGGAACCTGTGTGTCAAAGAATTTTGATGAGATAGTACGCCTCCAGTCCGAGAAAAGACGAGAGTGGATACGACAGATAAGAGGAGAGAGACTGCAAGGGATTGCGGAGGGCGCAAGCAGCGCTCCCCGTCTGGCAAGCTCATCAGCCGTGTCGTTCCCCTGTAGAAAATGAGTATCCGTGGACCCAATGTAGCCTGATAGAATAGAAAGAGAGAGAAGACAGCTCCTGCCAGATCTGCCACAGAGTTTGAGATAAGAGGAAAGATGGAGGAGAGGACAGGGCGGCGAGAACAGAACGAGAGTCAGACAGGAGGAGAAGAGAAGAGAAATGGCAGACTGGTTGGTGCTGCCGAGACCAGCAAAGAGCGTGCAGAATGGCACAGGCTTCAGCGGTAAAACTTGAGCATACTGGGCTTGCCGAAAAGGAAAGAGGGGCCTCAGCGCCACAGAGAGAGCAGTTGGCAAGAACGCCAAAGCCGCCTTTGCCAAAAGGAAAATAAACAGAACCGTCTGTCCAAAGCACCAGATCATGAGGGGGAGAGAGTCAAGATGGGCGAGAGCCGCACCTTGGCGAGAGTGAGGGGGATCAGAGCGAGAGCGTGGAGTGGAAAGGGTGGACTCGACCGTGAACGAAGGAAGATTCCAAGGAGGACAGGGAGGGCAAGCAAGGAAAGCCTCCCTAAAGCAAGTAGAAGGAAACATGAGCGGGTGAGTGGACGCAAGAGCTCTCCAGGACGATCTGCAGAGTCTTGGTTTCACTCCAAGTCTGGCCAAACCTGAAATAGGAAAGGAGGTTGGGAGACGAAGAGCCCGATCATAAGATAAAAGAGTGAAATGAGTCAGGGTGACTCGTAGGGAAGGTAGAGAAACCTCGGTGAGAAGAAGTGGAATAGGGGAGGACGAGAGGCAGCCGGCGATGGCGCGACTGGCCGCTCGGTGGAGGCGTTCCATTTTGGTGATATTGGTAGCGCTTAGGAAATGAAACCATCTTCGTGAAGCATAAGTGAGAAGGGACCGAAGAAAAGATTTATAGAGAAGAAAAAGGAACTCCTTTGAGGGGCCCCATGATGAAGCAGAGATACAGCGTAAGGCCTTGAGACGTGGGAAGAACTTGGCCCTTGAGCGAAAATACATGTTTAGAAAAGGAAAGAGTGCTGTCGAAGATGATCCCAAGAAAAGTTGGAGTGGGATTGAAACGGAGGCGGGAGCCGAGTAAGAGCAGGATGGGCTGGAGGTTAGCTTGGTGGGGATCCACTGAGAAGAACGAGGCCTCACATTTGCTCGGATTGAGAGGAAGACACCAATACTCAGACCAGCGCTCCAATCGAAACAGAGCTCCTTGTGTGGCATCCACCGCAGTGGGGATTGAGGGGGAGGAGGACCAAATGGCCAGATCGTCAGCGTAAAGAGAGCAGCTAACGGAAGAAGGCAGAGAGGCCGGAAGATCATTGATGAAGAGAGAGAAAATAACATGGCCAAGAACGGATCCTTGTGGAACACCTCGACGGACTCGAAAGCAACGACTTTTGTGATATTGATAAACCACAGAAACGCGCCTATCAGAAAGAAAAGATTGAGTCCAACGAGCAAAGCAAGGAGGGAGACCAGCCGAAATCAGTTTGTGGAAAAGGGCGGTATGCCAGACAGAGTCAAAAGCTTTAGAGAAATCGATAGTAGACAGGATCGTCCGAGAGCCCGGCCTGGGTTTGTTAAACCCATCCGAAATGGACTGAGAAAGGAACATAATTTGATCAGGTGTAGACCGTCAAGGGCGGAAACCGGCCTGACGGGGAGAGAGAATGGAATTAGACTCCAGAAAGAAGAGTAGACAGATAGAATGATGCGACAGAATTATCTTGGCTGAGACTGTTTGGTTCTGGTTCAACAGTATATACAGTCTGGACTTCGCTTTTTGATACTGGCGGAATAGATATGTCAGAGCAATTTTGATTTACTAAATCTGTTGCTGGTACATCATGATAACTTGCAGACTGAGGCTGAATTTGATGTTCTAATAGCAAAGCGAGATTAACTCTCGTTTGGCTTTTCGTTGAGGTGCTTACTCTTGCAAATGCTTCGGAATGTTCATACATTTAGCAGCAATTTCTTTTTCTTTCTTTCACACTCTTTCTCAGCTCCACCTTTCCGGTTTTTCGTTTCTTTTTCCATTACTTAAAATTTAGAGAGGCCTGCAAAATGGATGGTAAACAACTATGTTGCATAAGCGATATCAGTTCTCTGCGACTATTTATTACGTCATAGTACTGCAAATTAGGGAAAGAAGTTACCACTGATTAATTATTTATTATTTTACGTCAAGTCGTGATAGTCATAATAAGAAAATTATAGATAGGCTATACAAAAATATTGTTACTGAAAAATAATTGCAAAATCATTATGTATAAAATTGGTTCATATCATTGATCATTTGTTTGCTTTCTAAAGTTAGCTTTGATGCAGTTTTTGATGTCGCATAAAAGTCTATACTTGAAAACGTTAAGTTGCCTTAGTTTTTGTTTGTATATATGTCAGATTCTTGCACATGTCAGATTCTCAGCGCAAGTATCATGTGACAACGACACAGCAAAGCGTCAAATGTTGTATAAAGACCAACTGGAATAAAGCAAATTATCAATATTTTACAAGTGTAAATGTAAGAATATTCTAAATCGTAAGAAATTTTTACAATTAAATACAATGTTGATAGGTTTTATGAAATTATCAAATATATTGCGAAGAGTAGGAGGGAAAGCAGAGGTAGCACCATTGTTTACATGATCAGAAGTGCTCATTCGCGGCAGTGCAGTTGTAGCGAACGGACGTGTTTTTATGTACTGATCTGGCAATATGAGCCCCAAAAATAGAAGTAATCGAAATGAATTGAGTTCTGGTTTTAACGACGAGGACAGACAACAACTTACTGAAATTAACGTAACAATTAAAAAACTAGTTGAAGAAGTCGAATACTAAAAAGAAGTAGAAGAAAACAAACTGAAGTATGAGGAAATCAAAACTGAAAATGAAAAACTAAAACAAATTGTCAATACAACGTTTTTTAAAGTAGATGAACTTGAACAATATGGTAGACAGAATTTGAAAATTGCAGAAAGTAGAGTATTCATTCTCGAAGCTTTTCGTCTGACACTATTCTATTCTATTCTTTCCCGTGGCCGTACTTCTTTTCACCTTTCCACCCTTGAAGCCACATACATTAAAACATCCAAACCAAATTTATGCAAACAAAAAGAATTCGTTTATGGTCTAAAAATCACACATTAGTTTCCGCTCCTTCTATTGGTCGCTTCTTTTACCAATCATGATAGAACCTTTTTTCCTCTTTTTTCTTTTTCGTCAACTCTGTCTCTATATAAGTGACTCACTTCACCTTTTCACTCTATTTCTGACGGATTCTCTTGAAAAGTGTCAGACGAAAAGCTTCGAGAATGAATACTCTACTTTCTGCAGTATGGTAGACGAGAGAATATTAGAATCCTTGGAGTAGCTGAAAGAACTGATGAAAGGGATGATGGTGAAGAAGTTGTAACAAAGGTTGCCAAAGTCCTGAATGTTGAGCTCAACCCTGAGCTGGATATTCAGAGGGTACATCGACTCGGCAAAAAAAAGAAAGGTCCAAAAGCGAAACCACGGCCTGTGATTGTGCGCTTTGCTTTATACAGAAAAAGAATGGAATTTATGTATAAAAAAATCGAAATTGAAAGTTCAACCCAACTTCAATGGTGGTTATCTTACGGAAGATTTGACTTCCTTGCGAGCAAAAATGTTAAAATATGTGAAAGAAGTTGGTAAAAATAAATTTGTTCTCTTCCATACCATCAACGGAAAAATACGTATGAAGCAGTCAGCACGGGAAGCATGAACAATCACCAACAACGAAAGCGACACAGGTACGGGAAATTGGCTAACAATTGATTCACCTGACGACTTATTTAAATATGGAATGAACATAGATTTTGATAAACTCAATTATACTCCTTTGAAATTTAATATTGAATGCTCAGCGAAATCTGATTTTAAATAATGTTTTTCATATTCAAATTGCTTATAAAGATCGTTTTTTTTCTGTTAAATTATGGCTTCTTTTAAATTAAAAAATGACTGTGTTGATGATAATAAAGGACCTGTGCATCATTCCGCAATCTTTGACAACAACCACGAGTGCAATGCAGCTGCTGAAAAGCTTATCAGATTGCCTACTGATAAATCCCATGCTGACAACGAAAACAACGTGACCTTTTATGATGTTACTAATAATAGTAGTGGAAACTGTAAATCAAATCAAAATTACGCCTCTGTAACTAACAGTTGCAAAACAGGTGTCAATCAATGCAACAACAGTTTAGGTTACAGAAACTGTGTTGATTGCGATAAATTTTTTGTAAATAGCAATTACAAGAATTCTTCAAACTCGTTTTGCTGCAATCAAACATCTGTCAATCAAAGCCCAGGATTGCCACAAATTTTTGGTTCTGCCAGCACCATTGTTAACACCATTAAAACTGAAAATCCAAACGTATTAAATAATTTACCTGATATAGATGCAGAGCTAGATTACAACGATTTATTTTCTATGCCAAGTGATTACTATGACGATCATAGCTCAATTAATAATTTGCTTTGCTCAAAAAATAAATCTAGTCACTTGTTCATGATTCACTTTAATGTGAGAAATTGACAAAAAAATATTGACAAATTATCGCACTACCTTACTGATTTAAACCGTAAACCTGATGTAGTAGCAGTATCTGAGACCAAACTCAAAGAAAATATAATTCACAGTAATATTGAACTAGATGGCTACCGACAGTCCCGTAGCACTCCAACTTCGGGCCCCCCCAAAGTAAGCGCAAGAGCCCCTGCGCACAGGTCATATCACTTTAGAGGTGTAAAATTGAAAAGCTGCATTAAGAAAATACACCACAATTTGTACATAAGTAAACAGGCTAATGTCAGAATAAAGCATGCCGATACCGAAGGTGCAAGTCATAAAAAATTCGGCACCGATGCCACAGTTCAGTAGGACATTTATGCAGACACTGCGAAACGAAAGCAATGACACTGAAAAACATGAAAAAGTTATAAAAACACAGTATCCTTTAAATAGTCTGGAGCAAACCTTTTTGTTCGCAAATGCTGTTATGACATTGTCATAATCAAGAGATCGGGCGCAGTCATTTTCGATTGACAACATGGCTAATGAAGATAGTCTACTGTCTGTCATAGACGTTCTATTAAAAGTTTTGATCAGTTTCAATTTGCTGAAGCTTCTTTCAGCGCTGGCAACAGTCACGGGGCAAGTTAGTAAGATTCGAAGTGCGATGTACACATTCGGATACAATTCAAATAAATGAGTCTTTAGAAGATAGTTCAGAAAGTCTTGAGCCGTATTAAGATTGCGTTTTTTTTGTAAAATTAAAACAAACCGCTGTAGCTCAGCGCTCATTTCATCAGAATCAATGTCACCGAACTTTTTTTGGAACTCTTTACAGCAAGTAAGAAGAGCATTTTCTTGTTGCACAAGCAAAAGTTTGTCTCGTGTGTACAAAAACGAAAAGGCGGAAGAAACCTCACGTAACAAATTAAAGCGCTCCTTTATTGACATAATAGCCTGGTCTACTAATGGATAGAAAAAGTTGCTTTTAAATTTCAGTTCAGGAGTAGCTCGTTGTTCCTCTTCACCTTGGTAATCAAACAATCTTCTTTTCTTTCCACTTCTTGACGGAGGAAAAGAAGGATCAATATCCAATTCCTGTGCTATTTCAACAGCAGATGTTGCGGCACTGTCATAACCCGTTGTGCGATAGTTTTGCAAAAACTTTTCAGTTGCCTGGATTTCCGTTTCCATTGTATGAAGGGAGACTCCATACGATTGAAGAATCTTGCTTGCTTTATTGACTTGGAATAGAATATCATACCAAATAAACACCGACAAAAGAAAACTCCATTTTGATAAATGAGCTATCAACGATTTTGTTTCTGAGGCAGCTCTTCCATCTTTTCTTTCTATGGAAATGGCTTCCAAGTCTTTCAGTGCCAGCAACACCTCTTTTAAATTGTATCGAAGAGGTTTGATGCATTTAATTCTGCTTTCCCAACGAGTATCAGATTGTGACTTTATGGACAGCTCCACATGTTTCTTCAAAATTTCCCAACGCTGAGCAGAGGAAGAAAACAGCACATACAACCTTGTAAGTACTCCAAAAAATGTCAATGCTTCCGTCGATGAATTAGCACTGTCAACAACAACTAAGTTAAGGGTATGGTTTGCACAGGGCACGTAAACAGCTTTGGGATTGATGTCTAGCATTCTTGCTTGGACCCCAGAATGTTTTCCTTTCATGTTAGCACCATTATCATATGACTGACCTCGACAATCAGACAATTCGAGTTGCAGTTCGGTCACTTTTTCTAAGAAAGCGTCCAACAAGCCTTTCCCAGTACTGTCACTTATTCTCAAGTAGCCAAAAAATGTTTCTTTAACAACAGCAGCTTCTTCATTACATAGTACATAACGGAGAATGACAGACATTTGTTCATGATGTGACATATCTGGAGTGCAGTCCAAAATTATAGAAAAATATTTTGCCAATTTCAATTGCTGTAAATTTTCTTTTTCAACTTCTGTCGCTAGCAATTCAATTAGTTCATTTTGTATGGTAGGACTCAAATAGTGATCTTTAGTGTTTTTATTCTTGATTCTGTCTTGAAGCTCTTTTAGGATCGGATCTCTTCTTGCCAAAAGCTCAAATATACCCAGAAAATTTCCATTGTGAGGAGATCCTAAGACTTCTTCAGATCCTCTAAAAGCAAGATTCCTTTCCGATAGAAACAAGGCAATGTCGATAAGTCTCTCTAAAACATTTCTCCAAAAACGTCTTTCATTGAAAAAAATATTCATCTCGCGTTTGTCGATAGTGGATGAATTTCTTATCCCTTCAGCTAGCAACATCCATTGACTGCAGCATTCTTGGTGGGAAATGCCGTTTTCATGGTCTTTCAGTTTTTTCGAAAAACCCTCCCATGTATTTATACCACTACAAAAGGGGCTTAGTGTTTTTCCAAATAGCTTACAACAAAAGCAAAAAACTTGATCTGATTCCCCAGAATAAACTAGCCATAACCGTGAAACACTTTCACCATTAGGTAACACACGTTTATAATGGTTGGAGGAAAAACGTCGCCTTGGAGTTGTGTTATTATATGGAAAATTCATTATTAGTTGATGTGGTCCACGCTTTACTATATCACATCGTTGAGCATCAGAAATACTTTCAGGCCATTTACATAGGTCATCAGGGATAGGGGTAAATTGAGATTCAGTTATTTTTGATATTGAAGGTTGCGTATTGGCAGGTAAATCACAACTTACATTTTCTGGAAATTCACAATCACTTTGATGCTGATCGTCATAGTCTTCTTTTTCTTGTACACTATAGTTTTCTTCATCCCTCTCGGTACTAGTGCCAGGTCTACTCTGCTCAGTAATCTTGAAAAAATCTGTCATCTTGGGCAATTTCGCTACAGCATCTCGAGCAGTGGCTGCTTCTTTTCTCTTTTGAGCACCACTTTTTGAACGTTTCATTCTATACAATGTCAATAAAATACTTTATCTGCACTCTGCAGTGTATATATATTGTCCCGGTATTTATAGCCAAACAGAATTCCAGACCATTCTATGATTGTTGCGTAACAACGGCATTGTTACGTCAATCGAATATTCAAGAGTCTACCAGAAAATCAATCGAAATATTCTAGATTCTGCGAGATAAAATGACGTTGCATTCACTTATGATGTCACAAGCCAATTTCTTCCTACAGTTTAAATCGGTTGTAAACAATTCTGCTGAACTGAAAATAGTCACGTAGCCAAAAAGCAATTTCAGACTAACTTGGGCCCCCAAAGTTGGCCTGGGCCCCCCCCAATTGGGGGTTTGGGGGGCGGCTGCTACGTCTCTGGTTGCTGTTGGTATTAAATTTTCGTTATTGTCTAATACTCGCCATAAATTGCTTTGCTGTGTGAATTTCTAGTCGTTTACCTTGCATCAAAATTGTATGATATTCCACATTACATGACATTTATTATGTCTTCCCCATATTGATTTATTATTTATTAATATTAGTAAAAGCATTTCATACATTATGTTTCCTCGCATTTTGATTTTAATGACATAATAGCAATAACAAAGTTCTTATGTCAAAAAGAAGAATTATCGGCAAGAAAGTCAATTTCAAAATCTTGGCCTCAACTTGTCATAGCCGCCATTTTAGTTTCCAGTCCAGATACTACTATTAAGAAGTCCGTGTCTATACCCACCATGCCCACCCCCAAAACCATCAATCCATCTCCCAAGATGTCTGTTGAGGTCCCCCAGACCAACAACTACTCTACCAGGGTTTTGTAAATTCCACTCACTTGCCATGCCGTTATTAAATTGATTTTCCTCATGAACCCCCACCATTTCCATGACTTTGTCATTTTTTCTTCGGACGTCGGATTTTGCCCAAACTTTTAGATCTATATGGGCTATGCAAGTTGTTTTTGATTAGATTTTTAGCAAAATCGCAATAAAAAGTAGTTTCTTTGTGAAAATCTAGTCGGGTAATAGTGAATTTGTTTGATATATGTAAAATAGGAGTCAAAGTTAGATGGCATCGTTTCTGATATTTCTGAAAGCAACGAAACGACAATCATATGCATCTTATAGTTCTGAAGCAGATTTAGTCAAATCAGTCTTTTTTCTGAGAACTAATTTCGCGCTTAGCGCGATGACATTTAAGCTTGGTCGACGAGAGATACTCGCAAGACTCGTCGACTTCTTCATGCGGCACGAACCTCACTGCAGGAGGTTGTATTTTTTCAAATCTTACCTACTGCGACACAAAGAAAAGTAGTGATAAGAATAGCACCTGCCAGAAGTGTTGTTATTTTTGTATAGCGAGCAGCAGAATTCTTTTCAATAAAAGTTGGAGGTATGAGAATTTAAAGTGAAGTATTACATATAGTTGCGGCACACCTCATCGTGTGTCTGGAAGACTATGAATGCAGCTAGGCCAACTGACAAACTAAGATACCAAATTATATTTTTATAAATTGCCAACAGCGTAAGCTGTGTAAAAATTTCCAAAGCAAAAGCATACGGGAGTATTTTATCAACCGTAGCAAAAAGTCTAAAAATGCAAAAACAGTTTCTTCGATTGACGAAAGTGAAAGCACTTCCAACTTATCAAACCCAAGCAGTAGCGACTCCAACTTGGATTCTCTCAATAATAATGAAGCACTTTATTCAACTTGTTCCCCAGAAAAAAAAATGCAACAAAGATATCGTTCATCAAATTTCTTTATAGATCAGTTGTACCTGAAAATAGCCAAAAAGTCACTCAGAAAAACTTAATCTCTAAAAAGATCCTCAATCTTGCTTTGTGACAAAAATGCCTTTCCTTCCCCCATACACAATAAGTATTACCCGCATGAAGTAAGCCTGTGTTTAGAGCTGCTGCGAGGCTGATGGTGATTTGCGTTTTAATTTTGAGAGAATTAATAAACCAGTTTGTTCCACCACGGCGTAGATCAACGTCTTTTTTGTGAAAAACACCTAAAAACTTAGCTGAAAACAAGACTTTGGGGGACATTAAGTTAAATCCTTTTCTTGAAGGTGCCGAAATCATTTTTTGAAAGGGAGTAAAGTTGCAGCTACTTTAATAACTCTGGGTTCTCTATACATTCCTCAGTTTGAGCGTCAGTTTGTTTTGTCACCTGCATTCCTTTTTCGCTCGTTTTCTTCCAATTGTCGAGTGTTTTTTGGGGTGGAAAAAGTGGAAGCAAAATAAATTGCCTACTACTATTACCACTACTTGTTTGCAGGTATTGCCTAAATCCTTCTCAACGCTACTCTTACTTAAGATTGTTGAAAAATTTAAATTAGACAATTGCTAATCCTTCTGTTCTGGGTTAGCCCCCCACCAAACATAGCCTAAAAATCTGTTATTTTTAGCACATTGGCTAACAGTCAGTGTCTTAATATTTAGCTGCATTATTAATTGTTACGATTTTTGAAAAAAATTTACAACGTTAGGCGATAAAGTGTCAGCAAAGTAAACAACAAAAAAGCCTTCATTGAAGCTCCATGCAAGCAATGTATTTCTGGTTCTCAAACAAAACTTTGAAGGGCGCCGTAAGTAATGATGACGTCACGTGCAATCGATCTATACTCGCCTGGAATAACATACCACTGTACAACAAACTTTTTTCTTCAAAGCCTGAAAGATAGTCTTATCAAACACAACGCTGCGTTATTGCAGAAAGACTTTTTCCCTGGACAAAGCTGTTTTAAAGCCAAAGCGTTCAGGTTACTGTATTTTTTTGAAAGGATGTTAGAGGTTGTGTATTCTTTTCCTTTTTTTTGGTTGTTCAGTTCGCCGCTCTGTACTGTTCTGCAGGGAGAGTAGACTTGTAAGATCTTCATTATCAAATCTTGGTCGTACGTACGCACAGTTGTTTTTAGTTTGCAAACGTAACCTATGACGTTAAAAAATTATGAGTAACGTTGGTTACTCGTTACATTTTTTAGAATAAAGGTGACGTTGTTACAAATTTTCACTAGTAGTTGTAACAGTAACGGCGTTACTTCAAAAGCAACAAGTGCTCACCATTGACCATAAGTCGTAGCGAGAAAGGGAGTCGCCTACAGAGCAAGCGGCGCAAAGAGTCCGTAGCAGTGCGAAAAGTGTGCTAGATCGAATGATCACAGGCGCAGCACGAAGGACTCTCGATTCTAGGGAGATAAGAGTTTTGGCAGAAGGCTGTGTCCGTTGCAGTAAAGACGAGAAAGGACGCCAAGTTTCGAGAAGTGAGACGAGGAAGCACAAATTTCTCAATGGATAATGAGGGAACCAGAGTGTTGAAGAATCTTTATGAGACAGTAGCCTCCAGTCCGAAAACAGAGAATAGTGGATACGAAAGATAAAAGACTATATGGAACAATAAATGGCAGAAGCAGCGCAACCCCTCTCCTGGCCAACTCGTCGGCTGTGTCATTCTCCAAAAGAAATAAGTGACCGGGAATCTATTGTAATCCGATAGTAGAGAAGGAGGAAAAAAACAGTTCCTGTCGGATACGCCAGAGATTGTGAGGTAGAAGAAAGGGCGAAGAAGAGGAAAGTGTAGCCAGAACAGAGCGAGAGTCTAAGAGAAGGCAAGACAAGTCGCAGTTTTGCTGGTGCTGCCGTGACCAGCCGAAGAGCTTGCACAATGGTGCATGCTTCAGCAGAAAAGCTTGAATACATTGGGCGTGTCGATTAGGAAAATTTGGCCTCTGCGCCACAAAGAAAACGGTTGGCAAGGACGCCAGAGCCTTCTTTGCCAAAAAAAAAGGGATAAAGCCATCCAACCCACAAAATATTAAAGAGCGAGAGAGTCAAGTTGGAAAAGAGTTGCACTAATGCGAGAAAGAAGGTCAGAGCGGCAGTAGAAAGAAGGAGCTCCACGTTAAAGGAGAAGAGAGATAGCAGGAAGAGAGAGCCTCTCTAAAGCATGATCGGGTGAGTGGACACTACTCTTCAGGAGGATCTGCACAGTGGAGGTTTCACTCTAAGTTTGGCCAAATCTGAAATGGGAAAGGAGGTTGGGAGACAAAGAACCCGCTTATAACATGACAGGGTTATATGAGTCAGGATGACTAGTAGGGAAAGTAGGCACGCTTTTGAGAGAAGAGAAATAGGGGAAAACCAAAGCCAGCTGGTGATGGCGCGACTAACCGCTCGGTGAAGGCGTTCCAACTTGATAACGTTGGTACCGGTAACGCTAAGAAACGAAAACCATCCGGGTAAAGCATAAAAAAAACAGGCCGGAGAAAATCTTTGTGAAGAAGAGTGAGGGCTTCCTAGAGGAGCCCCATTAGGATGCAGAGATACAGCGTAAGGTATTGGGACGAAGGAAGAACCGAACCTTGAGCTAAGATACATGTGGAGAAAAGGAACAATTGCGGTCAAAGGTGACTCCATCTCTCTTTCTCTCTCTCTCTCTCTGCTCACCTCTTTCCCCCTCTTCAATCCTACTCCCACCTTTCTCGAAGATCGAGAAATACTATACAAAATGCTTTTTCACAGAAAATTGGCATATCAAAGAAAACTTGCATGTCATGAACAGAAATTACCTTTTGTGTACAACAAGTTAATGAGATAAGTGCGAAGATGTTTTTGTTTTGGTAGTTATTACCATGTCTTAAATGATAATCAGTAGACAAACCTAACCGGTAAATCTGGTGCGCCCAGTCATTTTGAAAAATGTTATTGATATTTTGCTGTAGTAAATAAGTTACTAATTTACTCCGATGATGTTGGCAGTCCTGGCCGACGAAACGCAAACCAAAATAAATGTACCACCAAAGAAATTTTGTGTGGAAATTATTACTCACTGATAGAACAAAAGTTGAAATTTAATTTTTATTACAAATTTCTACATAAGCTTCTAAAAATACGCAGAACAATATTAATTAATTCTTTGAGAGATAATACAACACATGTGTTACATGATTGCTAATTCTTATGTCATTATGAAGTAATCACCATTTTTTCTGAAGTTCATTGTAACTTTGTTGTTACCAAACAATTAAGAAATTGTCTCAAATTTTATGAATTAGAATTTTGTGATTCTTAAAAGGTTAAATACAAATTACGGTCAATACAACAGCCTCTTATTTACGTACTCTAAAATCTTAGCTAATATAAAATCCAGATATGAGTGATATATGCAACAATAAATACAAATTAACTTCCCAAGAAAGCATGTTTGCCCTATTAATTAAATTTGGTTCCATTAAGTGACGTAAACGGATGTCAAAAATCGCCCATTTAATGGAGTTGTGGGACATTTCTTATCACGTGGTATATCTTTTTTGCCATTTTATGGAAAAAGCGAGTTTTTCAGAAAAAAGAAAGAGTAGGTCACTTATGTAAAACCAGTTAGACCAAATCTAACGGACATTGCTTGAGCACAGTTGTCAGCTACTGATCTTCTCGACGTGCAGTCTGCCCGGTACGACAAAACACTGCGGCTTGACGTGCAGTCTTTTGTCGTACTGGGCCACCGCGACGGATAGAGCGTGGCCGCGCCACCTGTCTGCCACATGAAGATGGAGACATCTCGCTGAGTGTTTAGCCCAAGGACACAACAAGCAAGCTGACAGGCTAGTTCTCCACACTCTACACAATGGCTATGATGTTATGCTCTTAGAAAAGGCCCGGACCTGTATACAGCAATTGCTCAGGCTCGATTGCAGGGTTGTTGTAGAAATTCCTTGGTGCTCGGTAAAACATGTGAAAGCTTCTAAGTAGATCGGCAGATGGCTGAATCTTTAGCAGATATGATGAACAGCTGCGATATAATTAGGCCTCTTGTTGCATGAGCAGCTCTGGACTATCAGCATCAATTCTGGGCATAGTTAAACTACTTCTGGCAATGCAGGTCTTTTTGCAAAAAACGAAAAAACTCGGTAGCTTAAATTAAATCAAGTTACTCATCAGTAGTTTTGGTTTTTGAGCTTGCTTGGAAGAAAGGAAAGATGCGTTAAAAAGCTAGTACAACTTGGAGAGGGTTATGCAGACTGCGTTTGGATTTAAACCACCGTTTTACTGGTATTTTACATGTTCAAAAATCTGTTGCGATTATTAAGCATTAGGAGAGTTACCGTACAAAAACTGATATTCAAAGAAAGTACATTGGCTGCAAAAATTCTGTTCGCTTGGTTATGTTTTTTATGCTTGTTTAAAGGCTAAGCCTTCTACCAGTGCTACCGCAAGTTTAAAATGTCTTGGCAGCCTGTGGTAAGCTATTGCTGATAACGATTTTTCTGCGTGGTCTCTCAATGTTGTGTGATGTCAAAAAACACTCACTATGGCAATTAGTCACTTTTATCATTGTAGTTACACACCATAGTTTGCGTGCCATATGTATACCGGAACCTAGGTAATGTTCAAGTCATGGCATTTATGGTTAGAAATGCTTCGTGCTCATGTATTACTTTGAAGCTATGTCACGTCAGTATGGTAGCTTTGTTGAATATAGTCTTATGAATGCATTCATGAATAGCAATGGACTGTGCCAGCTTACTGGTTGCTTCTAATGAAGGCCTACATAAATTGATAATTAATTTCCAGCTTATTACGTATTGGTGATTCGCAGTTGATGATATAGCTGCTCATGATTTATCTGACCATAGGCGTCGATTTTTTATTGGACCAGGAAAATTCCAACCGGGGCGAGAAGTTTTTACTGACTTTTTGTTTAGACTACTTCGCAAATCAAGTTTGCAAAATTACCGTCTTTTTTGTCTTAATACCAGTTAGCCTGTCGCAAATGCAGCGTAATTTTAATTTATTCACCATTTACTTTGTATTTTGGGCTAGCGGCAGCACGCTCGAAAGTCGAGACCGACTTAATGCCCTTGAAGACTCATGGTAAGTTCGCGTATGTTCATGCTGACGAAGCACTTGATTTAATACAAAACAAAAATCACCAAGTGTTTCGCATGTTTATTGTTCATGATTAGAGTTGTCAGTCAATCAAGCAACAATGTCACCACAAAATAAATAGAATATGTGAATGAAAAAATCTTTAAAATGAGCTTAATATCTTTGGATATTAAGGCTTATAGGCTAACTGCAAACAGTTGAATAAATGAATAAAATCAGTTGAATAATTGAATACAATCAGTTGAATACCAGTTGAAAAAAATTGAAAAAAAATCAGTTGAAAAGAATCAGTTGAACACAATCAGTTGAATAAATTGCACCATATATAAGCTTAAAATTAACAGCATCAGTTGAAAGGACCGATGTCGGAGTGGCATAAACCGCATGAAACAATTCATGTGACCGTCGGTTCAATACCTGAGTCCACCTGACGAGTTCTAATAGGAACGAAACCGGTGGTGGAAGTGGTATTTTATTCAACTGATTGCAGTTAGCCTATATGCCTTAATATCCACTAATTAAAAGTAATATCTTAAAGAGGCTAACACCAGCTCCTATAATTCGTATTAATATCTTTGGTTACTCATATAGGCATTACGAGGTACTAAAACAGATTAAGCTCAATTATTTATAAAATTAAGAATTCACTTCAGTCACTTGATAATGACAAATATGTAGCTTGAACAATGAACAATTTTCTGTTGCAGCCGAACAGTAAAGGAAAAGGATATTACGAACTCATTCTAAACTTATCACGATGAGTTTGAATTTTCGAGAAAAATTCATTTACGGCTTCGGTGAGGTCAAGAGCTTCAGCATGATCGGGGCATGTATTTAAAATAGTTGGGTCATTCAAGCGTTGCTGCGTTTGGGTAGAGCGCAAGTATGTTATCAACCTACGCGGTATGTTTTGTAGACTCTCACTGAGTGTGGACGTTTTTATTCTCAGTGTAATGTAACGGAAATTGCCAGTTATGGAGCTTCTTTCGAACGAAAAATTTTTGGGAGAAAATTGCTAGTCTACCATGGTGTGATGTTTTAATCGTTGATTTGATGGACCAGCTATTAGAAGAGCATTTGTCAACTGTGTTTACTTTGATAACGTTGGGCTGTCTCGAATTAACAAATATCGCTATAACGTGACAAATAAACTACGAAAGCTAATCAATTAGAAGGAAATTGAAGGAAAGTTTTTGCCAATGCTATATCCATCAAATTTTTAATTCTTTTTCAATCCTTCCATTTTATGAGCTTTTTATTGTCATTTAATTTTTTTTGCAGAAAAAATTAAATGACAAAAAATTGCGAGTCTTAACAACTTCAGTTTGTTTAGTTACGCTCCAGACATTCCAGCAGAGGATTTGGTACGGAATGGTTTTCCGTACTCCGTACTTCCAAAAAATATCGTATCAAAATTTCGTACTTTACTAAAATATCGTACCGATTATTTTGGTGACTTTTTGTTCTTATGTAATAGCAAATGTGTACTGAGATAAATATTAGCAGAAGTAAAGAGGCCACGCTAGCAGAGAGGCTAAGTATTACACTGAGTAGGGAGAAGGCAGGACAGTTGATATACTTTTTAATGCTTTTTTTTCTGGTCGATTTTTAGAGCTACAAACCTGATGTTTGCTCTGATATTGCATTATGGCCTTGCACATTTATGTGTCGTCGATGGAGTTCTTCAAAGAAATGGTTTTACACTTATATGAGTTTTTATGCGGCTCTTCAAACGTATCAATACACCTGCCTGATCAGGACAGTTGAGACACCTGAAAGGTCAGTTGAGACAGTGACAGGTCAGTTGATACATCAAAAACTTTGCGTCTAACTTGCTAGAAAACCATGTTTAAACTACATTAAATGACTACTAGATAAACCAAGACCTGAAGAAAAGTTTATTTCCGCTATGGAATGTGATTGGCGCAGTTGTTAAATTACCACAGCATTTTCAGTACCAGCATCGCCGACTAACGATTGTGTCTTTACACAAAGAATTCCAATTAATTCATATTAGTAAATTTAAGTATCTCGTTTAATTCAAATCAGCTCAGCAATAACTTTTCAAGCAGATGGTACACATTTTTTAAATAACGATTGGGACGCATTCTCACAAAAACAAAACTCAAGCGGAAATTTGGTGTGAACGATTAAAATACCAAATCGGTTTTATCTAGCGAAATTGTTCATTACAAAATACCGATTAGATAATTTTTAGTTGGCTAACAAGTATTTCAAACACCGATAAGTTAACAACGATGTTTTGCTCTTTATGTGTCACAGGCACTGAATAATCAAATATAACACAGAATTAGTCCCAATTGTTCATTTCAATTTACAAAAAAACAAATTCGGTTACTTTTATTACGCAATTCACAACAGCCATGTGTAGGCCAACAATAAAAATCAGTCTGCTTGAAATTAATTGATGGTGAAAATGCTGTTAGATAACATTCCGTTTTTTCAAGTCACAGTTAAATCGTAAAGGTTTAGCTCGTCTAGCGGTACCACAAACTAAGACCGAAGGTGGCAATTTGATTACGATATTACCTACAAAAATGATAAGTCATCTTTTTCGTCAATAGTGAAAGAAATGCAGTCATCTTTCAAGCAGCTGGAAACTTTATGGAGGAATACGCCTTCATATTCGTCATCATTAACTTCATCAATTCTAGCATTGTATCGCATTACTCTTTCTTTTCCGGTTACATTCACCACAACATAATCTCCTTCATTAATGTCGTCATCAATCGAACAATCAGTGTTATCATCACACTTAATTTAGGCATTTTCTTCTTCAGAAGAGCTTTCCGGTAACACCACGATCTTTTTCTTCTTACGAAAAACCGGTTTGGAGACTTTTTTACTTTGACCAAATTTTTTGCTTCTTGCTTTTTCAACAAAGCATATTTTTTTCTTACTGGAGTGGAGGTTAGAATTTGTGTCTTTTCTGTTCTTGCAAAACTCTTGGATTTACGAGGTTGTGCTTTTGGAATGCTATATACATCACTTGGGGAGACATATATAGTTGACGATGGAGCGGCAATATGCTCCGGTGAAGTTGTTTTTTCTGCTCTACTTGAAGTTGCATCATCTACTGAAGAGCTAGCTTGCGTGGTGTGACTATTTGGTCCACCACCGATGAGCATAAACTGCGACGTGCAAGCTGAAGTCCTGTGTGTGTGTGTTTACCCCTTCTCTTCCTTGGGATGGAGGTACGGCATGAACGGTAATTCAGGTTCATGCCGTCAACCTAATTGATATTAGGCTAGGGGAAGATGGCAGCCCATTTCGAACCAGTCTTGAGTGACTGGTAGCCCCACCATCAACAAGGCGGACTGCCACTGGTGGGTACCCAAGAGTTGTCTGACATGCTGGGTTAGCAACTTCACAATTATAATCCGGTGAAGTACGGGTGGGGCCACCTGTCTGCCACATATAGGTGGAGGCGTCCCGTTAAGTGCCTTGCCCAAGGACACAACAAGCAAGCTTGCCGGCTTGTTCTCCACACTATCTCTTTTTTATGCTGAGCGCCAAGCAGGGAAGCTGTGAATACCATTTTTTAAAGTCTTTTGGTATGACTCGACTTAGGGAATGAACCCCAGGTCTACCGACTACAATGTGGACGCTCTAACCACTGCACCATCGCGCCGGTATAGCTGAAGTCCTCGCAGAATCAACTGGTAAATCATTAATTAATGGGATCTGAATATCTGGAGCTGGACGATCGGTGATTGTGGCAGCTGCAAAATCTTCTTCAGCAAAAATATCTGGATTGTACGGCCAAGTTCCAGTGTTTTTAAATCCAGATAAAATATTTCTTGGCACCAATGCACAAAGTTGGGCTTCTTTTTCCAAAGCAGGAATTTCGTAGATTATGAGAGTCTTACCAGGGTATGTTCTCATTCAGTTGTCTATCACTTTATTGTAACTTCTTTTTAATGGACCAAACACTGATACGTCAATAGGTTGTAATCAATGTGAAGTTTTTGGAGGAATAGTAAGCATTACAATGCCTGACGATTTGGCCTTGTCAATGACTCTCAACAATATATGGCTTTCGTGATTATCAAGAAGAAGCAAAATCTTGTGGTCTAATGAGCATGTGGTGCGACTGATAAGATGTTTTAAATAAACGAGGAACAACTCCTCATTTATCCAACCAGATTTTCTGCGTTGTCCAATACAATCTTGAGGTCCTCCTCTGACAAAATAATCCCGATAATGTACACGGGGAAAAATAAGCAGGGGGACAAAACACTACTTGAGGCACAAATAGTGTACACAGCTGTGACTAGTTCTCCTCTTTCAGCAGACGTTACAGATCCAACGTTTTTTACTCCTCTTGCTGTGACAATTCTACTAGGATTTTGTACGGTAGTTTGGTCTGTTTCATCAACATTAAATATCTGTTGAGCTGTGAACTTGAACGCATTCAATACTTGCCAAATTGTCAAAGAACTCTTTAACAGTAAATTTATTAAACGCAGAAGCACGTCCAAGTGAGGTTGGTTCTGGAGAACGGACGGATAAATTGTGTTGGGATTTGAAACCTAGCCACCAATGTTTTCCAGCTTTCTTCTTTTCATCCCATGAAGATGGCACCTTTAACTTGTTTCTTGTTGCAAATTCGTAGGCAACTAGTTTACATTTCTCTATTGTAAGGCCATGAAACATGTTACTTAATATTTTAATGTGCTGAGCAAGATCACTTTCCATCGCAGGAGAAATAACAAAATTAGACAATAAGACTGCATCATAACCAATTACGGGCTGGGGTTGTAATTTGCATTTATTGACATAGCGAGAGAGTGCCATTTTGTCAATGTTGAAGTTCGCAGCTGCTTTACGAAGAGAGCTTGCATTTTTTACTTCTTCAGCAGCTCTTTTCAATACGTCAAGTGATGTCCTAAAAGCTCTGTTTGTTTTTCTTTTATACGTTTGAGGCATTACAATAGGAAGGTTGCATATGACGTCACACATTTCGCGCCAAAAAAGTGGCTGACCAGAAGCTGTAATTTATGCTGAAAAGGTATAGCGCCAACATCAACTTTTGGTTTTTTTTGAAAATTAATGAGAAATTGATTAAAAATTGGAATGAACTATTGCTAGTTGCATCCTCGAAAACAAATAAATTTGACCAAAAGCAATTTGGTTAAAATTAAGTCTTTCAGTTGACTAGTCTAAACTTTGTAGCCTACTGTGTACCGATTTTTAAAAATGCTTCTAAGAGAAGTGCCATCTAATACCATTTGCTCTCAGTTAAAAATAAACTCCATACCAATTAAATACTCATCGGCACATTAGCAAAAACAACCATTATCTCATCATTACTACCGATTCCGTAGGCTTGCTGGCAAGCGTGCTTGTTGTGTCCTAGGGCAAGGCACTTTACGGCATGCCTCCATTTTTATGTGACAAACAGGCGGTGGGGCCAAGCATTCTACACGTCGTAGTGGCCCAGTGTGACGAAAGACAGGCAAACAGAGCATGAGCTAAAGCGCATGAATAAATGAATCGGTACGGTAAGGTTTTAAATTACCCTTGATCTAGCAGCCTAGGCAATAGCCCAAAAAATTGTTCAAGGAGTGGTTAAGGTCACAAAATTACATCTGATATATCAATATGACTGGTCTGCAATCACTATCAACAAAAAATTTCAAAAACTTACTGATTTCATCTAGCAATAACTAATCCAGCATATGACAAACGAAACAGAAGTCTGCCCTGTCATTTAGGCCATAGTGTAACTTAGGTTTTCAACTTATCAGCATGCCTATGCAACTAAACATACGGTATAAGTTACACATTACAGTTAACTTAAACTCAACATTTCCAAACACGCTGATAAATCGAATATGATACTCTCACAGAAGCTGGCTACAAATACGCCTGCATGTTTAGCCCATAAAATTAGCCCAACTATTATCAATAACAAGCAAACCTTAGCACCTCTTATCTTACTTTGACCTTAGATTCATTCCTTAACATCAGTAAAACAACACATTTGAGGTTCATTTAATAACTATCACGTTTATTCATTTTATTTACAAAAAATGATATCACTCCTATTCAATTCAATGCAAAATCATTGAATCTGGTCCGCCACTTTTTTCGAAAGCGCATTTTGATGACGTTTGATCACGCAACCTTCCTATTAATACTGTTTTAGTAGTTTATTGACCATACTATCGTTTTTTCTCAGCCTGCATGCAACGAAAAATTTGTTATAACTCCATTATAACAATTAAAATTAGAAAACAGTAATCAAACCCTAGCAAGATAGTCTATCCAAGCGACTTTATTTCATATCAGTAAATGTTGAAAAAGGGTCTGCTATTAACAAACAGTAATAAAAATGCGTTAGCGAAATTAATTTTTCTTATGGCAAATAAATGTCTAAGCTGACTTTATTACTGTTTGTTAATAGCAGACCCTTTTTTAACATTATAACTCCATTCTAATGAAAACAAACTACGTTATGCTAGAGCAGGTCAGTTGATACAGTGTATCAACTCACCTAACCACAGCTGTTTCAACTGACCCATTTTACACTTTTTAAAAAGATAGCTACCTTGTTAAAGTAGTAAATATAGCTAATAAGAAAAGTACCCTTTTTTCAACAATGCTTTATACTACAGTCAGGTTGACTTTATAGTGTTTTAATCCTCAACCTGGTTTCTCAAAAACAAAATGTTAAAATATGTTTAAATTTACTCAAACATCAACTAACGACAGTGTCGATCAGTTCAACTTTTTCTAATTTGTGCACTACCTTCGCGCCTTTTCCAGTACAATTTTTTCAAGTTTTCTCGCAAAAGAGGGCAGTATTTCACTTTAAATATTTTTAGTATTAGCTGGGGAAGGGGTGTATTAAGTCACCTGCCGTATCAACTCACCCGCCTTTCCTTTACTTCTGAGTTTTGGCAATACTAAATTACTCACTCTTGGGATAACTAAATCCCCTCGAATAAAACTATTCTCTCAACACTATCCCAGCATCACACTTTCTATCGAGAACTTCTTATCAAACAAAAGAAAGAAAGAAAAGTAAGGAAGATTGCAAAATGACCTTACTGCCTTTGTGTTTGCAATTACCCATAGATGTTGTCGAGGTCGGTGAAAGCCGTAGTTTGAACCCAAAACGAGATGTTTCACGCCAATGCTTGAATACAACGTGTTGCTCTGAGGTCTTAATCAACAAACTTGCCAAGACTAAGTCTGAAACTTGGTCCATAGCGCCAAACGGCCGATAAAAGCACCATAGTACAGATGCTCTGCACCAACCAACAGCCGCCTCAGCATGGTGGTGAGATCCCCGACCCTATCAGGTTGGATCGGAATGGCTGTTGGGCTCTTTGAGAGTCCCAGAAACACCGGGCTCTTCCCGAACCAAACAATTTTTTTCAGTACTGCCCTCTGAAAAACCGAAGAAAGGCAGCACACACCCACTAAAAAATCGATCGTCTGTCTTCAATTCTTTCACTCTCCTGCCTCTTTCTTCCTCACCTCATTCTTCTTCTGCTGCTGATAAGCGAATACGTTCATTCGAATTCTGGGTTCTGTTTTGTGTGAGCCGGCAATGCAACTGGAGCGGCAGGTCAGCGCAATGCTATACCTGCTCCAAACGAGTATATTTGAGATGCACCTGTCTCTCTTCATCGGATTTTAACTCCCTTTCTACGTCTCACTCTTTGAGCTGTCTTCCCTGCTACATCTAGGCTTCTGAAAGTTTTTAGTCCACCCACACTGTATCTTTTTTCGGGGAACTTCAGTACGTATATCTTCTCTCTACACAACAACCCACCCAACCACCCCTCTGGTATTCCAGCTTTTCCCCTCATTCTCCTTTATAAACATCTTACCCTCCCTATTCTTCGTCACTGACTCCTTCTCTAGTCTCTTCTCAACCTTGCTCCACTTGTGCATCTTCTTCGACATCCCTGCTTTCTCTTCCTTTCCTAACTCGCTGAGGATTATTCAACGGAACACAAGAAGTCTTAGTGCCAAAAGTGTTGAACTCCTTTACATTCCTTTTCTCTTTCCTGTCGATCTTATCTGTATCCAGAAATCCAACCTCAATTCTTCTTCATCTTTCCAGATTCCTGAATAATCTACTCTGCCATCGGATCACATTCACTCCCAATCTTGCTCTCTTTCACGTGATGACTAGCACGCTAGTGGCGGTATAATTGTACCTCCCATTTGCTCTTCTTCGCAGGATAGAAGAATCGACTCCTTTCCTTCCTCAGTACTCCCTTCCTTTAGAAATCTCTTTGTTATGGGGGACTTCAACTGTCATCGCCCTCTCTCGGACTCAAGAGATACTTTAGATCCTCGTGGAAAAAAGTATTCAATTGGATTATCTCCTCTGAACTCGTCATCCTTAAGAACCTGACACCTCTACTCTTCTTTACCATTTCTCTAGCATTTGCTCTTCTGACATCTCGTTTGCTCTTGCCCTCTCTTGGGAGGTGTTTTAAGACTTGGGTTTCTTCCCCCTTACCTCTATTTCTCCATACCGTTTCTGTTGCTTTACTCTTCCGCCCCAACGAGTGTCCTTCTTCCTCCAATTTCCAGAAAGCTTGTTTGGATGACTTTGCTATTTACAACGATTCACACTGTCCTTCTGCAGAGGCATACTCCTCCCTTTCCCTTTACTTTGATGCTGCGCTCTTACCCCTTTCGCACTGAATGTGGCTAAATCTTCCTATCCGTGCAACTGCGTCCAACGCTTTCATCAAGCCTGGAGGTCTTCAGAAGTGGTAAGGAAAAGACGCGAAGCTTTTGGCTCCGCTCACAGAAGTGATAAAGGGCGCCAGGATTACATCTCAGGATTTCGGCATGCCTCATCTTACATCGCCAAAGTCAAAGATAAAGCACGGCAAAAGACCTGCTCATTTCTCCTACATCTGATCCTAAGTCAGTCTATTCCATCCTTCGCTCCGTTGTTGGTTCTACTTCTTCTTGCTCCTCTTTCCCTTGCTTTTCCAGTTGCTCTTCTCCCAGGGAGACTGCATCGGTTTATGTCAACTACCTGAGGTCTCATTTTCCATGTCTCAGATAGAGACTTTGCATAGCAGACCCAGATGCTACTTGTCTGAGCTTCACCGGGCCTCGTGCCTCAAAGAGTCTCACTTCTCTTTCTGCCCTCGCTTACCTCCGCTAAATTCCACTGAATTGTTATTGAATTTCTTGCGGCTGCCGCCAACGTCTCATTTTCTACCGATACCAGCCCAGACAGAGTTGCCTACCTCATGCTGAAGCACCTCCCTCGCTCTGGTATGGATATTAACCAGCACATATTTAATTTTGCTTTGTCTTTAGATTCCTTTCTCTACATTTGAAAGTCTTTATTTATCATATTCACTTACAAAATGAAAAAACCTCTCGACTGAACTGCTTCCTTTCGGCCTATCCCTCTCAGCTGCATGTCAAAGCTGTTTGAGCTCATCTTTCTATAGCCTCTAACGCCATTCTCTCTCCCAATCAGGCCGGTTTCTGTCCTGGTTGATCTACTTTAGATCAAATTCCTAATCTTTCTACTTCATTTCGAATGGGTTTAAAATCGCAGTTAGAACAATTTTTGCTACTATCGGCTTCTCTAAAGCTTTTGATTCTGTCTGGCGCCCCGATCTTCTCCACAACTGGCAGGCGCGCTTGCATGGTTGTAAAATTCAAGCAACCTGATCTTATCGGGTCCGTCGAGGTGTGCGGTGAGGATTCGTTCTTGGCCTTGATTTTTTCTCTCATTTCATCAATGATCTCCTTACGCCTCTATCTATGCGACAATCTGATCCTCCACCCCTCGTACCTACTGCTGTCGAGCCAATACAAGAAGCCTGATTCGACCGGAGCACTGGTACCTTCCTCAAAATTAAAGAAAATGTTTGGCTCCTTTCTCGATTGATCCCCATCAAGCTAAACTTCAGCCCCAGTTCTCTCTGCTCACCTTCTTCTCCCTTATCCCAAGACCTTGCGCTGTATCTCTGCTTCCTAACGGGGGCCTTTTCTTTACAAAGATTTTCTTCGGCCCATTTTCTTTTATGCTTCACCCGAATGGTTTCCATTTCTTAGCGTTACCAATATTACTAAGTTGAAGCATCTTCTTCACTGAGCGGGCAGTTGCGCCATCACCGGCTGCTTCTTGTCCTCCCATATCTCTCTTCTCTCAAAAGCGTGCCTATCTTCCCTACGAGTCACCCCGACTCACTTCGCCCTATTATCTTATAACCAGGCTCTTGGTCTCCTAACCTCCTTTCCCATTTCAGATTTGGTCAGACTTAGAGTAAAACCTATACTTTTTAGGTCCTCCTGGAGAGTCTTTGCATCCGATCATCCGCTCATGCTTTCGTCTTTTTCTTTTAAAGAGGCTCTTTCTGCTTGCACGATCTCCCTAAGTTCCATGATCTCCCACTATGCCTCCATCCCTTGGCAGTGGTCGGTTAAAAACAACAATAACAACAAGTATTTTTGTTCCTTTTCAATTACATTGAAGCTAGTGCTTTCTAATCTGGTTTACATTTTTTGTTTTATAGAACTTTTTTTCTTCATTTTCCTGAGATCTCCAGAAAAATTATTTTCTTTTAGATTGCAGCGCATTTACAATATATTTTTTGCACTAGCTCCTTTGGCCAATGTCAATATGTTTAATTTAATTCTATAAAAACACGCGGTCACATAAGACCCGCAATATCTCTCGCTCAATTAACAGTTTGTTTGATCTCCAGATAAAATTAAAGAGCTTTGTTCTTCGCCGACTAAATGGTCTGCAGGATCGCGGAATGCTGTAGAGTCGTAGGCAGGGTTCTCCATTCCTCCTCCAAGTGGAAGCTCATAAAATGACTCATCATGGTGGGAACCGCCCAAGCGCTCCTGCAATAGATAAACTACGAAATGATAAATTCAAAAGCGACATACTTTTTGATCGCTTTTATAACCGAGTTCATGAAATCTTTTGTCAATACAGTTTACCTCTTTTGGGGAAAATAAGCACGTATTTCAAAGCCTAAATTGTTTCTCTTTGTTTTTTTCCAGCATTTGATATGCAGACTAAAATTGTTTTGTTATCTTTCATTGGCCGTATTCAACCTCATCTCATAGAGGGAGTTAGCAATCAAAAACCTTTAGGTGAAACCTAGTTTTGAATCAACAAAAAGCTGAGCATTATCGACCCTAATAATAACAAGAAATCACTTAATATTTAACAATTTAACAAGGCTCATGAATGAGGATTGAAAACAGATTTTTGTAATAAGCAATGTTTTGATTAGGGAAATTTTTGGCGCATTCAGGATGTTATGTCACACAAATAAAAACAATTTTAAATTTCTCTGGTATGTTTAACCTCTTTTTGGTCCCTTTAAAATTGTCATCACGAATAAGTAAATTTGCTTTGTTAGAATAGTTATTGTATGTGCATTCTCAATAATCTATTGCTTTCGTTCTGCTGCAATTATTTTATTCGTGAATGTAGAATTGTCTCGAATCAAAACTTGTTTTTATATCTCGGATGTTTTTGCAAAACCTTTTTTCTTTTGAATTAAGCTTTGTATTGTAACACGCCTTCTTTATGACGTAACAATGGTAGATCGTATGTTTACGTTCAAGACTGATCTAGAATACACTTTTCTTTCTCGAAAGTTATCGATTGCTGATATGACATAATTTATTTAGTGGATGCTTTTTCGTCATGTGATAGCGTTCTTGATTTTTCTAGATTGCATCCCATTCACATATTTGAGACGACGAGATTTTTACACACGTAGAGAGTCTAAGACAGTGGGAGAGAGAGTAGAGAGTAGTATAGAAACGGATAGCGCATTATTCTATGGTGGTTTGATATGAATATTATTGTGGAATATTAGCGTGGCAAGAATCAAGTGGTTAATCGATTGATATAGTTTTTCTGCCTTGATATTAAAGTACATTGGTTTTGTGTGATTGACTATTGAAGAAATTTTGAAGTCTCGAGTTACTCTATGAATGTATCTGTTCTGTCCTGTTCATAGAAATCTTTCACCTAGCTGTTAAGTTCCAGACAGAATTGATTATCCTACCGACACCATAAGTCGCCTCAGATTTTGAAAGTTGAGATAGAACCAAAATCTATTTACGCAATAACTATTTCTAGCTTGTTGTATTTGGCGCAGTATTAATTGCGCGAGTGTAGAAAAGAGGTTTTTGTACCCTTCACACATCATTTTTCGCTCGGTGTAGAAAACATCTGAGGCAAAGCTTAGGTAGCAAAAAGCAAGATTGTGGAAAAGCTAGCGAAATAGAACACGGCAAATGCATTGCTTCAAATACACTTTTCTGCTTTGCAAACACGTCGGAACCCATTTTTTGTTTTGTGTTCACAAAATCTGCAATTAATCTATATATTTTGTGTTGGCAAATATCTCACATACCGGTAGAGGTCGAAAAACGAACATTCCTCTTCTTTTCCGCCAATACACCACAAGAACGACGACTAACACGAACAATACAATGCCGATAGACACCCCGACCTTGACCGCGCTCAGCGACGACGATGCGGAATTGATGGAAAGAGTCAATGCTGGCTTTGATACTTTTTGCGTAACAGAAAACAATGTTGCAGTATTGTCCTTTAATGTTGTGAACATGCTAGGATTGTTAGTTGATATGACAGTTGGAGCTGGAAAACAATCAAAATGAAGCAAAAACCAGCAACTAATCAAATGTAAGATAAAACACTGGATAAATGAAAAATAATTGAAAATGACTGTCAAGTTATCATAACTGAAGGACTGTCAGTTTAGTGCTTACATGAGCTCAGTAATAGCGCATCTAGGGAGGAAAATTTGCCATGTCTCTTTCTGGCCCTTGACAACCAAGCAAATATACGAGGCTTAATTACTGGCTACTATCACGCCTATATCTGCAAATAAAAAAGGTGAATAACTTAAAAAATGGGGCAAAAAAGCTTACAAAAATTGATCTTAAAGAAAAAGAAAACTTAAAAAAGAGACGACAAAGCTTCACTAAAAACTGACCTCCAAAACAAAAGGTCAGCATCCTCTCACCAAACTGGAAAGTCTTCCCTTCCCTGTCACAAATCCTTTGTAGGCCACAGGGGTTCCACATTGCTTTGCATTTGAGAAAATCACGTTATTGCAAGTTAAGTAAATACTGTAGTTTTTGCTCCTTTTGCAGAATTCATTTTTTATTTTGAACAAATAAAGAGTTGTTTTCCTGCTTGAATGTTTGCGGTAGAAGTGCATTGTGCTGTCAGTAGTCTACAGGTGACTTTTAAGTACATTTAATAAGGAGATTTGGTAAAGCACTGCTTGCAAGTTATAACCAGGAGCGCAACCAAGGTTTTGTTTCAAGACTAATCAAACTATATTGGTCAAAACTAGTGGTCTTCACCATTTTTTCAAGTAAAGTTTTATAAATGAGGCTTCATTTTTACTTCACATGGTGGCTTTCTAGCTCATAACAGTGAAAATGTTTTCGTGGCTGGAGATAAAAACTAATCTTTGAATAAACAAAACTTGCGGTTGAATATCACTTAAGCAACCTACCAGGAGAGGTGGTGAAAACAATTGGTTTTGATGAGGAGGGGATGACGGATTGTAAAACATGAAGGATTCCGTTGGTGGCGGGAATGTCGGTGGTAATCAATTTAATGCCATTAATGTAAATGCTTCCGTCAGGTCCCAACTGAATCGGAAAAGCAACTCGGGAATCCATTACTACCACCGACGAGTTTCGTAAATCACTCTCTGTTAAAACCAAACCTGGAAACAAACACAGGATTAACATACTGATTGGCTATATATTTGTAGATGAGATGACTCGCAACTATCATAGCTTAACCCTTTGGAGGACATAACTACTCTAAGCAATATTTTAAATTTTGATTAAAGATTTCAAGTTAAAATAAAATGGAGATTGCGACAAAATATGAAGATAATTGAAATTTCTATGACATTATAGTGGTTTTGAAACCGGATCTTTAGTTATCGTAATTGTTTTTTAGTTTACAGCACGTTTATGTAATCTGCATTTGTTAATTTTACGCGTCTTTATTTAAAATTGCTCACTTATAGGATTTCCGTTTTGTCTGTAAATGTTGATTTGTGGTTTTAAATTTGTGATAGAACTGACATCAAATCAATCAAAAATAGAGTAATTGGATTTACTAAGTCGGAAAATCGTTGTTACATAGTTTTATGAAGTAACACCCAAACGTTAATTTTGTTTTTAATTTATTTTTCTTTGGTTTAATTCAAATAATGAAAATGGATACAATCAATTAAAAATCAAAAGGAAACTATTTAGAACGGAATCAACATCATTTGGATTTGCCAAATTTTACAGAGTTAAAGTAAGTAAAATTTTAAATCAGACATTTCCAAACAAATTTTTGTGCTTACTTGTTACATTGTCGAGCGTCAGTAGTATAGGATATTTTTTCAAAATGGTCAGCTCCTTTAGAAAAAATGTTAAGGCAGTGATTCTCAATTGGTGGGCCACAGCTTCAATTTTCACGATTTAAAACCGTAATTTCCGATGTGGACAACAACATAGACTTTAAAAAAACGTCTTTGCTTTCAATTTGGCTTGAAAGTACGAAAATTTTAGACTTCGAAAAAGTTGATCTCTGAAAAAAGGCTTTAAGTTAGAGTAAAAATGCAACAAACGGGTCTCAAAATATTTCAGATGTAAACTGAGCCACAAACGCAAAAGTTTCCCGAAAAAACGTCTACTAATAAAGATAATTAAACCAAGTTGGCCAAAAAGTGTAGTTTTGGTTCCGTCCGATCTTATTCTGATTATTTTAATGGTGTACTCAGTCTTATTTTGGAATGCATGATCCAAGAAAAAGGGTAAGATGCTAAACAAAAGAAGGCGAAAAGATAAATTGGGTGCGGCATTCAGTTTATCGACCTTAAGAGTCTATAACGTGATATTTGTTGACCACGAGTTTCGCTGCGAGCCTTCTGAATGAGCATCGTGATGTTTTTATGACAAACGTGTAACTTTCTTGCTGAAGATTTTGATTATAGTGAAGAAAATAACAGCAAGTGGGGAAACGCGTGAAAATACGACAGCTTCACCATCAAAATCACCCTGCAATAAATTGCTAAATTCTCAAAGTAGTCATTTAGTAACCGTTGATTAATGTTTGAAACTGCTCGGTATGCAACAAATCCTAATTTCAAGTGAAAATGATTTCTTATCGATTATTTGGATCACATGAAGAGTCGTCACTCCAGACTTTTCCACCTGAAGAGTCATTACCCCAGAATTGTAAGAAAATTAAACAATTAATATTTACCTGAAAAATCGTCATTTCAAATTTCCCCACCTGAAGAATCGTCACCCCAGATTGGCTTGGGGTGATAATTTTTAAGGTGATCCGATTATTTCTACTTCCTTCTTTACAACTTTCAGTTTTACCATAAAAAGTCAATGGTACACATGGTGCTGTAGACATTGTCGAGCGTCAGTAGTATAGGATATTTTTTTCGACCCGGTTTTTGCGGAGCGCTTGTGGAGCGCAGTCATATGTCACGAATTACTTTCTGTATTTTCTTCCGTTGAACTTGAAACATTGTATAAACTTCAAATAATATTTTTTGCTGTTGCTCCCCTACTTCAAAATATTTTAATTAGTTTTTTTGAAATAATTATATTTCTTTGTTTGGTGTTGCTTCAAAGCACCCCCTTTTTAGAGCGTTTTCCAGTTAATATTAATTTTACCTTGATTTCCAACTAACTATTTGGCACCCACACTTCAGAATACCCCCGATTCAGAACATTTAATATTAACTGCGGTTTTAAGTACGTTAAACGGTCTTTATGAAACGGAACATCGAACATATGGAGTCGTTCATGTAGTTATAAAATCATTCCTCAAAAATAGAAACCTGCCGTAAACATTCACATCTCCCTCTTATTCGACCAATTATGATCCGACCCAAGAAGCATCCCGTCTCAAAAATAGCCTACCATAAACAAATTCTGTTGCGAGTGGAAGCAACGGTCTTATGAAGCTGTTCACGTCATCAAATCGTTAGTTGTTGTTAGCGTCGAAACATTTGCACCTTCCTACCTCCCCCTTCTTTGACCAATTGTGATCCGACGCTAGAAACATCGCGTCTCAAAAATAACCTACCATAAACAAAGTCCGTTGTGAGCGGAAGCATCGACCATATGGAGCTGTTCACGTCTTAAAATCGCCAGCTATAAGCGTTGTAACTTCACATCTTCTTACCTCCCTCCATCTTTAATCAATTACGAACCGGTAGGTATTTTTGTCTACATTACATCACTCTTGACATCAACGTTCACACCTCCTTACCACCCTCTTCTTTGATCAATTACGAACCAGCAAATATTTTTTTCTACATTACATCACAGTTTTGAAGGTGTTTTACATCGCGCAATTGTTAGAAATAGCCACCAAATCCAGGCAAGAATAGTAATTTTCTTTTTTCTTTCATAACCGATCTCTATATAATCTGTGTGTTTTAAGCAAGCAAACCAGAAGAACAATGGAGAACTACGATAAGACTCACACTGCAATTTCTGACGACTATGAAGAGAGAGCAGAAGCTGTCGACGTTACGACAAATTACCCCTACTCCTCGTGTTACGATGGGATGCTGGAGCAAACGGAGCTGTTGGGTCGTGCCAGAGTACATCAAGAAGAAGCAAAAAAACTTGAAAAATTTTCAAAGAAATTGCCAAAGAAGGAAATACAATGATGCCAGACGGTGGGATGTTAAGAAAAGATGTGCAGACTGTGTCAAGAGGAAAAGCTCTTTTTTCAACCAGCCAGCTTGTGCTAGTGTATGAGCATATGTTTGAAAAACTACCGTTTGTCGTTTTCAAAGGCCAAGCAGTTGCACATTCTTTCGTAGTGATTATTTTCTCACCAAACTGTCAATATGGCGATGTCTGTGAAGTAAAAACAAGAGTGAAGATTTTTAAAAAGGAAGCTGGCATCGACAACTTTCTTATTCGGTTTAAGGTGGAGTGTGTTTTCACCCCTGAGAAATACATCCAACATCTCCTAGATTGATCATCTAGGTTCGTCATTAGAAACGAAAACTGTGATATGGGAAAGGAGCCAGCAGCTTTTGTGAAAACACTAAAAGAGATCAATCATGCAGCCAGGAGGAAAAACGCTCAAGCAGTGTACCAAAGACCTCCGAAATGAGTCAGAAGAAGAAGATTCCACCGATAAATATAAAACAGTGAATGTGTAATTCTTTTAAGTATTTAACGCACGTGTCCGTCTTTAGATTTGAGTAAATTAGTTTTAAATTGTTGTTCGCTTACTACCAACCTGAAGAAGCACGAATCGCTACTTTCACCAAAGCTTGACCTCACCTCGTCAATAATTTGAATCCTAAGCGGATGGCAAAAGCTGGGTTTTTTAAAGAGCAGTGACGACAGAGCAATTTGTTTTTATTGCAAGTTGTGTCTTTATCACTGGGCGTAAATTGATGTGCCGGAGAGAGAGCACGTTAAGTATTGGTCTGCGTGTGCCCATCAAGAGAAAACGTTTGAACCTGACTTTATTGCCCAAACACAACACAATCACATCCCAGCAGGTGAATTTTTGTCAGGTACTAGATTTGGGTTTACCACTCCGGCAGAAGCAGCAGACCCGACGTTTGCAAGAAATCCTCCAATCAAAAACGAATAGCAGTCAAACCTAATAATTCCACCTAAAGTGAAGGAGTGCGATATCCCACAAGAACTTATGTGTAAAGCGTGCTTTGATGCTCGAATCAACGCTTTAGTGACGCTGACATTGTTTTGGTTGTTTGATGTGCACTGCGAAGCTCTCTGCAAAAGAGCATCAAATCTGTAGAGTGATTATTTGAAAAGTGGACCGAATTTATGTTGTTTAATAAAACACTCATTTATTCATAAACAAATCTGTTTATTTAAGTAAATTTTTAACAAAACGCTTTAAACATTGAGCAGGAAATGACTCACTATTTCAGCTAGAGAGCAACCACCTGATCCAATTCTGTTTATTTAAGCAAATCTTCAACAAAACGCTTCACGGTTTTATTGTTCAAAACAGCGTTACTCCAGAAATGACTCAATATTTCATCTAGAGAGCAACCACGCGAACAAAATAAGATATAGCACAGAGTATAGTGCTTGCAAACATGCGACATTAAACTCTGTTGTAGATCCACGATGACAAATGCGAGTCCATAAAATCCTCCAAACTGTGAATGATTAGGTGGAGGGCGTAGCTATCAAAATATTCACCAGACCCTTCATCGTTAAAGAACATAGAAACCCAGTGCTTTCCAGAGGAAATACTTGGATCGGTGTTTACAACATAACTCATAAGGTATTCAACAGTAGGAAGCAGATCAATAGGGTAAACTCCCCCAAAAAATCTTTTTGTGCAAGAGTCGGTTTGCAGTATTCTTTCAATTTGTAGAGTGTTCATGTCAAAAAATCGAACAAAACATTTCTAGCTTTGTCTTTCTGAGATAAATTTTTTAACTCAGCATAAACGATTATATTCAAGGTCTCACTTGGGGGAGTGCTAAAATGCAGCTCCAGACGAATGTTGCTGATTTTCACCAACTCGATGTGACGGCAAGCTGCGCCGAGATCAGGTGTTAAATCAAAAGCATAAAGAGTGTTTTTGCTAATGTATGACTCACGAGAGATACCGTTTCCAGAGTCGTTAAAATAATGCCCAGAACCAGTAAAAAGCGTCAAAACACTTTGAATATAGCGGTTTTGAGTGTAATTTATTTGGAGGAGGTTAGATGGGATCTGTTTTCTGTCTCTGTACAAAGAAACGAAATTAACTCAGCAGTGTTTCAAGTAAAAAGGATTCTTTCCAATAGTTACGTTGAAAGATTCATTCTCTGTGTACCCAAACACTATTTGCTGCAGCAACTGGCCCCAAAATACATTTTCTTTTGAGAATGAGTAAACACCACGAGGGACTGTAAAAGTCTTCACCTCCACTCTTCGAATAGGATGTTTTGCGGAATTACTTTGTAAAGCTCGAGCATGGCTGATCTGGATCGCATCGCTAGATTTCGTTCTACGACAGAGAAGCGCTTGTAATTTTAGTGATTTATTCTCCTCCACCACCAACCAAACAAAAAGTGTCTTTTGATCTGTTCAATCGCAGCTTCATCTCTAGCATAAATCGAGGTAAAGCTTTCCTATACAATCTATCTCCTTACTTCCCGCTGCAAATCCTTTTCATTTTTGGAATTCTTTATTAGTATTCGTGAAGGAGTCGAACTTTCCTGAGGAACCTTCGTACCATAAAGAGAGGTTAGTTGAGATTTTTTGGCTTCATTCTCAAAACTCAAAAGGGTTTTAATGTAGGTTCGATAAGAATATGCATTACTGAACTGGGAAATCAAACTACCATTTAAATTAAGATCGCATTGATACCATAAAGCGTGTAGGAAACTGCAAATAGGAGCAACATTTCTTTTATCCGATAAAAATTGTGCCATCTTGTTTTTTAATCCTCGCGCGTACTTGTAGTAAAGTGTTTGGAAGATCGATGTAAGAGTTGCTTTTTCCTGGAACAACAAACTCAATAGAACCGGTGTTAGAAAGCATGGATTACGGGGTGATATTCAACATAACCACCTTTCTACAGAAAAGTCTTAGTAGGTGAAACAGGGAACAAGTCCAACTCCTCCTTAACACCTTATGGATTAAGCTAGCCATTTCAACTAAATATGCCTCGATTTTGTCTTTTTGCTTTTGAAAAGATTTTCTTTTTTCTTGTAGTGAGTCTTTTATGCCCCCCTGGAAACGGGGCCACTTTTTGCAGTAAATTAGAACAGGTCTCTTTTGCTCTGTTTACGGCGAATTGTTTGAGGTTCCCCCTTCCAAGACATCAGAAACGAAGTTAGTTCCGCTTTTCAAAACTTCCCTCCCCACTGCTTTTGCTCCTTTTTTTCTAGTGGCAGCACAGCCGTTCTGACAGAGGTGAATATATTACCTATTTTGTATTCTCATTGGTACTGCGCACCCGAGAAATAAAGACATCTCACTTCCCGATTGAGATAGATAATAATCTTCATAAACTTTGGGATTGCAACAGGAACGCGATACCATAGTGATGAAAATTTTTTTCTCCTTAGGTGAAGAGTAATAATTACTTTTCCTTTCTGAAAACGTATACGCTCCTCAAGATTGTCGCGAAATGTGATGTAAATATCAGAGATGCTGTTTCTTATAACTGGGGTGTAGTGAATTTTTTCAAAACGACGGGCAATGATTTCTCTGCTCTTTCTGCTCACAGGAACAGGATCCAAGAGAGGAGCTAGGACACCGTCACTATTCTCGGCTCAACTGTGTCACAATAGATGTAGAGAGCATTTAATCCACCACTGATGTCGACTGTTTGCTCGCCTTGGAAATTGGTTGGATTCATATAATCTCTATATTTCCCAAGCATATTATCTAACGCAGGCGAGAAAGATAGTCTTGTTATTCGTGCTTTTGTTATCGGTACTTTCACTTCTACTAGCTGTGTGTGTTTGATTTCCACTTCTGCAGTCGGCTCTCTTTCTTGCACTTTGGTTCTATTCGTTAACACATCTCCAGTACCTGGAGAAGGACTGAGTTTTTGTACACTAGTTCTGCTAAGGTAGAGGTGATGTATTCAGGTCATGTATAGTTTCCTCAAGGGAAGCGAATGGCAATACACTCATCATCCTGCTTTAACCACATGTAATGCTCTCGTTTCATGTTAAACTAACTAATCGGATAGAATAAATTCCTAATTCCAACCTCCCAGCTTCCAGTTAGTTCTATGATTTTGGGGAGGTGACCAACAAAATCTAATAAGGTGTTGTTTGGGTAAACGTTTTGCGAGCTGTCACTGGGAAGAGTTAGATAAAACATATTTCTTTCTTTTGATTACTGGAGATGGTAGCAGATAACCCAAACAGCTAGACAACAGTGCAATCCAGAGATTGGTGTTCTGATAACCAGCAGTGATGCTGTAGACGCTAAATTCAACCACAAAAAACATAGCAATAATCTGCGAAAAAAACACAATTTCACTTTTAGGGGTGTCTTTGCCACAAAAGGACCATTCACCCAAAGTTAAGATCTTTCTCTGCAATCCACCAAATAAATTTATCTGGGTACCCCGCCCACTTGACCAAATATGGATATCCCCTTCCACACTTGCGTTTCATCAAAATGGTTTCGATTTGGTAGATGTCGTTATCTTTTATAGTCAGTTGGAGCTCTTTTTCATAAAAACTTTCTCTTACTTTCTCATCACCGAGGTCTTTGATCTTATAGTAAGGAGGGTCGTCAGGAAAAGATCTTGCTATCACAAATAATTCCTCAGACCACAATTGGTCATAACCATTTTGAAAAATCTTTTTGCCAAACTCACCCTCACAAAATCATTTTCAGATAGCCGCGGTCTTTTCTTTACGTCGGTTCCATGTAGCCTAATCCACAGCGTCTCCAGGTTTTCGTAATTAGCTGCTGAGGAGGTAGTCTTCATTGTTCTATGGTAGGTGGCGATTTTAAGACGTGAACAGCTCCATATGGTCGATGCTTCCGCTCACAACGGACTTTGTTTATGGTAGGTTATTTTTGAGACGCGATGTTTCTAGCGTCGGATCACAATTGGTCAAAGAAGGGGGAGGTAGGAAGGTGCAAATGTTTCGACGCTAACAACAACTAACGATTTGATGACGTGAACAGCTTCATAAGACCGTTGCTTCCACTCGCAACAGAATTTGTTTATGGTAGGCTATTTTTGAGACGGGATGCTTCTTGGGTCGGATCATAATTGGTCGAATAAGAGGGAGATGTGAATGTTTACGGCAGGTTTCTATTTTTGAGGAATGATTTTATAACTACATGAACGACTCCATATGTTCGATGTTCCGTTTCATAAAGACCGTTTAACGTACTTAAAACCGCAGTTAATATTAAATGTTCTGAATCGGGGGTATTCTGAAGTGTGGGTGCCAAATAGTTAGTTGGAAATCAAGGTAAAATTAATATTAACTGGAAAACGCTCTAAAAAGGGGGTGCTTTGAAGCAACACCAAACAAAGAAATATAATTATTTCAAAAAAACTAATTAAAATATTTTGAAGTAGGGGAGCAACAGCAAAAAATATTATTTGAAGTTTATGCAATGTTTCAAGTTCAACGGAAGAAAATACAGAAAGTAATTCGTGACATATGACTGCGCTCCACAAGCGCTCCGCAAAAACCGGGTCGAAAAAAATATCCTATACTACTGACGCTCGACAATGTCTACAGCACCATGTACCATTGACTTTTCATGGTAAAACTGAAAGTTGTAAAGAAGGAAGTAGAAATAATCGGATCACCTTAAAAATTATCACCCCAAGCCAATCTGGGGTGACGATTCTTCAGGTGGGGAAATTTGAAATGACGATTTTTCAGGTAAATATTAATTGTTTAATTTTCTTACAATTCTGGGGTAATGACTCTTCAGGTGGAAAAGTCTGGAGTGACGACTCTTCATGTGATCCAAATAATCGATAAGAAATCATTTTCACTTGAAATTAGGATTTGTTGCATACCGAGCAGTTTCAAACATTAATCAACGGTTACTAAATGACTACTTTGAGAATTTAGCAATTTATTGCAGGGTGATTTTGATGGTGAAGCTGTCGTATTTTCACGCGTTTCCCCACTTGCTGTTATTTTCTTCACTATAATCAAAATCTTCAGCAAGAAAGTTACACGTTTGTCATAAAAACATCACGATGCTCATTCAGAACGCTCGCAGCGAAACTCGTGATCAACAAATATCACGTTATAGACTCTTAAGGTTGTTGTTGTTGGTTACCCGACCCCTTCCGAGGGATGGGGGCATGGCGGAAGACCATGGAGCCCCACAAGCCGGGCAACTCTCCAGGGTCTGGACCAGAGATCGTAGAGAGACAGAGAGTCGCCAAAGAGTGAGCGGCGCAAAGAGTCTGTAGCTGGACAGTGCAGAATGAGATGAAAGATGTCCTGGGACGAGTGTCCACGGGCGCTGCAGGAAGGATTCTCGATTCTGCCAATCCTAGAGACATAAGAACCTAACAGTAAGCTGTGTCCATTGCAGCGAAGACGAGAGAGGACACAGTGAGCATGACGAGGGGCCACAAGTTCCTCAGTGGAAATCGAGGGAACCTGTGTGTCAAAATACTTCGAAGAGACAGTACGCCTCCAGTCCGAGAAAAGACGAGAGTGGATACGACAGATAAGAGGAGAGAGACTGCAAGGGATTGCGGAGGGCGCAAGCAGCGCTCCCCGTCTGGCAAGCTTATCGGCCGTGTCGTTCCCCGGTAGAAACGAGTGTCCGTGGACCCATTGTAGCCTGATAGAATAGAAAGAGAGAGAAGACAGCTCCTGCCAGATCTGCCACAGAGTTTCAGATAAGAGGAAAGATGGAGGAGAGGACAGGGTGGCGAGGACAGAACGAGAGTCAGACAGGAGGAGAAGAGAAGAGAAATGGCAGACTGGTTGGTGCTGCCGAGACCAGCAAAGAGCGTGCAGAATGGCACAGGCTTCAGCGGTAAAACTTGAGCATACTGGGCTTGCCGAAAAGGAAAGAGGGGCCTCAGTGCCACAGAGAGAGCAGTTGGCAAGAACGCCAAAGCCGCCTTTGCCAAAAGGAAAATAAACAGAACCGTCTGTCCAAAGCACCAGATCATGAGGGGGAGAGAGTCAAGATGGGCGAGAGCCGCACTTTGGCGAGAGAGGAGGATCAGAGCGAGAGCATGGAGTGGAAAGGGTGGACTCCACCGTGAACGAAGGCAGATTCCAAGGAGGACAGGGAGGGAAAGCAAGGAAAGCCTCCCTAGAGCAAGTAGAAGGAAACATGAGCGGGTGAGTGGACGCAAGAGCTCTCCAGGATGATCTGCAGAGTCTTGGTTTCACTCCAAGTCTGGCCAAACCTGAAATAGGAAACGAGGTTGGGAGACGAAGAGCCCGCTCATAAGATAAAAGAATGAAATGAGTCAGGGTGACTCGTAGGGGAGGTATAGAAGCCTCGGAGAGAAGTAGTGGGATAGGGGGAGGACGAGAGGCAGCCGGTGATGGCGCGACTGGCCGCTCGGTGGAGGCGTTCCCATTTGGTAAGATTGGTAGCGCTTAGGAAATGAAACCATCCGGGTGAAGCGTAGGTGAGAAGGGACCGAAGAAAAGATTTATAGAGAAAAAAAAGGAACTCCTTAGAGGGGCCCCATGATAAAGCAGAGATACAGCATAAGGCCTTAAGACGTGGGAAGAACTTGGCCTTCAGCGAAGATACATATTTAGAAAAGGAAAGAGTGCTGTTGAAGGTGACCCCAAGAAAAGTTGAAGTTGGATTGAAACGGAGGTGGGAGCCGAGTAGGAGCAGGATGGGCTGGAGGTTAGCTTGGTGGGGATCCACTGAGAAGAACGAGGCCTCACATTTGCTCGGATTGAGAGGAAGACACCAGTACTCAGACCAGCGCTCCGATCGAATCAGAGCTCCTTGTGTGGCATCCACCGCAGTGGGGATTGAGGGGAGGAGGACCAAATGGCCAGATCGTCAGCGTAAAAAGAACAGCTGACGGAAAAAGGCAGAGATGCCGGAAGATCATTAATGAATAAGGAGAAAAGTACATGGCCAAGAACGGATCCTTGCGGAACACCTCGACGGACTCGAAAGCAACGACTTTTGTGATATTGAAAAACCACACAAGCACGCCTATCAGAAAGAAAAGATTGAGTCCAACGAGCAAAGCAAGGAGGGAGACCAGCCGAAATCAGTTTGTGGAAAAGGGCGGGGTGCCAGACAGAGTCAAAAGCTTTAGAGAAATCGATAGTAGACAGGATCGTCCGAGATCCCGGCCTGGGTTTGTTAAACCCATCCGAAATGGACTGAGAAAGGTACAGAATATGATCGAGTGTAGACCGACCAGGGCGGAAACCGGCCTGACAGGGAGAGAGAATGGAATTAGACTCCAGAAAGAAGAGTAGACGAGATAGAATGATGCGTTCAAACAGCTTTGATACGCAGGAGGTGAGAGAGATAGGCCGGAAGGAAGCAGGAGAGTCGAGAGGCTTTCCCATCTTATGTATAGGAATAATGGAAGATGTCTTCCAGATGGAAGGAAACGAATGCGAAGACCAGGAGAGATTGAAGATGTAAAGAAGTAAATCCATGCCAGAGCGAGGAAGGTGCTTCAGCAAGGAATAGGCAACTTTGTCTGGGCCATGGATGAGGAAAAGTTGGAGGCAGCCGCATGAAATTTCGCGGGAGAGAAAGGAGATCAGAAGGACGAGTGAGACTCCACATGGCACGTGGCTCGGCGGAGCTCAGTGAGGTAGCCTCTGGCTCTGCTACGCAGGGCCTTTGGCTGAAAAACGGAAAAGTGGGATCTCAGGTAAGCGGCGTAGATCGTAGCCGATTTCCTGGGAGAAGAACAGTTAGGAAAGTTAGGAGAGAAGGAAGACAAGGAAGGAGAGCCAGCGATAGAGCGAAGAAGAGAGTGTACAGTTTTAGGATTAGACCTAGGTGAGAGAGAAGAGCAAGTCGTCTGCCGTGCCTCAGCCTTGGCCTTGGCAATGACTGACGAGGCGCGTCGAGAAGCGGAGACGTAAGCCTGGCGATCTTTATCACTTCTGTAAGCGGCAGCGAATGCCTTGCGTCTTTCACTAACCGCTTGTTCCACCTCAGCAGATCACCAGGCTATAGGAGGGCGTTTGATGCGGCCGAAAGGAATGGAAGATTTGGCCGCATTCAAAGTCAGAAAGGTAAAGAGAGCAGCAGCAGAGGAAAGAGAAAGAGACGAGTATTCTTCTGCTGAAGGACAGTGAGAGTCAAAGTAGGAGGCAAAGCCATCCCAGCGAGCTTTCTGAATGTTGAAGGAAGGAGGACGCTTGTTGGGGCGAAAAATCGGAGAGAAGGGGACGGATAGAAGAATTGGTAGATGGTCAGAACTCAGGTCCTGAAGCACCTCCCAGGAGCAAGAAAGGGCAAGAGTAGAAGGAGCAAAGGAGATGTCAGGGGAAGAGCAATGGAGAAGGGTGGGTGTGCCAGGGTCATTGAGGGGGAGGAGGTCAGAAGAAATGACCCAGTGGAATACTTCCTCCCCGCAGGGGTCGGAAGTGCCTCTTGAGTCCCAGAGCGGGTGATGGCAATTGAAGTTCCCAAGAATGAAAAGATTGCTGGAGGAGCAAAGAATGGAAGGAGAGAAGGAATCGGTTCTGCCATCCGTTGGGGAAAAGCGAATAGGGGGGCGTACACATTGAGAAAAGAGAGCGAGGAGGAGTTGTTGAGAGAGATGTTGATCCATACATAATCAGAGTAGGGATCGAGCAAAGAAAGAGAGGAGATAAAAAGTTCAGAAAGGGATAGGCCCTGCCTGACGAAAATGACAACGCCGCCGCTGGCATGCGTGGCATCAGGAGAGAGAATGCCAGACCGGTAGTAGGTGCAATCAGAACGCAGAGCAGAGAATTCAGGAATCCGGAAACAGGAAGATGAGTAAAGATTGGATTCCTGTATGCAGATAAGGTCGACTGGATGGGACGAGAGAAAATGAAATAGTTCAGTGCTCCTGGCACAGAGACCTCCAGCATTCCATTGAAGAACCCTAAGAGAGTCAGGGGGAGGAGAGGAAGCAGGAGGCATCGAAAAATGGCCAGGAGCAAGAGACGGCGGTGAAGGGGCAGAGGAAGGAGATATAGAATGGGCAGATGGAGGATAGGAGGTTTGGAGACGAGGGTGACGCGAGAGTTCAGCATCAGTAGAGGGGGGGACAGATTGTACAGTGGAGGTATACATGTCGGAGGAGTCCGAGGACGGAGTCACAGTGTTTCGGCAGGGGAAGCAGCTGCAAGAATGAGAGCTGCCTAGAGCTCTGAATTTGGACTGGGAAAGTTGTGAGCACCTTAGATGGATCCATTTGGAGCAAGCGCAGCATTGCACTAACTTGCCCCGCCAGGTCAAATTTCCAGTGCACACAGAGCAAGGAAAGATGAGGCCAGGGTTGGGATGAACGTTACCGCTCATCAGGAGAAGAAGAAGAATGAGGAGACGAAGAAGGACCGATGCGATGGCGTAGTGGTTAGAGCGTCCGCTTCGCAGTAGGTAGACCTGGGGTTAATTCCCCTTGTCGAGTCATACCAAAAGACTTTAAAAAATGGCATCCGCAGCTTCCCTGCTTGGCGTTCGGCATTTAGGGGAGGTTGTGGAGAACAAGCCGGCAAGTTCGCTTGCTGTGTCCTTGGGCAAGGCACTTAACGGGACGCCCCACCTTTATGTGGAAGACAGGTGGCCCATACACCTCGAAAAAGGCAACTCCCAAGCGAGTGCGGACTTCCCGTCCAAAGTATAGCGATACAATTCGCTTCCTCGTGAATGGAGGATAAAAATGGCAAATAAAGCAAGTAAAAGCAAAAGCAAAGCAAGAGTAGGGCAGGAGAAAAGAAAAAGTGAGAACAGGCGACCGATTTTGTAGATGCTGTGTGCCCTTCTGCGGTCGTTCAGGGGGCAGCATAGCGAAAAAATGTAGGGGAGTGCCCGGAGTAACTGGGACCCTTGAGAAGGCCAACAGCCATTTCAACTCAACCCAAACGGGGTCGGGGACCGCACGATCACGTTGAGGCGGCTGTTGATTGGTGCAGGACTCTTAAGGTCGATAAACTTTAAGGTCGATAATAGATAGACTCTTAAGGTCGATAAACTGAATGCCGCACCCAATTTATCTTTTCGCCTTCTTTTGTTTAGCATCTTACCCTTTTTCTTGGATCATGCATTCCAAAATAAGACTGAGTACACCATTAAAATAATCAGAATAAGATCGGACGGAACCAAAACTACACTTTTTGGCCAACTTGGTTTAATTATCTTTATTAGTAGACGTTTTTTCGGGAAACTTTTGCGTTTGTGGCTCAGTTTACATCTGAAATATTTTGAGACCCGTTTGTTGCATTTTTACTCTAACTTAAAGCCTTTTTTCAGAGATCAACTTTTTCGAAGTCTAAAATTTTCGTACTTTCAAGCCAAATTGAAAGCAAAGACGTTTTTTTAAAGTCTATGTTGTTGTCCACATCGGAAATTACGGTTTTAAATCGTGAAAATTGAAGCTGTGGCCCACCAATTGAGAATCACTGCCTTAACATTTTTTCTAAAGGAGCTGACCATTTTTTGGGCTTTGCTGCCATTTTACTTGAGAATATATAAACTTTTGTCGGGCATGGACACTTTGGCTTCTCTGGCTACGTCTATGGCAAGAGAAATTGTTTCAATAATCGCGTCCGCTTTTTCCAGATCCTGAATGAAACAATGGTGCGAGAAAAGCTTTGTTGTCTGTGAGTCTTTAGGATTCATACAATTTTTGTGTTATTTTGCGATGACTTCTATCATTGACAACACCAGTTGTTTACGCCATTATTGCAACCAGTACCAAGAATTGGTAAAGGTTTGGAACCTGAAACGATTACATTACATCCTGACTTTGCCAAATTATCTGCCTTTTCATTGCTGGAGACACCTGAATAACAAGGGATCTATGCAATAATATTATAATTGCTTTCACGTAATTCATCAACTTTCACCTAATTTGATGCATTGCATCTAAATCAGTTAATTTATATAGGGTAATGATTTATGGGGGGGGGGGGGGGGGGGGACGCGGCAATGATTTTTGAAAATAGTGGCTAAAAACGACGTTTAACTCTGCCTGAGGAGGGGGGGATGGCGCATAGGAACGCCCTCTACGTACGCCAGTACTTATAGGTAAATGCTATTGTTAGTAATGCTTACAGTAACTTATAATTATTATTGTTATCGAACATTCGACTGCACCGGCTCTACCAGCACCCAGTAATAAAATTGCTGAATCGAACAGAACAATTTCAAATATTTTGGCTACTTCTTCACCAATTACAGCAAAAAGGAAAAAATGTAAGCCTTCTAGGTAAGGGGTGTCAAACTGGTGGCCCGCGAGTGTAAATGCCTGGCCTTCAAATTTGGTCTACGAAAAATAGTTCTGCAAAAGAAAAAAATCTTTTAAGGTAAAATGTTGCCAAGAAGTAATGGTCGATAACTGCTATAGGTCGCGAGTGGCATATTGCAGGTTACGGCGAAAGATGGAATGATCCTTTTTTCACCATTTCGGTGTACATCACACGATTTCCAGAGATCGTTGCCCTGAGAAGTGGTGGTCTCCAAATAATGCCGTGGTTGGTGTACCGCGAAATTTGATCAACTGGTTTCCTGCGCCGGAGACAATTCAGCTTGGGGACCACTGATATGCAGTCTTGCCTGCTTAAATTTTTTTCAACAGAGACTGGCCCGTATAAAATCCAGGTATGTAAATGTGGCCCGCAGCACTGAATAAGTTTGACAGCCCTGATCTAGGTGGTGCGCTTAGAACATTAAAAAAGCAAAACCAAAAGCTGACGATGAGCGATAGACGTATTCATAAGCTTACTTGTGTTTAAGAACCAATTTTAGCATTGCTGGACCTACCCATATTATACTATGCTATTTTTCTCATAAAGTAATTTACTCTCTTCTTACCTTAAAATATATATTCAAGAAGACATTGTAATTATCAGGTTGTACTGTAGTTTACTTTAAGTCCTACCTGTACTGACGCAAACGGATAAAACTAATACCTGTATCAGCAGGCCTGCTGTGGTTCTGGTTTCATTTAAATAGAGCTTTTAATGCATTCAAATTACCCATTCCATAATTACTGGTATCTTAAAACATACGGTAGTCATTGGCAAAATGCTTGTATGGCCATGTTATAAAAGTGTACTAGATGTTGAAGAGATCAACTTTATTTCCTTTCATTTCAGGTTTAGCCCAAGTGACATACAATGGAAAAGAAATTCCCGCTCGACTACAGCTTATCATTGAAAATCGATGAAAATATTGTTCGTTCTTTGTTCTAGAAGATCGAACAAAAATATTTCAAACTTTTAATAGTTTGAAAAAACATTCATCTCAAAATACCTATCTATATGTCTGTGCTCAAGTTGAATCTTCTGATAAGATCAGAAGACCCAGACAAGAAAATGGAAGACAACGGAAGAGTCTCACATACAGTAGATTTGAAAGTCACATTTGAAAGAGACCATCCATATCCCTATATTGACATTTGAGACAAATATGTAACGTTTCAAAGTAACGCGCTACTGCTGAAAAACACGACGGTTTTTGTCTGGGCGACGATTTGCTCACATCGGTTACTTTCAAGGAATGTACTTTTGTGTTGAAAATACTTAAACTTGAAAAGGCGGGAAACCAGGACACCCTACTGTTTTTAGGTTAGCGTAGTTTGCATATGCTGGTAGATGATGTAGTAAAGGCAGGTTTTTCTGAGGTTTTTGCGCAGATATCTGACTTGATAAATTTTTTGTGTAATGACTATAGGGAAACTGATAACGCAACAGTTAAAGCATAGCATAGATATTCTTCTTCTGGGTAACACATTACTTATTGTAAATGTAACAGATCTGTTGATCTCGTCCATAGTGCAATAATATTTTGTTTTAGTTAAAAAATAAATCGGTATTACTTTGCATAATTTGGTTTGGGTTTGTGGAAATATTGATTAGTAGTAAGCTTGTAAGCATGAATGTCAAAAACTTTTATGGTGAGAAAAATTGGGCTGCAATTGCTGGGGGTGAAAATGTTGAAAGTAATGATGACTTTTTACAAGATAGTGATTCGGATAAAGATTATGAGCCTGATCAATTTCCCCCTTGTGATTCATCTGGTGATGACAGCAGTGATTCTGGTAAGTTTTTGTACTCTTATTTTGAAAAAAAGGTGATCAAAATGAGCTTACTTTGCTCTTTATCTCTACAACAATTCTACAGCATTAGTTAGTAACTGTTTTTTGTATTTCAGATGAAAGTCTTTCAAAAATTGGCACCGCTACTGCGCAAAGCCAAAGAAAACGAACAAAGTATTCTTGGAAGTCAATTGACAGCAATGAATTTCCTCGAACGGTTCCTCAATGGCAGGGTAGTTTTCCTGAAACTCAATCGGTTTTGCCACCTGTAGAATACTTTAGAAAGTTCTTTGATGATTCCATAACAACTCACATTGTATACCAGTCAAATTTGTATGCTGTTCAAATAGACCCTACAAATCCGCTGATGCTCACACCTTTGGAATTTGCTCAATTTTTTGGGATTGCTGTAAACATGTCAATTATTTCTTCGCCTCGGTCAAGGCTCTACTGGTTTAGACAGCTTGGTGTTGCTCATATTAGCAATGTCATGAGTCGAAAAAATTTATCCATTTCAATGACAATACGCTCATGGTTCCTCCAGGAGATGACAATTTTGACAGATTGTTCAAGGTTAGGCCACTTTTGAATCATTTACAACCCAAATTTAACAACATACCAATGGAACCAACATACCGGTGGATGAACAGATGGTTCCATTCAAAGGGTCATCATCCTTGAAGTAATATGTACCAAGCAAGCCACACAAATATGGTTATAAATTTTTTGTTCTGTGTGATGCCAAAGGAATAATTTATAATTTTGAAATCTACTCTGGAAAAATAAACCCTTGCAAAAATTACCCAGATTTGGGGGCAAGTTCTAACATTGTGCTGAAGTTGTGTAAGGTCATTCCTTCCAACTTAAACCACTTGTTGTACTTTAATAATTGGTTTACTTCTTATCCATTACTTCATGAATTGTCACAGCGTGGTATATACCGTTTGGGAACAGTTTGATCAAACCGGTTGCCAGGTTGTAATTTGTTGCCAGATAAGCAGTTGAGAGGCCAAGGAAGAGGTGCCCATGAAGAAAAAAAATGTGTTGATGGCAATACTGCCATTAGGGTAATTAAGTGGTTTGACTCCAAGTCAGTCACGTTTCTAACCAGTTTGGAATCGGCAGGTCCTACTAGTACTGCGAAAAGATGGGACAAAGCATCGAAAAACAAAATTGATGTGCCATGTCCAAGAGCCGTGCATACATACAACACGTTTATGGGAGGAGTCGATCTATTGGATTCTCTTATTGGCTTGTACAGGATAAAACTGAGATCCAAAAAATACTACCACAGAATTTTTTTTCATCTCATTGATTTGACTGTTGTGACTGCCTGGCTGCTTTATAGAAGTGACTGTGATGGGTTTGGAATACCAAAACAGAAGCAAAAGTCTTTGTTAGAGTTTAGATGCTGCATTGCTGAAGCTATGTCTAAGGAAAATCAAGTCTTTTCAAAAAACGAGAAAGGCCATCTACTGCCGTTGAAGTTGTTAACCAAGAAAAGAAAGCAAGAGGGCACAATACAAAGCAAATTCCACAAGCATCTGTCAGACATGACAACGTAGATCATTTTCCAGCGTACAAATAAAAAAGGGGTCGATGCAAGCTTCCAGGCTGTAAAAGCAGCCCTTATATTTTCTGCATGAAATGTGAAAGTTATCTCTGCCTGGACAAGCAAAAGAACTGCTTTTTGAAGTTTCACAAGGAGTGAAACTGATATGCTTTGCCTCAAACTTTTCACTGTTGTTGAGTATTGTCAAGCACATTGTGTGGTTGGTGTTAAATTTGACATATAATATAATGTTGGCGCTCGCACTAGAGATGCCAAAATAGGTTAATCATGCTGTATTTATAAACATGTAAAATAAAAACAAAGCAATTGCTGTAAATTACTAAAGATAAACCAAACTTCAGAAAAAAATGAAGTGTTGAATTTTGTAGCTAATGGACGGCTGTTACAAATTTGTAACGTTTGAGAAAAACCGGAAGTGAAAAATTTTATCACCGGATAACGTCCTATTCTAATTTGTAATACCAAGTCATGCATAAACAAATCCGAAAAAAATTTTTATTCACATAAAAAAAATTCCGTCCATAGAGGGATATTTGTCAGGCAGCATTTCTGGGTCTATATGGCATAAAAGAATCAAGACTTAAAAGCAAAGTTCTAAATTTTACAGCTAATGTTTTGGATGGCAGAGGGTATCATGCAAACCATCTAAAAGTAGATGAGGCAACTAAATGTTGTGTGCACGAGCATATCAAACTATTTCCAGCTCGTGAGAGTCACTATAGTCGCACACAAAACAACCATAAAAATATCTTGATGCCTCACTGTAGGGTTAAAATGCACAGAGCTTTTATTGAAGCAAAACCAGACTTTCAACATGCATGCAAGTACACTGTACAGCCTTTATCATCAAATCTTCAATTAAAGGTTAAATATTTGTTGCGAATATCCACGCAATGATATGTGCAATTTATGTGAAAAAAGGATGTGGACATGAAAAACGCCCATTTGCTAGTGACAAAATATTACAAAAAAAGCTTAAGCAAGAAATCGAACTTCTTTATCGAAAAGCAGAAGATTTTACACTCCAGATTCAAGAAGAACAAAAAATGCCAAAACATGCACAGATTCTGCAGTCATTGCAATGGATAATCAAAAGAATATGCCACTGTCACTGACCGGGATATCACAAGAATACTATAAACGCCAACTTTAAATTCAAAATTTCTGCATACGTGTCGCAGTACAAGACCAAGCAACTGTTTTTGTTTATGCTGGCAATGGACCGAACGAAATACTTTCTTGTTTGGATTTTATATAAGGCTCCTGCCTTCTGAGATAACTATGCCGTATATCTTTGCAGACAATTGTTTTTCTCAAAACCAGATATATCATTGCATATCTGTGTGCAGTTGCTAACAGCAGGCTGGATAAAATCCACGTCTTCTACCCACTTTCAGGAATTGTCGCTCGGCTTGCGACAGGGACTAAGGTCGAATCGAAAAGGAAAGAAGACAAAATTACTATGCCCTTCCGATAGGTTGAATTGATTAGAAACCCTAATGAAGTCAACCCATTTAAGATTGTGTATAAAGCGCATCCTTTTGTTGATGATTTAAAAAGACGACTTCACTCCAGTTGTTAGAGAAAAAATCTACAAGGCTGCTTTTGATCCATATTTAACACCTTCAAACAACATTGTTAGCATTAGGTGTTTGTTTTTAAAAGAAGCGTTCTACACAACAGCAGGTTTTCTATGACAGGTGAATGAAGCACTCCCATTGCTACTTTAAAGTGAGAAAAAAGATCAAATCTGATATTGATATGTGGAATCCTAGTTTGCTGTCAAGCATACTTAAAAGTTTCTGCTGTTTAAAAAAGCAAAACTTTTGAATGCCAAACGGCTGCGTTGCGAGATGCTGAATCTGCACAGCACTCTGATCATGAGAAGGAAGTGGAGTAAAATAAACTCTATCTACTGTACTATTCTTTTATGTAGCAGTATAGATGAAACAAATTTTTACATATAGAGCTCTAACAACATCAAGTTGTAGCAAATTTTTCATCGCTAAGTATGAGTCGTTTATGATGTGTGACTGAGTACGTGTTCAGCCACCTTTAAAAAATCTCGCTCTCTTGTAAAAACTTATGCATTTGCCTTCTATTGTCAACTTGTTTGAACCTCCCCCTAAAATGTTTTTTTGCATCCGGTTTGTGTCCCCAACTAGTCACTGGCCAATGTGCCAGAGTGACCAGGGCAAATATTTTATTTTGCGTGTCGAAAATTCGCTATATAAATAATTTGTAATCAAGCAGGTTTGGCCTGCTTTGTAATAAAATAAGCTTTGTAATAAAATTACCTCAGTCCATTATTTGTGCTCAAAAGTGTCTCAGTCCTTTAACTCGGAATAAAAGTTGCTAAGTTCAAATTAATATTTTATAAATAATATTTGATATTAGCAACTAAAATGCCAATAAATGATGTAATAGGTTTAAAACAAAATATGTAGAGGCTGATAAACCCTAAAAACGAAAATCGCTCCAAACTCTGATTTTACGACTCATTTCATAACTTTAAATGCAATTTACTCAAAAGTAGTATTTTGTGACTTAGTTACTTTTCGTTCTAAGCTCTTCAATTATGATCATTAAGTGTTTTGTTGTTTTGACCAGGTTTCACTTTATTTGTTCCGGTATTGCGGTTAGTTGTATGACATAGAATAAATGTGCCATCACATTTAGTGTTGCCACAAGTTTGAGAAGAAAAAAGGTTCGATTAAAAAAATATGCTGAATAAAAGACTAAATTTTTTATACCGATATGGTAGTAATATGAAACAAATACTATCATGGCAAACATGCTTTCATGGCAGACAAAACTTTTTATTAGCAATATTTCCACTTACACTTATATTATTTTGAAAACAATATTTTATTTGGATGAAACAAAGAATTTCCCTACAATATTTGGCTGCTAATACAACTACTGATACAATATGTGAAGTGGGTCTTAAACTAAGACCCACTTTACATATTGTGTCAGTTAAATGGTTAAATGGAAAAAGACAAAAAAGGAAAAACAACCAATTTATAAGCATTGTGGATTGGAACATTGGTTTATGTTGCAGGGCTAGTGACTGCTTGTTATCAAAGGACAGATTAGCTGCTAAAATGATAGCAACGAGATCAAGCCAAGCACCAAAAGTTGCTCAAAAAATCAAACCTATGTGAAAACCTAGCATACAAAATTTAAATATAATTAAACTTGCTTCATGTTTTTGTTTGCTATTTAACATTAGGCAATGTAGTGCTCTAACCAATCTAGTAAAAAATTTATTTTTCGCTTGATTCACTACACGTCAAATAACAATTGACAACAAATTTTTGTTCATTTGATTTTTTAGTGTTTTGGGGTAGCTCAAATAGAAATCTGCATTATTTTTTGTCTAACATCAATAATTTTAAACCTATTTTCAAAAATAAGGTTGCGCTGACTTCGCCGAATTTTATCTCACTAACTGTAAATGCTTAATTAATTTTCTTTCTTTTTTTCAAAACCAAAACTGATTAATTTATTTTTCTTTTTTTCAGATTTACATTTTAAAAATTTTGGAGTTTCTACAAAGTTAAGTGATGACCACAAACAGAGTTTGAAAACTTCTCCGGACCGTTTTTGTTTTGTCGGCAGATATTGTATTAGTCCACCACAAATAAAGCACAAAATCATGCCCAAAACCAAAGTTTCATTGCAGACGAGGCATATTTTGGCTTGAAAATGGATGACCAAAACTAGTCTCTAGTTAGAGATACGGGTTTACCGAAGCAAAACCACTGCTTTGTTCTCTTCTCAGAAAATAAAATTTGATAAATCCTGCCAGCAAGGATTCTAAATCAATGAGACATATGATCTTTGCTAGTTTTTCTCATCTGAACATCATTTGCTTTGTTGTTGTGGTGATATAGATGGTATGTTTCAAAAGATTAGCATGAATAACTTTGCTTCAGACTGGCGTTTGTTTATTGATAGTTTAAAACAGATCTTAAAAGCAGTACTTCTTCTCAACAGAAAAGCATATCCATTGGCACATTCTTTCCAAAAGATAGAATATTACGAAAGTTTAAAAATTTTACTCGAATTCATTAACCCATTATGTCCCAAGTTTTCAATTTTGCGAATTTCCATAACATTTTTTCAAAGCTTGCTTAAATAGGAATTTTAAACATGATGAAGCTCCATTTTAACATTTATTTAACAAAACAAAGAAAATATAGCCTGTCCTCAAATGAAGACACTGGGATAATGAGGTATCTAAAACTATAATTGAAGGAATGTTACTGATTAATAATGACTTAAAAATAATATCACATCCTTTCAAAAAAAATACTTCCTTTGTAAACATGGCATTTAAACATTGTAATAAACACAAAAATAATTGTTTTATTAAGAATGATGAGGAACAAAACTATCTATGCATAACGTTACATTGCACTTGTTGCAGTATGTTCTTGGTTTGGCTTTGCACTCTTGGTTTTGGCATCTTCGTTGTTTAATGCGCTTTTGCAAAAAGTGTTCCTTACGATCAAATCTAACATCAGTTGCAATTTTAGATGGAACTTGAGATTTTTTTCTTCCTGTTGCCTCCTTGAGATCTGCTCCTTTCAAATATGCTACGCAGACTTGTTTCTTGAAGTCTAGGAGGCTCATGAGCTCTTTATCGTTTGCATTGACAAACTTGTAAATAATCCAAGCGTTTACCATAGTCATATCTAATATACGAGTAAACAGAGGCCAGTACCATTTCTTTCCTCGAATGCCAACTAAATATTTCCCAACCAACCAGTCATGTTTATCAACCCCTCCCATGTTTTGGTTATAGCTGTAGAGAACATGTGGCTGTGGAACAGGTCCCTTTGCTTTTCTTTCTTTCTGCCATCACTGTACTGTTTTTGTTTGTTCAACAGTGTCATAGTTTGTACCCACAGTAACACATTTGTTATCCAACCATTTCGCTATAAGGATTTCCTCATTACAATCAAACCTATAATCACAGCTTTCTCTTTTTTCAACAATTTTGAATCTTTCAAAGGACACTTGCTCAACCTATTTTCCCTCATTGTTCCTGTAGCTTGAAACCCCAAATTTCTTAGGTACACCAGCAGTGGATAATTAGTGAATAAGTTATCGAAGAACACCGTGCACGATTGCGGATTTTCCACTACAGACAGCATTTTCAACACTACTTTGGAGCCAAGCAATAACTCACTGTTCTCTTCCGTGTTCACTGTTTTACCACAATATAGGTCAAAGTTATAGCAGTATCCTGATACTCCACATAATGCCCACAATTTGTATCCAAAGCGGATTGGTTTCTGCGTATAAACTGCTTCAGAGAATGATGACCATAGTAGCAAACAATCATTTTATCAATGGATAAATTTTCCTCAAATATGCCGAATTTCATGTAGGACTGTTGCAACTTGTTATAGAGCGGTTTAACTTTGAAGCCTTTGTCATGTTTGTTATTTTCTGCTACTGAATTGTCAATAAAATGTATGAACCTCTTCAGCATCTGGAAACGGTTCCTTGACAGAGCATTCTTTACGAGTGATATTCCTAAGTCCTGGTCATTCGACCAATAATGTCGCTCTGATGGTAATATGTGGTAACTTGAAAATAATAAGACATCAACGAAAGCTTTCAATTCTTCTATGCTCATTATGAAGTTCATTGCATTTTTATATGTGGTAGCATATCGTACTGTTTCTTTTATTATGTGATCATATATTTCAGGTGTCATAGTTGCTCGAATTTTTCAACAGGAGTCGAAGATTTTAATGCTTCTCTCATTTCACGCAAATGAGCTTGATAATGAACATCTCTTGCTCTCAGTTTATTGTATTTTGGGCTAACATGTTTCCACTTAGAAACAGATTCGCACAACTTCCTTTTTTTAGTTGGTTTGGAACAATCGGGCTCATCATCCTCATTTGGATAATTACTTTCCGTGTGTATTTCGAGAGTACCAGAAACATCTTCAACTAAAACATTCGCCCATTTCGTCGTCAGCAATATCTTCCTCATCAGTTAGTGCATCAACATCAGGGGGTACTATAATTACATCACCAAAATTATCATCATTGCCTGTATTTTCATCATGCTCTTGCAACGCTGCAGCTATTTCATCCATTGTAAGGGCTTTCAATTGTTTTCTTGACATCTTGCTGAAGAGAAAAAAACACATAAAAATTTGCAGATCCCTATGAACAGTATTGTCAACAAAATGATCATATAAAAATTTGTTATAAGTTGTACTTAAGTTCTTGTTCACAATTACCAGTTCACGGACCAAGTAATTATAATATAATTTACCAAATTACAAGTTGAAGATATTGCAGAGCATTATTTTACAACACCTTTACTCTGCGAATGAAGAACCAAATGTGTTACGAGTATCAGTGTTTATACTGTTCGTTTGCTGTGCGTGAGTGCACAAGTCATAACACGTTGCTACTGGTAGTCAGGATGTGACGCCCTGATACCATATCATCCCACTGTCCTCATTTGAGGACAGCATTATTCTAATTCATATATATTCTTGACTAGTGTCCAAACGGTTACATATTATTTCTCATATCATTTTCTATACTGTAACGATGATCATATTTCAATAATGTGTGTTAGGATTTGATATACAGTAAACTAGAGATCAAAACAAAACGTTGATTTTAGTTGTTCATTTTATGCATTTTTGTAACTGAAATTACATACTTTTCTGAGGCAATTTTCATTGATCTCAATGCTCATCTTAATTAATTAAAGTGTCAGTAACTGGTTTATATTTTATAAACTTTATAAATTACAGTCATTTAAAAGATATTTTGACTTTTTTAGACTGTCCTCAAATGAGGACAGTGGGATATAATGGGTTAAAGACGTGAATCACAATTGGGACGTATTTTGAGACTTCAAAATGATAACTTTTTTATTAAGTTTGCCCGGAGGTGTACAAACGTTCTTGCTTTTATGCTGAAGAGACAGCAAACCTCATGATGTGCAACATTTTTTAAGAAAAGACTGGCTGGCTCGTGAATAACTTACCCAAGGTTCACACAATGTTACGCCCCACTCGTCCAAAGAAATAAAAATTTTTTTCCGCCTTTATACAATAAACTTGGGTTTGCAAAGCACTTTATAAAAGCGCTGACACCTAAAAGCGAGACATTTCAATGCATTCGTTAGCTGTTTCCAAATCTTTATGAAATAAAGCTTAAAAGTGGCATACTTATTGGACCTCACACAATAAAAATGTCGGCATCAAAGAAAATATAGTAATTGACGTATGACTTGGAAGACAATGCTAGGCAAGCATTTCAAATGACAATAGAAGGCTTCATTGGCAACCATAAAACGGAAGACTATTTAAAGGTCATGTCATATTTGGTAGAAAATCATAAAAACCTTGGTTGTCGTATGATCTTGAAATACAGTTATTGCCTACCCACTTGGATTCTTTCGTCATAAATAAGGTGATGTTAATATAGAACACGGAAAACGTTTCCAACAAGATATTTAAATATTGGGAAAGCTATGCCAAGGGAGGTAGGATAAATTGATGATGGGAGATTTCATCTGGAATTTGGTTTGGGAGAACAGCACCACTTATAAACAAGAGTTTATCAATTGTGCATTTTTGATAACTTGTAAAAAAAAATTATTTTATTCCGCAATCATTAGGTAAGAGATGTTTTTTCACGCATTTACGTGTCATCTTTGATCGTAAATTTACGCTCCTTTAAGATTGTGACATTGATTTTTAAGAAGCATGTCAATAATTACTAGGGTAAATTGGCAACATTTTTGTAAACATGCAAAGAACCTTTTTTCAGCGCACCTAGCTGCAAGTAGTACAGTCGTGTGAGCTTTTTTTTGGGAAAAAATTTTGATGCAGCTGATATTTTGTTTAGACCGTTTCTATACTATACAGATGGTTTAGAAAAAATCCTCATCAACCGCATGATGGTAAACTCCTTTTGAGCCCTTTCTACAAATGACGTCACAACACCTTTGGATCCAGTATATAAAAGTTTCAAGTTTTCCTAAACAGAACACATATATCTTTTAGCATTTTTCAAGGAAATAACTTTTTGCTTTAGCCAGGACTACACAAAAATAGTTGAAGAGGATCAAAACTTTCAAATTTCAGCTTAACTTGAGAAAATGTAATGAAGCGCATACCATCAAACCTAAAAAACCCATTCCACAGCAAAAAAGTAGGGAAGAAACATGTAAACTGTTTTTTTGTTTCGTTTTCATAAATATTATCAAATCATATAACAAAATATATAGATACAAAATAGCTCTCACAGCGTTGAAACGAAAAACTTTTGTCAATGGACTTAAATGAACATTTTTGATTGTGATTATAAATCTGGTGGCAATAAAATAAATGCTTTAGACACTTTTTTAAGTAATAACGGTGAAGTAAGATTTATACTCGAAGATTGATTTTTATGATTGTGCTACCATACTAAAAAAATGACATTACAATTCAATAATGATTGTAAGCAAGCGTCACATATTTAGTAAAGATTTATTTCTATTTTTGGAACCTACATGATAAAGCCACTAATTGATATCTGCATCTGGTGTGGAAAACATGAAAATTCGCCTAAGAATGTTGTTGGTCCAAGGGCTTAAAAACTATGAAGAAAACATGCAAGATGAAAGGAAAAGAAGACTTGCACAAGAAATTGGCTTAGCTTTAAGCTTCTAAATCAAACATTGTGGTGCACGTTAACTGAAGAAAACGCTTTACAGACCCGAGATCGATCAAACGAGCAGTACTTGTAAAAAAGCTTTGATCATCATCCATTGACCATGTGTTCAATTGGAAAGAAATTGCTTTTTGTGTGAAAAGAGTTGCAACCCACGTCATGCGAAAAACAATGACACTTTTACTGCGTACCAATGTGCTCAAACGTGCTCAAAAAAGAAGAGATAAATGTCGAAAGAAATTTTTTGCAAGAACAAAAGGCAGTACGGACTTGGTTGCTGAGGAAGCTGTTTATCATTCAACATGCATGGCACACTTTAGCCTCAACGAGGAGAGCCGAAGGTCTTCTGCAGGTAGACCAGCCAACATAAAAATGACGGAGAGATTTGAGAAGTTTTACGACCACTTTGAAAACTCAATGGATTGTGAAATGTATTCTGTTATAGAGCTTCATGAAAACATGTTGGAGTTTAACTCAAATGAGCCTTTCGAGATAAATTGAAGACTCGCTATAAAGAACGTGTCCATTTTGTGAAAGATGAAGGTCGGCATTGCGAGTTGGTTTGCTTCAAAAACATGACAGACTATATTCTTAGAGAGATGAAAAACAAATTTTCAACAAAAGAAAGTGTTCTGTCAGCTGCAGCTAAAATCGTATAAGCGGATATACAACAATTGAATATTTCAAAATCACAATATCCAAACGAGCAAGATATTGCTGACGATGACAAAAGAAGAAATTGGGTTCTTAAATTGCTTGATCTCTTTATGACGCCGTTGGTTGGCTCCGAGGTAAAGAAACTAAGCATAAGCAAAGCTTTGTACAGGCTGCAAGACAATAACCGCTCCAATTTTATTGGTGTTCAATTAAAGAAGACCTTTGGATCTAATTGACTGGTCAACCACATTTCCAAACTTGGATTTTCAATTACAGGTCATGAAAGTGGTACGACTCAAGCAATCTGTGATTCAGAACGTTAATAATGGTTTCGAAGAGCAGACACACGCTAAACAAGATTACACATTTACACAATAAGTCGAAGATAATGCAGATCAAAATGCTGCTACGTTATCTGTTAGAGGCACGTTTCATGGTATGAGAATTATCTGCTCAAGCAATAAACCTTTGCAAGGCCACTTTGGAAATGTACCACGCCTAAGAGAACAAAAAAAAGCAGGTATATTCGTCAAAAAAAAGGCGTCGAAATAATCTGATACTACAAATCGTCTGATGTTGGCCTACAGAAGCTAAATTTTTTATCTTTTCAACGACTGCTCTTAATATCAACAATTCCACTTGAAATAAATCATGAGTTAATTTGACCCAGTGGATGGTTTTATGATCCTGAAAGTAGAGCAAGGTTGAATTGGTATAGCTTTATGCAGTGTGCAACCAGTGTTTCAACACAAAACAGACGCAAATCAACCGTTCAGTTTCCACGAATCATTGACCTGAGCCCTTCAAATGAAACTTGCATTTATTCGACGCTTTTATTCGTTATTAACCAGCCAAATAGCATCCCTCGTATCATGTCAGACAAAGCAATTGCAGAATCAATGAGATCACAACTGTCAGTACAGTCTACTTTAATGACAATTTTAATCCAAAGCGCATAGATAACGGGGACAATGCTCCGAATTTGTAAAAATCCAAAACTTCCATCATTCAATCGTGGAGCGTAATTATGATAATGAATCCATTTGAGAAGTTAACAACATCAGAGGTCTTTCGTAAAGCGGCAAAAAAGATCGAAGATTTGTGACAAAAGCTTTTCCATCAATCAAGGACTTCATAACTATGGCTTCTTTCCATGAACTGCATTGATGTTTTGAAGCTGTTCATCTTTGCAAAAGGAATATCGAATTGGGAATTACATCTTTTTGCAATCACAAAAATGTTAAATTTGTTTGCATCAACGGATCATACATATTACACCAAAAATGCTTGTCTCTGCTTCCAACAGATGAAGAAGCCGCCACAAACACATCTATAGTTGTACGATCAAATCCTAAACAAGCAGCACGCAATAAAGAGAACCGCAAAAAGTTTCATCTGAATTTGAACAGATCCTGCGATCGAGCAAACTTTTATGTGTTCAATGAAGTCGCGTGGAAGATTGACGGAAAAAAGCGGTATGACATTGGGTTTTGAGTCTGAATCATTCGGCAAGTATTCATGAAGCAATGATGCAACTAAGCAAGGTTCAGATTTTATCAAGTAAGCAACATGAAGAGTTGAGTGCTTCAAGAAGAAAAAGGGATTACGAAGATTGTGAGAAGTTTATGGCCTGGTTGACAACAAAAAATTCATTCTTAGTATGAGATGTAAATTTATTTTCTCTTTCAAACGGTCTTGTGTCCATCGCTGGAAAAGGTGACGTCAATTGTGAACAAGCGGAGCAAATTGGTCAAAATATCCAGAAAGGTTTACATGGATTAGCAATCTTTAACGCATCAATCAAACGCAAAGATATGATAATTCTTAACAGAACAAGAAATATTGATTCAAAAGTCATGCCCGATAGGATGATTGCTGCTGCTGCTGAAAGAGAGGAAACCTTTGAGCAATTTTCACAATTTGAGTTGATTTCAGAGCCATTGTAGATATTCAAGGAGAGTATGATGAGAAAACCTGACAAGTCTTCCCTTTGAAAAGTTCTTCTGCTTGATTCTTCGTCCCATACCTTGGAGGAAATCAACAAGCAAGTGACTTCTATTATCGACGGTGGTGCATTGCTACATAAAGTTTGCTGGAAACAAAGAATGAAGTTTTCGGAAGTTGGAAATTCATGTGTGTAATATATCCAAAATCATCATACCCAGGCTGTTCTTGTGTTAGATAGTTGTGATGACGAAAGTACTAAAAGTCACGAGCACTTGCGCCGAAATTTCGTTCCACAGAGCACGTTTGTGAAAACTGATCGAAGCACTTCACTTCCTTTTACGCAGGATTGCTATCTCAGCTGCATCGAAAGCAATACTGAATTCAACAAGTTTATTTCTACCTTTCTAAGACAATTTGAAGTTTTCAACTGTTCTGGTGGTGGTGACAGTTCCATTGTAGAGAAATCCTTGATTATGCTTCTATTTGAAAGGTCCAGTAAATGTGATTGCTGATGATACTGATATACTTGTTATGTTACTGCATTATTGGAAGTCTGACGTTCATGATGATATTTACTTCGTCCAGGAGTGCTTCAACAAAGCCTGGAGCATTAAAGAATCCAATCCAAGTATTGAAGATATCATAGAAGATCTTTTCTTCCTCCATGCATGGTCAGGATGCGACACAACTTCATCGATGTTTGGCAAAGGAAAAGAAAGCTGGGTTACGAGTTTGCGAAACTCAGAAACACTGAATGAAAGAGAATTCTGCTATTATCAGCATGTCTGGAGTTTACAAATGAGGTCGGAGAAGCATCTATAGCTGCATTCAAGATTTGGTATGATGACAATGAAGATTCAAGGCTTTCTGCGCCCAAGTATGCACTTTCGTATAAGGATTATACAGTAATTGTCCAATTCTAGATACCCTGTATGTAATACATACTTTGTTCACTTTCAGACATGGTAAATATATGCATACGGCATGTAAAGAAACCATTTTACAGGAAAAGCGGCCACTAAAAAAGTGTCACTCGCGATAGACCGCTCCTTCTTATCCTGTAATCACACCTTGGGTTATTACTATTTACATTGGGGATGATGTTTATTATGAGATTTTAAATGTAAATTCAATTCACACACTTGAGAACATTCGAAAAGCGTTGTGCGAATCATGATTACTATGTGTTGTTGTCTTGTTTATTATATTTTAGCAGTAACTGTAATACGCATAAGTGGTACACAAAATTATGCACTGTACAAATAAAACTGTTTCAGAAAATGGCGTTCTAATGTGCGTTTTTTTAATGATAGCAGCCTTACTAGCGTAGTTGTCATTAAGTAACGTATCAATATTTCTTTACACATTAAAAAGGGTTATCTACACATTTTTTTTTGGACAAGCAAGTGTGGAATTAAATTAAATTTACAATTTGCTGCTTTTTGCAGTGTAAAATTTGCTTAAAAGCTTTTAATAATATCTAAAAGTTTTCTTCAAAAATAGCAGTTTGCCACAAGAGTACGAAAGACAATCAAGAGGTCACACGATGAGGTCACAATAAGCCCTAGTTCAAACAATGCTATTGAACATTGTCCAGACCTCTTATATAATACGCAACTGAGTTGAGTTAAACGATGCATTTCTATATTACTGGTATTTTCTTAATTTAGCTAGTGTTTTTTCCCAATTATTGCAAGAAATTTTGTGTTTTAGTGTTACCCTACATTGCCCACATCTCTATTTTCTCAAAAATAGTTTACAAGTTGTTGTCTTCCATGAGTTTTATGATATTTTTACAATCACTTTAGAGTATGGTTACCATATCTGATGGGGCGAAATTTCGGACACAACCGTTCACTCTTTCAAGTATTGGCAGCAGGGTTGGCAGAGTTGTAACTTTTGGTAAAAAAGTTGTTACCTTTGCTGGAAAGTTTGAAATTTGTTACTTTTGTTTCAACCCTACCAAAAGTTGTTACTAGTTCACTTGTTTATTAACAAATATTTTGGGCCCAATTTAAGTAAATAATACTCTGAAATAACGGTCGGAGATGTTGGAGATCGTGTTGTGTTGCCCCAAATAAAGGTGTTTTCCAAAAAAAAGGTCATCACATGTCTCGCTGCCATTTGTGCTGACCGTGTCAATGTTGATTCAATCCAGGTGGCCCGCTCAAACAGACGGGCCACTTATGGTGACTATTAGATTCTAATATTGCAATTTTTTGTTAACTTCTTTTTCTGTTGCTTAATTACAAAAACATCGGACATCTGAGGAAATTTACGGACAGACAAATTATTTCCGGACAGAACACCTGAATTCCGGGCACGTAAGGAATTTTCCGGATGTATGGCAACCCTACTTTAGAGCAAATGCAAATTGCAAATTCACTATTTTTCTGAGACCTTCATCTTGACTAACATTTAAAGCAGCTACGGTTGCAAGTTTTTACTGATCCCAACTCCAAGAAGATGATGTCATACGTTAACTTTGAGCTATGACTCAGCCCTTTTCTAGTTACTCCCACTGAGGTAACACAAGAAAGAAGAAAAAAGCTGATGAGACTAATGAAAGAAGAGTTATCATATAATAATTGGAAGGATTATTGAATTTATAAAAACGGGTAAGATGTTGGCTTTCTTCTTTCAGTTAATTGTGCTCTAATACTTTCTGTGTTTATAACATACTAACAATGGATTGTTTAAATCAATGTTTAAAAGAAAAAGATATGAAAAACTCATCCTAAAATAATAAGCCACAGTGCTTCTTGTTTAGTTTTTGGAAACTTAATATAGGGTGTCCGAAAAGTTACTGTGCAGTATGGGTACATACAAATTTAATGTATTTACAGCAAAGTTTATCAGAAAACATTTAGACAATACAATTTTTTATTTATTTTCCACCATTACGGAACACACGCTCAACCAAGAATGCTCACTGCTTAATTGTCAGTACGATAACTGTATAAGAGTATTCATTTGGACATGTAATAAATGAGTAGTAGTTGTTATAATGATTATCTTGTTTTCATATTAGCACATAGCTATTGCGTCACAAAACCAGCCATTGTAAAAATATTTTCTACTGCACAAGTAAATTTCGCACACAATTGCTGTTATAACGACAAACTTGTTTTCATATTAGTACCTAATTATTGGGTCACAAAACCAGCCATTGTTAAAAATATTTTCTACTCCACAGTAACTTTTCGGACACCATGTATTTGCCAAAAATCTTTGCTATAAGCTAAATATTAAGTGCGCCCTAATAATTTTAAATCCAGTAAATTTAAGAAATTAAAATATCATTACATTTTCTGAAGTGTTTCTGATAAGAGGTGCATCAAAAGGCCTTGCTATGTTCTTCAAGTGTATCTGCCGTTGTTTGGTAACATATACCACGCCCCCAAGTTGCCGTGCACCCAATTAAGTCTCCAATTTACCAAAAACAAAAATAACTTAAACGGAACTATTACACAACGTTTTATAAGTATTTTTTCTTATGGTTATGTTACCTTTTTAATAGTGGTTTTACTGAGTTAAGTGTGTCACTTAATGCTTGTAGTTTACTACCTTATAAAGCAAGCTCAGTTTTGCAGTCGCTTCCGCAAATGTGCAGTAGCTTGGGTGTAAAGGGTTGTGTTAACATGGCATTAAGAAAAAGGTAGTCGGTAGAGTTAATAAAATGAGCTTGTCTAGCAATTTTTAAATCTGATCATTGACCTGGTCGTTTAACTCGTATGAAAATGGTCGTTTTTAAATTAGTAGGCTGTGTGTTTTTTTGCGGAAGTTGCTTTACTTGTATCAAGTGCAGCTTACTTGTAGCTCAAAACAGAAAGAAGATGGTTTTACTGCTTGGGACACAAAAGAAACATTTTGCTGAAACGTATTTGTATATCAAAACGAAAAAAAGATGGTTAAGGATTTGCTGGGTTTGGAAAAAACTGCTGACAGTCTTGACTTTTAATCCATTTTTATCGGCAATGCTCAAAGAGTTTTTCACTTCTCTGCATAGACGTCATACCTTGTTTCCTGTAGGTGTCTGACGGCATTTTCATTTCAAGTTAAAGGTAAAGACCTACCCTATTTGTCAAATCAACTTTTTTAAAAGTGATTATTTTGCTAGTTTCGGCTCAAAAGAAAGGTGAAGAATACCTTTGTTTTGAGATTAACTTTTTAAAGCGAATATTTTGGAATTTATGGGATGCTAGGGGACTGACAATATTTGCGGGAGCAGCAGCTCTTGCCCCTCTACTTTTACCCCAATCCTTGTTTGTGTGTACGGGATTATTTTTTATATATTAATCGCTTTGTTTTGGTCTCGAAGAATTAGTTGTTTAAATCTTGTTTGTGTGATAGGTGCTGACGGATGCTTAGTGCCAAGGCTGTTGAAATGTTGCTCCAGTCTTGCATATAAGCCTAAACTGTTGAAAAAGGGTCTGCTATTAACAAACAGTCATAAAGTCAGCTTAGACATTTATTTGCCATAAGAAAAATTAATTTCTCTAACGCATATAGGAAACTGAGGATGCGTTAGCGAAATTAATTTTTCTTATGGCAAATAAATGTCTAAGCTGACTTTATGACTGTTTGTTAATAGCAGACCCTTTTTCAACATTTACTGACACGGAGTAAAGTCGCTTGAATAGACTATCCTGCTAGGGTTTGATTACTGTTTTCCAATTTTTATTGTTATTAAGCCTAAACTGCTATTCAATTTCGCCAAATTTTTTCTACAAAACCAGCCTCAAGCAGTCTACTCTCGCATAAAATAGTGATGTTTCTCTAAGCCATAGCATAATATGCATGATAGCCTAAGTTGGCCATTGGCAAGCTAGGTCTATTTTGTGATTGAAATAAGCCTACTAGATCATTTTAATAAAAGGTAAATTTATTGTGTTTGTTGGGTCAAAAAGTTAGTGGGTCCATTATATAGGTGAAAACTAATGGAATGTAAATATAAAGCTTTAGTCATCAACCATTTCATTGCACTCTTTTACAAAGAATAGGTGAAAACTCTAACGTTTTCGTCTAGCTCTCTTCAGGAGTTATCGCTAGAATGAAAGCCTGGTGTTGATGGCGAGGTATTTATAGCGAAAGCAGCTGGTGAAAATGTCGGAACGTTCTGATTGGTAGACAACCAGACGTTTCGTCGAGTCCGAATCAATGACATAATTTTAGTGTGTAGACGAATTCTTTCTGGTGACAAAGCTCGGGTTGAAGTATTTTGACGAAAGTTGCTCTCAAGGTAGATAAATGAAAAAGTGATCAACAATGAAAAATGCACCTCTCACTATGATGACAATCAATTTTCTATTTTGGCTAAAGGAAGAACACTTTTTCATTTATCTACCTTGAAAGCAACTTTCATCAAAATACTTCAACCCGAGCTTTGTCACCAGAAAGAATTTGTCTACACGCTAAAATTACGTCATTGATTCGGACTCGACGAAACGTCTGGTTGTCTACCAATCAGAACGTTCCGACATTTTCACCAGCTGCTTTCGCTATAAATACCTTGCCATCAACACCAGGCTTTCATTCCAGCGATAACTCATGAAGAGAGCTAGACGAAAACGTTAGAGTTTTCACCTATTCTTTGTAAAAGAGTGCAATGAAATGATCGATGACTAAAGTTTTATTGTAATTTTGTACCACTTCTCATCTTTTCAAGTAATGTAAATACTAAATATCCATATTATTTGGTATTTCTCACACTAAATATTTATATTATTTTGGGTATTCTCACACTTATACTGTTGTCTTACAATAAAATTCAGTTTCAGAAATGTTTTTGTGAATGGCTAGAGCTGGTGATAATGCTAGCAATACTATTAGCAATTAAATCGAAATCAGAAAGAAATTGGTTTTTCTTTCCACATCACATTGCATTGAAAGCGTTTACAATTTTATTTTTATATCCGCTTGCTCCTCTGCATGTAGAAACTGCCTCAAAAGATGTAAGTTAATAGCACCTTTAAGCCTTAATCTAGTCGGGCCAAAAACGACATGCAGGGTCACAGCTGCTCTGCTCAGCACAAAAAAGTTAGAGTAAATCGAAGCAGCCAATTTGCTTGCTGTGCTTTTGGGAAAGCACCGTCGCGCAGTTTGATGTAAAAACTTGCAAACGGCTTGGTCAAAAATGAAGCGACATATGACTACAAAACAGGATTTGCGCAATCATAACTTTCAAAAATGAGTTCAAAAATGTTTAGTTATTGCTTTTAGCAATAACCTAGATGTATCATCATGGAATGTTTGCAAAAATATTTTATCGTTAAAGCATTGCACTTTAGATTAGTTCTGCCAAGAAAGTACAGCCGTAATAAGTAAACAAAAAGAAATTTATTCTTAAAGTATCAACAGGCCTTCTGTCACAATGGTTTCTTGATACCAAAAGTACGGCACATGCCACCAAACAAAATCTTAGTGAGCATTTGCAGAAGAAAACACCACATAAAAGCCAAACGAGTATTAAACTAGGAACTTTTCGATTAGTCGGTTTGTTGTTGTAGCCAGCAATAAACTAAATAGTCTCAAAAAATATAAACACTAGTAATATTAAAAAGCAGAGCAGTTGCAATAAAAAGTCAGGTAAAACAAAAAATTGCTCAAAAATGATCACCAATATTGTACTGCATCATACAGCAGTCAGTCCATTACAACCTGTCAATAACCCTCGACCGGTTTCGACCTTATTGTGTTTCATCAGGCGGGTGTAAAAGACACAAAACAATAAAAATGTATAATACTTAGGCTAATAAATCTAGTTAATTCTACCATTTTTGAGCAATATTTCTATTTTACGGTAGTGTGATGCTAAAAGCTGATCTCTTTAAGTAGGAGATTGCCTGAAAATTGATAACTAGTAACTAGCACCCTCTGTATTAAACAAAAAGTAAATTTTTATTGAAAGCCATCTGCCTTTTGATGTCACTAATCAAAGAAGTAAATTTATGAACGCGTGCTTCTGCTGTAGTGTAACCCAATGCGTTTACTCGCACAAAAGCTCCGTAAATTGATGTCCATTACTGTTACGTATCTTGTGTAAACGAGTCTTAAGAAATTCCGAAGCAGTTGTGGTAAATTTCTTTGTATTTTTAACGCCATAGATGTCTTCTTGCAAGTCCGAAGAATAAAAAAGCTCAGTGTCACAAAAGTTTTACCTGACGAGACATGACGTGAGAAAATACGTCGGTTGAAACGTCTCCCTCTCAACGCGCTGTTTTTAGGAACAAACAAAGTAATGTTGGCAGCTTGACGAAGACGGACAGAATAAAGTAAGTTGTTGCGAAGAACCTGCCAATTACAAGAGCATAAAAAACTCGCTCTTCAAACAGGATTATCAACTTAAAGAAAGGTAATGATATTTATTAAGTACAATATGCGGAATTTTTTTGATGGCTCTATTTTCTTTAAGGAATTGCTAGTTGAACAATAAATTATATCTCGCAAGGCATGTAGTTCGTTAGTTATCGTTTAAACGCGGAAAACCTTTCACTGCCATTCAAAAAACAATCTGTTTTCGGCTGGAAGTTGCCAGTTCTGCTGGCATTGTAAATTTCTACCACAACCACTGAAAGTAGGAAAATTGCTGTAAAAGATCGTTTTGAAGATACAAATCGATTTCGGGGACAAGACAGGCGGAGACATTATGGAACTATACGTTTGTGTCAATACTTGTGTTTGCCCTTGCAAAAACATGGAGCTTGGGTATGATCTAGCAACCTTTTTACTTACTTTTTGATAGAATCTTCCCGTGCCATATAATCCTTCACTGAGTATTTCATATAAATTTCCATTGCAGATGTAGCCATCCCCTGAATTTATTCATACTTACTCAAAATTTATTCAACTAATTTATTCACAAAATAAATGCTTAAGTTTTTATTCAAGTGTTGGTTTTGTCTGTGTAACTGATTTATATTTATTGATTTTGTGTTTAGTCTACGTTTGATTTGCTGTGCAATACATCAATGCTTCTCAGTTGCAATAATGTAGTTAACTTTTTTTTTATATGCGTCTACTGTTATCAAGATTTATCACCTGAGTCCATCTAATTAGTGGTTTAATTGCAGCTTGGTGCATTTTCATTTTTTGTATATTTTACATCGGGTAAGTCAATTACATATTAGTTTTCTTTTCCGATGTCTTACCTGCATAATCAGGATTGCAAGTGCAGTTGATGCCGATTTTATTGTCTACTTTCGATATGAATTCGCTGCAGTGAGCTTTTCTTGCACAGCCTCCGTTATCGATTGCACACGAGCGGGAAGTAGTCGGTGAGGAGTCATCAGGAACGCAAGATTTAATACCGTCTCCATGATAGCCATTTAGACATTGGCATCTGGCCTTGTTTGGACTTGCATACTCACAACGTGCTAATGCATGGCAAATGGGAGCTGTTGTTTTGTTGGTACAAGGATCAAACCCGGAGCATATGTATCCATCTCCTGCTCAAGCAATCAACTATTCAAATGGTTGTACATATCGCGTTCATGCACTCCATGCAATTTATTTTGAGCGGTCAATAACAATGCTCTTTAACCGTTTTGTGACGTTGAACCCCTGATTTATCTTTCAATTGTCTTGGAACCCCCATCACTGAAAATTCATTGGAACTGCACTGGCTCTTGCTTCCAACACAAAGCAGTTAGTCTAAGGATTCTCCAATTGGGGTAGGCAAAAAAAATTTTTGAGTATTCGAGCAAATGTTTCGCACAGGCATATCAAAAATTTTTGAAAACGGTCTATGGTTATTGGCTGCTTCGACCTATTGTCTATTTACAATTTATATATCTACCATACTGTTTACAATTTTTTCGACAACCTATTATTTACAATACTATTTACAATTTTCAAAATCATTCCAGCGAGACCATCATACAATAAGCTGAGGATCTTAGTGCAAAATCTTTAAGATTATATTAATATTTAAGCACTGTTTATAGTGATAGCTAACAAATTGTATCCTTTCTTTGTTTTTCTATCTTTTCATTGTTACCATTCGTTAAGCTTACTTACAAGTGCGCTTACAAATGTAAAGGCGCCGTCGCGTGCAAGATTGACTAAAAGTTTAATGGCTATCTAATATAACATGAAATATAAGCGCACTTTCAAGTGGATTTAAGAAAACCACTTATGCGTCCCCACCATAAAACAGCATCAGTAAAAATTGACTTCGGTTGGTATTTTCATGCTTTCCTGGGGTGTAAGCCCAAGCTTTTGATAACGGGATGTTCTAACCGGTAACATCACCTTGGCCACTTGCCTACCAAAGCACGCCGACTACCTGAATTTTGGTACAAAAATGCTGAGGCCTTATGCTTGGTGATCTATAAAGCTGGGATTAATCGCGCTCTCAAATAGTGTGTAATTTTTTGCGCAATTGTTGATCAATTCCCCTAAAGATCATAAACCTCAGCGTTCATGTACCAAAATTTGCACAGCTACTCGAATTTCTTCGGTGGCCGGATGGTTAAGGCGGTGTTCCCGGTTAGAAAATCCTATTACCAAAAGCCTGGGTCATATTCCAGGCAAGCTGGTGCAAATTGCGGGTTCAAATGGATACCGCTTTGTGATGGTGACGTATAACTGGTTTTCCTTGAGGCTAACATTCTAATCGAGGGTTTGATTTCGGTTCTAGATAGACCACTCTTCCATTGGCCCTTAATATTCTATATTTGAAGACCTTTTATGTATAATATTATTTTTGCCCAATTTTATTAAGAAAAACCAAGTATCTCTTAATGTTTTGTTGCTTACGCTTTTTCTCAACTTAAAGACCTATTTTTTAATGATCATCTCAATGAAATCAAATTTTGCTTGGGCTTATGCTATAACTTCTTTTAGGGATATGGCACACATTCAGGTTCAGCTCTCAAACAAGTAGCTGAAAAATATTTTGGACATTTCTGGCTTTGTTATATACCAATTTTAAGTTATACTAAGTGCATTTTATATTATTGGTTTCGCAAATGAACTATTAGTCGTATTGTCAGAGATTCGTTGACGTCCTGATTTTGAAAGACTACGTCCTAAAAATGATGTCACTTTGTGTTTTAGAAATGCCCTTATTTTTGACAATGTGCTCCTGCTTTGTTTTATTTTCAGCAATATATAACTATTTGAGTCGATTTTAATGTAAATTTTTTCAATGCCCCGTATTTGATGTTTACCACGTATTGTTAAGTTAAGCGTTCTCCTTTTGGACGATGAAATTATGGCCACCTTTACTAACAAACGTCTTCTACTGTGAAGGGCTTTATTTTGAAGATTAACTTTGCGTCATCTACAGGTTTTAAAAAATAGCTCTTAACATTAACTTGTCGCTGTGTATGAAATGCAAATAATCCATTAATAAAAACATAAAGAACTAAAACAGAACCGACATAGATTAATTCTTATTAATTTCAATCATAGCGAGAACAAAAAACAAACCCACCGACATATGGTCGCTTGCACGCACACATAACGCTGAATCCGTGCGATTCACAATCAGCATGAACCGCGCAAGGATTTGAAGCGCAGAAGTCCATCGGTTGGCATAAATAATTCCCACTCCCAACATATCCATACTTGCATTGACATTTTCCATCCGACATGCAGATTGCATTATCAGCACATTGTGATCCACATGTAGCGTTATGTGTCACTTGCTAGTAATAAATAGGAGCAAAAATCATGCAATCAGTTCTGTAAAACAATGCCCATTATAGCTTGTTTTACCTGGTCGCATCTTGGTCCTATCCACAATTGATCGCAATGACAGAAACCACTTCCAATTCTTCCCTCTTCACACTTGCCATGAAGAGAACAATTACACAAGCGACAGTTCTTTCCAAATCTAACAAATGCATTAGAATTGTCATTTTGAATTAGCAAGTTTTACCAATATCATTATAACACACTCGTTAAAATTAATACAAGACTTAATTTTGGTGACTGCAAGGTCGTCGTATGCTTTGGTTGTTTAAATCTGCGTTTAAATTGTGAAGAACCTAGACAAAAATTGTTCTCGTACAACATTGCTTAAGTAATCAACCTAACTGTCGCTACAAAAAAAGATAGCAGACATGCAGATGCAAATAAATTTGTTGTAACAAACACACCTGCCCTGCGCACACAACTCGCAAGCCACTCCAGAGTAGCCCTCTTCGCAAACACAACGCCCATCCCCATCAAGTCCTTCATTGCACCGACCATGGCCACTGCAGATAGCACTGGGGAAGCCGGATGCTATGACCAAGAAACAAATATTTAATTCAAAACGCTTGCAACAAATTCAATCATTTGTTGTTCTAAGCCACAGCCTTATTGTAATTGGCAAATAGCAAAATATACTTTAAATTGATGTTTGCAAGCATGCGCACTTTTGATCAGGTTACAGTCATTTATAACTTCGTTGAAAAAGTGGGTATAATTAAAAATAATTTTGAAAGCTCAGAAAAACTGTTGTGATGTATCTCATCGCGGACATACTTACCAGGACATGGATGGCAATCTTTACCATAAAACCCCCCACAACACTTTTGAACAATTGTTCTTCTTCTGCAGATTGGCCGGCAACCAGCAATTGTGGTTGGTGATTGAAATATGAACTAAAATGTTACATGAGGTAAGAAAAACAGCATAAACAATTAGGCAAAATTAGTTGAAGTGAAAACATTTTATTAAGTTCAAGAAAAACGGGCTCTCAAAAGTTCGCTTTGGGCCCAGAACTTTTGCCAAAAATAATTTCGGTAAGTTGATTCCAACAAGAGGTAGCTACCTCAACTAAAAATCACGAAGGGTCCTAACCTCAACAAAACCGCTGGGCTACAATGTTTATTTTGGTGTTAAAAAATGCAGAAGGTGCACCTCGATGTTTAAAACAACTTTTTCTCCCATTTTGATGACAAATTTGTCTAAAATGAAAAAGCTCTTTGTAGTGTGCCACAACAAAGCAAAATCAAATATGCTTATAAGCTTCATTCATTTATTTATACCTATGAGGTCATGCTCTATTTTTGTGTGTTTAGTTCGACTGGCCGCCACGACTGGTTCCACCCCTCTCTTTCATACAAAGACAAAGAAACAGAGTCAAGTGTCTTACCCAAAGGCACAACTAAACTGGCTTTTCTCCACGCACTATCTCTTTTGTGCTGAGCCCCAAGCATAAAAGCTGTAAACACCAATTTAAAGTTTTTTTAATGCGACTCGACGAGGAAATTGAAACCACGTCGGTTGACTGCAAAGCGGACGCTTCAATCACTACATCACAGCGCCGGTGCAAGCTTAAATATAAAAACTTAAATCAAATGATGATCACAAAAACTCAGCGTTTCATCATCATTACTTTCGCTGATCACCAACGTTTACCATGATTTAGTCTATTCTTTTTAGAAGTCCTTGCGTTTATAATTACACATTGATCACGTGTTTTGCTTCAATATTCTGCAATAAAATGTCTAGATGCTGCATCAGTATCTAGACTTTAATAAATAAATTTGTTGCAACAAACTTCAACAACTTGTTGAAACAAACTTGTTGCAACAAAATTAATAAATAAATTTGTAGCAAAAAAAAGAAGAAGATTCTGCATTGAAATGTCTAGATGCTGAATCAGTACTGAAAACATGCTAACAAAAATTGGTTGACAAGTATTTTGTTTCAGGTTTAGAATATCAGAAGAAAACATTTCAATTAACAAACAAATCAAATACTCCGTGTTTTGAATTATTTTGTCTAAGCAAAAGTATTGATATTATCAAACCTCGTGCATTATCATTTGTTTAATAAGCGGCAAAAATACACTAATCATAAAAATACCAAAGTAAATTGACAAAAATACTGTCTGAATTTATACATGTCACAGGAGCTGTTTCTAACATAGCAATTTAACATATTCAAAAATTGCACACTATGATTTAAACTAGATCTTTCTGTTGAAATATGTAATGAGCTTCCGGGAACGAACTTTGTGGTGAATCAATCAGTTTTGGTTTTCAAAGCCAAAAACAGCTGAACAAGTTTTGCCATTATCTTTATATTGCACTCAATTGCCTGCTTATGGCATGAACGAGTTAGTTTTGATTTTTGTGTGTAAGGTAGTTCATGATCTGTAAAGTTCCCCGTTGCTGGTAGTTCACCGACATTGATTGAAGTTAGATCAATTAGTTTGTGATATACTATGTCGTGGCATTTACATTGACTTTTTGGGATTTGAAATTTTTGTACAAAGCCTGATTTAAGAAGCAGATTTAATTTTGTAATTGACATCACTAGGATAGTTCGTGCTCTTCTTTATTTTTAATTCCAACGTAAAAGTTAGCTATCCTTCTTCCCGTGCTTAAATTTTTGTAAACACTCAAACCTTAATTTTCTTATCTTCATTTGCAAGCATTGGCAAAAGAATATTTTCATGATGTGCGAAGAACGCATTTTGTTTGAAAACCTTTAAAGCAATTGCTAACAGGGAAAACAGAACAATCGGCAATTTGAAACCTCGCAGATTATGAATTACTTCACATACAAAAATCAAAACTAATTCATCTAGGCTATCATCTGGCAGTTAAGTGCAATATAAAGATAATGGCAAAACTTGTTCAGCTGTTTTTGGCTTTGAAAACCAAAACTGATTGATTCACCACAAAGTTCGTTCCCGGAAGCTCATTACATATTTCAACAGAAAGATCTAGTTTAAATCATAGTGTGCAATTTTTGAATATGTTAAATTGCTATGTTAGAAACAGCTCCTGTGACATGTATAAATTCAGACAGTATTTTTGTCAATTTACTTTGGTATTTTTATGATTAGTGTATTTTTGCCGCTTATTAAACAAATGATAATGCACGAGGTTTGATAATATCAATACTTTTGCTTAGACAAAATAATTCAAAACACGGAGTATTTGATTTGTTTGTTAATTGAAATGTTTTCTTCTGATATTCTAAACCTGAAACAAAATACTTGTTGAATTTACACGTCTAAATTTTATGTGCAATGTTCTGAGTTTTAAACCCGCAGTCTTTCGATTACAAGTCTGACACTCCGTTCATCACGTTGTACTGCTACTATTAACAATTTGAGCCTTTTGCCCCGAGCTTTCCAAAATTTACGTGTGCTTGATTTGAAGATCAAGTCAAAAATGTATGTGTACGAGAATAATTGAGACTTGACAACGGGGAGAATGGTCGGAAGATTTGTAACTGTCGGAAGATTTGTGTAATATAATTGTTGGAGGTTGTTACTGCTGTTTTTGGATCACAAGTATACTGAACATTATATATATATATATGGATTTGGTTCGGTCATAGTCTGGTAAGCTCAATTGCAAAATTTGTTTTTGTTACCTATTTATCCCGCTGGATTTTTCTTTTTATCGATTGTTTAATATCTAAATTATTAATCAGAAATTTGACAATAACTTGTGTTATGACTGAACCCGTAGTTTGATCCCGTTTTTGTGTATATGGAATTTAAGTATAACTTGTGTGTAATTAAACTCGTAGTCTGGTCTCGTCTTGTGTATGTGAACTTGTGTTGTAATCGAACCCGCATTCTGATCTCACTTGTGTGCTTCATTTGGTAATTTATATCCGTGTTTCAGATAACCGTACTTCTTCACGCTCCCCCACTTTGATGCAGCTTCAATATACTAAATTTTATAACATCTGCTGGAAGTGCGAGATTTGGAGTGCGCGTCAATTCGGCTATACATCTGTCTCAGCAGTCTCAATTTTCTAAAGACTGATTTCATAGACTGCTGTTACAATACTTGTCAACCAATTTTTGTTGGCATGTTTTCAGTACTGATGCAGCATCTGGACATTTTATTGCAGAATGTTAAAGCAAAACACGTGATCAATGTGTAATTATAAACGCAAGGACTTCTAAAAAGAATAGACTAAATCATGGTAAACGTTGGTGATCAGCGAAAGTAATGATGATGAAACGCTGAGTTTTTGTGATCATCATTTGATTTGTTAATTTTTTTTTATATACAGTATAAGCTTTCAAAAATATCTGATTTTTCTTAGTTGTGGCACACTACAATGAGCTTTGTCAATAAAATAGGAGAAAAAGTTGTTTCAACGGTCATAGGAAAGTGCACCTTCTGCATTTTTTGACACCAAAATAAACATTGTACCCCCAGAGGTTTCTGAGATATAAAGTTTCGTTGAGATTAGGACCCTTCGTGAATTTTTGGTTAAGGTAGCTACCTCATTGTTGGGGTCAACCTACGGAAATTATTTTTGACAAAAGTTTTGGACCAAAAGCGAACTTTTGAGAGCCCCTTTTTCTTGAACTTCAAAAAATGTGTTCACTCCAGCTTATTAAACACCTTTACAAAACAAATGTTGTTTAGAGAAAACAAGACTGCTAGCACACTTTAGAAGCACATCGAAAAGTGTATGTACTTCAGCTTAACAAAGGTTGCTTTGATTCGAAAAGAAAACTTTCTAACGTCTCTTGCGCTGATAGAGGGAGAAGTTGTGGTTGCTTTTTGACCGGAAACATGGCCGCGTTGTTGGGCATTAAAAATGACACTCTAGGAAAATTTACACTGCTTATGCTTGAAAGTTTTGTAAGCAATACCAGACACTGCAAAGTAGGTCTGATGAACACAAGTTGTTTCATGTGCGATGAAAATGTTTTCTTGTAATTGGATGGGCAAATAAAAGTGAATTGGCTAACTCAATTTATCTTACCCAAAAACATCATTGATGGCACTATAAATGGTTTCTGTACATGTTTCACTATATTGTATTAATTTGTGATAAATTTTCTGGTTGCAGCGTAAAAAATTCTTCAGCAAAATCAAAGAAATTTTACAAAGTTCTACAAAGTTCAAAAATGCCAATTTACAATTAATTAACGTTATTTCCAGCTCTTTTTTAAAGTGTGAGAGAACTTGTCCACCAAAAAAAAATAATTGTAAAATATTTTCGAAGAACACCGTCAGCCAATCTTCACTTAGTATCGGCTGCCAGTCCAAAGTGATCTTGAAAAGTGCGTTTCAGCTGACTCGGCACGTTGTCTTGCAATGTATTGACTCGATGTTTACTACGTTTACAGTGCATCGCCAGAACTGCTCTTTTGTTGAAGAGTCCACCTCTACGGCAGACTCTTGATTTGTCAATTAACAGGCTAAGCAGTGTGAGGAGGAATGAAAAAGTTTCGTTTAAAGTTGGAAAGATGAGACGACACTATAATTACGTCAGTTAAAATTTTTGCACCGTTTGAAATTTCTAGACCAACATCTGCACAGTTGCGCCATATCCTACTCTGTAAGTGATTACAGAATCAGCCTACCTAGCGTTATGCCTTATCACATAACTTGTAGAAGTAATCAAAAGCAATCCGCATCACATATTTCTGCACAAAGAGAATTAATAACCGAATCTATCTTTAGATCTTTTAGCTCTTAGCATGTTAAAAACAATGCTGGGAGTGGTATTGGAGCCCACATCCACAGCATCCATCTAGTCGGATAATGGTCACTGGCTTATAGATGTAGAGCATGACTCAATCAAACTTATTTCTAAAATCATTTCGGCCGTCCCAACCTGGCTTTAACGTGCCGGTAGGTGAAACATCTTTATATAGATCCAAGTATTTATTCTCTTGATAGACAACTATTTTTAATAAACAATTTCTTTGTAATAACAAAGTACGAAATGCATTAGCCGAGTTAGGTATTTCATCACTAAAATAAGCTTTGACTGCAAACATAATAGCTTATTCGACAAGTGATCATTACTTTTGACCATTCGAGATGAATTCAATTTATCGCTTTCTACACTTAATGTATTGCCTGAAGTTAGAGCGAAAGCAGATATTAAGAGCAGGTTTAATTGAAGTCTTTATTAAAAAATATTTTGAAGTAATACTAACCGGACGACTTGAGGTAAAGCAGTTGGCTTTCTTTTGCCCCACCTTTTTGGTGCCCGCTGGACAGTGCATTATTGAGTTAATACACAATGAGCATGTGCCATCGATGTCAGTTTGGTTGACCACATCACACCGACCTCCTACAGATGGGGGTTCAAGTACCTAAACAAAATATATAGAACAATGATCATACATGTTGCTTTACTGTTTTTAAATATGTCAATTAGTTTTTTTGAGAAGCTATAACAGCAGACTCCATTCCTACCATGCGACTCGCGAACCGCTTTATCAACTGATCAATTCTAGGGAATGATTTGCCAAAAATAGCCAATAGCATGTTGCTTCATTGGGCTCCTTTAGATTATCCTCGGCTGATTATATTCGCTGCTCTCTTTTTATAACTGGCCACACGTATTCGCTATCTACTCTAAAAGGCAATAATTGACAAGTATTTTAAGCCGTTGTTGAAATGCTAACTGACAATATAATCATTAGCATCATGCTTAACACAACTTTTTTCTCTTTCGCCACGAGGAACTATTCTCAGAAGTTTGGCCAATATCTATTTCACTTCTGTAGTCAAATCGGATAATGACAAAAAAAGCTGTTACAAAATTTTACAAAAAAATTCTTTGCTATTAAAAACATGTCGAGAGATTTTGTTTCAAAGCTAAATCTTCAATTGGTCGGCACAAACCATTTTTGATCTTACACCTAAATAGTTGCAACAACTCACCGCGTTAATAAGGTAAAGAGAAACTTTCAAAGAGTCGGTCAAAAAATATTGATTCAAAAGAGATGCTTCGATGACCGCTTTGCCTCCATTGATAATGATCTGACCAGGAGTTGTAGCGGAACAAGCAAAAGAAAGACTGTAAAATATCGAAGTTGTAGCTTGTTACTTATTATGTTTTATTACCCTACAAGTGGTATTTACCTCGACCCCTGCATGGAAGTAACCTCACCAGATTGGAGAAGAGAAATCGGTTTCAAATTACTCTGTGACACAATGTGATACCTAGAAAAAAGTAACACGTGAGTAGTAATGGCTTCCACTATTTATAACAGAAAGAAAAGTGAATAAGTTACTACCAGTTCTTAACCTAATTCACAATTTTTGAAAAATGCAGGAGTTATTTCTCACATTGCGCTGTTCAGTTGTGGTTCTGACTTGCAAAAAATGTAAAGCGTTGGTTTGAGAGCAGTCCTCCTCCTGTTAGATTGGCCTATTTTGTTATTAGCTCAAGTTGAGCTGAGATTTATAACGCCAAGATAGAACAGGAACTCTTGATCAGCCGTGATCTGCACCAGCGCAGCTCAACTGGCGATACTCTGAGAGGTGCGTCACAAAGAGTTATGAGGATGGCTAGCAACAGAAAGTTTGCGTTCAAAACATTTTTGCGCAACAAAACTTGTAATGTTTTGTAATCAGGCGCGATTATATTTTATTTTATGATATTGCAATGCCATGAAAAATAATCAGTCTTTAAGCGTCTTTTTTCTCGCTGAAATAAAGCACTTTTTATTTTTTCTACTGGTGCAACGAGCAGTCATTGCGTAATGACTCGAAGGCGTTTATGCAGCCCACAATGCGCTGGCTTTCCATAGTAAAGTTTTGTATATTTTTCGAGTTATAAATTGCAAGGGTGTCGACAGAAGAGGGTTAGGGCTAGGCCACCTATAATACAAGGCCTTTCATTCTGTTTGTGGCATCATAAAAGTGGTCTTTTGTCTGCTTGCGCTGTTGAGTGCTCACACACAGCGAGTTGTCACTTGTCACATGCTCTGTGCATGCATAGATTATTGCGTTAGTTCCAAAGAAAATAATATACAGCAAGAAAGTTGGTAATCACGTTAGGAATCGTCAGAGGTTGTATAGTAGAAATATAGACAAAGTTTTGAATACTAGTTTAATCTATTGGACTCTAGTAAGCACATTTTGTAATTGAAAATTTTGTTAGGTTTAAAGTAGGAATGACTAAGTACTGGTTAGTTACGTACACTTTTAAGCTAATCTTTGGCAAACGAAAATATTGGAACAAAAATAATACTTTAAAAGGAAACAAAAAGCCAACATATTAACAAAACTGGACCTTTTATTCAACTTAACACTAGAAGGACTAAGTACCTCAATTGACGTTTTTTAGATTTCAAATGCTGATGAATTAGCGCAATTGCAATATTTTCTTTTCATTTTTGCTGACTTTTGATTTTTCTATGAAATGCTTAATTCACTTTAATCTTAACGCTCTGAGTTGTTCAGCTGTAAAATAAGCAGTAGTACCACCTAGAAGGACCAAGTACATCAATTGACGCCAGATGCATTTTTTTCATTAAAATTCAAGCAAACAAGAAACAATGCAAGGCAAAACTACCAGCTTTTATTGTCAGCTACACCAAACGATTACCAAACAAAAAGTAAAACAATAATTGTTATCAGCAGCATTAAAAGACCGATTAAAAGTCTGTTGATGTGACCGACAGCTATTGTTGGGTGTTGATAACTTGCTTTCTTCTTTTTCGGCTTGAAGTTTTGTCCAACAACTGGTAATTACGTAGACAACATTTTTGACTCGGTAAAGCTAAAATCTATTTATTGCACTTTGATTCTCATAGTACTAAGCTACAATGACCGTGCAATGCAGTAGAAAACTTGAAGCCAAAAAATACAGGAGAACAGAAGACTTGATTTTTTCTGATTGAGTGCGTTAGATTTGCTTGAGTTGTCATGCCTTTTATGGCAAAAGTAGAGAGGGTAACAAGACGCTAAGTAGTAAAAAAACAACAACAGAGAATAAACTCTTTGCATTTTTGCAGGTGTACAGTTATTTTACATCTAAATGAAAATGGCACGTAATCTTAGCATAACTGAGGCTTTGAAGTTTTTTCATGATATTCCTTCTGATGGTGAATTTTCGGATAGTGATGTAAATGAGATTGAGAACATAATACAACCGGTACAAATTGATTCATATCCTGTGCCCTCGCCAATTCAAAATGCCATGGATGTTCATTACCCTAAAGCAGAAATATCCTCTAACAATACCACCAAATTGTATTATGGATCGTGTTCTACTGATTTCAAAGCGAGATTTAGCAATCACAAACATTCATTTACCCACCGCAATAAAAGAAACGCAACCGAACTATCAAAAGAAGTCTGGCGAGCAAAGGATAATGGTGTTGAGCCGTCTATAAAATGGTCCATTGTTTCTACAGCGCCATCATATAATTGCGGAGGGACCAGATGTAACTTGTGCCTGGCTGAAAAGCTTGCCATCTTTAAGCGGCGACAGAAAAATAATGCTAAATAAACGATCTGAAATAGTGAATACATGCCGCCACAGGAAAAAATTTAAATTAAAAAGTATCAGATTGGACGGTGCGTTGTAGTTTATGTGTTTTGATTCCTTTACTTTTGCCGTTTTTCTTTATCCTTTCGTTTTCGTCTATTTTCCCAACTTACCGCTTACCATATTAAGTATATACCTGTTCCCATTGCTATGTCACTATAACTCTCATACCAACCTTTACAGTTCTTAGTTACCCCGATGAGATTGCTGTTCGCGGGTGAGCCAGCAGAAAAGATTATTTTCATTTTTTATTTTTTAGTATAGTTTCTGTTGGCTACATACTACTTCTGCTTATTCCCCTCGAACAACCGTAAGTAATCCTGCATTCTTTGTTTGTTTTGGGTTCATTTTTCGTTGTTTTGCAGAAATACCTGAAGAGCCTTAACGGCGAAACAGGCTGTAGTATTTTTGCTAATAAAGATATATCAATTTGCTCTAACTGTTTTTGTTATCGAGCACTCTTAAATATTTTACCGAGTTTATTATATTTATTTATTTATTTATTGCTTTACTCTTTATGTATTTTTCGCCAATTAAGTTAAACTTCTGCAATTTGATTCTTGAATAACAAGTCAACCGTTACAACAGTGTAGGAAAAACACTATTGTGAAAATGTCAGAAGAAAGTAAGAAAGGAATCTACGATCAGAGTTCTTTTGACGCAACAAAACTTAGACTTTTTGGCACAATACCAAAATATCTCGCGACGCCTTTGGAAAATTGAAACGACGCTCCGGGGCGTCGCGACGCATAGTTTGAGAACCACTGCTGTAGATGAACAGCTGCTGCCATGCAAAGCTCGCTGTAAATTTATACAGTACATGGCAAATAAGCCAGACAAATTTGGCTTGAAGTTTTGGATGGCTGTGGATGTGGAAAGTAAGTATTTTTACAACGGCTTTCCGTATTTAGGAAAAAATGAAGCCAGAAGTAATGATGTTAGTGTACCCACTGATGTCGTACTAAAATTTATGGATCCACTATTCAAAAAGAGCTACAATGTCACTTGCGACAAATACTTTATGTTATTGCTTCTTTCTTTGAAACTTGCTCAGGACAACTTCAGTCTTGTGGGTACTATTGGTCATAATCGAAAAGAAATTCCAAATATTCTGAAAACTAAGCGAAAGCTGCACGACACCGTCATTGTAAAATCAAAAGAAAATATTGCTGTAACCATCATCTGCTATCAGTGCAAAAAAATCAAAATCAGTCAATATTTTGAGCACCTTAATCCAAGCGTTTCTATTCCAGAAGAAAACAACCAAAAAAAAAACCACAGTCTGTTCTTTTCTACAGCAAAACGAAGTTTGGGGTAGATGTTCTCGATCAAATGTTTTACAATATAATAGACCTGGTTCTTATAAATAGTTGGATTGTCTATAAAAACGTTTGCAAATCGAGCATCTCTCGCAGAAAATATATACAGAAGATTAGTGAAGAGCTAACTGGTAATGTTTCCAATATCACTCAAACAGAAAACAGAAAAGCAAATATTCAATCTCTACCTGCTAAACGTCTCAGAACCTGCTCGATCAGGCAATGCAAAAACAGGACAACAGATCTTTGCGACAATTGTGTCAAACCTGTTTGCGGAAAATGTGCAAAAAAACGATGTCGATTGTGCATGTCATAAAAACGTTTGTTGCTAGATTGTTAGTAGGCTAATGTTTAATTGCCATTAAATGAGTGGTAATTCGTAAAAGCTTGATGTATAAATACAAATAACTTTTGAAGTGGGCCAAACTAAGTAACTCTATTGTATGCAAATATAAGTCTTTGTTTGCTAAATTGTAGTTAACTGTTTATATTTTAAAAAACTTGCTCAATTTTGGCATTGTCTGAAAAATGCAGAGAAGGGCCATTGCTCCTGTACCTTCACGTTTTATCTCTTAGCGATTTGATGTACAGCAAATGACATTAAAACAGCTTTTAAATTGTTCAAAAAGTTATTTTCGCATTAATATTATTTTAAAGACCTCAATATTGCATTATTCTACACAAACGTCAATTGATGTATTTGGTCCTTGTAGGTAGTTGAAAAGCTTGGTCCTTCTAGTGTTAAAATAATTTGGAGTAAGTAGCTACAGTAAAGCTGGCTGCTTCCGGCTTTAACTATATTACTTATTGTGTTGAAAATGATTTAGTTGAAAAATTGAAAAATACAAAGTGCTGGAGCAGAGTAGGTCCAGGGTGCTAGGTTAACTGGTTAAGTGAATCATTTACCTTTTCAAAGACGACCCCAGGTCGATGCCATTTCAATGCCATGCTGCTGCATAAACATGCCTTAAGTACATAACTTACTGTTACTCTTCACCTCAATGGTAGTGAGGAGGTGGCACCATTTCTTTTGGTATAGCCTGATGATGTAATGATGTGAAGAAAACACAGCTACCGGTACGTGAAGAAAAATGAACCAATATTAACATAAACATTGCATCTATTTCATGCCAAAAATCATGAATTATGTATGTATTCTTTGCTGCAGAGTAAGTAGACTGTGTTATTGTTATTACTTTTTCTTAAAAAGAAAAATAATTTAACTTATTACGTCAAAAAGTGTAAGTGATGCCGCATCGTTGCTGTGTGCCATGATGCAATGGAAACTATGATAATGGCCCTAAAGTTTCAGTATTTGGATTTCCCAAAGATGAAAAATTGAAGCAAAAATGGGTGCATGCCATCAAAAGAGCAAATTTTAGCCATCTGCACAGAGCAAAGTATGTTCGCTTTTTTTTTTATCATGATATGTTATTGTTTGCTAAAAGGTGTGGTAATATCTAACAAATATTGACAGGAAATGATTTTCTTGAAAGAATTTAGAATTAATACCGGTATATAGATACCGGTAAGTGATTTTAATGCAAGTCTTTTTGACGTTAAACCTATAGGCAAAATTTTAAACCTTTTTAAAGTTTGGTTTAATTATTTCTTGAAAAACATACCAATTTCATCCAAACGATATTACCTTCAGTTCCTGCTTGACAAGCTGGACAGTTTCATCAAACGGCTAAGATAAAACTTTCTTTTTTCACAAAAACCCAAATTCAGAAAATGATTTCAACGTTTATGGTTTCAAATTAGAAATCAGCCCATTTCAATATAAAAGTTTGAAAGCTTTTGAATATGACTTGTAGAAAATGACCGGCCGCATCCAATTCAGAAGCATCAGAAACAGCTTTCAGCCAAAGCTTTCAACGGGTGCAAACAAAATCAAGATTGCCCTGATTCGACGAATAATGTTCATTATACAGGGTGGGCCATAAATAACGCACCAAAGCATATAAAACAATTCAGATAATAATAACAAACGTTTTGGGCCATAAATAACGCACCAAAGCATATAAAACAATTCAGATAATAATAACAAACGTTTTTATTAAAACAAAACTTCTTAGCAAGATAAATCCGATTAAACTTCTTAGCAACAGATCGATTAGTGGCGCCATCGGCACCAGACATTAACACTAATTCAACTCGTTCTTTAAGTGTTAAGTGCATACCCTAAAAATGATATAAATTTTTTTTAAAAGGCAAATCATAACTAAAAAACTTTGATTGAAATTAAATTTAACAGTTATAGTAACTGATATTGAAATTAAATTAAACAGATACCCAAAGAAAAGATATTTACATTATTTCACATCACAATTTATTTTAAATCTTTGGTGCGTTATTTACGGCCCACCCTGTATATACGGAGTTAGTCAGAAGTAACCGGGCAGTCATTCATAACTTGTGTAGTTTTGACTGTCCGGTTACTTCTAACTCACTCTGTATATAATTCATAAAGCTTAATTAGTGAACTCAATCTTGGTTGAATTATTTTTAAGTTCAAGGATTAGTTTTTTGACGTTGAAGTTTAGTAATACAACCAGTGTAAGTTCGCATTTGCAGCCCAGACAAAAAATCATAAAAAAATGCCTAGCTGCATGGATACATTTTTTATAATTTCTTGTGTTACCCTACTGGGCTTACATTCTAATTATTACCATTTGCAGGTGTATGAACAACATTTTCATGAAGCAAAATTATTCGAACTGCATCAGCTTTCGATGAAAAATCTGGAAAAACGATTGCTTGCAATTTAAAAACTCCAAAGTTGTCACCTGATGCCATTCCATCTATATTTCCTAATTGCCCACCATATCTTTTTCAAACTGACTCATCTAAAAGACTGAGCTGTCAAAAAATTCTGCAATCCAAGGAAGAACAAAATATCAAAAACCGATCGAAAAGAGTAAAGATGAATTTGAATTGCAAGAAGAGAAAAACCGTAGTTCATCATTAATGGAGGTGGTCAAAAAATTAAAAATCGGATCATCTGATCCCACAGCCACATAAAATACAATTTGCTACCTGCAAAATTAACATCAACTGCTCCAAAAGTCAAACCTGCTGCGTGTTTAAATGAAGATATGTTTTCGTACAATCTGTAAAGTTGGCAAACTTGAAAGCTTGGAGCTGCCGTTGAAAATTGATAAGCTTACTTAAATTCACCATGTTAATGGCACTGTTTGTTGCTTAAAATTTTTTGAAACTGCTGCTAGAATGGAAACTACTTTTGATATTGCCTTGCAACTCATCATCACTTTGTTACTGGCTTTAAAACTAGATTCAGAAAAATTTACTTCAGGATTAACGTTCATTGTCGAACAGGGTTCTGCGACAATTCAATGTTGGAAATTCAAAGTCGCGACAATTCAAAGTCAAAAATTTTGGAAATTAAAAGTTATACTTAAACCATAACCCAATCTAACCCTAACCCCAACTCTAACCCTAATCCTAACCCTAACGCGACTTTAAATTTCCGACTTTGAATTGTCGGTACACCGTCGAACAGCTGCAATTGATATGAAAAGAATTCCATTCTTATTCAAACGAATCTTTAGTGGTTTTATCCTTATTGCACAACATATCACCTTCTGCATATAGACTTTTGCGAAACAATGATAACTTTATACTTCCTTGCTTATCAACAATTCGTACAGTGACTTTACAATCTGCATTGAGTCCCGGAAACGAACAAAACGACGGAAAGGTGGAAGTACCGTTGGGACTGCTCATGATGCCATAACGCTGCCACAACTTGCTTTTGCATTCATGATTACTAGTACATTTTCGGAATACAAAGACGTAGTTCATGTGCTGCCTGCACGTAAAATGGATGCTCAAGTGTTGTTTGAAATTATAAAAAAACTGTGGTAAACTGGGAACATTTTGGATTTAAAGTCATTTCTATAATAACGGATAACAATGCTATAAACAGAAAAGCCATGTCATCGTTTGCTTCACTGCCCCAATTATCCATCCGATTTCTCTTCTACTGCACCAATCAACAGCCGCCTCAACGTGGTGGTGCAGTCCCCGACCCCGTTTGGGTTGGGTCGAAATGGCTGTTGGCCTTCCCGAGGGTCCCAGTTACCCCAGGCACTCCCCTTTATTTTTTCGCTATGCTGCCCCCTGAACGACCGCAGAAGGGCAGCACACAGCATCTACAAAATCGGTCGCCTGTTTTCTCCTGCCCCTCTCTTGCCCTTCTTCGTCTCCTCATTCTCCTCCTTCTCCTGATGAGCGGTAACGTTCATCCCAACCCTGGCCCCATCTTTCCCTGCTCTGTGTGCGCTGGAAATGTGACCTGGCGGGGCAAGTTAGTGCAATGCTGCGCTTGCTCCAAATGGGTCCACCTAAGGTGCTCACAACTTTCTTTATCCAAATTCAGAGCTCTAGGCAGCTCTCACTCTTGGAGCTGCCGTAACACTGTAATTCCCCCTCCTCGGTCTCCTCTGACATGTATACCTCCACTGTGGAATCTGGCCCCGCCTCTGCTAATTCTGCACTATCGCCCTACCCTCGACTCCAAACCTCTTATCCTCCATCTGCCCATTACATATCTCCTCCCTTTGCCCTCCCACCACCGTCCCTCACTCCTGGCTATCCCTCTGCACCTCCTGCCTTCTCTCCCCTCCTGACTCTCTCAGGGTTTTTCAATGGAATGCTGGAGGTATTCGAGCCAGGAGCACTGAACTATTTCATTTTCTCTCGTCCCATCCAGTCAACCTTATCTGCATACAGGAATCCAATCTTTACTCATCTTCCTCTATCTGGATTCCTGAATTCTCTGCTCTGCGTTCTGATCGCACCTACTCCCGGTCTGGCATTCTCTCTCCTGATGCCACGCATGCCAGCGGCGGCGTCAGGCAGGGCCTATCCCTTTCTGAACTTTTTATCTCCTCTCTTTCTTTGCTCGATCCCTACTCTGATTATGTATGGATCAACATCTCTCTCAACAACTCCTCCTCGCTCTCTTTTCTCAATGTGTATGCCCCTCTATTCGCTTTTCCCCAACGGATGGCAGAACCGATTCCTTCTCTTCCTCCATTCTTCGCTCCTCCAGCAATCTTTTCAATCTTGGGAACTTCAATTGCCATCACCCGCTCTGGGACTCAAGAGGCACTTCCGACCCCTGCGGGGAGGAAGTATTCCACTGGGTCATTTCTTCTGACCTCCTCCCCCTCAATGACCCTGGCACACCCACCCTTCTCCATTGCTCTTCCCCTGACATCTCCTTTGCTCCTTCTACTCTTGCCCTTTCTTGCTCCTGGGAGGTGCTTCAGGACCTGAGTTCTGACCATCTACCAATTCTTCTATCCGTCCCCTTCTCTCTGGTATTTCGCCCCAACGAGCGTCCTCCTTCCTTCAATTTTCAGAAAGCTCGCTGGGATGGCTTTGCCTCCTACTTTGACTCTCACTGTCCTTCAGCAGAAGAATACTCGTCTCTTTCTCTTTCCTCTGCTGCTGCTCTCTTTACCTTTCTGACTTTGAATGCGGCCAAATCTTCCATTCCTTTCGGCCGCATCAAACGCCCTCCTATAGCCTGGTGATCTGCTGAGGTGGAACAAGCGGTTAGTGAAAGACGCAAAGTTTTTGCTGCCGCTTACAGAAGTGATAAAGATCGCCAGGCTTACGTCTCCGCTTCTCGACGCGCCTCGTCAGTCATCGCCAAGGCCAAGGCTGAGGCACGGCAGACGACTTGCTCTTCTCTCTCACCTAGGTCTAATCCTAAAACTGTACACTCTCTTCTTCGCTCTATCGCTGGCTCTCCTTCCTTGTCTTCCTTCTCTCCTAACTTTCCTAACTGTTCTTCTCCCAGGAAATCGGCTTCGGTCTACGCCGCTTACCTGAGATCCCACTTTTCCGTTTTTCAGCCAAAGGCCCTGCGTAGCAGAGCCAGAGGCTACCTCACTGAGCTCCGCCGAGCCACGTGCCATGTGGAGTCTCACTCGTCCTTCTGATCTCCTTTCTCTCCCGCGAAATTTCATGCGGCTGCCTCCAACTTTTCCTCATCCACGGCCCAGACAAAGTTGCCTATTCTATGCTAAAGCACCTTCCTCGCTCTGGCATGGATTTACTTCTTTACATCTTCAATCTCTCCTGGTCTTCGCATTCGTTTCCTTCCATCTGGAAGACATCTTCCATTATTCCCATCCACAAGATGGGAAAAGCCTCTCGACTCTCCTGCTTCCTTCCGGCCTATCTATCTCACCTCCTGCGTATCAAAGCTGTTTGAACGCATCATTCTATCTCGTCTACTCTTCTTTCTGGAATCTAATTCCATTCTCTCTCCCCGCCAGGCCGGTTTCCGCCCTGGTCGGTCTACACTCGATCATATTCTGTACCTTTCTCAGTCCATTTCGGATGGGTTTAACAAACCCAGGCCGGGATCTCGGACGATCCTCTCTACTATCGATTTCTCTAAAGCTTTTGACTCTGTCTGGCACCCCGCCCTTTTCCACAAACTCATTTTGGCTGGCCTCTCTCCTTGCTTTGCTCGTTGGAGTCAATCTTTTCTTTCTGATAGGCGTGCTTGTGTGATTTTTCAATATCACAAAAGTCGTTGCTTTCGAGTCCGTCGAGGTGTTCCGCAAGGATCCGTTCTTGGCCATGTACTTTTCTCCTTATTCATTAATGATCTTCCGGCATCTCTGCCTTTTTCCGTCAGCTGTTCTTTTTACGTTGACGATCTGGCCATTTGGTCCTCCTCTCCCTCGGTCCCCACTGCGGTGGATGCCACACAAAGAGCTCTGATTCGATCGGAGCGCTGGTCTGAGTACTGGTGTCTTCCTCTCAATCCGAGCAAATGTGAGGCCTCGTTGTTCTCAGTGGATCCCCACCAAGCTAACCTCCAGCCCAACCTGCTCCTACTCGGCTCCCACCTCCGTTTCAATCCAACTTCAACTTTTCTCGGGGTCACCTTCGGCCGCACTCTTTCCTTTTCTAAACATGTATCTTCGCTGAAGGCCAAGTTCTTCCCACGTCTCAAGGCCTTACGCTGTATCTCTGTTTTATCATGGGGCCCCTCTAAGGAGTTCCTTTTTTTTCTCTATAAATCTTTTCTTCTGTCCCTCCTCACCTACGCTTCGCCCGGATGGTTTCATTTCCTAAGCGCTACCAATCTTACCAAATGGGAACGCCTCCACCGAGCGGCCAGTCGCGCCATCACCGGCTGCCTCTCGTCCTCCCCCTATCCCACTTCTTCTCTCCGAGGCTTCTATACCTCCCCTACGAGTCACCTTGACTCACTTCACTCTTTTATCTTATGAGCGGGCTCTTCGTCTCCCAACCTCCTTTCCTATTTCAGATTTGGCCAGACTAGGAGTGAAACCAAGACTCTGCAGATCGTCCTGGAGAGCTCTTGCGTCCACTCACCCGCTCATGTTTCCTTCTACTTGCTCTAGGGAGGCTTTCCTTGCTTTCCCTCCCTGTCCTCCTTGGAATCTGCCTTCGTTCACGGTGGAGTCCACCCTTTCCACTCCATGCTCTCGATCTGATCCTCCTCTCTCACCAAAGTGCGGCTCTCGCCCATCTTGACTCTCTCCCCCTCATGATCTGGTGCTTTGGACAGACGGTTCTGTTCCTTTTTCTTTTGGTAAGGGCGGCTCCCGCGTTCTTGCCAACTGCTCTCTCTGTGGCACTGAGGCCCCTCTTTCCTTTTCGGCAGACCTAGCATGCTCAAGTTTTACCGCTGAAGCCTGCGCCATTCAGCACGCTCTTTGCTGGTCTCGGCAGCACCAACCAGTCTGCCATTTCTCTTCTCTTCTCCTCCTGTCTGACTCTCGTTCTGTCCTCGCCACCCTGTCCTCTCCTCCATCTTTCCTCTTATTCCAAACTCTGTGGAAGATCTGGCAGGAGCTGTCCTCTCTTTCCTCCTGTTCTATCAGGCTACAATGGGTTCACGGACACTCATGTTTATCGAAAAACGACGCGGCTGACGAGCTTGCCAGATGGGGAGCGCTGCTTGCACCCTCCGCAATCCCTTGCAGTCTCTCTCCTCTTATCTGTCGTATCCACTCTCGTCTTTTCTCGGACTGGAGGCGTACTGTCTCTTCGAAGTATTTTGACACACAGGTTCTCTCGATTTCCACTGAGGAACTTGTGGTCCCTCGTCATGCTCGCTGTGTCCTCTCTCGTCTTCGCTGCAATGGACACAGCTTACTGTTAGGTTCTTATGTCTCTAGGATTGGCAGAATCGAGAATCCTTCCTGCAGCGCCCGTGGACACTCGTCCCAGGACATCTTTCATCTCATTCTGCACCATCCACCAACGAACTCTTTGCGCCGCTCACTCTTTGGCGACTCTCTATCTCTGTACGACCTTTGGTTCAGACCCTGGGGAGTTGCCCGGCTTGTGGGGCTCCATGGTCTTCCGCCATGCACCCATCCCTCGGAAGGGGTCGGGTAAACAACAACAACATCTCTCTTCCACATATAAGACACCAAAGTTGTTGCCTGATGCCATTCCATCTATATTTCTTAATTGCCCATTATATCTTTCTCAACCTGACTCATCTAAAAGACTGAACCGTCAAAAAATTCTGCAATCCAAGGAAGTACGCATTCTCAAGTGCATACGGAGTAATTGGTTTAACCAAAAATTGGATGAAAAATGCTTCAAGTTTCCATTTTTCAAATCCGGCAATATCTCTGCATTACAGATTTTGGATAATATTTGCGCATACAGTTTTTGCCCTTTAAGGAACTTTGTCACATGGAAGCCGAGTTGCTGGTCAAATACGCTTACAAGTTACGGCAAAACGTTTGGCTCGTCCAAATTTTTAACGATTTTGTATCGCACACTGTGTTCGAGCTGGGTGGAAAGTGTCATATTCCTTATTTTCATGATACTGCCGCTTTTATCAAAATAATAACAACTTAGTGGGATATAGTAAATGTTTAAACTCCGCATAAAGGTATTCAACTTAACAGCGTGTATCAGCAACCACTAACTTCTGCCGATTCAGAACCAAAAATATTTTTAATGGAATTTTTATAGTGTCTCTCAAAATGGAGCCAGATAAAGGAAATTAACAAGGGTGATTAACTTACTCTGCGATCGTGCACACGTCGAATGCTTCATTGAAAATGAGTGACTACAGTATAAATGAGCTATTGGGAAAGTTCCAAACTGACTTTTTAGAGGCTTTTTTTGGACAATGTAGGCAGTTGGCAGTTGGGAAATACGATGTGTCATTGAGACAGTCGTACAAACGAGAAAAAAAATTCGCTTGAAACTATCCATGCAAGGACCCAATGTGACCATTCATGTCTTCACCTTCAAATGGGAACCATACGAGAATACTTCAGTGGCCATTCAACCCTATCCCATCGACCATTTCGCAGAAGAAATGAACAAGGCAAACAAAAATTGCCTGTACTAACATACATCGCAGGCTACTTCTGCTACTTCATCAACAAAAAATTGAAAAGCGCTGACTGCAATGAACAAATTGTGAGTAGTAGTGGTAACGTTGATGACTTTCAAATCACAATGACAAAAGACTTATCACGAGAAGGACTGCTATACCCTACTCAAGATGTCATAGATGAAGTGCTGGTTTGCTACCTCATTATCAAGAAGCTCTCCGAAAGCTTTTATACATCTTCTTTACAATGCAAGCTTGCTATTATTACTTGTTTGGCAGTTCTCGACGGAGAATGCATGATGAACAGCGGCCATGCTAACTTTTGTACAACGCATGGCTGCAGTGAGTTGTCAAAATGATTGTTTGGGCAAGCACAAACATTCTATTGAAGAATCTATGCTTTAAAAAACGATAAAGTCTGTACCGAACGCTTGTCCAAGAGGCGCAAATTGAATACGCTCATTTGAAATAGAGTAGGAATTTTACAGTGCTTTCAGAAATCGTTTTTTTTTTCGATTTTACCCGATAAATGTACTTTTTTCTTAACTTCTTCTTTCAAAAATTATTGAGGTTTTGATGCCCTCTCTAAACTTAAATCACATTAGACCAGTAGTTTGCATATGCACAGCTTTGATATTTCAAAAATTATGTTTTTACAGTGTTTTCTAGTAACCTAACCTGTTTGTGACTGCAAGACATTTTTAAAAATTATTTATAGGTGTATATTTGCTCGGATAGTTGAATTTTATATCGAATTGATTCAGTATATTTTATTAGTTGTTTTATGTTTACCTTCCACAGCGGCTGCTGAGAAAAGTGATTTACTCAGAAACTGTATGAGTATCAATGCAAAATTTTAGTTGCGTGAATTTTATGCTTTTTATCCAATATAGTTTTTGATTAGTCATTGCTGTGTTTTGTATTCAAAACTGACCGCTAAAGCGTTATTTTGTCAGACCTGTTTAAACAGAGATTATTAATTAAAGCTTGTAAAATGTATTGTACAGAAATGGCTTGTTTGTGGAAGGAACACGAGCGTTTGCTCAGTGCGATGTAAAGGACGAATATTGATGATGTTATCAATCGATCTAGATACGAGTAACCGGACTCGTGTTCTAGGTGGCCTTGGTTAAAAACTAGCCGTGTCCCCCTACAACTTAAAAAATTAAAATAGTCTATGTAAACGCGTTTATATAGAAAATAACGTCATAAACTAAAACAAATTACAGCAACATAAATTGTTATGTCCCTTAAAAAGTTTCTGTGGACGCCCCTAGTGTATTGTTATTATTGCGATTATTTCTATTGTCATAACTAATGTATTGATTTTCACGAAGCATTAAAACTGCATGCATTTAAACCATCTTTATAAATATTTTTATCTGTTTGCATTTTTTTTTATCTTACATCATGCCGTTGACTGCTTTACTGAATATTACATTATATAGTTGTTTTTGTAACCTTGACAAGACGACGGTTATGTGCAGAGATAACTGGTTGATATGGGTTAAAAACAATGGTAGCATGCAGAATCGATTGCCGTGAAACCTATTGTCTTGTTTCCGTGTCAAATTCAATTATGTTGGGTCCCATACTCTGCATCAAATTGTGCTAAATAAATAAGTCTTAAAGCCTTCGATAGCTTCTACGTTGTTGAGCACTTGAGAAAGACGCTTTACGGCTATTTTCTTGCATAAGTGCAGACTTGTGGTTTGAGCGTCCGTTTTGCAATTGTTAGACTTTGGGTCACTTCCCTTGTCGAGTCACACCAAAAGACTTTAAAAATGGTATCCACGGCTTTCTCGTTTGGCGTTCAGCACGAAAGTGATAGTGTGGAGAAAAACCGGCAAGTTTACTTCTTGTGTCCTTGGCAAAACACTCAATGGAATGTCTCCTTTTTTTATGTGGCAGACAGGTGTTGGGGCCAGGCAGTCTACCGTTGTGATTGCCCAATCTCCCTCCGAGGAGGGTTTGGAGCAGGAAGGGCATCCGACCGTAAAAGCATTTGCTCAAAATGAACAAATGATGTGGTCGTCAACAAATGGAAAGACTACCTAAAAAGAGCAGTGGGATTGAAGCAGGATGTCGCACAAGGTTGAGTATTCTGAAAAGGAAGAATCTGCACCGGCCACCCCACCTGAATAGGAATAAGGCCAAAAGAAGATTGCAGGCTTGTCGCAGAAATACACTGCACCAGCAGTATTGGTGATTCTGAGTTAGAGTCATTGACCTTTGACCGAAGGATGACGATATGCAACTAACAAAATACCACATCATGTTTTTCAAAAAGAAACCTAAATAAAGCTACGATAGTCTTACATGGAAAAATTTTTTTTAAATATTCCTATGATTTTTAATCATTAAAAAGTTGTTTGCATTCTTTCCAATATAGCGCGGCAGAGGGTAGACGGGCTTTAGCCCTCTTAACCACCACTGGTCGCGCCTGCTGCCTACTAACAACTAAAAATCAGATTCGAATCGAAAAAACTTAAATTAGATTTAAGATAAACGATATCAATCTCTGAGATTCAATTCTTTACTCATGGATAAACCATAAAATGACCGTAAGCAGTAATAGCTGAACGAGTGAGATCGGTAATCGATCCATATTGTGTATACGTTCGTATCTAGTCTTCATTAACTGATTTTGTTTAAACGTAAAGCACGTGCGACTTTTATGACTTTAGAAATGCGATGCGCATGACATCCTTTCTTTGAAAAGAGCTATGTGTGACCTGGTCGTTATAAACAATAGGACTACCATCCTGCAGATAATTGAGTCATTTATGACGTAGAATAGCAACACAATTGAATTAAAAATTTTTTTTGTGCACGCAAATTTGTTTTTTTTAGTGAGACTCCCCGGCAGTCATATGTAAGGCAATACAAAACCGCCCTGAATTGTTTTAATCATAAATGACGCAAAAGTTGCGTTGAGATTACAACCAGTATAATTCATGTGACACTTAACCAGGAAGGGCAAGTTTACGTTTATGATTCTTCCTGGCCACTGAGTCCACAACCAAAAATCAGCCTGAATTTTGTGATGAAAAACCGTGAATCACTGTTATATTTACTGATTATTTTCCGCACTAATCTATACAGTTAATTTCATCAAGTAACAAAGAGTGGTCAAGGAAAGATTAAAAAAGGTTAGAAGCAGCTCTTCTCATATCAACCTTTTCACTGCCATATTTATTAAATCGCTCTACACCAGGCGAATTAAAATTTACAAACAGTTATTTCAAACCTTTGAAATGAGTCTACGTTTCAGATGTGTAGAAACAATAATTTTTAAAAACACTGTGATAGCGTGATCAAAAGTACTATTGCGTCACAATTGGCGCAGCTTTGACAGATATCTAAAACTTGACCAGCATTCTGAATGTGTTGTGTTGTTTTTGCATACCTGATTAGTTTTGATCTTCCAGCAAGCATATTTTTTTCATAAAATTGATAAAATGCTTTAGTTGATCCTTGGGTTGAAATTTTTAACCAGCTCTGTGCTTAACTTTCTTTTTCCCATTCTTTTCTATAAGTTTGTGATTGGTGCTTTTTAGGCCTAACTTCTTTGGGCAGCATCAAGATAATTGCAGTAAAGAATAGAAATAGCTGCCTATCAGAATAGGTCAAATCTAGAATAAATCATTTATTTAAAAAAGATTGGTGAGATAAACAACTAATTGAAGTTGCGTAATCAGTAGTAATTAGTTTATTAGTGCAAAAATAAATAATTAATTGATGTAATTTAGTTAATTTAGTGCAAAGATAAATCGCACTGTAATCCTATTAGAGTAGCTTAAAAACACCGAGCTACAGAATCATCAGGAAAACAAAAACCTGTCAAGAGTGTAACAGTGTAAGAAAAGAAAGTGAAGGCATTTTCTATGTAACTAAATCTTACCAGTTCAAAACAACTACTCATATTTTCTGTTCAACATTTAGCCTAAAGCTAAATCCTACCATGGTTTCAAGAACATTTATGCACAAATAGCCATTCACCGATACAAAAAAATAATCACGGGCAGTTAAATGATCTGAAGAGGATGACACTGGTAGGCTAAGGCTAGTTTACTGCTTTTCACCACTGGGGGATTCGTTTATACCGGTAACTGACTCAGACTGCTTACCCAACAATTGCCATAGGCCTAATCACAAGTCTCTTACCTCTACTCTCTAGCTTGCTCACAGTAAAGTCAAACCCAAGATTCTTTTTCTTTCTCAAGCACATACTTAACACTTAGCTGTTTCTAACAAATTTGTCTACTCTACAACAAACAAACCAACTAATCGAAATGGCAGAGGGGGAATGGCGGATGAGAGAACGAGCAACAAGCTTACGAATGCACTGCTGCACGACCAGACAGTTGATCAAGTGACCAAGATAGCACGTTTCAATGACAATTGATAATCCCACCACATACATCGCATTGTTCATGTTCAATCAAATATGATTGGATGTTTCTAAATTTGCAAGGAACTCTTTCATTTGAGCGTAGTAAATTTATTATTAAAAAAAAATTTTCCAAATATTATAAAATAAAGATGCTTACTGATACAGATAAAATCACGTAGGGTTGCCTTACTTCCTACAAAGGGTCAAAAAGACCTACCGTTGGGTCAAGTACCTATGGGTGGCAATATTGTTTACTATTTACGTTTGCTTTCAAAATAAAAGACTGACGGGGATAAAATAATTGGTACAGGTGCTGCCTGTTGCTGCTTTTGCTTAAAAATGTACCAGACGCCACTGTGAAGTCTTTCAGCATAATAACCTAACAATGATTTTTTGATAAAGCGTTTAAGGAACAGAAGAAAAACCATCTTCAAAAAAGTTTAAATGCTTAACTGCTTGTAGCATTGTTGATAAAGTTTAAATTGCTTAGGAATATTTTTTAGCGGAAACACATAGTAAATATTTCTCGAAAAAGCTTCCAACTGCTTTACCACGGTCATATCTTTGAAAAAATGAAGAAAACAATTTCTATATTGAATCGTTAATTACACTGGTCAACAAAAAAATAGTTTTTTTTAAACGAGAAGAAGAACACTCATTTCTGGGTAACATCGAGGCGCTGATTCCGAATCTGGCATTAGTTTTCTTCTAGCACATCAGGATTTTGAGATATGAGGGGCATGCTCTGTGAGATTGTGTGTATTTTGTATCCCTTAAATGACAATATCTCTGCCATTATCATGGTTGTTGTTCAGGTTTTAACATAGGCTACTAACCACATTAGCATGCTGTTATAACTAATTTAACAAATTTGAAAAAAGATCTAACAAAAAAGATTGAACAAGTTTAATGTACCGGTGGGGTTGTTTACCAACAGAATGAAGATCGGACAATGGGCAAACTCTTTTTTGTTAATTGTAGTCTTGAAAAAGACTGTTTGTTGGCAGCCTTTTAACAGCTGTATTTGGGTGATTTTCAAATAGTCTTTTAGAGGGTAGCTTCTACAAAACTGTTTTTCAGAATAACACATGTGGAAAATGTTGATCGCACTCTGGGTTCCACTTAATACTGCAATCAAATACTAGTTCAAATGAGGAAAACTTAAAAATGTTTAACATATGATTTTCGTTTGTATGGATGGTTTGCATCATCACGATACAACATCCAGCAATAATCACCCATCATACCCTCATTCCAAACTCCTTTATACCTTTCTTCCATAGCTTGGATATCTTTGTGAAATCTTTCACCTTGCTCATCACTAACTGCTCCAAGATTTTCAGGAAAAAAGTCGAGGTGTGAATGAAGGACATGCGACACCCTATCTCTTTGTATGCCGCAAGCAACTCTGCAACGCCTTCTTGATACGAATTTGACTCGGCATTTCCCAAAAAATTAGAGCAAATCCATTTAAATGCATGCCAAGCTCGTAGTTCCAATGTATTTAATGTTTTTTCAAACTCTGGGTCTTCAAACACTTTCCGAATCTGTGGACCAACAAAAATTCCTTCTTTCAACTTGGCTAGGCTTAGCTTGGGAAAATTTTTACAGAGAAATTCAAAACCATTCGAATTCTGTTTTTCCATAGCTTTCACAAAGTTTTTCATTAATCCTAGCTTGATATGCAATGGTGGCATTAAAACTTTATCGGGATTTACTAAAGGGATGTGTTGGATATTTTTCACTCCAGGTGGATATGAATTCCTTTTCGGCCATTCTTTTGTTTCATAGTGCTGTGCAGTGGCGCGACTATCCCACAAACATCAAAAGCAACAGTGTTTTGTAAAACCTCCTTGCAATCCCATCAAAATTCCAATTACTTTAAGGTCCCCACATAAGCTCCACTGGTAGTCAGAATAGTGTGAATCGCATTCAACAAAATTTCAATGCTGTCATAAGATTCTTTTAACTGGGCAGAGTGTGCAATAGGGATGGAGGGTTTTTTATTTCCAATGTGTAGAAGAACTGCCTTCAAGCTTCTCTTTGAGGAATCAATAAAAAGCCTCCATTCGTTCACAATGTGAACTATACCCAGAGTTTGAAACAGCTCTTCAATATCATGACAGTAACAAAGAGGTCCCTCAACTTTGAAGGCCGAAGATAAGTCCCAATTGCGCTTCCTGTAGTATTTTTCAACCATATTTCGTTCTTTTAACCTTGATGCAAGGAGCTCCGCCTTTTCCTTAGAAAGACATAAATCTCTAATTAAGTCATTTAGATGTTTTTGTGAAAATAAGATGGGATCTTCTGTGGTATCAGAATCTGTGTAGTTGGAAGAAATTAATCCGTCAGAGTTGTGTTCATCAGTACTGCTGTCAGTAGTATCAAGTCCATGCAGCGGAGGTACTGGTGGTGGCATTGAATCATCATGAGGAACTGGGGTCCTTGCTGAGTCCAACTTGGGATATGTTATTTTGTCTCTCTGTTTAAAGGAAAAATCCTTTGTTTTGGTAAGACAAAAATAGCAATCTTGACAGTGATCTTTAGGTTCACGCCAAATCATTGGGACGGAAAACGGCATAGAAGGAGACCGTTTATTTAGCCAGTTGTGCAAGCCTAAGCAGCATATCTTGCATATTTTATGGGGTGCCCAGGTCTTATCTTGGTCGCCTAATGGGCAACCAAAATATGCCGCATACATCTTCTTGATATCATGAGTGATATTTCTTTGCTGTTTTTTGCTTGTAAACTTTCCACAGACAAAGCAAAATCGATCTGAATGGTTTAAGCAGTTTCTAGGTATTATGAATAGGCCTATATTTAGAAATTACTTGTAGAAATACTATAACGTATATTACTATTTTACACCTGCAGAAATAACTAATTTATTTGATATAACATATTGCCATATACTGTTGATATAATTCCCTCAGTTCCGCCTGGTATGTTCCTACATTTTTCACTCTCTACACTTACTGTAGACTACTTAAATAAACTTTCAAAAATATGCTTCCATCCTTTCCTTATCATTCAGAGCTTGCACTTAGGTTGTTTTACCACTTAAGAATGTTATTCTGTGACGTCATAATGCAATGTTCTATTTTATTTGGACTGTAAAATGCTTAACAACAAAAGTTGATTTAAAATTATACAAACCAAAATATCTCAAAAACCAGATGTTCTAAAGAAAAAGTAAAATCATTTTTGGAATCTGCATCAAAAATACTTTAAGATAGGCTCATCAGAATCTTCGTTTAAAATTTGCTGTTGACCAGTGTTATTAAATAAATGTAGTTTCCAAAACAACAAAATTTTTTGAAGTGAGCAAGTCGAGTGCCGGCTTTTGTTTTAACCAAAAATTGCTTTCTTCCGTCAAAAAATGCGATTGTGAAAAAATTATTTTCAATTACGACGCCACCACGACCTCATCAACCTTCTGACAACACCAATTCCAGGGTAATGATAAATGGTGCGAAGTTTCATGTTTGTACGTTGAGTAGTTTCGGAAGAGTTACGCTTAAGAAAGCGCTTTAATGCTTAATCGCTTGTTGTGCTGCCAATAAAACTTAATTCAAAAACTTAATTTTAGCAAAGGTACCGTGCAGATATACGGCGAAAAAGCCTTCAACTGTATTTCTACGGTCAGCATTTTTTGAGAAAATAAAGAAAACACATTTTACTATTAATTCTTAATTATAACGTCAAGTGACATCTTAAAGCAGCGAAATTTGTTGAAGTTTGCAAGTCACGTACTAGCTTTTGTTTAAGCCATGAACCGCTTTTCTCAGTCAAAAAGGCGATTTTTAAAAATTAATTTTGACTGTGATGGCATCACGACGTCTCAAACCCCTTTATGACGATCTTCGGGGTGGTGATCAATTGCGCAAAGTTTCATGCTTGTACGTAGAGTAGTTTCGGAAGAGACAAACACCTAGTACAGATGATCAATAAAGTCAAGTTTCATGCTCGGACGACTAATAGTATGGGAACAGTAAAAACACACGCACACAGAAAGAATTGTGTTTTACAGAATAGATGTTACAATTTTACTAGCTCCAGATATCCTAGTGACAAAACTCAAGCGCTTAGCTGCTTGAAGTTCAACTTGCCGCAAATAAACTTGCTTCAAAATTTTTAATACCGCGTCTGCTGTTGTTGTTTTTATCCAACCCCTTCCGAGGGATAGGGGGCATGGCGGAAAACAATGGAGCCCCAGAAGCCCAGCAACTCCCCAGGGCCTGGACCAGAGGTAGTAAAGTGACAGAGAGTTGCCAAAGAGCGAGTGGCGCAAAGAGTCCGTAGCTGGACAGTGCAGAATGAGATGAGAGGTGTCCTGGGACGAGTGTCCGTCGGTGCTGCAGGAAGGATTACCAATTCTGCCAATCCTAGAGAGATAAGAACCTAACAGTAGGCTATGCCCGTTGCAGCGAAGACGAGAGAGGACACAGCAAGCGTGACATGGGAGCACAAGTTCCTCGGTGAAAATCGAGGGAACCTGTGTGTCGAAGAATTTCGATGAGACAGTACGCCTCCAGTCCGAAAAAAGAGATTGAAGAGGGTACGAGTAGCGCTCCCCATATGGCCACCTCATAAGCCGCGTCGTTCCCCGTAAATATGAGTGTCTGGGACCCATTGTAGCCTGATAGAACAGGAGGAGAGAAAAGAAAGTTCTTGTCAGATCTGCCAGAGAGTTTGAAATAAAAGGAAAGACGGAGGAGAGGCAGAGTGGCGAGGACAGAACGAGAGTCAGAGAAGAGAAGTGGCAGACTTGTTGGTGCTGCCGAGACCAGCAAAGAGCTTGCAGAATGGCCCAGGGTTTAGCGATAAAACTTGAATATACTGGGCCTGCCAAAAAAAGAAGAGAGTGGCCTCAGTGCAACAAAGGGACCAGTTGGCAAGTATGCCAGAGCCGCCTTTGCCAAAAGAAAAAGGAACAGAGCTTCTGTCCAGATCACCACATTGTGAGAAGGGAGAGAGTCAAGGTGAGCAAGAGCCGCACCTTGGCAAGAGAGAGAGGAAGATCAGAGCCAGAGCATGGGAAGGAAAGGGGGTGGACTTCACAGCGATGAAAGGCAAGTTTCAAGGAGGGGAGGGAGGGCAAGCAAAGAGAACCTCCCTAGGAGAGGTAGAAGGAGGTATGAGCGGGTAAGCGGACGCAAAAGCTCTCCAGGAATATCTGCAGAGTCTTGGTTTCACTTCAAGTCTGGCCAAATCTGAAATGGGAAAGGAGGTTGGAAGACGAAGGGCCCGCTATATAAGATTAAGTGCTGCATTAACAGAGGTGGTCAAATAGGCCAGATAGCATAATGGAGGTGTACAAGCTGGAGGAGTCCGAAGAGGAAGGCATAGTGTTGTGTGGAATCTCCAGAAGAAGCAGGGACGCAGCAGGGAGGGTAGCTCCAGGAGCGAGAGCTGCCCAGAGTTTTGAATCTAAAGGAGAGAAGTGAGCACCTCAAATGGATCCATTTGGAGCAGGCGCAGCATTGCTCCAACTTACCCTCCAGGTGACATTTCCAGCGCACACTGAACAGGGAAAGACGGGGCCAGGGTTAGAATGTACGTTGCCGCTTATCAAGAGAATGAGAAGACGGGCAAGAGAAATGCAGGAGAAGAGAGGAAACAGTCGATCGATTTCAGAAAAGCTGCGTGTTGCTCTTCTGCGGTTGTTCAGAGGGCCGCACGGCAAAAAATGGTTTGTATGAGGGGATTGCCCGGGGTAACTGGGACCCTCGGTAGGCCAACAGCCATTTCGACCCAAACCAAACGAGCGTCCACATCGCAGTCGTTAGACCTGGGGTTCATTCCCTAAGTCGAGTTATACCAAAAGACTTTAAAAAATGGTATTCACAGCTTCCCTGCTTGGCGCTCAGCACAAAAGGGACAGAGTGGAAAACAAGCCGGCAAGCTTGCTTGTTGTGTCCTTGGGCAAGGCACTTAACGGGACGCCTCCACCTTTATGTGGCAGACAGGTTGCCCTCCCGTACTTCACCGGATTACAATTATGAAGTTGCTAACTCAGCATGTCAGACGACCCTTGGGTACCCACCAGTGGCAGTCTACCTTGTTGGTGGTGGGGCTACCAGTCTCTTAAGACTTGTTCGAAATGGGCTGCCATCTTCCCCTAGCCTAATTCCAATTAGATTGACGGCATGAACCTGAATTGCCGTTCATGCCGTACCTCCATTCCGAGGAAGAGGATGGGTAAACAAACAAACAAACAAACCCAACCCAAACGAGGTCGGAGAACACACCACCACATTGATTGGTGCAGATTCCGTGTCTGTTGCCTAGTTCAATAGAATCGTTCCGAATCAATTGCAAACGTGTTGCGTGATGGTTTTAACCTTGATATTCGACTTGCAGATGTTTTTGAGCAAGTCTAAGCCCCAAGTGTAGCCAAAAACATGCGTAACAAGCAGTGAAGAAATGGCACCTCAGGAAAAGGTCAGGCAGATCTAGATTGGTTTCGACTTCCATCAATTTTTTGACAGGTTTAATGTAATACTGATTAACAAACAAGTCGCATTGCCTATGATGCAGCAAAGACAAAATCGTAAAAATTTCAAAAATGGACTAACCTTACATATTCCCGAGCAACATTTTGATCAGTGGAGAGAATGCGATGTTTGTAGGAGGAGAAGGACGAGAACGCCAAATCAGTAGGTATGAAGAGTGTCCACGATAAGTAGAACGAATCTCGAATCATTGCGAAGCTATTTGTAGAATTTAAAAACTGAAAAATATTCAAAGTTTATTTCGATTCCGAATAATTATTCTTGGATCATAATTAATTTTAAAATGCCACAACAACATTTAAAAGATCTGTGAAAAATGTCTTACTTTAACTGCAAATCATTAATGAAATTACATCAATACTACAATAAATTGTAGAATTAAAAAAAATGAGATTGCTGGCAAAGTAGCTTGACAGTCGTGGGTTTTATTGCGAGATTTCCCAAAAACAACGTAAAGAAAGAAAGTTTAAGATCTCCATTTAAAACAGCCACAAGCTGACATTGCGATAAACCATACATAGCATATTTTTGTTTTATTTTCTGTTTTTAGGCTCAAAGAAAGTTCCAAGTATTTTCCGGTACTACGCTATTTTAAATTTAATGCTGTAGGTTACATATTTCTCTGAATCTTTGCAAATACTGAACTTGTCTAACTGAACCTTTGCTACAATTAGTTGAGCAGAGCTGCTCAAAAAGCTAAAGGCTAGTTAAATTAGCCCTGAAACAGTGGTCGGCAACCTACCGCCCACGATCTGGATCCAGACCCCAAGCAAAATATTCCGGCCAGCGGCTCTTCGTTTTATTGTTGTAACTAACTTATATTGTGCGCCGTGTAAATTTCTCTTGATCAGTGAAGCTTGGTTTGTCTCAAAGCTTAACTATCTATTCGTCCTACTTAATGATATTCTATCGCTGTTTTGGACATTGTTCAGTTAATTTGAGTAATTGGAATTTGCGGGAGCGATTGATAAAGCAACGCTTCCCGCCTTTAAACTCAAAAAGTTGAAGGGATAGAACAATGGGAGTAACATCAGTAAAACAAGCACACATGTATGCTCAAGAATTCGATTTTTCTTTGTAGTCATCATCGTTTTCCATTCAATTTTGCCAACAATAAACACGGGGCTACATGCCGCACTGATAAAATTTGTCCCAGCCGTGGCAATCCATTTTTTCCCTGCGTCAATGACAGTTTTGTCCTAACAAAATTCTGTTCCCGTAATCCGTCCTTTCGAGAACCAAACAGGTCAAAGTCTGACAAAAAAATTGCGACTATGTGGTGGATGTGGCAGCACTGTCTAAACAAATTTAATGACACATTTCTTGGTCTTCAGAATCGTGGGTCGCCTGGCATTGCCGCGTTGCAAAAAGAATATTTCCTTTCTTTCTAGCGTAATGCTGGGAATTCGGGGCTTTAACGTGGTCAACGATTTTACGCAACGTCCTGAGTTAGCGGTTGCTCTTGATTTCCAAAAATCCAAGAAAAGGAGTCCCTTTACGTCTCAGGAGAAGATGCACATCATTTTGCCTGCCAAGCGTGCGACTTAAATTTTTTTGTTGCTGGAAAATATGATTAATGCCATTTAGTTAACCATTACTTGGATGCCAGTTTGTTATGGTGACACCAAGTACCAGTAACGAATCGGTCCAGTAATACATGCCGTTTGGCCTTATTAATCCAGCAACTTATAACTGACAGTCACAGATGGTTTTTTTGCTCTTGGGAGAGCATCCGCGAATTTCACCTTGCAAGATTTTGTATTAATAAGAGAGGATATCAACCACTCCTCTACACTCAAACTACACCCAACTCTGGGCACTTTTCATTTACTGTCAACCGCTGAATGGATTTGATGAGTTGTTCTAGGCCCATTTTCTTTTCTTGTTGGCCGGCTGTGTTTGAGCGGCAGGAGCAAGGTTTGTCACTTACGTCTCTGCCACAACTTGAAAATTGACTAATCCATCTTCCAACACTGTTGACATTTGCTGCCTCGCCGCCATAAACATTTACTAATAGTCTATCAATGCCAGTTGACTGCTTTTCTTCCTAATTGAAAAAATCAGTGACTGATTTCTGTTTCTGACAGACAACCATTACGACGTAATTTGCTTTCTAAGACCATATTTAACGGCAAAATTTTGTACGAAGTTTGAAGTCGTTACCATAAGCAATGTTTAACACCAAAAAACAGTGGAGGAACCGTCTTCGTGGGAAAAATAATTCGGCTCTCCCGGTCCTACCAGAGTTTACTTATGGCCAGCCACTTTAAGGTTGTGGATCCCTGCTTTAAATTCTAACCTTATATGAGTAGAACATCTAAGTTTTTCTTACAACTAGGGGCTCAGAGGGCTGTACCTTATGAGCCCTCACCTGACGTTGGGAGCATATTTTTGGTTTTGCACTTCTGCATAGTTAAAAGACATTTATTATCGATCGCAACGAAATGTCAGTGTGACTGCTAACTCAAAAATCATAAGGTTCTTTCTAGCTTCTTAAACTCTCTGTTACATCATGCGCTTGACGAATTAAATATATATTAGGTTGCTGTTGCTTTACTGCGATGCAAATCTTCCCTTATCTCTCGCTCCTTGGATGACAAATTACAAAAAACTTCGAAAATCAGATATGAAACAACCCATGAAAGTTTTTCTGGGTATTAGTACCAATGGCGTGGCAATTCCCTAACGGACAATCATTTAGTTTCACAGGAAAAAGCCTCAGAAAAGCTAATGGACAAAACGTAGTATTATTTCACTTACCGCATGTCTAGTTGTTGAAGACAGATCAGCAGGGCCGTAACTTTGTCAGAGGGGGCCCCGGTGCAAGCATCTATCATGGGGCTACCATTTTTTCTGTACTTAATATTCAGCTTTTCTCAACACAGGAATCATTGACGAATCCCCGTTACAGAAAAAATTTTCGATTAAAATAATAAGACAAAAAAGTATTGAGCTGAATAGGCAAAAGGGGCAAAAGCTAAGTTTACTGTGCCTGCAAATGAAAGACTTTAATTGGAATAAAATTTCACCAAGGTTGCACGGTTCAATATAATTTTTGTGATTTCAGTGTATTCAAATCGAAATAATGGAATAGCAAGAACTTTGTAAGGGGCAGGTGATTGTTTAATAAAAGTCTAATCAAATAAACGTCGCACACCAAAATTGTTTTATAATGACAAAAAAAATTATGTGCAACCTTTTGAGGCAAGGTGCCTTGTGAGCACTATTAACGATATTTCAGCAAAATGGGGATGTGCTATGCAATGCGAATAAATTGTTTAATCCAAAAAGAATGAACGTACAGTACACTGAAATCGCCACTGAAGACACAAACTAATAAAACACAATACGTTGAGGCCAATTAAGTAGGCTACCGTATTTACTTGCGGGTGGTTGAAATCTTGAAATTTTTCCGTCTCGCTTTTGCACTAGCGAACTGCTGGATAACTTTTCTGAAATCAAATTTTTGGCTCGTTCATTTTCTATCAATAGCAGAGCCAAACCGCTAAGTCTCTCTTGGGACATGGAGCTTCGAAGAAAGTTTTTAAACAGTTTGAGTTTAGAAAAAGACCTCTATGCCGTAGCAATTGTTACAGGTACTGTCTTATACATCATGTATGCCGTACAAACGTCAGGATAAGTTGTGGCAAATTATGCATTTTCAACAATCAAAAAAGAAGTCATTTCTTTCGCAGATTTTAAATGGGCAATCTTTTTTCTAAACGACGTTTTGACGGAGAGTATTTGGCAAGGAAACAACGGAAAAACGTTATCAGAAAATTTGTGAGAAATTTTTATTGCTTTAATCTCAAGATCCTGATGAAAAGTATTTGATAGAAAACTTGGTTTCAAAATTTGATATGACGTCACCACTAATTTCATTACTTCAAAGCGATTAATTAGTTGGCAAAAAAGTATGTCCATCATCGAAAGAAACTTCTTAGGATCGCTTGACGTTATTCCTTCGGATATTTCATCGAAGTAGGCATTTGTTTTCTTTGCTCTTTTGTTTAAAAATTGTCTTTGCAAACCCCCTGTAGAAGCAATAGTGGAAGCTTTGTTTAGTACTGCGTCAAAACTCCTCAGTTGAACAATGTCTTCAGCAGCAGTTTGCAGAAGTTTATGCGCAGAAATTAAATCAATTGTTTTACACTGTATAGCTTTCGAAGGAATGTTGACGATCAGCAAAATCTTGCATTGCACAACCAGCATGCATACAAAGTCAAAGTTTTCTATCTGTTTCTTTATTGCCATAGCTTTATCTCTTTCCTTTAGCTTCGTGCTGGTAAGTATTATGTGAGTCAAGCATTTCATAACGTCACAAAATCTTTCCTTCAAAGCATAGACAGTATCACATCAACCAGACCACCGAGTTGGATTTAACGCTTTTAATGTAGAATTTGAGCAAGAACGATCATGGACATTCTGAAGCTTTTGTCACAGCACAATACTAAGTCTGAAAAAATTATATACCGACTCAATGGTGTCCTAAAATTGACGGGTCTCAGTCACGACTTCCATGGCATCTTTAAACACCAAATTTAAATTGTGCGAAGCACAATGCACGTAGTAAGCATGTGGAGCCACATCTTGGATCTTCTTATGCAAGCCGGAGTATTTCCCTCTCATCACTGCAGCGCCATTATATCCTTGTCCACGGCAGTTTTTTATGTTAAGCTCCTTTAGCTGAATGGAATTCGTTATCAGTTTTTGCAATCCAATAGCAGATGAATTCTCAACTTCAATAAATGAGGTAAACGGTTCAACAACTTTCAGTTCTAATGGCGTTTGATCATCGTGATCATTTTGATGTCACGAAATACTTCACTTAACACTTTCGCTGCGGCTTGGTTTGCTCGCTCGCGCTGTTGCATGGCGGGGCTTTTCCGACGCTTTCGTCTAGCTTTATCTTATTCATCTAAAACGTTTCTCGTCGTGAAACTATGCAGCATTTTTATGAGTTTACAATAAAATTACGTTGATTCAACATTTGGACTGATCTGTTCTGTTCACTCTGAATACTGTCATTAAAAATTGCTATTTCTACTTTGTTGCACAAGTAAGGCCTGCATTTTAGTTGACTGCAACTATTTGTTTTGTTTTTTTGTTTGTTTTATTTGCCATTTTTATCCTCCATTCACGAGAAAGCGAATTGTATCGCTATACTTTGGACGGGAAGTCCGCACTCGCTTGGGAGTTGCCATTTCCGGGTCACCTGTCTTCCACATAAAGGTGGGGCTTCCCGTTAAGTGCCTTGCCCAAGGACACAACAAGCGAACTTGCCGGCTTGTTCTCCACAACCTCCCATAAATGCCGAGCGCCAAGCAGGGAAGCTATAGATACCATTTTTTAAAGTCTTTTGGTATGACTCGACAAGGGGAATTAACCCCAGGTCTACCGACTGCGAAGCGGACGCTCTAACCACTACGCCATCGCGTCGGTTTAGAAGCAAATAGTAACAATGTCATCTCGTTATTTAAATCAGATACAATTAAAAAAATCAAAAGAAATGATTGAAGTTTATTTTGCTAAGCCTTTTTTCAGTCTTGTGATAAGTGTTTTTTGGGGTGTTAGTCACCGAAACAAGAGGATTTTTCATTTACCATAAATCTTGCTTTAAAACTTGTTAAATTTGCCGCTTTGAACCACGTGCACATGAAGACGAAGCTGCTAAAACAGACAATTAAGAGAAAAACTTACCCTAAAATTTTAAATACTATAGTAAGCAAATCACAAACAGATCACGCGCAAAACATGCCAATAAATCTAAAGTTTTGAATTATTATGCCGTGATCACGCGTAAAACATGTAGACGGAAATATCCGTCCTTTTCTGACTCTTGCAATCAATTTCCGCATCCAATTGATGAAATGCTTTATTTTGACGGAGATCTCCGTCACACCGTACCGAAAGTGTTAACTGTTCTTTTTTGCTGATATCTTGAGTGGTATTAAGAATAATGGCAAAAAAAAGAGCGCTTTGCAGTTCGCTTTTTATATCACCGAAAACTTCTTTAGCTAGTACTAATATCAGTTCATTTTGTATCAAAGGACTTAAATATTTTGAAGAACCTTTAGGTAGTTGTAAAAGTTTGTCTAAAACAGTGTCGTATTTGGTAAGAAGCTGTATGATAGAGAGCAAACTGCCCTTGTTGTCCTTCAAAAGTTCTTCACTGGATCCGCGAAAAGGTAAGCTGCACTTTGCTCACATCAATGTAACATTCACTAGTCTTTCCAAAACATTTTGTCAAAAGTTTGTTTTTTCCAGCAAAGACTCGTGCAAAGCTTCTTCTATTGTCCCACCTGTTTCTCCATTGCTCATATATGACACACGCCTCTGCATGATTTGTGGAGCTTTCATGGTTTCGAATTCGCTGCGATAAATACCTCCAGTCATTTAAGCCTGTAGTACTCCAAGGACTTTGAAGTGCGTAAGAAGTTCCTGGAGAGACATTTTCATGGGAAAATAAGCAGCAGGGCTGGCAGTAAAGACGGTCCATGTTTGATGAATAACATAACCAATATCTTTGTAGTTTTAGACTTGATTGTGTTACGGAATTGTAATAATTTGTTGAAAATGAACGACCGCTTTGCAGCGGATCTTTAGGAAAAGTTCCTTCAGGTTGTTTTGGACCTGCTGCAATAATTGATTTCTTGATCTCTGAGTTTACAATAATGGTGGGAAAGTCGTCATTTTTGCTTGCATCTGATCTGTCTTTAGTAGCATCGGAGTTTTCTGTCTCGCGAATGCTGACGTCAACAAGTTGGGGTGTAGATTCTGTCTCACGAATGCTGACGTCATGCTCATCCGCTCTATTTGTTTCTGGTCGAGTAGGCCACGAACTCAGTCGCCGAGAGTTTCTGGCTGCTATTTTTCTCCTCTTAGTTTGTCTTTTTTGTGCTGCGCTTTGATAATTTATTTTCATATTAATTTGCAGTCAACTAGAGTTTTACAATGTTACTCAAACCCTAAAAAGTTTAATAAAATTTAGACAACGGTTAGTAAAGTTTAATGTAACAAACTCTCTTTCTTGTTGTTTTTCCGGCTCACGAAATACTACTGTTGCAAGCGTAAGGACTACGGTATGTCTAGCAAAAAGGATTCAAATAGAAAGCTCAAACTTGACTTTTCAATCACTCAAATCACAACTTTTTTCAACAAAAGAAGTTTATCAACCGAAATCACAAATCTGATCACTGACTAATAGAATGATGTCTAGCACCCAGATGACTAAACTAAATCTACGTAGCTTATTCAAAAAGAATAATCACTATTCTCACAAGCTAAGACGTTGGATCTCACAACGAAACGCTGACTTTCGCAGCACAAATTATGAATTTACCTATTTATATGATGCGGGCAAAATTTACCAGAAAAAATTAGCAACTTCAAGAAGATACTATATTTTCCTAATCAATTATTTTACGACGATATAAGCCAACCAGACAGTTACTGCGACGTCACAAAGCACCAAGTTAAAAGGCTGGCAAACAAGTTATGTATCATGTGATAGAATTAAGTTACTGGTGGAAAATTGCAGAATTATCTGAAGAAGCTAAGTTGAGCGCAGTCTCCCGGCACCCACCTTGTGAATTGTCAACACACTCGCCGCGAGCATGATGGCATTACAAAGACAAGGCACTGAGCTATATATACAGCGCTCAACCTAACTTCTTCAGATCAGTCGTCCGCTATGCTGCGTAAACTCATCTTCTAGTGGAAATGAAGCGAAAACCAATCAATTTGTCAAACCGCCCCGTAAAGCAACGCAAGACGTCGTTGGTTGAAGTCTTAGTACTTTTGCATGTATATTGCTCGTTTACAGGACAACAACAATGAGTGGGTTACTTTTGCTTATGACGGGACGGGCCCTGCTGGTGAATCCAAAAGGACGAAACGCGTCCAGGGATGATCTCGCCAAAATTGGTTGGGTGGTGTACTTATCAATGTTTCCTTGTATATTGAGCTTCAATAAATTGTTAATGGCTTTTTCGCTCGTATGCTGCGTTACCATTTGGATGCAAGATTTTACCTTCTCCATTTTCGTAACCCACATGATGGAGCCACTAATTAATATCTGCGTCTTGTGTGGAAAACATAAAAAAATTTACCTTAGAATGTTGTTGGTCCAAGGGCTTAAAAACTATGAAGAAAACATGTAAGATGAAAGGAAAAGAAGACTTGCGCAAGAAATTGGATTAGCTTCAAGCTTCTGAATCAAACATTGTGGTGGAAGTTAACTGAAGAAAACGCTTTACAGACCCGAGATCGATCAAACGAGCAGTACTTGTAAAAAAGCTTTGATCATCATCCATTGACCATGTGTTCAATTGGAAAGAAATTGCTTTTTGTGTGAAAAGAGAGGCAACCCATTTCGTGTGAAAAACATCTTTAGAAAAACAATGACACTTTTACTGCGTACCAATGTGCTCAAAGTTGCTACAAAAAAAAGAGATAAATGTTGAAAAATTTAACACTCTTATGAGTTTTTAGGCAGCGTTGAAATGCTAATGAAAGATTCTGGCTTGAACAATTGGTTAACTGAAGTATACGCGGAAAATAGCATCCCTCGCATCATGTCAGGCAAAGCAATTGCAGAATCAATGAGATCACAACTGTCAGTACAGTCTACTTTAATGACAATTTTAATCCAAAGCGCATAGATGACGGGGACAATATTCCAGATTTGTAAAAATCCAAAACTTCCATCATTCAATCGTGGAGCGTAATTATGATAATGAATCCATTTGAGAAGTTAACAACATCAGAGGTCTTTCGTAAAGCAGCAAAAAAGATCGAAGACTTGTGACAAAAGCTTTTCCATCAATCAAGGACTTCATAACGATGGCTTCTTTCCATGAACCGCATTGATGTTTTGAAGCTGTTCATCTTCGCAAAAGGAATATCGAATTGGGAATTACATCTTTTTGCAATCACAAAAATGTTGAATTTGTTTGCATTAACGGATCATACATATTACACTAAAAGTGCTTGTCTCTGCTTCCAACAGATGAAGAAGCCGCCACAAACACATCTATAGTTGTACGATCAAATCCTAAACAAGCAGCACGCAATAAAGAGAACAGCAAAAAGTTTCATCTAAATTTGGACCGATTCTGCGGTCGAGCAAACTTTTAAACCGGCGCGATGGTGTAGTGGTTAGAGCGTCCGCCTCGTAGCTGGTAGACTTGGGGGTTAATTCCCTAAGTCGAGTCATACCAAAAGACTTTAAAAAATGGTATTCACAGCTTCCCTGCTTGGCGCTCAGCATATAAAAGGAGGGATAGTGCGGTGGACAAGCCGGCAAGCTTGCTTGTTGTGGCAAGACACTTAACGGGACGCCTCCACCTTTATGTGGCAGACAGGTTGCCCTCCCGTACTTCACCGAGTTACAATTATGAAGTTGCTAACCCAGCATGTCAGACGACCCTTGGATACTCACCAGTGGGAGTCCACCTTGTTGGTGGTGGGGCTACCAGTCTCTCAAGACTTGTTCGAAATGGGCTGCCATCTTCCCCTAGCCTAATATCAATTAGGTTGACGGCACGAATCCGAATTGCCGTTCATGCCGTACCTCCATCTCGAAGAAGAGGAGGGGTAAACAAACAAAAGCAAACTTTTATGTGTTCAATGAAGTCGCGTGGAAGATTGACGGAAAAAAGCGGTATGACATTGGGTTTTGAGTCTGAATCATTCGGCAAGTATTCATGAAGCAATGATGCAACTAAGCAAGGTTCAGATTTTATCAAGTAAGCAACATGAAGAGTTGAGTGCTTCAAGAAGAAAAAGGGATTACGAAGATTGTGAGAAGTTTATGGCCTGGTTGACAACAAAAAATTCATTCTTAGTATGAGATGTAAATTTATTTTCTCTTTCAAACGGTCTTGTGTCCATCGCTGGAAAAGGTGACGTCAATTGTGAACAAGCGGAGCAAATTGGTCAAAATATCCAGAAAGGTTTACATGGATTAGCAATCTTTAACGCATCAATCAAACGCAAAGATATGATAATTCTTAACAGAACAAGAAATATTGATTCAAAAGTCATGCCCGATAGGATGATTGCTGCTGCTGCTGAAAGAGAGGAAACCTTTGAGCAATTTTCACAATTTGAGTTGATTTCAGAGCCATCGTAGATATTCAAGGAGAGTATGATGAGAAAACCTGACAAGTCTTCCCTTTGAAAAGTTCTTCTGCTTGATTCTTCGTCCCATGCCTTGGAGGAAATCAACAAGCAAGTGACTTCTATTATCGACGGTGGTGCATCGCTACATAAAGTTTGCTGGAAACAAAGAATGAAGTTTTCGGAAGTTGGAAATTCATGTGTGTAATATATCCAAAATCATCATACCCAGGCTGTTCTTGTGTTAGATAGTTGTGATGACGAAAGTACTAAAAGTCACGAGCACTTGCGCCGAAATTTCGTTCCACAGAGCACGTTTGTGAAAACTGATCGAAGCACTTCACTTCCTTTTACGCAGGATTGCTATCTCAGCTGCATCGAAAGCAATACTGAATTCAACAAGTTTATTTCTACCTTTCTAAGACAATTTGAAGTTTCCAACTGTTCTGGTGGTGGTGACAGTTCCATTGTAGAGAAATCCTTGATTATGCTTCTATTTGAAAGGTCCAGTAAATGTGATTGCTGATGATACTGATATACTTGTTATGTTACTGCATTATTGGAAGTCTGACGTTCATGATGATATTTACTTCGTCCAGGAGTGCTTCAACAAAGCCTGGAGCATTAAAGAATCCAATCCAAGTATTGAAGATATCATAGAAGATCTTTTCTTCCTCCATGCATGGTCAGAATGCGACACAACTTCATCGATGTTTGGCAAAGGAAAAGGAAGCTGGGTTACGAGTTTGCGAAACTCAGAAACACTGAATGAAAGAGAATTCTGCTATTATCAGCATGTCTGGAGTTTACAAATGAGGTCGGAGAAGCATCTATAGCTGCATTCAAAATATGGTATGATGACAATGAAGATTCAAGGCTTTCTGCGCCCAAGTATGCACTTTCGTATAAGGATTATACAGTAATTGTCCAATTCTAGATACCCTGTATGTAATACATACTTTGTTCACTTTCAGACATGGTAAATATATACATATGGCATGTAAAGAAAGCATTTTACCGGCAAAGCTACGACCAAGCCGAAAAGCAATCTACTTTTATGGGCTACGAAGTTATTATCAAGTTATGTGCTGGTCTTTACCTGGTGAAGAATTCAAATTCAGTGTGTGTGAATGGGGATGGAGAAACAGTAAAACAACCAACGTGTTTCAATAATGACAGATATGTCAATAGTACCAGAAGCATTAACCAAATTAATTAGATACAGATGTGAGAAATCAACGCAAAATCTATGTGAAACGAAAACTTACATCTGTCGCAAGTATGGAATGGCGTGTGTTTCTTCACGTAATGAATGGCATGGTGTTAAATGTAACAATGTAGCAAGTGTGATTGAAATACAAAGACAGTTTCACATCTTTTTCTTATCTAGATAATAATTCGTACGACTGACATACTCGAGAGACTAGACGAAAGACTTAGGATGAAAGACTTTCTCCATTTTTTCTGAACGTCGATGCTGGTACCGAAGAAGAGAAATGCTTGTACAATGAAGATAAAGATGGAAACTGGACGAGACAAAGAAGAGGAAGGCAAGATCTTTGACGTTTTTGATGATAATTATTGATAGCTTCAATATATGTCTCGCTTAGGCTACTTTGTTAAATTTTGTTACAGAATATAGAAGAATAAGTCCAACAGTGACGAATGATTTCAAATTTTTTTGAAATTTATAAATTTATTCTTTTGCTTAATCGGCAGTAACTGTTTTTCTGTTTATTTTCAGGGTTCTGGCTAATAGAAAAAGTTGTTCCCGTTGGAAAATGCCAAAAAATAATAAATTATTAATCTAATTTTGGAAAACTTGAAAGTTTCATATTCTGGACTCAAAGGGTCGTGATGTCAATTATTAAAAGGGCCCAAAAGGGGGTTTTCTATTATTTGATTGATGGTGATTTTTTTCTGAGCCATCTTAATGATATAGGGAAGTTCTGAACAAAGTATCAGGCTGATCAAAAATTTTTCCACAAACATCACTTTAAAGGTCTCAGACTGCGATAGTGTTGGAAGTGGCAACTCATTAAACCTGAAAATTATTTCTGTTGCTATCTTTGACCCATTCCCCCAGAAATTGTGTTTCGATATGCATTATCATGCCCGAGAATGTGTTTAAAGTCATTTGCTTGACATTAAATATTTTTATAGAATTGTGCATACAAAGCGCGCTAATAAAAGTTGAAAGTGCTGCAACACTACAGGACTTGCTGAGGACCCGCTCTGGTTGACCGTTTTGATAATTTAGTAGGAAGAATTGCATTTCTTGTTTTTTGCCAGTTCTTTAAGGCATGGTTGTAGTGAAGTAATAGCGAGTCAAAGGCGATGGTGGTGTGATTAAAGTTCGTACAGGAATGTGGTTGTCTTTTAAACATAATTCTTTCTTCATGAGGACAAATATTTTTCAAAACGTATATATTATAAGTTGTGAAATACGGTTACAAGGGTATAGCCAGAAATCTATTTGGAGAGGAAAAAGTGTTATCAAATATTTCTTATATCAGAAAGCTAAGATACTAAATTTGACCAAAATCATGATATAGTTATTCACGAATTTCTAGATTCTGCACCCATCAACAGCCGCCTCAACGTGATCGTGTGGTCCCCGACCCGTTTGGGTTGGGTTGAAATGGCTGTTGGCCTTCCCGAGGGTCCCAGTTACCCCGGGCACTCCCCTACATTTTTTCGCTATGCTGCCCCCTGAACAACGGCAGGAGGGCAGCACACAGCATCTACAAAATCGGTCGCCTGTTTTCCCTTTTTCCTCTCTCCTGCCCTACTCTTGCCCTTCTTCTTCTCCTCATTCTTCTTCTTCTCCTGATGAGCGGTAACGTTCATCCTAACCCCGCCCCCACCTTTCCTTGCTCTGTGTGCACTGGAAATGTGACCTGGCGGGGCAAATCAGTGCAATGCTGCACCTGCTCCAAATGGATCCATCTAAGGTGCTCACAACTTTCTTTGTCTAAATTCAGAGCTCTTGGCAGCTCTCATACTTGGAGCTGCCTCCCCTGTCGTAACACTGTGATTCCCCCTCCTCGGACTCCTCCGACATGCATACCTCCACTGTACAATCTGGCCCCCCCTCTACTGATGCTGCACTCTCGCGTTATCCTCGACTCCAAACCTCCTATCCCCCATCTGCCCATTCTATATCTCCTTCCTCTGCCCCTCCACCACCGTCCCTTGCTCCTGGCCATTTTTCGATGCCTTCTGCTTCCTCTCCTCCCCCTGACTCTCTTAGGGTTCTTTAATGGAATGCTGGAGGTCTCCGAGCCAGGAGCACTGAACTATTTCATTTTCTCTCGTCCCATCCAGTCGACCTTATCTGCATCCAGGAATCCAATCTTAATTCATCTTCCTGTTTCCGGATTCCTGGATTCTCTGCTCTGCGTTCTGATTGCACCCACTCCCGGTCTGGCATTCTCTCTCCTGATGCCACGCACGCCAGCGGCGGCGTCATTATTTTCGTCAGGCAGGGCCTATCCCTTTCTGAACTTTTTATCTCCTCTCTTTCTTCACTTGATCCCTACTCTGATTATGTACGGGTCAACATCTCTTTTAACAACTCCTCCTCGCTCTCTTTTCTCAATGTGTATGCCCCCCTATTCGCTCCTCCCCAACGGATGGCAGAACCTATTCCTTCTCTCCTTCCATTCTTTGCTCCTCCAGAAATCTTTTCATTCTGGGGGACTTCAATTGCCATCACCCGCTTTGGGACTCAAGAAGTACTTCCGACCCCCGCGGGAAGGAAGTATTCGACTCGGTCATTTCTTCTGACCTCCTCCCCCTCAATGACCCTGAAACACCCACCCTTCTCCATCGCTCCACTGGCAGTCGCTCCTCTCCTGACATCTCCTTTGGTCCTTCTACTCTTGTTTTTTTTGCTCCAGGGAGGTGCTTAGGAACCTGGGTTCTGAACATCTACCAATTTTTCTATCTATCTCTCTCTCTCTGGTATTTCGCCCCAACGAGCGCCCCCCTTCCTTCAATTTTCAAAAAGCTTTTTGTTTGTTTGTTTACCCCTCCTCTTCCTCGGGATGGAGGTACGGCATGAACGGCAATTCGGATTCGTGCCGTCAACCTAATTGATATTAGGCTAGGGGAAGATGGCAGCCCATTTCGAACAAGTCTTGAGAGACTGGTAGTCCCACCACCAACAAGGTGGACTCCCACTGGTGGGTACCCAAGGGTCGTCTGACATGCTGGGTTAGCAACTTCATAATTGTAACTCGGTGAAGTACGGGAGGGCAACCTGTCTGCCACATAAAGGTGGAGGCGTCCCGTTAAGTGTCTTGCCACAACAAGCAAGCTTGCCGGCTTGTTCACCGCACTATCCCTCCTTTTATATGCTGAGCGCCAAGCAGGGAAGCTGTGAATACCATTTTTTAAAGTCTTTTGGTATGACTCGACTTAGGGAATTAACCCCAGGTCTACCAGCTACGAGGCGGACGCTCTAACCACTACACCATAAAGCTCGTTGGGATGGCTTTGCCTCTTACTTTTACTCTCACTGTCCTTCAGCAGAAGAATACTCGTCTCTTTCTCTTTCCTCTGCTGCTGCTCTCTTTACCTTTCTGACTTTGAATGCGGCCAAATCTTCCATTCCTTTCGGCCGCATCAAACGCCCTCCTATAGCCTGGTGATCTGCTGAGGTGGAACAAGCGGTTAGTGAAAGACGCAAAGCTTTTGCTGCCGCTCTCAGAAGTGATGAAGATCGCCAGGCTTACGTCTCCGCTTCTCGACGCGCCTCGTCAGTCATCGCCAAGGCCAAGGTTGAGGCACGGCAGACGACTTGCTCTTCTCTCTCACCTAGGTCTAACCCTAAATTTGTACACTCTCTTCTTCGCTCTATCGCTGGCTCTTCTTTCTCGTCTTTCTTCTCTCCTAACTTTCCTAACTGTTCTTCTCCCAGGAAATCGGCTACGGTCTACGCCGCTTACCTGAGATCCCACTTTTCCGTTTCTCAGCCAAAGGCCCTGCGTAGCAGAGCCAGAGGCTACCTCACCGAGCTACGCCGAGCCACGTGCTCGGAGGACTCTCACTGTGTGTGTGTGTGTGTTTACTCCTCCTCTTCCTTGGGATGGAGGTACGGCATGAACGGTAATTCAGGTTCATGTCGTCAACCTAATTGATATTAGGCTAGGGGAAGATGGCAGCCCATTTCGAACCAGTCTTGAGAGACTGGTAGCCCCACCACCAACAAGGTGGACTCCCACTGGTGAGTACCCAAGGGTCGTCTGACATGCTGGGTTAGCAACTTCATAATTGTAACTCGGTGAAGTACGGGAGGGCAACCTGTCTGCCACATAAAGGTGGAGGCGTCCCGTTAAGTGCCTTGCCCAAGGACACAATAAGCAAGCTTGCCGGCTTGTCCACCGCACTATCTCTTTTTTATGCTGAGCGCCAAGCAGGGAAGCTGTGAATACCATTTTTTAAAGTCTTTTGGTATGACTCGACTTAGGGAATCAACCCCAGGTCTACCGACTACAATGTGGACGCTCTAATCACTGCCTCCAATCTTACCTCGTCCACCGCCTCTGGTCCAGACAAAGTTGCCTATCCCTTGCTGAAGCACCTTCCTCGCTCTGGCATGGATTTACTTCTTTACATCTTCAATCTCTCCTGGTCTTCGCATTCGTTTCCTTCCATCTGGAAGACATCTTCCATTATTCCCATCCACAAGATGGGAAAAGCCTCTCGACTCTCCTGCTTCCTTCCGGCCTATCTCTCTCACCTCCTGCGTATCAAAGCTGTTTGAACGCATCATTCTATCTCGTCTACTCTTCTTTCTGGAATCTAATTCCATTTTCTCTCCCCGCCAGGCCGGTTTCCGCCCTGGTCGGTCTACACTCGATCATATTCTGTACCTTTCTCAGTCCATTTCGGATGGGTTTAACAAACCCAGGCCGGGATCTCGGACGATCCTGTCTACTATCGATTTCTCTAAAGCTTTTGACTCTGTCTGGCACCCCGCCCTTTTCCACAAACTCATTTTGGCTGGCCTCTCTCCTTGCTTTGCTCGTTGGAGTCAATCTTTTCTTTCTGATAGGCGCGCTTGTGTGGTTTATCAATATCACAAAAGTCGTTGCTTTCGAGTCCGTCGAGGTGTTCCGCAAGGATCCGTTCTTGGCCATGTACTTTTCTCCTTATTCATTAATGATCTTCCGGCATCTCTGCCTTTTTCCGTCAGCTGTTCTTTTTACGTTGACGATCTGGCCATTTGGTCCTCCTCCCCTCAATCCCCACTGCGGTGGATGCCACACAAGGAGCTCTGATTCGATCGGAGCGCTGGTCTGAGTACTGGTGTCTTCCTCTCAATCCGAGCAAATGTGAGGCCTCGTTGTTCTCAGTGGATCCCCACCAAGCTAACCTCCAGCCCAACCTGCTCCTACTCGGCTCCCACCTTCGTTTCAATCCAACTTCAACTTTTCTCGGGGTCACCTTCGACAGCACTCTTTCCTTTTCTAAACATGTATCTTCGCTGAAGGCCAAGTTCTTCCCACGTCTCAAGGCCTTACGCTGTATCTCTGTTTTATCATGGGGTCCCTCTAAGGAGTTCCTTTTTTTTCTCTACAAATCTTTTCTTCTGTCCCTTCTCACCTACGCTTCGCCCGGATGGTTTCATTTCGTAAGTGCTACCAATCTTACCAAATTGGAACGCTTCCACAGAGCGGCCAGTCGCGCCATCACCGGCTGCCTCTCGTCCTCCCCTATCCCACTTCTTCTCTCCGAGGCTTCTATACCTCCCCTACGAGTCACCTTGACTCACTTCACTCTTTTATCTTATGAGCGGGCTCTTCGTCTCCCAACCTCCTTTCCTATTTCAGATTTGGCCAGACTAGGAGTGAAACCAAGACTCTGCAGATCGTCCTGGAGAGCTCTTGCGTCCACTCACCCGCTCATGTTTCCTTCTACTTGCTCTAGGGAGGCTTTCCTTGCTTGCCCTCCCTGTCCTCCTTGAAATCTACCCTTGTTCGCCGTGGAGTCCACCCTTTCCACTCCATGCTCTCGATCTGATCCCCCTCACTCTCACCAAAGTGCGGCTCTCGCCCATCTTGGCTCTCTCCCCCTCATGATCTGGTGCTTTGGACAGACGGTTCTGTTCCTTTTTCTTTTGGTAAGGGCGGCTCCGGCGTTCTTGCCAACTGCTCTCTCTGTGGCACTGAGGCCCCTCTTTTCTTTTCGGCAGACCTAGTATGCTCAAGTTTTTCAGCTGAAGCCTGCGCCATTCAGCACGCTCTTTGCTGGTCTCGGCAGCACCAACCAGTCTGCCATTTCTCTTCTCTTCTCCTCCTGTCTGACTCTCGTTCTGTCCTCGCCACCCTGTCCTCTCCTCCATCTTTCCTCTTATTCCAAACTCTGTGGAAGATCTGGCAGGAACTGTCCTCTCTTTCCTCCTGTTCTATCAGGCTACAATGGGTCCCCGGACACTCGTTTCTACAGGGGAACGACACGGCTGACGAGCTTGCCAGACGGGGAGCGCTGCTTGCGCCCTCCGCAATCCCTTGTAGTCTCTCTCCTCTTATCTGTCGTATCCACTCTCGTCTTTTCTCGGACTGGAGGCGTACTGTCTCTTCGAAGTATTTTGACACACAGGTTCCCTCGATTTCCACCGAGGAACTTGTGGTCCCTCGTCATGCTCGCTGTGTCCTCTCTCGTCTTCGCTGCAACGGGCATAGCCTACTGTTAAGTTCTTATCTCTCTACGATTGGCAGAATCGAGAATCCTTCCTGCAGCGCCCGTGGACACTCGTCCCAGGACATCTTTCATCTCATTCTGCACTGTCCAGCAACGAACTCTTTGCGCCGCTCACTCTTTGGCGACTCTCTATCTCTGTACGATCTCTGGTCCAGACCCTGGAGAGTTGCCCGGCTTGTGGGGCTCCATGGTCTTCCGCCATGCCCCCATCCATCGGAAGGAGTCGGGTAAACAACAACAACAGTTTGTAGATTTTGAGCAATATTTCGCACCCTAAATGGCATTGGTTTTAAGTTTGAACGATTTTACTTTTAATTGACTTATAATTTGCAATTTTAAATTGATTTTACGAGTATCCCTACAAATAAAGTAATTTTGTTTCTTGATGACAACAAACTAAAAGGAAAGGCAAGAAAAGTCAAAAGTTAAAGGAAAATTGAAAAAATAATGGATATTTGCGAAACTGCGCTTTAAAGGCAAAATTTTTTGCACCTCACTCGAAAATAGATTAGCATCCGGATCGAGTTCAAAAAATTTTCTTACTACGATGATTACACACATGATTGCTTATATTGGATTCTGATGCCCAATTTCGACCTCTAAAACTCCAGATTTGGACAGCACTCTGACGGAAGAGTAGCGCTGCTCTACAGTCTAGGGGCTTTGGTAAGACTTTACATTGAATCAGCTGGTTAAGCAAATGGCCCCAAGGTTTTGGGGCGGTGAGAGACAATCGGAGCTATTTCCTCGTTATCTATCAAAGAGAAAAGTTGACTTTACAACACGCACTTTAATGCATTTTATAAAGTCGATTTTACTTCTATTGAGAGGTTGGCTCTATATATTTTTCTTTCTTTTTCCTCCGTCACTATCTCTATTCCTTTCATGAGAAGGATTAGAACAAAGCAACACATGTAAAACCTAAAATCAAAATTATGTTTAATTTCTTGCACGATAATTTCAATCAAACATTGAGCGTATTGATCAAGTGTTGGTTATTGCGTCAAGTAGAATTTCAAAAGTATTTGCAATGAAATCTTCATAACTTACTTCAAAAATCCGAGAAGCATTCATTTGATTAAACAAGGCTTTTGTATCTGCGATAGAAGTGCTTGGACTGTCTTCAAATAAACTTCCATTGATTGTATATAACATTCCGTTTGAAAGTCGTCGACCAGCATCAACAAGTCTGCATCATACACAAAATTAAAGTGGCCACATCATGCTTTAAATAGTAGCGAAGCCTAAGTTTAGTTTAAACAATAACAAGTGTGAAACCAAGGCGACTGAATGATTACACTGGTAGATTTTTAAGCTTAAGCAAGATTAGCGACCCAAAACTGTGGTTAATCCGCTTGTTTATTGGATCAATTATAATTAATTTACCGCTGTACACACATCACAATTGATTACACCATTATCAAGGATCTACCTAGCAAATGTGTTGAGTGTGACTATTCCATCTCGATTATTGAGCTTAATTTCACTCCCCTCCATGGACTTGATTATAGGAGTTAACTGTAGTTGAGTGAGGTTGAGAGAAAAGCAAGCAATAATGTTCTTCAAGGTGAACTAAGATAGAAAAATATTTTTTCATTTTATATCATAAAAACATACTGCTCACAAAATTTTATTCAACCATATTGATTATCTCTACAGTAATTAAAATTTTATTTTTGTAATTTTCCTGCAGTTATTTTTGGGGTCAACTGATAGCAAAGTATCTTTCAATGTAGGGGGAGGGTTGAAGTTTGTGTTTTTTTGTATGTGAAATACTTTAAAAATAGTGTTCTCAGCTTTCTGCAGTGTATGACGATTTACAGAGGTTTCATGTCAGAACTCGCCATCGCTTAGGTTCAAACAATGGGAAAAAAGCACTCGTGACGGGAAACAAAAATAACTAGTTTAAATTTTGCATTATATACATTGGTCAAAAAATGTTTTGGCTTTCGCTTACCGATGCATTGTCAATAGTTTCCCCATCTGCTACGTAAGGCACAAACACTGTGAGAGGACCATCAGAAACGAGGACTTCCGTAAGTAGAACGCTGGATCGAACAAACGACGAATATCGTCCATCACCGCGCAGCGCTTCATAAATATCGCCTAAACAAATTGTAGTTTCCAATAAGACATCTCAATGCTCAAAAATGTTTGCAATTCGGTCGTAAATAAATTTGGCTTTTGTACAGAAAAATGTTTAAGCAGTACAGCTTGAACATTTTTCTGTATAATCTACAGCTTGGGCCGAGGCTTGGGCAGTAGAGCTTGGGCCATCTAATCAACTTGAGTTCACATGCACAGAAAATGTCACCTCCACCTCGCAGCGGTCCGATTTAAATAACGATTTAAGTCAACAGAGCAAAAACCCATACCAACAAAGTGACTCCATGATGGCCCTTACAAACTGATACAAAATAGCTTGATCATGTAGTGGTTAGAGTGTCCTACTCCAGTAACGTAGGATGCTGAAAATTCAAGCGGGTCATATCAAAAACCCCATAAAATTGGTATTCACTTCTTCCTTGTTTAACGCTCAGCACAAAAGAGATAGTGCGGAGAAAAACCAAGAAATGTTGCTTGTAATGCTCTTGGAAAAGACACTAAAAAGTATTTCTCCACGTTCATGTGCCTGACATATGCAGGGCCAAGCAGTGCACCCGTCGCAACAGGTATCATTAAACACTAGCCAACAGAGCATAAACTCATATATCTTATTTCCTTCATTAAATAGCGCCCGCAATCACAAGTTGCATAAAATAATGAAAAATAAAAAAATCTGCCCTTGATTAAAAGGTGCAAAAAAGCTCTAAAAAAAGTACTGTGGTCTCTGCTGTTATTAGATAAACTATAACATCAGCAGTCCCTTAGCGTACCTAATTGGAAATGAGAAAAGGTTGCTTGAACAAAATAGACTTGAAGAAATGTGAGCTGCCACCTACACTAACACTACGCATCTTCTGATAATGTTGTTGCTGGTTATCCGACTCCTTCCGACGGATGGGGGCATGATGGAAGACCATGGAGCCTCACAAGCTCAGCAACTCTCCAGGGTCTGGACCAAAGGTCGTAGAGAGACAGAGAGTCGCCAAAAAGTGAGCGGCGTAAAGAGTCCGTTGCTGGACAGTGCAGAATGAGATGAGAGGTGTCCTGGGACGACTGTCCAAAGGTGCTGCAGGAAGGGCTCTCAATTCTGCCAATCCTACAGAGATAAGAACCTAACAAAAGGCTGTGACCATTGCAACGAAGACGAGAGAGGACACAGCGAGCATGACGAGGGAACACAAGTTCCTCGGTGGAAATCGAGGGAACCTGTGTGTCAAAAAATTTCTATGAGACAGTACGCCTCCAGTCGAAAAAAGACAAAAGTAGATACGAGGGATAAGAGAAGAGAGACTACAAGGGATTGCGGAGGGCGCAAGTAGCGCCTCCCGTCAACATCCGCCTCAACGTGGTGGTGCGATTCCAGACCTTGTTTGGGTTGGGTCGAGGGTCCCAGGTACCCCGGGCACTCCCCTTCATCTTCTGGTGATCGCTGGCGGGATTACTGGAGCACGCCATAGAATCCAATTGTCTGTTGACGTGATTAGAAAAATAAAAGCTTCCCTTGAATAGAAGAAGGTGCTCTTGTATAGAAGCCGCACAAAATACTATAGTTAAAGACAAAAAATAGCTGTCGGTTCTACTCGAAAAAAACGATCTATAAATGAAAAATAATCTAAAAAAATACTGCAAATAATTAGTCTATGCAATGCAGATCGAAAGCATGTTTCCTCACCGATGCATTGGTTGACTCCATCTCCTGTGTAGTGTGGAAGACATTCACATGTGTGTTGGCCTGCACCAGTGTTGATACATCGAGCATATTCATGACAGTTAGCAATACCTACAAGTAGCAAAACCGTTCTTACACAATAAAAAAAGGAGCACAGCACCCCCGATTCCACAAAAGCAATTTTTCTTGTTTTCAAATAATGACTACGATATTATCCTTTCATAGCAACATTTCTTCTAAAAGCATATTTTAATCGGCCATCTTCAATGTGAAATCTTACAGAAATCAAAACATTTATTTGCATCTTTATCAGAAAAATATTATCCATGGACAATACTCTTAAACCGAAACGTAACCTATTGTAATAACTTAACTTAACAGCAATTTTTTTGTAAATACCCGAAATTTTGGTTGTCCAAGCCCATTTTTTACCAACTTCAGTTTACGCCAAAATTCTGGTGGTCTTAATTTATGAACTTGAAAAGCATTGCATGCTTGGAGCAATATTGACCACCCTTCTCGTAAATCATCAAATTCTGCATCTTTTACAATTGAAAAAAAGTTGATTGCCAATGGAACCAAAGGTTTTACTTTTCTGGAAGAAGATGTTGCAATTTTAGGATCAACAGCTTTATTCTGTGCCAAAATACTGGATTAAGAAAAAGCAAACTTATTTCTGATCTGCTTCCACAATTCAATCAAGAATGACTATACATTCATCCAAAACGTTGTTTCATTTTTGGCAAATAGTACTTGAAGGAGAATGGCTTCACAACATCCTCAAACAATAATCTCATCATTTGGTTTATAATGCCTTGGGTTTTCAAGGCCGATTACTTCCAGCGGTGTAGAAATTAATACAGTGTCTTTAATGAACAAGCTTAAAATAGAACATTTATCAACAACAGCATCGAACAATTTGTGCTACTTCTGATTGAAATTCCATATTCATGTTGTCCACTTTTTTTAAAATGAAAAGAAGAAACAAAAGCATGTGCTTTGTGGCAGCAATATTATTGTCAAGTGGACAAAGCCGCATCAACTTTATCTGGCATGACTTCTTTTATAAAAAAGAGCTTTAATGGTTCCCACTGTTTTAACACTCTTCCAATAACTTATCGACAAGGCAATCATTGAGTCTGACTTAATTTTAACATTTTATGTTTCACTCCCCCACATTCTCTTTAGATTTCCATCAAAGCATGATTACTTTTGCTGCTACGACAGAAGCAAAAGCATACAATTTTTGAAAAACTTACTAACCAAAAGGGAAAACATTTGCGTTCATGGTTTGCACACAAAGCAAACGAATGGCAAACGCAACCAATAACAAAAAATAAAGGAACACTTTCTTTCAATTTAACCTGAAAACCACTGGTAGACTTTGTCATAATGGCACAATTGTCATTTGCAAACCCAATTATGTTAGAAAAAAGAATACCTCTATTCAACAAAAACTGCTTAACTAAGTTGTAAAGACCTTGACCTGAAGCCTCCTTCATTTCCGCCACATTCAAAAGGGTATCATCAACTTTTCTATTTTTTCATCAAAAAAGCGTTCAATTACAGGTGAAAGTTACTCAACAGCAACATCTGTAGTTTGATCCACAAGAAGCAAAAAATGCTATGTTTGGCATATTTTATCAATCACACCTTTTTCATTCCATACTTACCATGCTGAATGACATAAGATGCTTTAATTTTCCCCATGCTATTTGCTGTGCAATGGGGCTCTCAGGGAAGGCAGCTATAATTGTTTTCACGAGATGCTTGCGTTGCCGAAAAGGATTATTGTGTTTAACCATAAATCCAGCATGCATAAGTTCTGCTTTAGCGACTTTTTCTTGCAGAGTGATTTGTTGTGCATTAAAAAAAATGCGGAAACGTCAATGGAATTATGTTTTGTACTATCGTTTTTTGTATATCATTAAATCCTTGTGCAACAAAATTGCTCCTCGGGTCGGATTTTTTTACCTTGCTATCGAAAACTTTGCATATTGCTACATATCGATCTGACTGATTTTGTTAAAGCTAACCACTAAAGTTGATATTATCTACCCAGTTCAAGCAAAAAGGTTGTTGATAGTTCTTTTGCTTTTTGCAAGGTGGGGTTTTATCAACATCGTTATCACTAGTGATTATATCAACTACCGGTATTTCATTGATAGGCTTATCTGAACTTTCTGACATGCTTAAAAGTTTTCTTAGAGTAAACCTGATAAATTAAGCCAAATGGCAACAAAACTGGACTACAGGACAGATACCGGTAGCCTACAACTTTTTACTGTGCGAAGAGATAGCCGTGTCTAGCCTATCGAAACCTTGAAGAAAGAAAAAAATATAAGCAGTCATTGATTAGTCAACACGAAAAAGGATAAATTTCAGACTCAATACTCGAGTTGAAGATTAGTTAAAAATTCACTAAATTTTTCTTAAAATGTACTGAACGTCTTCATAATTCACTATTAGGGAATTTTCCCTAAGAGTAGCACCTCTGGCTTATATAGCGAAAACGCAGGAAAAGAAAAAAGCAAGACGTTTTTTGTGCGCATGAATACGGATTTTGCAAAATTCGTGTTGTGTGCATGAATACTCTGAAAACAGATTTTAAATCCTCGTCCACGGAAGCACTGCCTTTCATTTATTTACTCTGGAAAACACTTATATAAAAACACCCTAACCAGATCTGTGCAAACAAGAAGAATTCAACTATTAGCCTCATACTTTCACACTAGCTGCTAGTTTTCCATTGGTCACTTTTGTAACCAATCGCTTGCGAGCGCTTTGTCTTAATTTTTTCCTGCGTTTTCGTTATATAGGCTCTCGCAGTTCCTCTTTCTTCCTTTCTGACATCTTTTCTTGAAAAAAGTCACAGGAAAAACTTTTTTTTAAAAAGCTTCTAGAAATGAACATAGTGCTTTCTGCCATTTTCAAGTTCTGTTCCACCAACCAACTTTTCAAGTATCTACCTTTGTTTATTTGGTGTATAATTGGTTGTTAGTAAAAGCCATAAAGACCAAGTAAAATTGATAATTGTGGTAGTTAGTAGTGCAATTGAGATAAAGTTCAATGGTGAATGCATTTCTTATCATTTGGAGCAAGAGGTAATCTGGGTCTACAGCTAGTAAACAAGATATTTGGTAATGAATCAGCAGTCTCAGTAAAGATGCAATCAGACAAATTTTTTGAGCGATACGTTACGTCGCCACAAAGTTAAAATACCGGTGCGATAGCGTAGTGGTTAGAGCGTCCGCTTCGCAGTTGGTAGACCTGGGTTTCGTTTCCCAAGTCAAGTTATACCAAATGACTTTAAAAAATGGTATTTACAGCTCTTTGCTTGGCGCTCAGCACAAAAAAGATAGTGTCGAGAACAACCCGACATGCTTGCTTGTTGTATCCTTGGGCAAGACACTTAACGGTATGCCTCCGTCTTTATCAGACAAGCAGGTGGCGGAGCCTAGTAGTCTACTCGTCGTGGTGGCCCAGCTTTACTGAAAACTAGCAAAAAGGGCTAATGAGAAGCTTCTCCAAAATAAAAGATCTTGTCCATACAAAGAAGTTTGAAAATATCATTAATGAAGTAGAACCAAAATTCTATTGCGTAATAGTTGGCAACGTTCATTTAAAGAATAAATACTGGAAGATATAAACGTTAACCAACCATTGATTGCAAACTACCTGAAACTGACCTGTGTTGCAAGCATCAACAGGAGAGCAGGTCTTTCCGTCACCAGTGTACATATCATTGCACACGCAGTTGTGTCGATTAGGACCAGTATGACGACATTGAGCATTTTCATGACAAAGAGAGTTACTCTTGTTCAGGCAAGGATTAATCTCCGAGCAATATATGCCGTCACCTTCGTAACCAAACTTGCACTGACATTTATGCAATCCTGCGCTTATGTACCTGAAGGTGATGCAAGTTATCAAAATATCTTGCCAGTTGTGTATAATATGTAAATTAAAAAAATTACTTGCACGAAGCGTATTGATGGCAATTAACAGCTGCCTCATCGTCACAAGGGTTGACAGGAGAGCAGCTGGTTCCGTTTCCAATATATCCGACATCGCATATGCACCGACCGTGAAACTTGCAAGTTGCAGCTGTATGACAGGAACCACCACATACATCGGTAGTACTTTTCTTTTGGTCGCACTTTGTTCCGGTAAAACCTGTGATGACACAGTGGATATTTATTGCTCACTATGATGGCTTCTACTACTTCTTAGCAGTTGCATACGTACGGGGGATTGAGGAGTCAAGTCCCTCCCATGAAAGTTGATGATATACAATTGTTTAACTTAAGAAAAAATCCATGCAAGCATCAGTCTAAAACTTGTTCCAAAAGACACGAAAATGCTTATTTTTTTGTGAAATATTCTAAAAATTTTCTGGGGGTATGCTCCCGGTTTCCCTGCGATAATAATGCGTTCGGCATTCTCAATTAGAAAAAACCAACTAACCCATAACAAATTCTACGTACGCCGCTGACTCTTAAAAATATTTGCTATTGACATTGCACATCATACTTGACACAATGGCGCTGCAAGTATCATCTTACAAAAAGACGACTTTTGTTTACCTTTACGACTACCAAATCTAAAGCAATGTTGTAAGCACATTACTGATTTAATTTTGTCAAAAAATGTCTTACTACTCATTATTTGTGGCAATATTCTTATTATTTTATTTATATAAGTTGCTATACCGAATGAAAAAAGTACGAATTGCATCAACCCGGCACACTGTTTAGGCCTTATAGGTCCGCCCATCACAGCTTGCACTGCTGAACAAAAAAGACAAACACCAAGAACAGAACACAAACATAAAAAAGCACAAATTACAAATGAACCAAAGCCAAGCACTACCATTAGGGACCAAACTTGCAAATCAAGCGTTCACGTCAAGGACTAAACCTGCGAATTCAGAGTCCCAAACCATCAGTCGACATCAAGCACATAACACAATAATCTTGAACACTCCCGTCAGGCAGAAAACATATGACTTCGCAATCACCGGTCCACCGCGTTACTTATAGACTATTTTCACACGCGTTGTCACCCATTTGTTGCCTTTTGCGAGTCGCTGGGTATACGCCTTTTACTATGCCAACTCGATTTAAGCACTGGTTTTATGGTTAAAATATAAATGTGTATTGTAATTTACTGGTGACTACCACACAATGTAGCCATGTAGTTTTATTTTACACAGCTGTTGGCAGTTAGCTGAGTATTACAAACAAATACAATTGTATTTAAGTAGGCTTTTCAGTAGCGATCTGCTTATTTGTGGTTTTTCGTTTTACTTGAGTAAATTAGGTGGGAAGTAAATCTACTTGGGTTATTAGAGCTTTTACTTATGTAGATGTTAAAAACTGTGCATCTATTGCATTGAAATGTGGTATGCTAGCACAAAAAAAGAAACCTTGAAATCAAGTTTGTATCTTCTGCAAATCCTTGCGTGAAGTGCGCTATTTCGGTTCGAAGTTTGAAAACCAATTGGCGCTTCTACAGGGTGGGCCATAAGTTTCCATACATAGGCAAAATAAACATTTTATGTTGAAAAACCATTTTTATTTATATAATGTGCTCTATATGATTCCCATTGTTTTCAAAGCACATATTAACCCGTGTTTCCCACTGTTGATGAGCACGCATTGAAGGTATGCTTCTAATGGCGTCGGTGATTCGCTCTTTTAGGTAATTTTGCTTTTAAAATGCGCCTGATACTCGATCTGCTGACACCACTTTCTGCAGACAACCGTCGCGTGCTTTTTCTGGGACTCTGTACAAGCGCTGTAAGTATCGTAGCTGTTGTGTTTTCATCAGTGGTCGTACGTCTTGGACCACTTCTTGGTTGATCTGCAACATTTCCAGTTTTCTTAAACTTGCTAATAAGTTTAGCCACAGTGTCATGTGTGATGTTCGTTCCATGTTTTCTGTTGAAAAAAGCTGTTTTAGCCATAAGCTTTTCGTGACGCTCTCATCAGTGGCGGTATCGCGTCAAAAGGGAAGATCTAGAGTGAATTGAGTCTTTTATGTGAATAATTTGGATGTTACGTAATCAAGACAGGCCAATGATTGCGTTTGTATTGCAAAGCGCGCGAAAGAAAGATTTCGCAAGTGCGAAAGTTAAAGAAAGCGCGACAGGAGGCCAAATGCTACGATTATCGAAAGAGTTTGAGAGTGTAAACAAACTCTTTCTGTCTGCATAACACCGGGCGTCGAGTCTTGATATAAGTAGCCTCTAAAAGTTTGAGATGAAAAGAGCTGCGCGCTGCGGCGAGGATTGAAAACCGCTTATCATCATAGTTTAATGCGCATCGATCATTATCTAAAAGATGCTGACCAATGGCCGAATCACTATCCGGTTTGGTGTCGGTTCGTTTGCACGATCTGTGTGGTTGAGATCGGCGTGGACGAGTCAATTGCTGTCTTAACCATTGTGGAACATGTTGCTTGATGCGATCCTGTAGTCGTTGAGATGTTCGCCCTACGTACCGACTATCACAGTGGCACTTGTATTCATATATGACAAGGCTTTTCTGAATGGCAGGTAGAACATCCTTGGGGGCCACAGGCAGCATGCGCTTAGACGTAAAGACTAGGCGGGTGCTGACGGAACCATAGCAGCTTTCCACGGCGGTTTTGACTTCTTTTTCTAAGTTTGTAGATGGCTTACCTATCCAAGGGACCCTCAAGTACACAGGACACTTTTCAGGGCCAAATCGCTTAAGGGTGGAGAACTGAGCAATTTTCTTGGTGATCTGAGTATTGATGATGTTTTTAGGATAGCCATTGTCCAGTAATATCTTCTTAATCCGTTCTATTTCTTCATTGAGTCTACGCTTGGTGCAAATCATTAGAGCTCGATGCACCAATGTAGATATTAGACTTATTTTGCGTTTGAGAGGACTAAAGGACTCCCAACGCAAATACTGGCCAGTGAAAGTGGGTTTACGGTATACACTGGTCTCCAAGCCAACATCTGTTCTTTCGACATAGACGTCAAGAAACGGTAGACATTTCTCTTTCTCTTTTTCAAAGGTGAATTTGAGGGATGGATGAAGGCAGTTAAGTTTGGTCAGAAATTCATCTGCTTCAGCTTCGTGATCGAAGATGGCAAACGTGTCGTCAACATATCTGAAGTATGTTGAAGGCTTTTGCGTTTGAGAAAATAACTTTTCTTCATAATATCCAACGAAGATGTTGGCCAAAGCCGGACCAAGTGGTGATCCCATAGCTACTCCGTCTGTTTGCTTGTACATGGTGTTATTGAAGCTGAACTCAACTGAGGATGTAGCGCTCTTCATCAATTCAACAAACACGTCCTTTGGAATGACTGGTCGGGAATTAGACTGGTCGTAGAGGGCTTCCGAACAGATTTTGATGGTTTCCTCAAGGGGAACGTTGGTGAACAAGCTGGATACATCAAAAGAACACATGAAGACATTGGGGTCGATATCAAGATTTTGCATGGTCTTAGCAAACGTAAACGAATCTGATATGCAGTGTGACGAAAACCGCTCCAACACAGGTTGTAATAGGCTAGCCAACCACTTGCCAAGTTCATGATGGGACGAACCTGTCATAGACAGTATTGGGCGAAGTGGAGTGCCTTCTTTGTGTGTTTTCGGCAAACTATACATTCGAGGTCTTTGCGATCCAGTTGGTCGTATTGCGTCATATATCCACTTCGGCATGTGATCGGCTTTGACTAAGTCAAGCAACAGCTTCTGAAGGCGCGATTCAATGATGGCTGTGTTGTCATTGCTGGAGACCGGACCAAGTCTTCTAAATTTCGATTGATCATCAAGTATCTTGTTCATTTTATCGACGTAGTCGCTTTTGTTTAAAAGGACAACGCCGGAGCCTTTGTCAGGTTTGGTGACAATGATATCATCATTCTTTCGTAACCGGTTGATTGCACGAAAGCACTCTTTATGCATTGTGAAGTCACGTGAGTCTATCGTGCTGTCACTGTACAAATGAGCAAGGTCGGCGAGTCGGGCTTTCAAAGCAGTGCGTTGTTCAACAGAACTGGCACTGTGATGTAAAAGCTGTGCCCACAGTGACTCAAATTCGGCGAAGATTTCTTCTTTGCACAGATACCTGGGTGGCAACCCAAAGTTAAGACCATGCGACAGCACGAAACTTTCAGTGTCAGACAAGACATAATCTGAAAGATTCAGAACATGCCTAGTAGTATCACCGAGAGCATTGCCGAAACGGTCACGTCTGAGTAAGGCAAGCAATCGCTCGTTTTTGTTCTTCCATTTTGATTTCGTTCTTTCATCAAGTAGTGCCAGGTATCTGCAGAATCTGATTGTGTCGAAGAATGTTAGAAATTCGCGGGCCGCCCGCCAATGTGATTGGTTAATTGTTTGAAGTTTTCTTGATTGCTCTGTTAGCTTTTCAACATCATCTGTTAGAAAAGCGCGTTCCATCTCTGGGCTGTGCCTGGCTCGTGATCGTTCAATGCGAGCCACGATGTACTTAGGGGCAACTCTTTTAGAAATGCAAGCCTTGAGAAAGGCTGCAGAGAACTTAAGAGTTCTGACTTTTCCTCTAGTTCTTACCACATTGTTCAAAACAGCTATTTGCTGTTTGGTGTACCGAAGGCGAAAGTACACAAAAATCTTGTTGGTGGTACAAAATTTTAATATAGCTTTGAAAAAAGCTGTTTTAGCCATAAGCTTTTCGTGACGCTCTCATCAGTGGCGGTATCGCGTCAAAAGGGAAGATCTAGAGTGAATTGAGTCTTTTATGTGAATAATTTGGATGTTACGTAATCAAGACAGGCCAATGATTGCGTTTGTATTGCAAAGCGCGCGAAAGAAAGATTTCGCAAGTGCGAAAGTTAAAGAAAGCGCGACAGGAGGCCAAATGCTACGATTATCGAAAGAGTTTGAGAGTGTAAACAAACTCTTTCTGTCTGCATAACACCGGGCGTCGAGTCTTGATATAAGTAGCCTCTAAAAGTTTGAGATGAAAAGAGCTGCGCGCTGCGGCGAGGATTGAAAACCGCTTATCATCATAGTTTAATGCGCATCGATCATTATCTAAAAGATGCTGACCAATGGCCGAGTCACTATCCGGTTTGGTGTCGGTTCGTTTGCACGATCTGTGTGGTTGAGATCGGCGTGGACGAGTCAATTGCTGTCTTAACCATTGTGGAACATGTTGCTTGATGCGATCCTGTAGTCGTTGAGATGTTCGCCCTACGTACCGACTATCACAGTGGCACTTGTATTCATATATGACAAGGCTTTTCTGAATGGCAGGTAGAACATCCTTGGGGGCCACAGGCAGCATGCGCTTAGACGTAAAGACTAGGCGGGTGCTGACGGAACCATAGCAGCTTTCCACGGCGGTTTTGACTTCTTTTTCTAAGTTTGTAGATGGCTTACCTATCCAAGGGACCCTCAAGTACACAGGACACTTTTCAGGGCCAAATCGCTTAAGGGTGGAGAACTGAGCAATTTTCTTGGTGATCTGAGTATTGATGATGTTTTTAGGATAGCCATTGTCCAGTAATATCTTCTTAATCCGTTCTATTTCTTCATTGAGTCTACGCTTGGTGCAAATCATTAGAGCTCGATGCACCAATGTAGATATTAGACTTATTTTGCGTTTGAGAGGACTAAAGGACTCCCAACGCAAATACTGGCCAGTGAAAGTGGGTTTACGGTATACACTGGTCTCCAAGCCAACATCTGTTCTTTCGACATAGACGTCAAGAAACGGTAGACATTTCTCTTTCTCTTTTTCAAAGGTGAATTTGAGGGATGGATGAAGGCAGTTAAGTTTGGTCAGAAATTCATCTGCTTCAGCTTCGTGATCGAAGATGGCAAACGTGTCGTCAACATATCTGAAGTATGTTGAAGGCTTTTGCGTTTGAGAAAATAACTTTTCTTCATAATATCCAACGAAGATGTTGGCCAAAGCCGGACCAAGTGGTGATCCCATAGCTACTCCGTCTGTTTGCTTGTACATGGTGTTATTGAAGCTGAACTCAACTGAGGATGTAGCGCTCTTCATCAATTCAACAAACACGTCCTTTGGAATGACTGGTCGGGAATTAGACTGGTCGTAGAGGGCTTCCGAACAGATTTTGATGGTTTCCTCAAGGGGAACGTTGGTGAACAAGCTGGATACATCAAAAGAACACATGAAGACATTGGGGTCGATATCAAGATTTTGCATGGTCTTAGCAAACGTAAACGAATCTGATATGCAGTGTGACGAAAACCGCTCCAACACAGGTTGTAATAGGCTAGCCAACCACTTGCCAAGTTCATGATGGGACGAACCTGTCATAGACAGTATTGGGCGAAGTGGAGTGCCTTCTTTGTGTGTTTTCGGCAAACTATACATTCGAGGTCTTTGCGATCCAGTTGGTCGTATTGCGTCATATATCCACTTCGGCATGTGATCGGCTTTGACTAAGTCAAGCAACAGCTTCTGAAGGCGCGATTCAATGATGGCTGTGTTGTCATTGCTGGAGACCGGACCAAGTCTTCTAAATTTCGATTGATCATCAAGTATCTTGTTCATTTTATCGACGTAGTCGCTTTTGTTTAAAAGGACAACGCCGGAGCCTTTGTCGGGTTTGGTGACAATGATATCATCATTCTTTCGTAACCGGTTGATTGCACGAAAGCACTCTTTATGCATTGTGAAGTCACGTGAGTCTATCGTGCTGTCACTGTACAAATGAGCAAGGTCGGCGAGTCGGGCTTTCAAAGCAGTGCGTTGTTCAACAGAACTGGCACGTTGTTCAACAGAACTTTGTTCAACGTTGTTCAACAGAACTCCACGCCGATCTCAACCACACAGATCGTGCAAACGAACCGACACCAAACCGGATAGTGACTCGGCCATTGGTCAGCATCTTTTAGATAATGATCGATGCGCATTAAACTATGATGATAAGCGGTTTTCAATCCTCGCCGCAACGCGCAGCTCTTTTCATCTCAAACTTTTAGAGGCTACTTATATCAAGACTCGACGCCCGGTGTTATGCAGACAGAAAGAGTTTGTTTACACTCTCAAACTCTTTCGATAATCGTAGCATTTGGCCTCCTGTCGCGCTTTCTTTAACTTTCGCACTTGCGAAATCTTTCTTTCGCGCGCTTTGCAATACAAACGCAATCATTGGCCTGTCTTGATTACGTAACATCCAAATTATTCACATAAAAGACTCAATTCACTCTAGATCTTCCCTTTTGACGCGATACCGCCACTGATGAGAGCGTCACGAAAAGCTTATGGCTAAAACAGCTTTTTTCAAAGCTATATTAAAATTTTGTACCACCAACAAGATTTTTGTTTTCTGTTGAAGTTCAGTGCAACCATGCGATTGCTTCCCGACCCAGCCATCAGTATAATTTCAATTCGTTGCTCTTTCGTCAAACGCATCTTCTAGGGTATGTGGAAAACAAAAAAAATACACTATGTATGTATTATAACAAAAACAAATACACTATATATCTGGAAAACAAAAAAAATACAATATGTATGGAAACTTATGGCCCACCCTGTATTTAAATGCCAACCAGGAAAGATGCGGTGAGTTATTACCAATGAACCGTGTTATCACTAAATCAGAAGTACAGTATATTCAAATATTTTATAGCATGTTTAAGAGTTTAATTTTTTTGCTGTGTGCTTTATTCTCTCAAACATGAAATGTTGCTTTTGGTTTACAGAGCTAATAAGGACAAAGTAGCTGTTCTATTTTGGCTGAATTATTCGTACCCTTTAAAAAAAAGTTAGATTTAACAGCATTTGATAGGAGTTCAGATTCAGAAAATACTTCAGGTCCAGGTCTCAGAATATTGTATGAAAGGCAGGGAGAACGCTGTTATGCACCCCATCAAAAACAAAGAAAACACAAAACAAGATCATTTTTCTGGAAAGAAAAAAGGTTTACTACAAAATGTTCATATTCAAAAATATAAATGTCATCAATCAAAAATATAGAGAAAAAGCTTGAAAAAAATATTTTTGGTCCCTTGTAATGTTTGTTATGTACCACTGCTCTTTTTTATTCTATACAATGCCATTTAGGACTGATGCAGGAAAAACTGCTAAAAAAACGAAACTACTCTACTTTTACTCCAGTACATATGTCTATTATTACTTTCTACTTTTACTCCAGTATTTTTTTTAATAAAGTACAATACTGTTGCTGAAGTAGATTTTAGACCTCTTTGACCACCTTTGGCTATGATGAACCATGACCTCGTCAGGTTTGAAAAAAATGAATTTTATTGTTGTATGTATGCCACGTATTAGTAAATCATAAAAATTTTTCGGCGAGCCTTATTTTCTAATACGCTCTAATTGCCTTTTCCTTCTCGTTTCATTAGTAAGCCTCGGATGGTCACTGATTGTGTTGCAGATACATCAACAAAATTATTTGTCTTAGAAACCAAAATAGCCTTCAAAAAACGGCCAAACAACAAGTCAAAACATTAACGTTTACCTGGCAAATAAAATCTCAGCAAGTGGATGTTTCTGACTGTGCTCGATGCTGTCATATATTCTTTAGGTTAATTCGGAACGCAAAAATTATTCAAGTGCGAGTTGTTTTTGTATGCAAGTTGATTTTTAGTATTGCAAATTTGCGCGTGATAGCATTTTAAATGTAGTAGTTTTTAATAAATATTTCTACCTGATCTATCTTAAAAAAGAAACGCAATATATTCTGATGTTACAACAGATTCACGCAAACTAGAAACAAAATCTCGTTGTCTTCAAGGGGAATATTTCTAAGCTTTTCAAACTAGCTTACTTTTTTTAACAAACCAATGATGGGCGCTGTATCAAAAACAATGCACCAAGACAAAAATACTGCTTTCTAAATTTCATATGGCACAAAAAGGTCAATAAATTTTTCAACTTTCGGTAGATTTGCCTCGGGTCTCATAAATAAACTTTGACATTAAATTGTTTGCTGCTTGAACTTCTTTAAAGAAAATTTTAGGTGACCGCAAGTGATCGCGGTCCGATGCTGAACAAACACCTTTGTCACACACGCATGCTCCTGTTCCTTCACGTCCGTGGGAACAACTTCCATTTCCACATTGACACTTTGAATTACAATCATCGGCAAAGTAATCATTGGTGCACTGGTCACATGCAGGTCCCCGTAGATGCGGATTGTCACATGTGCACTGTCCTGCGATTAAAATTTATTACCGCTATGTGTAACGATATTTTCGTAGTTGTGTCATTTCAACAATTAAATTGAATAGCCCATCTAAACAAGTGAACATTAGAGCAGAGTTTTACGTAATTTTTTTGATATTCAGTTTTCCCCAGGCAAATTGCACAAAAGTTTTTGCCGCATAGTTATTTACCGCGTGTTTCTAGCCTCGCTGCTGTTGAAACAAGTTTGCAGCTGCACTACTTTGCCCATATTTTGCGTTTACAGTATAGTAAAAATGTAGATTGTTATTGAGCAATAGTTGCTTTTTTCTGCTACCATCACATTTTCTAAGCAAGTAGGTCTCTGCTTCACCAATAATCGTAGTTTGGGAAAAAATTGTACTCGCGTGTGCACTAATATCGTTATTTCTAATTAGGCCTTTTTTGTTTTATAGAAAACAGATTTTTTGTTGTAAATCTTTACAGTTGTCAGCACTGGATCAAATTACCAGTGTTATCTGCATCAGCGAAGCGCTTATAAAAACAAGTAAGACAAAACTGATTTCAGCTTGTTGAAGGTAAATGCGTTGTTATAATCAGTAAACCATACTAGTAGCATCCCCCTACCATTTCCGCCAATGCCATCATTGCATTTCCCTTTCTTAGAGCAGACATTGCCGACACCGCCAGCGCACGGCTCACACTCGGGACCGAAAAATCCAGGACAACATCTGGAAACTTGAACCTGTTGCAAGCACAACAAGGTGCAGTATGGCGGTGGAAAGGCATTCTTTATATTTAACGGGTTCCGGCAAGGAATCTGCGAACCAATATTTTCAGTAATTGTTACAAATCGAGATAATCATTTAAGGTAAATAGAGCTTTGATTATTTATTTCATATATTTTTATCCTTCGATCACAGAAAAACCTTTGGTCGGTGACGCACAAAAGGAATTCTGTTCAGACCCACTTTAGAGTTATCAGTACTGCTAGCGTTTCCACTACAAGTAATATAACCAAGCAGGGGGAAATTGCCGTGAAGTTCCTTACTTCAAGTTCACGACAACATAGCCATCATAAGATTTAAAGATATGGTCATGGACCATTGTCACCTCAAATCGCACTATAACCCACTGGATCACGTCACCAACTTCATCATAAACTAGTGCAATCTTAGAAAATTTGTTCAATGCTTCCGTTAAGATAACGGCAATATTTACAGAAAAAGCAGCACAGTTAGGAAAATATTTTTGTTCACCAGATATTGCATAAACTGTAAGGAATCTTTTTCGTCTGATGTAAAATAATATATGACATAAGCAAGATAAAAATGCTCTTTTATTAACGTTTCACTTGGCAGCTACGCCAACCTACATAAGAAAAAACATTGCTCAGGGTGGTATTCCAACCCAGAGTACAGGCAGAAAAAATGAGGCAAAAAATATTTTAATTTTTCTCAATCGGAAAAATTTAAAGCGCTCAATGCAAATAAACATGGGGTAAATACAAAAAGTTTGTAGCCCATGAAAGTAGATTGCTTTTCGGCTTGGTCGTAGCTTTGCCGGTAAAATGCTTTCTTTACATGCCATATGTATATATTTACCATGTCTGAAAGTGAACAAAGTATGTATTACATACAGGGTATCTAGAATTGGACAATTACTGTATAATCATGCAAGAGGCCAGCGATGCACTTAGCAAACTGCAGACAGTGACACTGTTTCGACCTATCAGGTCTCTTCAGTGCAGTTGGTGACCAATTCAATGCAGTTGGTGACCATTATTGGTCACCAACTGCACTGAAGAGACCTGATAGGTCGAAACAGTGTCACTGTCTGCAGTTTACTGTATAATCCTTATACGAAAGTGCATACTTGGGCGCAGAAAGCCTTGAATCTTCATTGTCATCATACCATATTTTGAATGCAGCTATAGATGCTTCTCCGACCTCATTTGTAAACTCCAGACATGCTGATAATAGCAGAATTCTCTTTCATTCAGTGTTTCTGAGTTTCGCAAACTCGTAACCCAGCTTCCTTTTCCTTTGCCAAACATCGATGAAGTTGTGTCGCATTCTGACCATGCATGGAGGAAGAAAAGATCTTCTATGATATCTTCAATACTTGGATTGGATTCTTTAATGCTCCAGGCTTTGTTGAAGCACTCCTGGACGAAGTAAATATCATCATGAACGTCAGACTTCCAATAATGCAGTAACATAACAAGTATATCAGTATCATCAGCAATCACATTTACTGGACCTTTCAAATAGAAGCATAATCAAGGATTTCTCTACAATGGAACTGTCACCACCACCAGAACAGTTGGAAACTTCAAATTGTCTTAGAAAGGTAGAAATAAACTTGTTGAATTCAGTATTGCTTTCGATGCAGCTGAGATAGCAATCCTGCGTAAAAGGAAGTGAAGTGCTTCGATCAGTTTTCACAAACGTGCTCTGTGGAACGAAATTTTGGCGCAAGTGCTCGTGACTTTTAGTACTTTCGTCATCACAACTATCTAACACAAGAACAGCCTGGGTATGATGATTTTGGATATATTACACACATGAATTTCCAACTTCCGAAAACTTCATTCTTTGTTTCCAGCAAACTTTATGTAGCGATGCACCACCGTCGATAATAGAAGTCACTTGCTTGTTGATTTCCTCCAAGGTATGGGACGAAGAATCAAGCAGAAGAACTTTTCAAAGGGAAGATTGGTCAGGTTTTCTCATCATACTCTCCTTGAATATCTACGATGGCTTTGAAATCAACTCAAATTGTGAAAATTGCTCAAAGGTTTCCTCTCTTTCAGCAGCAGCAGCAATCATCCTATCGGGCATGACTTTTGAATCAATATTTCTTGTTCTGTTAAGAATTATCATATCTTTGCGTTTGATTGATGCGTTAAAGATTGCTAACCCATGTAAACCTTTCTGGATATTTTGACCAATTTGCTCCGCTTGTTCACAATTGACGTCACCTTTTCCAGCGATGGACACAAGACCGTTTGAAAGAGAAAATAAATTTACATCTCATACTAAGAATGAATTTTTTGTTGTCAACCAGGCCATAAACTTCTCACAATCTTCGTAATCCCTTTTTCTTCTTGAAGCACTCAACTCTTCATGTTGCTTACTTGATAAAATCTGAACCTTGCTTAGTTGCATCATTGCTTCATGAATACTTGCCGAATGATTCAGACTCAGAACCCAATGTCATACCGCTTTTTTCCGTCAATCTTCCACGCGACTTCATTGAACACATAAAAGTTTGCTCGATCGCAGGATCTGTTCAAATTCAGATGAAACTTTTTGCTGTTCTCTTTATTGCGTGCTGCTTGTTTAGGATTTGATCATACAATTATAGATGTGTTTGTGGCGGCTTCTTCATCTGTTGGAAGTAGAGACAAGCACTTTTGGTGTAATATGTATGATCCGTTGATGCAAACAAATTTAACATTTTTGTAATTCCCAATTTGATATTCCTTTTGCGAAGATGATCAACTTCAAAACATCAATGCGGTCCATGGAAAGAAGCCATCGTTATGAAGTCCTTGATTGATGGAAAAGCTTTTGTCACAAGTCTTCGATCTTTTTTGCTGCTTTACGAAAGACCTCTGATGTTGTTAACTTCTCAAATAGATTCATCATCATCATAATTACGCTCCACGACTGAATGATGGAAGTTTTGGGTTTTTTGCAAATCTGGAATATTGTCCCCGTCATCTATGCGCTTTGGATTAAAATTGTCATTAAAGTAGACTGTACTGACAGTTGTGATCTCATTGATTCTGCAATTGCTTTGCCTGACATGATGCGAGGGATGCTATTTTCCGCGTATACTTCAGTTAACCAATTGTTCAAGCCAGAATCTTTCATTAGCATTTCAACGCTGCCTAAAAACTCATAAGACTATCCAACCTCCCCAGTCTGCAAGCAATCGGAAGCTGCTATTCTTCAATGATTTTGCGTTAAGCCATAAAGGCTGATTAAAAGTAGCACAGAGTGTTTTAACGCCAATCTTTTTTTGCCGGTGAATAACGAATAAAAGCGTCGAATAAATGCAAGTTTCATTTAATGGTCAATGATTCGTGGAAACTGAATGGTTGATTGGTGTCTGTTTTGTGTTGAAACACTGGTTGCACACTGCATAAAGCCATACCAATTCAACCTTGCTCTACTTTCAGGATCATAAAACCATCCACTGGGTCAAATTAACTCATGATTTATTTCAAGTGGAATTGTTGATATTCAGAGCAGTCGTTGAAAAGATGAAAAATTTAGCTTCTGTAGGCCAACATCAGACGATTTGTAGTATCAAATTATTTCGACGCCTTTTTTTTGACGAATATACCTGCTTTTTTCCGTTCTCTTAGGCGTGGTACATTTCTAAAGTGGCCTTGCAAAGGTTTATTGCTTGAGCAGATAATTCTCATACCATGAAACGTGCCTCTAACAGATAACGTAGCAGCATTTTGATCTGCATTATCTTTGACTTATTGTGTAAATGTGTAATCTTGTTTAGCGTGTGTCTGCTCTTCGAAACCATTGTTAACGTTCTGAATCACAGATTGCTTGAGTCGTACCACTTTCATGACCTGTAATTGAAAATCCAAGTTTGGAAATGTGGTTGACCAGTCAATTAGATCCAAAGGTCTTCTTTAATTGAACACTAATAAAATTGGAGCGGTTATTGTCTTGCAGCCCGTACAAAGCTTTGCTTGTGCTGAGTTTCTTTACCTTGAAGCCAACCAACGGCGTCATAAAGAGATCCAACAATTTAAGAACCCAATTTTATTCTTTGTCAATTTCAGCAATATCTTGCTTGTTTGAATATTGTGATTTTGAAATATTCAATTCCCGTATATCTTCTTCTTTTTCTTTTTTAATTGACTTGCTTGAACCAGACATTGACGGCCTCATGAGTAAATGTTGCCCGTTGATCTCTTTCGTAAGAACTTTGGATAATGGTTTAAGTGTTTTTATTGAATTGGTTCAGATATGTTTGTCTTTGTTTGCCAGGAGCACGTTTTCCAATTATTTTACCGGTGAGAGAGAGATGTTCAAGTTTCAGTTTTCGATTGATATGCCTAAGAAATTTGTATTGTCTAATTTTGATGTTTTTCGGTAAAGATTTGCTTTGATTTACTCGATGTAAGACATTTTATTGGTTTTTCTAGCCATCCACGAAATTCGCTGCATTCTTCGAAAGCATCACATTTTAAAACTATTAATTTTACTAGCCATTCTTTTTGAAATATTCCAGCTTTCGCAGTTGTAATGAAAAATCGGATATATGTAACATTTTAATACACGATGTCTTGTCTTGAAGAAGATGTTCTTGTTACAGAGAACTATTTTTATTTGTTGAAAGCTGGCTTTTGCTTGAGCAGTTTTTATGTTTAGGTCAATTTCGTCTCTTGTATCCCAATTTATCATGGTACCAAGATATTTAAATTTGCTAACTTGTCGAAGAGGTAGTCCATTCACAGTTAGATTGCAAGTTGGAATGTTGGTTTCTTGTTTCTTTGTTACAACCATTGTTTCGGTTTTCTTAGCATTTAATTCCATTCCATATATCATACTTTTTCTGGTGACAATTTACATCAAGTTTTGTAATTTTTCTTCTGAATCTGCCAACAAGACAGTGTCGTCGGCATATTTCAAGTGGTTCATGTTATGTCCTCCAATCTTGATGCCATCTTCCCCTTGAATGTGTCTTAGAATTATTTCACTGTACAACGAAAAAGATCAGGCGAGAGCACACATCCTTGTTTAACCCCTCTTTGAATAGAAGTGAAATCACCAACTTTATCATTAATTTTAAAGGCTGCTGTTTGTTCATAATATAAATTTTGAATTATCCGAAAGTCTTTATCATCAATTCCAATTTGATCAAGCATGCAAATCATTTCATTATGTTTGACCTTATCAAATGCTTTTTTGTAATCGATAAAACACAAAAACAAGTCTTTTTTCAATTCAATAGCTCTTTGTCTCAGGTTTTTCAGGGTGAAGACGGCATTCCGTCTGCCATTGTCCGGCATAAAACCGTATTGACATTCATTGATTTTTGGATGCAACTTATTTCGAATTCTGTGCGTGATTACTTTACGAAGTAGTTTGCCAGTATGGGACATCAAGCTAATTGTTCAATGTTTTTCACAATTTTTCGTGACTGATTTTTTTGGTAATGTGATAAAGATATATTTAGTCATATCAGATGGAATTTCTCCAGTGTCATACATTTTGTTAAGAAGTTTACGTAAAGTGTCAATTTCAATGTCTTCTAATGTTTTGATCATTTCAGTGTTGATCTCGTCTGGATGCATAGCTTTGTTTAATTTTGTTGTTTTAAAGCAAATTCGATCTCGCTTTTTATAACAGCTGAGCCTGATAGTGGTGCAACAAATTCAAATGGTTTTGTGGTTCTTTCTGGGTCTCCATACAACTCTTCAATGTATTCTTTCCATCTCTCCAAGATTTCATCTTCTTCCAAGAGTATTTCACCTGATTTTGATTCCAAACATCCATATATGGAAGTTGATTTGAATTTTCATGTTATTGTTCATTGTTCTTTTGATGTGCTTCTTTTGGTGTTAAATTATAAAACCTTTTTATGACAGCGCATTACTTATTAAGGTACTTTTCATTAGCTTCATTGCAAGCCTGCTTTATTTTCTTATTGAAACGTTTATATTCCAAATTGTTTTTGTTGTTTTGTTGCCTTCTTTCTTCCATCATTTTCAAGATTTCAAAATTTATTCAAATTTTATGTTTTTGATTTTTAATAGCCGGTAAAACTTCATTTGCTTCGATTAGAGATTGTTTCATTTTGTTAAAATCTTCTTCTGCAGTGGTATGTTGTTCGTCATTGTCAGTATTTGAACTAGCTATTTCATTCAAAAATGTTTGTTGATACGCCCTTTTAAAATTTGGTTCTTCGCAAGATTTCCAATTAATACGTGGTTTCTTTTCTGGTCTTTTAATCTTTTGTAAACGTAGTCTAAATTTAGCCCCCAGAGGATTGTGATCACTATCACAATCCGCATTACTTATAGCAGAAACATCTGTGATGGCATTCCTAAATTTTTGGGGTATTAAAATGTAATCAATTTGATTTCTAGTTTGATCATTGAAAACTAATTTAGCTTCACTTTTTATTAGTTTAAACAAACTTAAAATTACACATGGTCTAAATCAAATAAGGAATGACTAACAACTATAACTATAACTAATAAAGTACGTCAACTAAACAATCCAAACACAGCCCGCCCTGTAACAACTAATACGCGAACAAACAAGGCACAGGCAATCAACGCGGCTGCGCCCTAAGGCAAGCCACGTCAAGTTGCACGTTGATTACTACTTCATTCTCCCTCCCTAAAAAATATTACACACAGCATTACATTTGGTCTATACCATATCTTGGTGGAGGCACTCCTTTATTATTTCTTGCAGATCTTCTGGGGCCAACATTAATTTTATGAGCAGGTGAATTAACTATATCATTAATGGTGGATTCATTGTCGGGTAATTCAACTGCATCATCAACAGTAGATCCACTGTCACAAGAAACTTCAGGTAATTCAGCATTATCAGCGTATTCATGAGATTTATCCTTGTGAATTTCATTGCTCTGAAGAGCATTATCGACCGCTGATTGTGGATTTGGCGCAAGATCACAAATAGATGCAGTAGCTTCGCGGCCATTACAATAACGTACATTAGCATAAGTAGGATTGATGTGAATTAATTCAACTTCATCAACAAGGAGACCATTTTTACTCAAACGTACAAATCGCTTTACATAAGCTTTACGAGAATTAGTTAACCATGATGGAAGTGAATCCCCCGTGGAAAAACGGCGTTGATAGCTGAAAAATCGTTCGTGAGGCGTTACATTTGTGGCTACACATAAAAGTGAGCGAATTGCATGTAAAGCATTATCTAAAACTAATTCCCAACGGGAAATTGGAAGTTTTAACGTTTTCAAACACAATTTTATTGCTTTCCAAACGGTACCAACACATTTTTCTACTTGACCATTGCCAGAAGGATGGTAAATGCTAGATTTACTGCTAGCAATGCCCCTATTAAGAAGGTAACGCCTAAATTCACTTGAAACGAACGCCGGGCCATTATCCGAATGCACAAAACACGGCGTGCCACACAAGGTAAACAATTTATCAAGACAATTAATTACCATCGAAGAAGTCATTTCCTTGCAAGGAAATGCGAAAGGAAAACGCGAATATTCATCGATTACAATAAACAAGTATTTGTTGTTTGATGAAGAGGGCAAAGGGCCTTTGAAATCTATGCTGAGTCTTTCCATGGGGTGAGTGGCTTTGATCAGAGTATTATTTACGCCACGATGAAACTGAGGCTTAATCTCCGCACAGATAGGACAAGAATTTACTACTCTTTTGACATCAGTAATCGAAAACGGCAAATTTTTCGCCCTCACAAAATGCAGCAGTCTGGAAATACCTGGATGGCAGAGGTTGTTGTGCAGTTCCTCTAATGATGTCTGCGATGCAATTGATGAACAAAACGCTCTTGAAAAGGTATCCGGCCCTGTATTTTGCTTGCCAAGCCGGTATTTAATAGTATAGGAGAATGACGCCAATTCAATTCTCCACTGCTGTACTTTACTGTTTTTGATCTTGGTCCGACGCCGACTATCAAGCATAAATGCAACCGATCGTTGATCAGTGATGATCGTAAAAGTTTGCCTATTCAATAGATGGGCCCATTTACGAATTGACTCGATGATGGCAGTAGCCTCTTTTTCTACAGCAGGATAGTGTAACTCGCTACCTTGCAAGGTGCGTGAGAAAAATGCCACTGGGCGTCCTCCTTGGTTTAATGTTGCCGATATGGCTGAATCCGAAGCGTCGCATTCCACGACAAATGGCTTCGACTCGTCAATTGAACACAAAGCAGCATGTTTCAACTCTTTTTTCAATAGCTGGAATGACTTTAGAGCAAATTCATTTAAGGGAAACACCTTTGCATCAGCCAATGGCCGCACCTTATCCGCGAAACAATCGATCCATTTAGCATAATATGCAAACATGCCGAGGACTCTTCGTAGCAACTTGAAATTGCTGGGAGGCGGAAAATCTAAAAGTGGACGTAGACGCTCCGGGTCTGGTTTAGCTTCGCCATTGCCAACAACATAGCCAAGTATGGGTATGCTATTCTTGGAAGCGACAGTTTTACTCTCGTTCAGAGTAAAGTTACGGCGCTTTATTGCGTCTAGAAATGCTTTTACATTTTTGTCGTGTTCCTCTTTGGTATGTCCGGCGACAGTGACGTTATCTAAATAGGGGTAAGTATCCCTTAACCGTTCTTCTTCAATAAATTGCGTAATTTTGCGTTGGAAGGCAGCAACGCCGTTTTTGACGCCAAAGGGAATTCGAGTAAATTCATACAATTTGCCATTTGCTTCGAAAGCAGTAAACTTTTGTTCGGAATCAATAATTTTAATTTGGTGATAGGCACTGCGCAAGTCAAAAGTCGAGAAAATATTATACTGTGCAAGTTCATTCACCATGTCGTCAATTCGCGGGAGGGGGTAGGCGTCTAACTCAGAGTATACATTAATGGTCTGGGAGTAATCCACACACATGCGCTTCTTGTGTCGATTACATTCATCTGTAACAATGACTACTTGAGCTCGCCATGGGGAGGAACTGGGTTGAATTATACCCTCTTTAAGCAGCTGGTCAACCTGATTCTAAATAAACTTTCGATCCTCTTGATTATACCTTCAAGATTTTGTGGCGATTGGTCGATACCCCCTTGACAAATTTGAAAAAAGTGACACTTTTTCTGTAGTAGCAGCAGCTACAGAGCAAATCTTATCATTGGCAACAATTAAATCGGGGCATTCCCCTTCAAATTGAAAAATTACACGCTGGTGTTGGCGTTGAAAATCTAGCCCCAATATCACGTCACTACACAAATCATCAAATGAATTTAATCTAATTGCATCATACTTGCTTTTATGGATATGAATGTCGACTAAGCAAAATCCAGTAGATTTAATTTTCATTGATGTGGATGCCATTTGTACTTGATGAGAGGTAGGGTAAACATCAAGATTCAACTTTTTGCAAATGAAGGAATTTATGTAACTTTCTGAACTTCCAGAATCAACAAGAGCTGTTAAACGAGTCCCATTAACTGAAATTGGGAGCGAAGCTGGTAGCAAGCTTCCGGGGCATGCTGCTGACAAGGAACATAAACTGGGGTTAGATGCAGCTGTGCAGGCCGTGTTGTGTAAAACATTGCATTTATTTCTGCGTTGAGTAGTTCTAAAACGGCATACACTGGAAAAATGCCCAAGTTTTCCACAGATGAAGCAATAGAAATTTCTAGCTGGGCATTTGCTCTTGTCATGATACGGTTTGCCACAAAAGCTGCATAGTTTGTTTGACGATGTCATTTTCGCAACTGCAGTAATTTGATTGTTGTGATCAGTGTCTTCAACATTGACAGCTGCCGTGACGTCGGGATGTTGAAGGTATGCTTCCAAATGCTGTTGGGCAGTTTCCAATGAACAAGCAATTTGAGAAGCTCTCTCAACAGTCACTCACTGTTCTCTAACAATCTTTGTCGAATGACGTGCGACGAGATCCCATTGATGAACGCGTCGCGGACAAGCTCTTTCCTGTATTCTTCGGCCGTAACTGCCTGAAAATTACAGTCTTTACTCAGCACATGAAACTGTTGAAGAAAATCTCGCAAATTTTCTCCATGCTTTTGCTTTCGCGTGGCAAGAACATGTCTGGCAAATATCACATTTGGCGTTTTAATGTAGACCGACTTCAATTTGTCTATAGCAACTTTGTAGGTTTCACAACCTTCCACGAACTCATACACGTCAGCACTAACGTAAGTAAATAAAATACGAAGCTTGTCAACTTGCGGTTGTCCATCTTGACCCGCTGCTTGACGAACACATCCGGCTACAAAGTCACTGAAAACTTTCAACCAGTGTTTGAATTGCTTTGGTGCGGTCTGAGAACTTGGATCTACATCCAAAGGTATAGGCTTCAACAATTCATTCAAAAAGTTTGCCCTAATTAAGTTTGTTTAATTGAAAACTAATTTAGCTTCACTTTTTATTAGTTTAAACAAACTTAAAATTACACATGGTCTAAATCAAATAAGGAATGACTAACAACTATAACTATAACTAATAAAGTACGTCAACTAAACAATCCAAACACAGCCCGCCCTGTAACAACTAATACGCGAACAAACAAGGCACAGGCAATCAACGCGGCTGCGCCCTAAGGCAAGCCACGTCAAGTTGCACGTTGATTACTACTTCAATCATCAGGGCTTTTCCTCTGATTTCTTGAACCAGGTGTTAGTGATGAAGAGGTTTTGTTCGTGACACCATTCCACCAAAATGATGCCTCTTTCATTCTTAGTTCCTAATCCGTTGTTGCCGATTGTTTTTCCAAGAGTATTATTACTAACTTTTGCATTGAAGTCACCCATGATGATTGGGATTTCATTATGTTTGCATTTTTCAAAGTTACTTCAACATCGTCAAAAAAATTTGTTCTATCTGCGTCAGATGCACTACTTGTGGGGGCATATACTTGTATGAGACTTAAGTCATGCTGTAAATTTTTCAATTTCACTAGAAGGACACGATCAGAAATTGTCCCAAATCCAGATAAATTTTTACTAATTTTGGGATGAATTATTACTCCTACACCATTGAAATGATTTTCGTTTCCTGAATAAATTATGGCGTAGCAGTTTTTCCATTGTATTTCCATCTCATTTCTGCCAAACCAAGGATGCTGATTTTCATTCTGTTCATTTCTTGTGTAACGTTGCCTAGTTTTCCTTTTTGATGAAGCGTTCTTACGTTCCAAGTTCCAATTTTCAATGTTTTCTTTTTCCATCTTTTTCCTAACTTCTTTTTTCTTGTTTTTCGTTGTTGTGATGTTTGTGTTTGTGCAACGGTAGCAGTTTGACGGTCAGATCCAACCTGTCGTCCCATTGGAAAGTGCTTATATGATTTTAGCTGCAGCTGGCAAAACACTTTCTTTTGTTGAAAATTTGTTTTTCATCTCTCTAAGAATATAGTCTGTCATGTTCTTGAAACAAACCAACTCGCAATGCCGACCTTCACCTTTCACAAAACGGACACATTCTTTATAGCGAGTCTTCAATTTATCTCGAAAGGTATTCAGTTAAAACTCATTTGAGTTAAACTCCAACATTTTTTCATGAAGCTCTATAACAGAATACATTTCACAATCCATTGAGTTTTCAAAATGGTCGTAAAACTTCTCAAATCCCTCTGTCATTTTTATGTTGGCTGGTCTACCTGCAGAAGACCTTCGGCTCTCCTCGTTGAGTCGAAAGTGTGCCATGCATGTTGAATGGATGATGATCAAAGCTTTTTTACAAGTACTGCTCGTTTGATCGATCTCGGGTCTGTAAAGCGTTTTCTTCAGTTAACATGCACCACAATGCTTGATTCAGAAGCTTGAATCTAAGCCAACTTCTTGTGCAAGTCTTCTTTTCCTTTCATCTTGCATGTTTTCTTCATAGTTTTTAAGCCCTTGGACCAACAACATTCTTAGGTGAATTTTCATATTTTCCACACAAGACGCAGATATCAATTAATGGCTTTATCATGTAGGTTCCAAAAATAGAAATAAATCTTTACTAAATATGTGACACTTGCTTACAATCTTTATTGAATTGTAATGTCATTTTTTTAGTATGGTAGCACAATCATAAAAATCCATCTTCGAGTATAAATCTTACTTCACCGTTATTACTTAAAAAAGTGTCTAAAGCACTTATTTTATTGCCACCAGATTTATAATCACAATCAAAAATGTTCATTTAAGTCCATTGACAAAAGTTTTTCGTTTCAACGCTGTGAGAGCTATTTTGTATCTATATACAGGGTGTCTCAAAAGTAAGTATACACTTTAAAATTTGAATAACAATCTAATGGCTTATTCAAATTTGTCAAAAGTTTACAAAAATATTCTATGAACTACTAGAAACAGATTACCGTCCTAATATCTCGTTGAATTTATTTATTGACAGAATGTTAGACCTCAACGTGGAAACCACCAATTTCGGGAGATTTCAGCCACCTTTGGATGCATTCTTGCTTGACACTTTGCAATAAATCTTGTGTAACTAGTCCACATGATGCTCTAATGTTTTGTTCCAACTCTAAAAGGTTTTGAGACCATGTGGAGTAAACTTTGCTCTTAAGGAAACCCCAAAGAAAAAAGTCGCATGGGGTTAAGTCAGGTGAACGAGCGGCCCATTCTAGAGGACCTCTGCACCCAATCCACCTACCGAGAAAAAACTGATTTAAGTAATCTCTGACTTTCCTGGTGTAATGTGCAGGAGCTCCATCTTGCTGAAAGTAACAGTTTTTCAGCCGAAGCATTTTTTGTCAACTTTACTCCACACGGCCTCAAAACCTTTTAGAGTTGGAACAAAACATTAGAGCATCATGTGGACTAGTTACACAAGATTTATTGCAGGGTATCGGGCAAGAATGCGTCAAAAGGTGGCTAAAATCTCCCGAAATTGGTGGCTCCCACGTTGAGGTCTAACATTCTGTCAATAAATAAATTCAACGAGATATTAGGACGATAATCTGTTTCTAGTAGTTCATAGAATATTTTTGTAAACTTTTGACAAATTTGAACAAGCCATTAGATTGTTATTCAAATTTTAAAGTGTATACTTACTTTTGAGACACCCTGTAATTTGTTATATGATTTATTAATATCTATGAAAACAAAACAAAAAAACAGTTTACATGTTTCTACATTACTTTTTTGTTATGAAACGAGTTCTTTTAGGTTTGATGGTATTCCCACTATATTTCATCAAATTTTCTCAAAGTGAAATTAAAATTTGGAAGTTTCAACCCCTTTAACTATTTTTCTGAAGTTCCGGCTAAAGGAAAAAGTTATTTCCTTGAAAAATGCGAAAAGATATACCTGCCCTGATTTGGAAAACTTGAAATTTTTATATACTAGATCCAAAAGTGTTGTGACGTCATTTAAAAAAAAGAAAAAAAAAAGGGTCCAAAAGGGGGTTTCCCATCATGCGATTGATGAGGATTTTTTCTGAGCCATCTGGTTAGTACAGAGAAGGTCTTACAAAAGTATCAGCTGGATCAAAATTTTTTCTCGAAAAAGCTCACTCAGCTGCACAAAAAGGAGCATTTTATATTGCTTGTTCCGCATATGATTTTACACCGGAAAAACTAAAACACACACACACACACAAAAAATTTCTGCCTTCTCCCAAATACTCTAGTGACTCTGTAACTCCAAGAAAATAGTCATGTGGTTTATAAAGATCCATGTACAGGCTGCGTGAAAAGTTAAAAACAAATATACAGGGTGCCATAAGTTATCGCGGTAATTTCAAAAATTAAACAAAATTTTATATCTTGAGATGCTTTTATTTGGCTTATTTTAAAGTAACGGAAAGTAGTTAAGGTTTTTTGATGAATTAGTACATTTCTACATGTGCACCATCAGTCGCACAAAGAATATGCAGTCGTTGTTTAATTTCTTGCCTTGATCTGATTTCTCTTACCATAAAACAAATGAAATAAGAATATCACAAAAGATATAATTTTGTTGATTCGTTGAAATTGCAATAATTTAAGGAAAACCTGTATAACTCCATCGCAAGAAAAATTACTCTACGTTAGTCACGATAAATTTTTGTATTTCCGGTCAACAAAGATCACTCTTAAGCTATATATTTACAATACCCCTACCATGGTAAGAGTATTGAGTGCCTCGAAAAACGAGAATTACAACTTGTGGTGAATTGCATTTGAAAGTAACATGTCACTTATATGCTTCTATAACGTCATGGACATTTGTTCACTGATTAACTACTACTCGTATATAAAGCGCAATTCTGTCTGTAAGTGTTCACGTAAGTACGTGCGGTTAAACTCCTCTGAAACTACTGGGCATACAAACATCAAACTCGGCACGATTGATCACCTTTCTAGGAGGACAGGTAGAAGAAGGAAAAGGAAGTCTGCTAACGCCAAGATCAAAACTAGGTAAGGCTTTCTTTAGCTAATTCTCGACTTACAAAGCTCTGAACTGTGCATAGAATGGCATCAGAGCAGAGGTGTAAGACTTGCACCTTCAACTATTTCAACAAGATTGCTGGAAAATGGATTGAGCGGATGTAAAGCACAGAAAAAACCAAAAGTGACTAAAATGCAATGAAAGACCAGGACTGCTGGGGCAAAAAAGCATTTTAAGTTGGAGTTCTGAGGATTGGGACAGAATAATTTTCAGTTTTTCAAAAAGCTCGTTTACGATGCAAAATCACGCTGGAAACAATTATGTATGGAGAAGACTTTATGCAGCCTTCAGTCCTCAGTGAATATTGCTAATCATAAAGCACCCAACCGAGGTGATGATCGGGAACTGTATGACATCACATGGTATTGGAAAATTATTTATCTTAAGAGTATGATGAATGTCACAAAATGTGCAGATGTGTTGGAAACAAAATTACCTCCAAGTTCCCGGAATTTGTTTTGGGGAAGGCGACTGGATGTTTCAGGATGATAATGCTCCCTGTTATCAAGCAAAATTGGTAAAAAAGCAAATGCAAGCTTATAGAGTACATCAGATAGACTGGCCAGCACAGTCATCAGATCTAAACCTCATCGAAAAATTATGGCATAGAATAATCATCATCATTGACAAAAAAAAGTCAACCAATAACAGAGAATTATTTGAGAAGAACATCAGAGCTTGGCATCCGACGCGATGGTAAAGTGGTTAGAGCGTCCGCTTCGCAGTGGGTAGACTTAGGGTTCATTTCCCTTGTCGAGTCATACCAAAAGACTTTAAAAAATGGTATTCACAGCTTCCCTGCTTGACGCTCAACATTTGGTGGAGGTTGTGGAGAACAAGCCGGCAAGTTCGCTTGTTGTGTCCTTGGGTAAGACACTTAACGGGACGCCCCACCTTTATGTGGAAGACAGGTGGTCCAGTTTTCCCTCTAAAGAGAGGGTTGGTGGCAGGAAGAGCATCCGACCGTAAAACAAATGCCATGTCATAAAAATGCAGATATCTGCTGTGGCGACCCTTAATCGGGAATAAGCCGAAAGAAAGAGAAAAATCAGAGCTTGGCATCACCTTGTGCATGGCATGCCAAGTCGTTACAGAGCAGTTGTTCACAATGAAGGCTACCCCACAAAGTATTGATTCATAAGATTCTAAAAAACGGGACTTTTCAGAGCCACCAAAATTACAAAGGGTTGAACTTGAAGTGTCTTTATCATTTCCAACAATTAAAAAGATTTGTCACAAGAGCTATGCACTGCATATTTTCAACAAATTTTGGGAGACCATCTTTATTATTGTTTAATTTATGATCAATTTAAGTTAACACTTTAAAAAATACATTCACAGATTCTGCTTATCATTCTGTCTTTATTGATATATAACACGTCGGGATTGTAAGTTACCAAATTAAAAGTATTGTTTGTGGAAGTCATATTTAGAATAAAATATTAGGTGGTCTCATAATTTCTGACAGCACTGTGCATAGTAAAGTCCATAACTGATATTTGTAATTGATAGGCTCTTTGTATCGGTACGAAATACTAATCTTCATATAACAGTAGCGATGTTGGGATTTGGGGTAAAGTTAAATGCTATACAGTACAATCCCAAGTTTAAGAAAAGATCAAAATTAAACAATAATAGCATCAATTTGTAAAACTGGATTAAGAGGGTACCTATTGGTTTGAAAATATCTTAATAGGCGTCTATTGATTAGATTATATGACTTAGGAGAAAGGCATGGCCCCTTTTTATACTATGGCGAAATCGAAGCAAACAGCACAGCTAAAAACTTAATGTCACAAATAAAAATACGAAAGTGGACCCACTAAATAGTGAAATAAGCCTACCTCTAAATAGCTCATTTCTTCAAGTGTAAAAATGACCACCATATAGGCGACATATTATTATTGCTTGTGTTTCACCTCCTCTTACCTTCGTGCACTTTTTAAAAGTACGAATGGTAGTTTGAGACGTCGTTCTTTATTTTTGAATACTTCCAGTCTTGATTAATAGACCAAGATATTTACTATTACATGTACATGAACTATGGCCTATATTTACTAAAACATTTCGTTGTTGCTGCTCTCACAATTGTTTGTATGGTGTAACTGGCGCGGCTGCCTTAATTGATACATTTTAAATCGACCCGAGTGATGGCATGCCCTGCCAGGGTAAAATCACACCGTACTTAGGAGAAAAGTTTTTTCTATTTTGATTGATAATGACTTTATAGAGCTACCGGGATCAAATCTAAAAACATGGAGAAAAGCAAAGATTTTTTAACTTCTCTAACCATACCTAAGCAAGAAAAAACGAATATGAATCAGGACTTGAGAGAGTTCGGGGAGAAATCAAAAACTAAACGCCACTGAGTGAAATGATACCACATGTAAGACATTATTGGTATTTTGCTATATAATAGCTTTATAGAGCTACCTTGATCAAATCTAAAAGTTTAGGGAAAAGCAAGAACTCTTTTAACTTTTCTGGGCGCCCCAAGCAGGGAGAAAAGAACATGCAACATAATGCTTAGTCAGCGAGAACTTGAGAAAGTTTTAAGGGACAATTAAAAGAAAACAACGTGGCTGTGTGAAATCGCACCACACGAAAAACATTTTTGATATTTTGCTTTAAAATAGCTTAATATCAGAAATGTGTTTACTATTTCCAAGCTAGGGGGAACCGAAGCCTCCTTCGGTTAAGACATAGCTAGGACCTTGAAATGAGAAATTCTATTAGGAGCACACAAAGTCGTGAAAATCTTATCTGCAGAAAACACATAACTTTTGGTAACTGTTCACAAGAGTACCCGATAGGTGAAGCCGGCTTGGCCGGTTGAACCGACATTCTCAATCCCAACGTTACTGATGGAGGCCCTGCTGGCGACGCCGACATGTATATTATAAAGCAAGGATTTTTTTTCTATTGCTGATATGCTACCTGTTACGGTATCTTGGTAACAAATTGTAATAAAATTCCAATTTTAAGAAAAACTTAACATAAAACCATAACTCTAACAATTTGTAAAACCGAATTTAGAGAGAACATTTGTTTGAAAATAACTCAGCCTGATGGGCTCCTAAAATATGGTGAATGACTTTGGGCGAAGGCATAGTCGCTTTTGTTGCTATGCTGGAAACAAGACAAATAGCGCAGCCAAAGAACTTAACACCACAAATATAAATAGGATACAGGCAGCACCACATAGCAAAATAAGCTTACCACTAAATAGTTTATTTCTGAAAGTAGAGTATTCATTCTCGAAGCTTTTTGTCTGATACTTTTCAAGAGAATTCGTCAGAAATAGAGCGAAAAGGTAAAGTGAGTCACTTATATAGAGACACAGTTGACGAAAAAGAAAGAAAAGGGGAAAAAGCTGCATTGTAATTGGTAAAAGAAGCGACCAATGGAAGGAGCGAAAACTAATGTGTAATTTTTAAAACATAAACGAATTCCTTTTATTTGCATAAATTTGGTTTGGATGTTTTGATGTACGTGGCTTCAAGGGTGGAAAGATGAAAAGAAGTACGGCAACGGGCAATTCTTTCATCCAAACCAATTTTATGCAAACAAAAGGAATTCGTTTGTGGTCTAAAAATGACACATTAGTTTCCGCTCCTTCCATTGGTCGCTTCTTTTACCAATTACGATGCAGCTTTTTCCCTTTTCTTTCTTTTTCGTGAATTGTGTCTCTATATAAGTGACTCACTTTACCTTTTCACTCCATTTCTGACGGATTCTCTTGAAAAGTGTCAGACGAAAAGCTTTGAGAATGAATACTCTACTTTCTGCAATTTTCAAATTCTGTACCACAAATCAACTCTTCAAATAATTTATTTCTGTAATTGTGAAACTAATTACCATTTCGCTTCTACCATCAGTTTCAACTATATTTCAATTCCTTCTTCCTCACAAGTATTAATGATAATTTGTGGCAACATTCTTTCTTAGGGAGCATTACCAGTCATGATTAAGAGAATATATGATCAAATTTCGTGTACAGAAATTGTAAAAGTGCATGAAATTCATTAACTTCTCGCTACTTCTCACACAAGTGTCCGATGAATGCAGCCGGCACTGCCGGTTGCACCTAAATACTAAATCCCGACGTTACTGATAATCGCCCCTGCCGGGCGACGCCGGCTAGTGTTTCAATAAAGAATGGCTCTTTGCATTGTAAAATGATCTTAATTTGTTGTAAAGTTGTTTTTATTGACAGCACTTTGTTAGTATCTCCCGAAAACACCTTAAATTACGTTTTTACTATTGGTAGTTTTTGAGGAAATGCAGGTAACAAATTGTGCAATCAATTGTTGATTGTGACGTCATCTGAAACCACAAAAAATTGAAATTTTTTGTAAGATGATGGGTTGCGGGCCTGCTTTTATTTGAGCTAAAAAAACAATTGTCAAGAAATGCAAATTCAAAAAATTAGCATTAATTACGACATCATAATGACGTCACAAGTCCGCTTATGACACTCACCTCCAGATGGTGATCAATCGTGTCAAGTTTGATGTTTGTAAGTCCAATTGTTTCGGAATGATTGATGCGCACGTACGTATACACATACAGACAAAATTACGCTTTATCCTGTATATCAGATAACAAAAAGGCGCTTTGTTTAGAAAACTAGTGTTACTAAAACGGGATCAACAAAACTCATTTAAACGCATTTGATTATGAAATTACTTCAAAAACGTATCGACAATGGAAAAAAATTAAGAATTCCGCATTTTAATTGTAAATACCACACCTTTCCTAATAAGGGGTTGCCACTAGGACAAACCAGTAGCGGATTGCAAGGCTGGCATCCACTCCTGTACAACTTGACAGAAGCTTTGTCGCATTTCCGTTTAATTGGAATCAAAAACGAAGAGCTAAGAGCGTGAATGATTCCGTATCTGGTTCTCCATCCACCGTCAATTATCTCCTGGCCATTTACAAAAACATTGGAATGACGTAAAACGATGGAAATCTAAAATGCATCAACAAAAGTATAGAAAGAGGAAGGTAGTGATCCAAAACTGGCGCGATGGCGTAGTGGTTAAAGCGTTCTCTTTGCAGTCGGTAGACCTTGGGTTCATTTACCTTGTCGAGCCATAGCAAAAAAACTTTAAAAAATGGTATCCACAGCTCTCCCGCTTGGCGCTCGGGATTTAGGGGAGGTTGTGGAGAACAAGCCGGCAAGATCGCTTGTTGTGTCCTTGGGCAAGGCACTTAACGGGACACCTCCGCCTTTATGCGGAAGACAAGTGGTCCAGACACCTCGAAATGGCAACTCCAAAGCGAGTGCGAACATCCCGTCCAAAATATAGCGATACAAGTCGCTTTCTCGAGAATGGAGAATAAATATGGAGGATAGATAAAAAAAATATCTTTAAGTCACTCACCTCATAGCCACTTCCTGCCATGGTAGTCAGATGTCGACCGCTATCAATTGAAGATAACTCATCTAAGCGTATTAATTTTCCCAAGATCACATGATAACCAATAAAAGTTGACTTTGGTGACGTTACAGCATTTGGACTAAAAAATAGGCTCCAGCAGTATGTGACAAAAACGCTAACATTTAAAAAAAATATATTTAGTAATATTTGTAAAATTTCACCAAGATCTACAGTGTTTTTGTCAATTGTCTTGAGATTAAGATAGTTTCGAACTGCGATATTGAACCATTAGTTTTTCGTTTGTAATTTCGTACTTTCTTTGAGCATGTCTTGTCCATATTGCCTGCAACTTAATCCGAAACTCAAACTTATAATTGTCTTAATGTTATTACCAAACATTGCCATAATTTCTGGAACAGTCTTTCGATGCTTTACTTGCATGCAGCCAGCATTTACCCAAAGAGCAATAACTTGTCCGTAATTGTTGTTGTGGTTGTTGTTGTTACCCGACCCCTTCCGACGGATGGGGGCATGGTGGAAGATCATGGAGCCCAAGAAGCCGAGCAACTCTCCAGGACTTAGACCAGAGGTCGTAGAGTGATAGAGAGTCGCCAAAAAGTGAGCGGCGCAAAGAGTCCGTAGCTGGACAGTGCAGAACGAGAGGAGAGGTGTCCTGGGACGACTGTCCACAGGCGCTGCAGGAAGGGCTCTCGATTTTGCCAATCCTAGAGAGATAAGAACCTAACAGTAAGCTGTGTCCGTCGCAGCGTAGACGAGAGAGAACACAGCGAGCATGACGAGGGAACACAAGTTCCTCGGTGGAAATCGAGGGAACTTGCGTGTCGAAGAATTTCGATGAGACAGTACGTCTCCAGTCCGAGAAAAGACATGAGTGGATACGAGAGATAAGAGAAGAGAGACTACAAGGGATTGCAGAGGGCGCAAGTAGCGCTCTCCGTCTGGCCAGCTCATTAACCGCGTCGTTCCCGGGAGAAACGAGTGTCCGAGGACCCATTGTAGCCTGATAGTACAGGAGAAAGAGAGGACAGTTCCTGCCAGATCTGCCACAGAGTTTCAGGTAAGGGGAAAGACGGAGGAGAGGACCGGGTGGCGAGGACAGAACGAGAGTCAGATAGGAGAAGAGAAGAGAAATGGCAGACTGGTTGGTGCTGCCGAGACCAGCAAAGAGCGTGCTGAATGGCCCAGGCTTCAGCGATAAAACCTGAACATAATGGGCCTGCCGAAAAGGAAAGAGGGGCCTCAGTGCCACAGAGAGAGCAGTTGGCAAATACGCCAGAGCCGCTCTTGCCAAAAGGAAAAGGAACAGAACCGTCTGTTCAGAGCACCAGATCGTGAGGGGGAGAGAGTCAAGGTGGGCGAGAGCCGCACCTTGGCGAGAGAGAGGAAGATCAGAGCGAGAGCATGGGAAGAAAAAGGGTGGACTACACAGTGATGGAATGCATACTCCAAGGAGGGAGGGAGGGCAAGCAAGAAGAGCCTTCATAGGAGATGTAAAAGTAAGCAAAGGCTCTCCAGGACGATCTGCAGAGTTTGGTTTCACTTCAAGTCTGGCCAAACGTGAAATGGGAAAGGAGGTTGGGAGACGAAGAGCTCGCTCATAAAATGAATGAGTGAAATGAGTCAGAGTGATGCGAAGGGGAGGTAGAGAAGCCTCGGAGAGAAGAAGAGGGATAGGGGAGGACGAGAGGCAGCCGGTGATGGCGCGATTAGCCGCTCGGTGGAGGCGTTTCGATTTGGTGATATTGGTAACGCTTAAGAAAGGAAACCATCTGGGCGAAGCATATGTGAGAAGGGGCCGAAGAAAAACTTTACACAGAACAGAGAGGGACTCCTTAGAGGACCCCATGAGGAAACAGAGATACAGCGTAAGGACTTGGGACGTGGGAAAAACTTGGCCTTCAGTGAAAATACATGTTTAGAAAAGGAAAAAGGGCGCTTGAAGGTGACCCCAAAAAAAGTTGGAGTGGGATTGAAACGGAGGCGGGAGCTGAGTAGGAGCAGGTTGGGCTGGAGATGAGTTTGATGGGGATCCACTGAAAAGAAGGAGGCCTAACATTTTCTCAGATTGAGAGGAAGACACCAGTACTCAGACCAGCGCTCCAATCGAAACAGAGCTTCTTGTGTGGCCTCCATCGCAGTGGGGACTGAGGGAGAGGAGGACCAAATGGCCAGATCGTCAGCGTAAAGAGAGCAGCTGACGGAAGAGGGCAAAGAGACCGGAAAATCAGTGATGAAGAGAGAGAAAAGTACAGGGCCAAGAACGGATCCTTGCGGAACACCTCGACGACTGGAAAGGAACGACTTTTGTGATTTTGATAAACCACGCAAGCGCGTCTATCGGGAAAGGAAAGATTGACTCCAACGAGCAAAACAAGGAGGGAGGCCAGCCGAAATGAGTTTATGGAAAAGGATGGGATGCCAGACAGAGTCAAAAGCTTTAGAGAAATCAATAGTAGACAGGATCGTCCGAGAGCCCAGTCTGGGTTTGTTAAACCCATCCGAAATGGACTGAGAAAGGAACAGAATTGATCAAGAGTAGACCGTCCAGGGCGAAAACCGACCTAGCGAGGAGAGAAAATGGAATTAGATTCCAGAAAGAAGAGTAGACGCGATAGAATGATGCGTTCAAAAGACTTTGATACACAGGACGTGAGAGAAATAGGCTGGAAGGAAGCAGGAGAGTCGAGAGGCTTTTCCCATCTTGTGGATGGGAATAATAAAAAATACCTTCCAGATGGAAGGAAAGGAATGCAAAGTCCAGGAAAGATTGAAGATGTGAAGAAGAAAATCAATGCCAGAGCGAGGAAGGTACTTTAACATGGGATAGGCAACTTTGTCTGGGCCAGTGGCAATGGACAAGGAAAAGTTGGAGGCAGCCGCAAGAAGTTCAGCGGGAGAGAAAAGAGAGCAGAAGGACGAGCGAGACTCATCAGGGCATGTGGCACGGCGGAGCTCAGAGAGGTAGCCTCTGGCTCTGCTACGCAGGGCCTTTGGCTGAGAAACAGAAAAGTAAGATCTTAGGTAAGCGGCATAGACCGAAGCCGATTCCCTGATAGAGAAACAGTTGGGGAAGTTAGGAGATTAGGAAGACGAGGAAGAAGAGCCAGCGATAGAGCGAAGAAGAGAGTAGACAGTTTTCGGGTTTGGTTTGGGTGAAAGAGAAAAGCAAGTCGTTTGCGATGCCTCAGCCTTGGCCTTGGCGATGACTGACGAGGCGCGTCGAGAAGCGGAGACGTAAGCCTGGCGATCTTCATCACTTCTGTGAGCGGCAGCGAAAGCCGCCTGTCTTTCACTAACCGCAGTTTCCACTTCAGCAGACCACCAGGCTTTAGGATGGCGTTTGATGCGGCCGAAAGGAATGGAAGATTTCGCCACATTCAGTGCCAGAGAAGTAAAGAGAGCAGCAGCAGAGGAAAGGGAAAGAAACGAGTATTCCTCTGCAGAAGGACAGAGGGAGTCAAAGTAGGAGGCAAAGTCATCCCAGCGAGCTTTCTGAAAGTTGAAGGAAATACGATGCTTGTTGGGGCAAAAAACCGGGGAGAGAGGGACAGATAGAAGAATTGGTAGGTGATCAGAACCCAGGTGCTGAAGCACCTCCCAGGAGCAAGAAAGGGAAAGAGAAGAGGGAACAAAGGAAATGTCAGAAGAGAAGCGACTGCCAGTGGAGCGATGTAGAAGGGTGGGTGTATCAGGGTCATTGAGGGTAGGAAGTCAGAGGAGATAACCCAGTGGAATACTTCCTCCCCATGGGGGTCGGAAGTACCTCTTGAGTCCCAGAGGGGTAATGGCAATTGAAGTCCCCCAGAATGAAGAGATTGCTGGAGGAGGGAAGATTGGAGGGAGAAAAGAAATCGGTTCTGCCATCCGTCAGAGAGAAGCAAAGAGGAGGGCGTAAACATTAAGAAATGATAGCAAGGAGTTGTTAAGAGAGATGTTGACCCCCACATGATCAAAGTAGGGGTCGATTGAGGAAAGAGAGCAGGTAGAAAGTTCAGAGAACGATGGGCCCTGCCTGACGAAAATGATGACGCCGCCGCTAGCGTGCGTGGCATCAGGAGAGAGAATGCCAGATCGGGAGTGGGTGCTATCAGAGCAGAGAATGCTATCAGACCAGAGAATCCAGGAATCCGGAAAGAGGAAGATGAGTTAAGATTGGATTCCTGAGTACAGATGTCAACAGAATGGGACGAGAGAAAATGAAGTAGTTTAGTGTTTCTGGCTCGAAGACCGCCAGCATTCCATTGAAGAACCCTGAGAGAGTCAGGGGGGAGAGGAGGAAGGAGGCGTAGAAAGACATCCAGGAGCAAGGGACGGTGGTGAGGTAGCAGAGGGAGAAGATACAGAATGAACCGAAAGGGGATAAGAGGTTTGAAAACGAGGGTCGGGCGGAAGTGCAGCATCAGCAGACAAAGGACTAGATTGTACAGTGGAGGTATACATGTCCGAGGAGGGAGTCACAGTGTTACGAGTGGAGACACAGCTGGGAGGGGGCAGCTCCCGAAGTGAGAGCTGTCAAGGGCTTTGAATTTGAAAAGAGAGAGCTGTGAGTACCCCAGATGGACCCAATTGAAGCAGGTGCAGCATTGCACTGACTTGCCCCGCCAAGTCACATTTCCAGCGCACACTGAGCAGGGAAAGATGGATCCAGGGTTGGGATGAACGTTACCGCTCATCAAGAGAAGAAGACAAATGAGCAGACAAAGACGGGCAAGAGAAGGGCAGGAGAAAAGAAAAAGTGAAAACAGGCAACCAATGCCTGTGCGCTGTCCTTCTGCGGTCGTGCAGGGGGCAGCATAGTGAAAAAATGAAGGGCAGTGCCCAGGATAACTGGGATCCTCGGGAAGGTCAACAGCCATTCCGACCCAACCCAAACGGGGTCGGGGACCGCACCACCACGTTGAGGCGGCTGTTGATTGCTGCAGGCTGTCTGTAGTTTGCTTTGTTTGTTTCTGCTCGTTTATTTAACTTTCTCTTAAAATGTAGTTTAATTTTAAGTAAAGCCAACTGTTTGTTGCGCTTTGTGGTTACAAGAGAGACTATCTTGAGAAAAACAACAATTTCATTAATATTTTTCAACTTAGGCTTAACTCTCTGTTGCGGCGACATTCATCTAGCATCAGTAGCATGTAAATTCCTTTCATCAGTTGCACAGTTACTTACTCAAATAAATTATCCTTCAAAGCGAATATCGTGAATACATTCCCGGAAGCATTGATCCTCCCAGCAATTCCTGTTTCATTTAAACTTCGGAAAAAAAGGGAAAATTTCTGGAATGAAGTCCCTGATGAGTTCTGCAAAAAATTTGCAACGTCCTTTGTACATCATTATTTTTACGATTCCCATGACTTAGCACTAGCCTCCTGCTCCTGCATGCTCGTGCCTCTGTGGGGCAGAAAGAACGAAAGAGAGAATTATTTTCAGAATAGGGTTTTCCTCAGCTACCGAGTTCTTTACCGAGAATACAACGCAGTGGCGCGATGGTGTAGTGGTTAGAGTGTCCGCTTCGAAGTCGGTAGACTTGGGATTCATTTCCTAAGTCGAATCATACCAAAAGACTTTTAAAAATGGTATTCACAGCTTTCATGTTTGGCGCTCAGCATAAAAAAAGATAGTGTGGTGAACAAGCCGGCAAGCTCGCTTGTTGTGTCCTTGGGTAAGACACTTAACGGGATGCCTTCACCTTTATGTGGCGAAAGATGGCGTACCCGTACTTCACCGGGTTACAATTGTGAAGTTGCTCACCTAGCATGTCGTAAGGGGCGACTCTTGGGTACCCACCAATGTCAGTCTGTTTTGTTGGGGTGGGGCTACCAGTCATTCATGACTGGTTCGAAATGGGCTGCCATCTTTCCCCTAGCCTAATGTCAATTAGATTGACGACATGAAACTGAATTGCCGTTTGTGCCATAGCTCCATCCCGAGGAAGAGGAGGAGTAATCACAACAACAACAACAGAATACAACGCGCAAAACTTAAGCGAGCATTAAGCATGCATTGCAGCCTCTCATTTGCTAGGTCAACGTGAGTTGAGCAACAATCTGGCTATTTCATCTCAAGGCAAACAGTCGTTTTTCTCACTCAACTAAAAAGCCAATGTAAAGCAAACATTGCGACTGACTTTCTAATTGCTTTGACAATGCACATGGAACAGCGAATAAAAATTCTTTGAGGAAAATGAGCGAAGGTTCTCAAAATTTATTTAAAGGAGGAAACGGTATTATATGTTTTTAGATATTTTCACTAAAAATAATAAAAATCATAGTTTTTATTAAGAGAAACAGATCTGCTACTTATTTAAAAAAGTTACAGAAATCTATCTTTCGTGATTCTTGATTTTATCAAATAAATACGAAATAGAATTTACGATTATTTAGATTCGAACCTGCACAAGATCCATAAGCAGCGGATGGTCACCCACAACATCTCTGGAGGGCAGAAGAACAGAGTCTATAATGTGAATAAGACCAGCAAAGGTTTGAAGATCAGGAACAATTATCTTGGCAAAGTTTCTTCCCAGGGTGGGTAGAAAGGTTGTAAAAGTTATATTGTTACCAACCACCTGCGCAAATTATATAACTTTAATGAAATTTGTTCCTGTGCAATTACGGTTACTAAATTTATTATATCGATGTAGATCAGATCTACAACAGCCTAAGCTATATGTTTTCAGAGTTATTACCGTAGTTATATGAGTCTAAAAGTAATCAGGATGCTATTTGCTGCAATTTCAGAAAACGGAAAAACCTGAGGTCATAATTTTTCATTGTTTTTGAAAACTTTCTTGAGATGTCAAAGAAAACAAGCGGTAAGTTGTAGTGGTAAGAAAACAGCAATAAAGTCGACGGGATTGAAATTTTAGTTGACAAGGAATTAGCTGAAAGGTTGTGGGAGTTTGAAGAAAAAGAGACACAATAATGGTAATTTAACTAACTCTTGAAGAAGAGCTGTTGAAAATCATATGCGCCTATGGGCGGCACAGAGTGGAAAACCGAGCTCAGAAAAATAATTCTGCTACAATAAAATGGCGTGTAAGAAAATTTAAAAATCAGTGATAAAGTGGTTTAGAGTTGGAGAATTTTAACCGTCTTTTTCAAAATTGATTGATGTCAGTGGCAAAACAAAACAAATATTTTTGAGGGTAAAAATATAAAATTTGTTAGGTGAGCTCTTTTGGGGAACAAGTTTTACAAAGTAACTATTTTCGACTCCACACCAAAATGAAGACCTTTTTATGGATATTTAAATTATAGCTTTTCTTACAAAACGTAGACAATGAAAAGCAATTACAGCTTTTGTCATAAGCAACAATCAAAAATTCTTTCACGTCACATGGAAGAAAAATGACAAATTTGCCTACTTTACTAAATGCCCTTGGGCTGCAGTAGCAAGCACATAGGACTAAGGAAGTAATGGATAATGGAAATAACAACTTGCATTTAATTTAAGCCAGTGATAAATCAAAAACAGCAATTCTTTATCGTAGAGATACACAAATATTTTTCTTTCTGGCGAACAGGTAGTTTCATTAAAGTCTGTAACGCAAAAGTATATATCGCAGAGAAGCATAACTAAAATTTGCTTTCTTTGGTATGGGCACGTCACTGTCACAGCTGTAGGTAGTAATGAAAGTGTTGCATAATTAAAAACATTCTAAATAAGTACTCGCCACAAAAAAGCAATTGCTCTTTTCAATCTCTAAGCCTATAGTAAAATTTATTGCTGGCTTATGGTAAATATGCTCAGTGCTAGCAGTACCAGCAACCTCAAAACGGGACTAAACTCAAACAATGCTCTAGCACATCCGAAAAAAGATTTTCCAGTAATCCGATAATAAAGATATGTGAAAAAAAAGAGAAAAATGATTGAAACAAAAAAGTTTGTTGAAATTAAAGTAGGACTGATGAGTTAAGAAAAAGGAACCCAAAACAAAAAAACAAAAAGATTTGAGAATATTACAATAGCTCACTTTTGAATTTTTTGCCTCTGCATGAGAGCAACATTAGCGTCGCAGCAAATAAATATATTAATTCTCATAGCTATTCATGCACTTGTCCTCTTTTAGTGTGACTATAGGTCCCCCAATTATTGTTCCACACATATCCTGACTCAATTGTGTTAGGCTTTTAGATCTTTGTGGTTGATCGGTTCAGGCAGAAGATAGCAGATCAGTAGATGTTTTATTGCCTGCTTCTTTCCACATTTGCAGCCCGCAATGGCATTCTCAAGTTTCCATTTGCTCACTAGCACTTCATAATCTCCAATCTCAAATCTCCGGTGGTAAAGACAAAACTAGAAAAACCACCTCTTCTTAGTTCCGGTTGGTAGAAATCTATTAAAGAGTTATAGTAGGAGCGAGCACGTCGCAGTCTCTGTCAGGATTTACGATTTGTGAATCTTTTTTTTAACACACTATTACGTCAAGCAATTTGTAAGTGCGTTACTGAAGCAAAGACAATACAACAGATTATTTTCAGTTGCAATCTCCTTTGTCCACCAAAAAGCCTAGAGGATCTTTTTTGTACACCCCTGAAAAAGCAAGAAGTAATTGACACAAATATGGCAGTACACATCAGCAGTTGCTCAAACGAAAACAGACGTCAACACGTACAGCGCAGAATATTCAAGAATCCAGGCAGATATGGATATTTGTAGACCTTTGAGGAAGATTTTGCAATACAGAAAAAACATTGTTGATGTTAAATTAAAGCGTGGATTTTTATGCAGCGTCTGGCGCATTGAGAAGCTTTTAGTACTTAGCACAAAGCAGACTCAATAAATAGTTTGAAACTACTATTAACGCAACAAATCGAAAATGCATCAGCTTATCGAGTGAAAGACAGCAAAGTAAACTTGTTGCTTTTTCATTGCAGCAACCCAAATTGCGTTTGTAAAACAAGATCGGCCTAGCCGTGTTATCAGTGAGTTTTAATGCTAGCTGCTTCAAATCACTCCAGATATGATTTATCAATAGTTTTTGTATTTTTTGCCCCCCTAGATCTACTATCTAGAGCCGCCACTGCAGGGGTGGATATAAAGTGGCAGTTACAGCAAGAACATAGTTGGTTATTTATCTATCATGGGTATCCTCAGAAGGGAACAGAACGCTTTGGCAGCTGTTGAGTTGGACGAGTTGGTGGAATCTGTTTCGGCCATTAATTGATTTCAGAAGAACAAAGAGCTAAATAGCTGATAGAAACAGTCGATTACGGCAAACCGTACTTTGGCAAAATCGGGGTTGTCCTCTACTAATTCTACTTCATCTACGAAATGGCCATTCTTGTTCCTTACGAAACATTGCAGGAGCACGGGAGCTGATTGAACAAGCTGACACTTTCATTACTACCTACAGCTGTGACAGTGACGTGCCCATACCAAAGAAAGCAAATTTTAGTTATGCTTCTCTGCGATATATACTTTTGCGTTACAGACTTTAATGAAACTACCTGTTCGCCAGAAAGAAAAATATTTGTGTATCTCTACGATTTGAATAAGGTGATTTGAATATTTGAATAAGGTGGAATGCATGTGTAAGGATTTTGTAAGTGGTGGTTAACGATTGTTATTAAATAATATCTGAAACATTTTGATATCTGGAAGATTCTAACAATTTGAACAATGACCTCAGCACAGTTGGCAGAAGTAATGAAGAAGCTGGATGAAGTATCAAAACGCCAAGATGAGTATAATAACCAATACTTGTCTAACTCATATAATACTAAGCCTACAGATAGTTCTGTTCCTGCTTCTTTTTCAGATGCCACCAGTGCCCAGGGTTTGCTACTGGATGATATAAATAAAATGGTTGCTACTCTTAAAATTTCGGTTGAGCAACTGGCTGATCAGATGTACCAGAATCAAAGACACTTGGATGATCTGGAGCAATACAGCAGAAGTAACTGCCTCATTCTACATGGGTGTACTAATCTTCCAGAAAAAAAGGCAAGTAATTTAGACTTTGAAAATTTTGTCTTAAAAACTCTAAATTCCAGAATCAAATTGTCTCAGCCAATTACTAATACAGACATCGACATCTGCCATGTTCTGCCTTCTCGAAAAGCTAAAAATCCAATCATCATTAAATTTGTGCGCCGTAAAGTTAGGAACCTGGTGTTTGCCAACAAATCCCAGCTCAAAGCAGTAAAGAATTCCGACCCAAAATTATCGTTAACAGAATCACTTACAAAACGACGATTTCAACTGCTTGCTAAATCACAGGAAGCATTTGGATTCCAAAACGTCTGGACACTGAAGGGGAATATATATTGCTATTTTGAAGGCAAGAGGCACTATATTGATGATTTCGGAGATATCTCAAAGATTAGATTTCCATGCTGAGTCCCACAACTTGCTTGCTTTTTATTGTTAACCACACCTCATGACATACCAAAAACCGTTTTTTTTGAAGCTTTAGATAATTCTTTTTTTTTTGTATTGTAATTCATTTTTTTGTATTAATTTTCTTTTCAACTTTATATTTCTTGTGTTTTTTGTAATGTCGCAAAATGTATTTTTTAATGAAAACAGTCAAAAATCTAATTTTGAAAACAGAAGCAACAACTTTACATTACCAGTATTTACAAACCTAAATAAGGAAAATTTAACCCATCGTGCTGAGAGCCTTAATTTGATGTTTAGTGACAGTGATCAGAGCAGTAAAAACAGCAATGCAGACTTAGACTTTGAGGCTTTAATTAGTACCAGCCAATACATTGACATATCTAAATTGGATGACTTTGTAACTGATGAGATACCTGAAGGTAAATTGTTAGCTTTGGAACTAAACATGAGATCATTAGTAAATAATGCTAATTTTACCAAGTTGGAGGCACTGCTATCATTTATGACATACAAACCAGACATTATATCTATTTCAGAAACTTGGATAACTCCTCTAAGCTCAGGTGCTTTCATAAATCTACCAGGTTACAAGTTTGTTCACAACTCTAGGCTTCATTTCAAAGGGGGAGGAGTAGCACTTTATGTCAAAGACACAATTAGGTTTCATGTTTTGACTGAACTCACCACTATGCATGAAAAGCTATTTGAATCTATCTTTGTCAAATTAGAATTGCAAAATGAAAGTATTATCTGTGGAACAATCTATAGATCTCCTTCACATGACACTGGATCAAATCAAATATTTTTTGACAACTTAAAAGAAACTCTTGAGTCTATAAAGAGCAACCACAAATGCTTTATATTTGGTGATTTTAATTATAATCTCCTTCAACATGATAATAATATGGTTAGTGATTTACTGGACATTATGTCAGATAATTCATTTTATTCATTGATAAACAAACCTACTCGCATTACAGACACTAGTGCAACTATTTTAGATCATGTGTGGACAAATTTGTATTCTGAAAACATCAAAACAGGAGTGCTTCTTCATCCTATTTCCGACCACTTACCTATAATTACTTGTTACTATACCAATCAAATAAAGCATAAGCTAGAAGACAAAATCAGAATTTTTGACCAAGTAAACATTGAAAAATTTCAAAAACAATTAGAAGAAATAAATACAAATTTGATATTACAAGAAACTAATCCCAATACAGCCTTCTGTATATTTATTAATAAATACACTACTATTTTTAATCAGTGTTTCCCCCTGGTAAAAAAAGATTTCTTAGAAAAAGCAAGAACTGGTTTGATGAAGATTTGCTAAAACTAATGAAAGAAAAAGATAAGTTATTTAAAAAATATATTGCCAAAAAGAGTACCCTAGCCAAAGCAAAATACAAAGAAGCTAGAAATAAATATTTTCATAGGATTCAAGAAAAAAAGGAAGCTTTCTTTGCATCAATTCTTGAAAAACAAAAACACAATATTAAAAAGACATGGCAGACCATTAACATTCTTTTAGGGAAAACTAAAAACCATAGCTGCACTTCCTTAAATATTCATGGAGAATTATATACCGATGATGCAAAAATAGCTGACCACTTCAATAAACACTTCACAACAATTGGTGGTAACCTAAAGAAAGACATGAACCACACCGGTGCTAAGTTTGATGATTATCTTGGTTCGTCATACCCGCACTGTATGTATGTAAACCCCACTTGTGTCTCGGAAATTAAGAATATTTTATCTGGCATGCAATCAAAAAACAGTTGTGGTTTGGATGAAATCCCAATGTCAATTCTTAAATTATCACCAGATAATATATTGTTAATACTATGTCACACTTTTAATCTTTCATTGGGACAAGGTAAATTTATTAATGAGTTCAAAAAGGCCAAAATAATCCCAGTGCACAAAAAAGGATCCAAATCTGATGTAAACAATTATCGACCAATCAGTTTACTACCTGTTATGTCCAAAATTTTGGAAAGAATTTTCTACAAAAGGCTTTGTTCATTTTTGAGCCAAGTAGATTTTTTCCATCAATATCAATTTGGCTTTAGAAAAAAACATTCCACAAGCAATGCTCTCACAGTTATGGTAGAAAATGTTACAAAAGCATTTGAAGAAAAAAAATATACACTGGGTGTTTTCTTGGATCTGTCAAAGGCTTTTGACACGATTGATCATAACATCTTACTTTACAAATTACATCACTATGGAGTTAGGGGACTACCCTATGAATGGCTTAAAAGTTATTTAAGTAATCGATCTTTACAAACTAAAATCAATGGGAAATTATCAACTCCTGCATTAATTAACTTAGGCGTCCCACAAGGGTCAATTCTTGGTCCATTATTGTTTTTGATATATGTTAATGATCTTCCGAAATGTCTTTCTTCTGGTCAAGCTATCATGTTTGCTGATGATACAAACTTATTCTTCAATCATGTTTCATATACTGAACTATTTAAAAAGGCAAATGAAGAATTGCACCAAGTTGATTCCTGGCTTACTGCAAACAAGCTTACTTTAAACATTGAAAAAACTAAAGTCATAACTTTTAAAACTCCCAATAGCCCTCCAGTCCCACCTAATCTTGAAATCAAGCTAAATGGCAATGCACTAGACAAGGTAACATCTATTAGATTTTTAGGTGTAACAATTCACGAGCATCTAACGTGGAAATCTCACATGGAATTGCTGCTGAAAAAAATTAGAATGGGCCGTGGCATCATACAAAAAATAAAACCCTATCTTAACCAAAAATCACTTCAATTGCTCTATTATAGCATGATTCAAAGTCACTTTCAATACTGTATTTCTTCCTGGTGTTTCAACAACAAAACACTGATTCACAGACTCCAAAACACAACAAATAAAGTCATTCGATTAGCATTTAATGCCAAAAAAGATGACGTAACAGCAGTTATGAAAAAGCATAACATTATGACAATAGAACAAACTGCTCAAATGGAGATAGTTAAATTTATGCACAAATATTTTAATAACATGCTACCACATGCATTTAATAACTTCTTTCAGCACAACTATCGAAACTGCAATGCTGATAGGTCACGGTCGAAAGCTAAGGTATTTCCTAAATTTTGCAGAATTAAACTAACCCAGCAGTCATTCAAATACAAAGGTCCTGTGCAATGGAATAAGCTTCCTCCAGCATTAAGAGAAATAAAATCTTTAAAATCTTTTATCAACCAATCAAGGCAGTTCTTTATCACTTCATAAACATTTAATCCACTTAAAATTTACATCTAGGAAATGTGAGTGCTTATGATATAGTCTTTTACAGTGCAATGGTTTCTGTGTTCTTTTTTCCGTTTTCAGATGGAACCTATGAAGGTATTGACAGTGAAGTGAGAACAGTCAACCATGAACAATCAATTCATAAAGAGCATTGAACTACTGAAACTTCATCATTGCATATCAGATTAGAATGATAAGTTATTTTCGTCCTTTTAAGGTCTCTGCATCAAATTGATTTTTAATTTAGTTGATTAAATTTTACCCGAACAATGCAGCTGGGAATACCATAACGGTACTACTAACTCACAGTAACTTCTTTTTTACAATAGCTAAGTGTTTAATCTAGTCCTAGGTGTATGACTTAAAACTACAACCGGCGACAGGGTTTATGTGCCTTGAGACGTAAAGGAGCTGTCTCTTAGCTGTCGTTGCTCCCAGGTCACCCTTGGGCAAGGTGTAGCACCTGATAGCCTCCCCTGTTAGGGTTACAACTTGACAGTTTTTTATTTTTACTGTATCTAGCGACACTTTGTACATATTGTATATACTTTTCTTCGTGTGTGTTTTTTATTTTACCTAGTATCTTACAGGTGCGATGGCCATGCCATTATCTTCACATTTAATCTAAATTCTATTCATGTGCATGTATTAACGTATATCGTTTTGCCATCGTCTCCTTTTTTTGTCCACTGCTGTGTAATTTATTTCTATGTATGCTGATTTGGACAAAAATAAAATAAAATTGATTGATTGAAGCTAACATGGGGGGATTTGCCAGTCATACACTTTTTTAGTAAGTCAGAAGAGCCGCTTATGGGCATAGAGTTTGTAGCAGTGTAGAATAAGGATCTAACGAAAGAAGTTTTTCTCAGAAAGCGGTAGGCTGTTCCTGAAATTGCTGTGTGCGCTGGAATGTTATCCAGACCATTTGATATATTCGTTTACATCAAGCGTAACCAGTTGGGTGGTGAGGATTGCTCGTAGTGGTAGCTACACCTGTACGGTTCAAATAAATTGTTTAAGTTCTTTAGAAATGAAAGAAGAACTTTTTTCTGTATGAATGCACATGGTAAAACCAAATAAGCAAACTAGTTCACCTATGCAGTGAATCACAGTTGAAGGAGACATATTGTTGCAGGCAAAAGTAAACATATATCAGCTAAACTCATAGCACCAAATAACACGTAGTTTTTTTCTTTCAATTGGGCCCTTGATATCTAAACTGACCCTTCCCTCAGGCTGGTGTTTATCTAATAAAAGTTGGGAAGGTTTAATGTAGAAACAAAGCAAAATTTTAGCATACGCGACAATTTAAGCAAACCCTTTTAACATCTTTGATTGAGTAAGGAAGATTCTTGTTTCTAATGAAATGTGAAAGTTGCAAAATACCGGGGTGGCTTACCTGTACGAATATCTTTACAAGGCCAGGTTTTTCCTCAGGAAGCAGAGACTTAGAAGTATATCAGGGGAAAAATTTAGTTTTCTGGGTCGGCGCCTTATTTCCTAGTCAAATTTGTCGAATTCAGCCAATCACATTTAAATTTTGATGTTGCTAATTATACTTAGCAGGAAAACAAAACATGAAAAAAATTGCCCTGTGGCCACTAATAAAAGTAAAACCTTTTTTTTGCAAAAAGTGCCTCCACTGCTGTGTGGCGTCCATTATGGCCAGAGGTTCCCCCTCGAATGTAAATAACGGGGTTCAGATTTAGAGAAAGTTGTGGAGCGGATGACAATAGGCTTTCGAACTAGGTTTAAAGAGGCGGCGAGGTCATTTTCAGGAACAGCCTACCGCTTTCTGAGAAAAACTTCTTTCTTAGGCTTTGCATGCTGTTCGATCCTTATTCTACACTGCTACAAACTCTACGCCCATAAGCGGCTCTTCTGACTTACTAAAAAAGTGTATGACTGGCAAATCCCCCCATGTTAGCTTGTTTAATCAGCTCCCGTGCTCCTGCAATGTTTCGTAAGGAACAAGAATGGCCATTTCGTAGATGAAGTAGAATTAGTAGAGGACAACCCCGATTTTGCCAAAGTACGGTTTGCCGTAATCGACTGTTTCTATCAGCTATTTAGCTCTTTGTTCTTCTGAAATCAATTAATGGCCGAAACAGATTCCACCAACTCGTCCAACTCAACAGCTGCCAAAGCGTTCTGTTCCCTTCTGAGGATACCCATGATAGATAGCATTTAAATAGATTCAAGCTCTCCTATCCATCCTTTAATTTTCAATCATTCAAGGATCTTTAATCAAACAAGATCTTACTGCAGCTAAAATTTACAGGAAGTAGATATGTAAAAATTTTGATATAGAGACGATCCTTGTATTGTAGCAAAAAATCCATAAGCAATAAATATCGTGGAAACATTGGTGGCTGCGAGATTAGGGGCAAGCAAGAGAACTTTAGTTATCTATGAAAAATATTACACACTGATAAAAATCGCTTTTTTCTATCAAACCGCTTTATTAATTTCAGCAATTTAATTTTTTGGCGGATCATTCCATCTTTTTGCTCAAACTCACGACACCAAAAGATGATTCAGTGACAAGTCTTACATGCCTCATGGTTGGCTAATTGCAGCAAGAATGATGTAACTTCAAAGGATTGCAGCTCATGTTTTTAAGCATTGAGTTATTGATCCCTCTTATTGCGTGGGACATCTTAAAGTTTTGGCACTCAAGCTGACAAGTTTATAACAGAACTTGGCCTTAACAATCACCTCGGGCAGCATAAACAGTCAAATGGATAGCTGCACATCTGGATTTGCATTACTTTCACTTTTTTAGCTAAGGGCAAAACAAAAAGCATTCGGTGTATTGCCTTTCGTGAACTGAAATTCGTTTACCGCCAATCGACAAACATTTTGATCCTTATCAAGGAGCATGGCAATCAAAACTTTTTCTGAGTGTGCGAGGAATGCGTTTCTTTGTACAACTTTCAAAAAAATCTTTTGGAAGTTTCTTATAGGAAATGCCAGAATTCTTAGAATAAGATTGAACGGGGTTTTGGAATCATAATGAATTTTGTTCATTATTTTGATCATCATTAATAAGATCATCATCATTAATTTGATCTCGAACAAAGTGGGAAATAAATATTGATACAAAAATGAACCTGCGTTGTCAATATGAAGAAGGATCACCTGTCGAAGTGTAATACGAAGAATACGACATTGCACCAATCAACAGCCGTCTCAACGTGGTGGTGCGGTCCCCGACCCCTTTTGAGTTGGGTCGAAATGGCTGTTGGTCTTCCCAAGATTTTCAGTTACCCAGAGCACTTTCCTTCATTTTTTCGCCGTACTGCCCCTGAACGACTGCAGAAGGGCGGCACACAGCTTCCTTGAAATCTGTCGCCTGCCTTCTATCTTCTTCTGCATTTCTCTTGCGCGTCTTTGTCTCCTCATTCTTCTCCTACTTTTGATGAGTGGTAACGTAACATCATTTTATCCCGTTCACTCTTCTTTCTGGAATCTAATTCCATTTTCTCTCTCTCCGCCAGGCTGGTTTCCGCCCTGGACGGTCTGCTCTTGATCAAATCTTGTTCCTTTCTCAGTCCATTTCGGATGGGTTTAACAAACCCAGACTGGGCTCTCGGACGATCTTGTCTACTATTGATTTCTCTAAAGCTTTTGACTCTGTCTGGCATCCCATCCTTTTCCATAAACTCATTTCGGCTGGCCTCCCTCCTTGTTTTGCTCGTTGGACTCAATCTTTCCTTTCCCGATAGACGCGCTTGCGTGGTTTATCAAAATCACAAAAGTCGTTCCTTTCCAGTCGTCGAGGTGTTCCGCAAGGATCCGTTCTTGGCCCTGTACTTTTCTCTCTCTTCATCACTGATTTTCCGGTCTCTTTGCCTTCTTCCGTCAGCTGCTCTCTTTACGCTGACGATCTGGCCATTTGGTCCTCCTCTCCCTCAGTCCCCACTGCGATGGAGGCCACACAAGAAGCTCTGTTTCGATTGGAGCGCTGGTCTGAGTACTGGTGTCTTCCTCTCAATCTGAGAAAATGTTAGGCCTCCTTCTTTTCAGTGGATCCCCATCAAACTCATCTCCAGCCCAACCTGCTCCTACTCAGCTCCCGCCTCCGTTTCAATCCCACTCCAACTTTTTTTGGGGTCACCTTCAAGCGCCCTTTTTCCTTTTCTAAACATGTATTTTCACTGAAGGCCAAGTTTTTCCCACGTCCCAAGTCCTTACGCTGTATCTCTGTTTCCTCATGGGGCCCTCTAAGGAGTCCCTCTCTGTTCTGTGTAAAGTTTTTCTTCGGCCCCTTCTCACATATGCTTCGCCCAGATGGTTTCCTTTCTTAAGCGTTACCAATATCACCAAATCGAAACGCCTCCACCGAGCGGCTAATCGCGCCATCACCGGCTGCCTCTCGTCCTCCCCTATCCCTCTTCTTCTCTCCGAGGCTTCTCTACCTCCCCTTCGCATCACTCTGACTCATTTCACTCATTCATTTTATGAGCGAGCTCTTCGTCTCCCAACCTCCTTTCCCATTTCACGTTTGGCCAGACTTGGAGTGAAACCAAACTCTGCAGATCGTCCTGGAGAGCCTTTGCTTACTTTTACATCTCCTATGAAGGCTCTTCTTGCTTGCCATCCCTCCCTCCTTGGAATATGCTTTCCATCACTGTGTAGTCCACCCTTTTTCTTCCCATGCTCTCGCTCTGATCTTCCTCTCTCTCGCCAAGGTGCGGCTCTCGCCCACCTTGACTCTCTCCCCCTCACGATCTGGTGCTCTGAACAGACGGTTCTGTTCCTTTTCCTTTTGGCAAGAGCGGCTCTGGCGTATTTGCCAACTGCTCTCTCTGTGGCACTGAGGCCCCTCTTTCCATTTCGGCAGGCCCATTATGTTCAAGTTTTATCGCTGAAGCCTGGGCCATTCAGCACGCTTTTTGCTGGACTTGGCAGCACCAACCAGTCTGCCATTTCTCTTCTCTTCTCCTATCTGACTCTCGTTCTGTCCTCGCCACTTGGTCCTCTCCTCCGTCTTTCCCCTTACCTGAAACTCTGTGGCAGATCTGTCCTCTCTTTCTCCTGTACTATCAGGCTACAATGGGTCCTCGGACACTCGTTTCTCCCGGGAACGACGCGGTTAATGAGCTGGCCAGACGGAGAGCGCTACTTGCGCCCTCTGCAATCCCTTGTAGTCTCTCTTCTCTTATCTCTCGTATTCACTCATGTCTTTTCTCGGACTGGAGACGTACTGTCTCATCGAAATTCTTCGACACGCAGGTTCCCTCGATTTCCACCGAGGAACTTGTGTTCCCTCGTCATGCTCGCTGTGTTCTCTCTCGTCTACGCTGCGACGGACACAGCTTACTGTTAGGTTCTTATCTCTCTAGGATTGGCAAAATCGAGAGCCCTTCCTGCAGCGCCTGTGGACAGTCGTCCCAGGACACCTCTCCTCTCGTTCTGCACTGTCCAGCTACGGACTCTTTGCGCCGCTCACTTTTTGGCGACTCTCTATCACTCTACGACCTCTGGTCTAAGCCCTGGAGAGTTGCTCGGCTTCTTGGGCTCCATGATCTTCCGCCATGCCCCCATCCGTCGGAAGGGGTCGGGTAACAACAACAACCGAGTGTTAGTTGTCTTGAACGAACAATTGGGTATAGTTCCAATAGTTTTTAAGCCAGTTTCAACGTAGCCCAAAATGACTGCTATACATATCTGGTAGGCATAAAACTGATCACGACTCAAAAACCGGCCACTTTGGTGAAATGTGAGCTATGATCTCCTTTGGCAATTTAGGAAAATTGCCATTGGATAGTGCCTACAAATTTTCAACAAGCCACTTGGTAACAACATCTTTTAACAGTTTTCCAATCGTTCCAAAAAAGCTATTTGGAGTATTGGTAGAACAGTCTAATTCTGTGAAAACGTATCTCGATGATTCACTAAAGCAGTCTATTGAGATATTTTTTCAAAGCTCCAACGGATCCATTTTATGCTCCAGTCAGGGTTGCTGTGCTATCTGCGCCTGCAATTACTAGACTTTCTTCGAAACCACTGTCCTCGATAAAATCGTATATACTTTTGGCTATTGTGAAACCTTTGCCGTCATTTGGTGAAATAAGAGACAGATAAAATTCTTCAGGCTGACCAATGACAACATCGTGTTCTTCCAATTCTATTAATTTGTACAACTTTCCATATTCTCCACCAAGCGCAACTAGAGTGGCATCTCTTCTGTAATCAATATATATATATATATACAATATTTTTGTTTAGTTTTTACAAAGAGTCACGATCCGAACAACGTTAGTATGGCACAATAGGCGGGACCATCCCCCAAATACGGATAATAAAAACGCATTATCATCAATTGGTCTCTTGCCAAGTGTAAGATGCTATACGTGGCTGAAGGCTAGCCCAATATCCTGCATAAAACTGCATACGAAACAAATCCAAACGATCTAACACGAAGCACAACAGTTACGTATCGTTTACTTTTGAACCAGGATTCCTTTTAACGTTACTGCTAAACGTGCAGGTATGAACTAAAACTGGTATCCTTACATGGGATTGATCACACAAAGGTAATTAGGCATAGAAAAACCTTCCAATGATTATACACTAATTGTGGTGCTTTAACCCTTTGAGGGATAATGTAACACATATGTTACATGATTGTTAATTGTTATATCATTGTGACGTAATAATCATTTTTCTGAAATTCATTGTAATTTTGTTGTTACCGAACAATTAAGGAATTGTCTCAAATTTCATGAATCAAAATCTTATGATCCTTAAAGGGTTAAGGCATTTATGGCAGTACGTGATTACATGATAGGGAGCTTTGGCATGCACGGAAAAGCAGCTCGAAAGACCCGAGTTCGAAGCCTACAAGAACCAGATACGTCGCAATATACCTTCGGGCAAAAATTAGTCTTTACTAGGAGTCACAATCCGAACAACGTTAGTTTAGCAAAAAAGGTGAGACCATCCCTGGACCTTGCCGATAAGGCCAAAAAGTTTTGGCCTTTTTGCCTCATCAGCAAGGACTCGTCCGATCCAACATAAAATGAAAGGCGGCTCGACAGGAGTTATATCTATATCTTATAAAATTATATGTCAATACGTGAAGCTCTAACCTTGGTTGTTGACGAGCACTGTGCCAGGCGGCGCAGTCACTTGGGCCCCACCGAAATTAGTTAGGCGCTCTTTTAACTTTACGCGTAAAGACTAATTTTTGCCCAAAGGTGTTTTGCGCCGTATCTGGTTCCTGTGGAATTCGAGTCCGTGTTTTTAGAGCTGATATCCTCGCACACCGACGCCCGCTGACATGCAGCCGCGTACTGCCAATTATGCCTTAAAGCACCTCGTTTAGTTTATAACCTTTTGAAGGTCTTTCTAAGCCAAATCACTTCTTGTGCGATCAGTTCTATGTAAGGATATCAGTTTTAGTCCATACTTGAACGGTTAGCAGTAACGTCAAAACAAACCTGGCTCAAAAGTAAACGGCACGTAAGTTTTGTGATTTGTGTTAGATTGTTTGTAAAAGTCAATCTTAATGCTATTGGGGGGATCTTTTGGCCCTTGACAAGCCCTGCTGATGAGTCTAAAAGGACAAAATGCGTCCAGGGATGACTTGTAAATGTCTCTCAATAGCACTGCTTCCTTCGGAAGCCTCGCGCCTTTAGCACTCGCTTTGTTGTTTCGCTTCTCGCTTACAAGACGCTCTCTATCGATCGTAATCACTTGGAGCAAGCAATTATATACTGTATGTAAAGCGCAATTCTGTCTGTGTGTCTGCCTTTCTTTCTTTTCTCCTCCGAAATTGCTGGGGTATAAAGTTTAGACTTATTTCAATCAGATCACTTCGTTCTTTCGACAAATTTTCTATTTAAATTTAACGTTTCGCTCCCCTTAGTTACCGGGGAGCTTCTTCAGAACACGGTAGATGTAAATAATGTGACATACAAACTGTACAACATAAAATTACAAAGACTACCTGTATTACTAAACACTAAAAATTATTTATCAACAGGGCAGGCAATCACGTAATAACAAAAACATTGTTACATCACAGATACAGGAGTGGCCAAGTGAAAAGTGTAGTGAGAAACATAAGACATTACTTATTGGAGACGAACACACTATAAACAGTCGGAAAATTTGCACCATTGTTCGTCTCTTTGCACCATTGCACCATAGTGTGTTCGTCTCCAATAAGTAATGTCTTATGTTTCTCACTACACTTTTCACTTGGCCACTCCTGTATCTGTGATGTAACAATGTTTTTGTTATTACGTGATTGCCTGCCCTGTTGATAAATAATTTTTAGTGTTTAGTAATACAGGTAGTCTTTGTAATTTTATGTTGTACAGTTTGTATGTCACATTATTTACATCTACCGTGTTCTGAAGAAGCTCCCCGGTAACTAAGGGGAGCGAAACGTTAAATTTAAATAGAAAATTTGTCGAAAGAACGAAGTGATCTGATTGAAATATCGTTACACTCGACATACGAGGAATGCCTGCTATATTTAAGTTTAGACTTGACATGTTTACTCAGCTCTTTGAGGTGAATGTCATAAGAGGGTTTCGTGACGGCACGATGGAGTCATAATCAAAGATAAATTTTTTAAATCGCATTTTCGAACCAAAGAAGGCGGCTTTTGGCTTAAAACGAAAGCCAGTACTGGACTTACCAACTTTAACAAACTTTACTTTTTTAGGATGTTACATGACGTCATAATGAAAAATTGATTCTACACTTTTCCTAATTTACTCAAAAAATACTTATTGCAGAAGCGCAATCAAAAACTTTTCTGGGAGACCTTAGCAAAGTGCTTTTGATAAAATGACCTCTATTTTATTTTATTTATTTGCCATATTTATTCTCCATTCACGAGAAAGCAACTTGTATCGCTATATTTTGGACGGGATGTTCGCACTCGCTTTGGAGTTGCCATTTCGAGGTGTCTGGACCACTTGTCTTCCGCATAAAGGCGGAGGTGTCCCGTTAAGCGCCTTGCCCAAGGACACAACAAGCGATCTTGCCGGCTTGTTCTCCACAACCTCCCCTAAATCCCGAGTGCCAAGCAGGGAAGCTGTGGATACCATTTTTTAAAGTTTTTTTGCTATGACTGGACAAGGTAAATGAACCCAAGGTCTACCGACTGCGAAGCGGATACTCTAACCACTACGCCATCGCTCTACAACAATTAAAGCTTGATTGCCAGCGCAACAACAGATTCTTTATTTAAGCATTTTAAGCCTTCTAATCATGCTTCTTGCTTTTTTTTGCAGACTTCAACTCGCTCTATGATGTCATAATGCTGCCTGGTACGATTAGCACATTCTTTTGCTATCAAAAATCCATCATTTAATGATTTTTTAAAAATTACAGCAGTTTTACAAAATCAGTGTTTTTAAGAGCAGATTGGTGACCTCATTTTCCAACCTATTTTCAAACTTTGTTTAACAAATTAAAGGGTATTTTATAACAATTCCAATAATATATGACAAGCACATTTACTATTCATTTTCATACAAAAAAGCTGAACTTTAAGATCTGTAGTGTAACTTTTTATTCCCTCACAAAATGAAGCTGACCAAAAATAGGTTAGTTTAAAGGTCAACTGACATGAAATTGACAAGATTCGATTTAAATTTAAATTTTAAATATTTTTATCGATTTAAACTCATTTTTGACTTTTTTCGTTTATATTTTTGTTTAGTCCTAGTTATTTACAGTTAAACATCAAGTTTCTTCATTTCCTTTATTTTTTCCCACGGCTTCGATGACGCCATTTGTGAACATCTGCTGGAAGCTTGTGTAAAGAAAGCTTGTTACTTTTAAATGCAGAGACTGCAACGTTCAAACATGTGGCATATCAGTGATGGAAACAGTAAAGTAATTGTCAGTTTTTTTCAAGTTTGCACTCACGCTAGTAACTGGTAGACCAGAAATTTGTAAAAGTTGTTTTTATAACCTAGGCAATTTAGGTTTATCTCAAAGCTACATGGTTAGCTGGTTACTTACCACAGTTATTCAGCAGTTAAATGTTTGCACTATCAGACAATATGTTACTGTGTAGGTCTTCATAAGGTTATATATTACTTTCAAGTTTTGTAAATATATTTACATATTAGGCCTGCACTTATTTACAGCTGTAATGAGAAATAGAATAAACTGGTGTTTCATTTATAAGTTTTGTAATATCTGATAATTTGTACATCTTTTGTATTTTTAGACCATTTAGTGAACCATTGCTATAATCTTTTTGTAATGGTAATTTGCTCTGTTACAACTTGTAATTCCAGGTGTAGAAGAGACAAAAAGATAGCTTTTTTTCTTTTCCAAAATAACTGGACTTGAGACGTATTTGGATATCAAAATGCCAAAAAATGTATTTCAGTCCGTCAACATACTGCGAAAAGCTCTTGTTGAATCAGATTTTGATTTGAGCTGCTCTTTTGCTACATCACTTAGATATCAAAAACCTTAAGATTGCAATTAAAGACTGAAATAATACCAACTGTTATTCCAGAGCCCCAAAAACAAAATCACCAAGAAAATCTAAAGCTTTAGAGAAACGCCGATAAATAAAGGTTTGCATAATGTATTGTATTCATTGTGATTGTATTTGATAGGTGTTTGAGTAGCACATTGTTGTTGTTGGTTATTGGTTACCAATAATTCTACATATTTTATTTAACCTTGTAAAATCCGTTAGCATAGTTCTCTTAGATCAGTTTTTATTTCAGAAAACCTGCCCTTTATGTGATCATTGTCGTGCTTTTACCAAGGCACTTGTTATTGAAGAACAGCTGTTGTTTTTGTAAAGTTTTCTGAAACTTCTGGTATCAAAGGCGTTGGAAATTGCCTGATAGCAAAAACGTTCTGTTTAGCTGGTACACCATTTAACTGTATTGATGATAAAAAGCCATGCTCTATTAAGATCAGTACTAAAGTATATGCTAGAATAGATGTAAAATAATGCTATCTGGATATGAGTTACTAAGCTTTAACTATGTGTTAATTTAGTTTTTTCCAGACTTTTCCTTGCTGTCCTTCACTTTAATGAAAACAACAATCGCCGGAAAGTTACGAATTCGAGTAGTGAAGCCATGTTCACGGTTTTTTATCCCAAAGGAAGAATCTCTTAAGGCATTGCTAAAAAATAAAAATCCATTTCATTTTTAGTAAGTAAACCTATTTACTGCCATTGTGCAAAAGTTTGTAGTTGATTTCCTGCTTTCTATCAAAGAAGGTGTGGCTGACAAGTAGATACTAAGTGAAGCTTCAAACACTTAGTTTAAACAGGGACAACTTCAACCTCCAATGCAGCTATGTTTTCAGCACCATGAGGTTATTTCCTACTACTTTAAAAAAGTGTTGTTCCACATCGCACTGTTTTTCAAGTAATGCAGTTAAAGTAGTCTCTAATAATCCGTGTGCAATTATTCCTTGACAAAAAATAAACTTAAAATCTCTAACTGTGTCGCTGACAAAAAGTACCTGTATTGGCTTAAAACAGAACAAATTTCGTTTGTCTTGTGTTTTTACTAACACTACAAAAATTTTATTGCATAGAACTAAACTAAGATCTTACACTTAAAGACGCTACTGACAATGGATGTGAGGCAAACTTGTCTAAATTAAAAATCTTAACTAAAAGTTTAAAAATAGGGCTCAAATAATTAAAATTTGAAACGTGTACGTCTATTGATTTTATTCTAAATCTACATTTCGTCTAAAATGTTAAAATATCGAAATATTTCTTTGATTTTCCGAAAAAAGTGTAAAAATTAAAATTTGAAACGTGCACGTTTATTGATTTTATTCTAAATCTACATTTCGTCAAAAATGTTAAAATATTGAAATATTTCTTTGATTTTCCGAAAAAAGTGTAAAAATTACATCAAGCGGAAATAAAATTTTTCTAATTTAACTTGTGTGAAATTTCGTTAATTAACGTTTCTTTCTAACTTTTACCAATGCTTTATATCGAAGCGTTTACCAGCTTTAGCAGCAAAGGTGACTGCTTTTCAAAAATGTTTTAAAACTGATACATGTACTATAACGTGGTGAAATTTGTTATGCGACTACTTTAGATAAATAATTTTGCAGTAATTCTTAATTGCTGTTATTGTTACCCGACCCCTTCCGACGGATGGGGGCATGGCGGAAGATCATGGAGCCCAAGAAGCCGAGCAACTCTCCAGGGCTTAGACCAGAGGTCGTAGAGTGATAGAGAGTCGCCAAAAAGTGAGCGGCGCAAAGAGTCCGTAGCTGGACAGTGCAGAACGAGAGGAGAGGTGTCCTGGGACGACTGTCCACAGGCGCTGCAGGAAGGGCTCTCGATTTTGCCAATCCTAGAGAGATAAGAACCTAACAGTAAGCTGTGTCCGTCGCAGCGTAGACGAGAGAGAACACAGCGAGCATGACGAGGGAACACAAGTTCCTCGGTGGAAATCGAGGGAACCTGCGTGTCGAAGAATTTCGATGAGACAGTACGTCTCCAGTCCGAGAAAAGACATGAGTGAATACGAGAGATAAGAGAAGAGAGACTACAAGGGATTGCAGAGGGCGCAAGTAGCGCTCTCCGTCTGGCCAGCTCATTAACCGCGTCGTTCCCGGGAGAAACGAGTGTCCGAGGACCCATTGTAGCCTGATAGTACAGGAGAAAGAGAGGACAGATCTGCCACAGAGTTTCAGGTAAGGGGAAAGACGGAGGAGAGGACCAAGTGGCGAGGACAGAACGAGAGTCAGATAGGAGAAGAGAAGAGAAATGGCAGACTGGTTGGTGCTGCCAAGTCCAGCAAAAAGCGTGCTGAATGGCCCAGGCTTCAGCGATAAAACCTGAACATAATGGGCCTGCCGAAATGGAAAGAGGGGCCTCAGTGCCACAGAGAGAGCAGTTGGCAAATACGCCAGAGCCGCTCTTGCCAAAAGGAAAAGGAACAGAACCGTCTGTTCAGAGCACCAGATCGTGAGGGAGAGAGAGTCAAGGTGGGCGAGAGCCGCACCTTGGCGAGAGAGAGGAAGATCAGAGCGAGAGCATGGGAAGAAAAAGGGTGGACTACACAGTGATGGAAAGCATATTCCAAGGAGGGAGGGATGGCAAGCAAGAAGAGCCTTCATAGGAGATGTAAAAGTAAGCAAAGGCTCTCCAGGACGATCTGCAGAGTTTGGTTTCACTCCAAGTCTGGCCAAACGTGAAATGGGAAAGGAGGTTGGGAGACGAAGAGCTCGCTCATAAAATGAATGAATGAAATGAGTCAGAGTGATGCGAAGGGGAGGTAGAGAAGCCTCGGAGAGAAGAAGAGGGATAGGGGAGGACGAGAGGCAGCCGGTGATGGCGCGATTAGCCGCTCGGTGGAGGCGTTTCGATTTGGTGATATTGGTAACGCTTAAGAAAGGAAACCATCTGGGCGAAGCATATGTGAGAAGGGGCCGAAGAAAAACTTTACACAGAACAGAGAGGGACTCCTTAGAGGGCCCCATGAGGAAACAGAGATACAGCGTAAGGACTTGGGACGTGGGAAAAACTTGGCCTTCAGTGAAAATACATGTTTAGAAAAGGAAAAAGGGCGCTTGAAGGTGACCCCAAAAAAAGTTGGAGTGGGATTGAAACGGAGGCGGGAGCTGAGTAAGAGGAGGTTGGGCTGGAGATGAGCTTGATGGGGATCCACTGAAAAGAAGGAGGCCTAACATTTTCTCAGATTGAGAGGAAGACACCAGTACTCAGACCAGCGCTCCAATCGAAACAGAGCTTCTTGTGTGGCCTCCATCGCAGTGGGGACTGAGGGAGAGGAGGACCAAATGGCCAGATCGTCAGCGTAAAGAGAGCAGCTGACGGAAGAAGGCAAAGAGACCGGAAAATCAGTGATGAAGAGAGAGAAAAGTACAGGGCCAAGAACGGATCCTTGCGGAACACCTCGACGACTGGAAAGGAACGACTTTTGTGATTTTGATAAACCACGCAAGCGCGTCTATCGGGAAAGGAAAGATTGACTCCAACGAGCAAAACAAGGAGGGAGGCCAGCCGAAATGAGTTTATGGAAAAGGATGGGATGCCAGACAGAGTCAAAAGCTTTAGAGAAATCAATAGTAGACAAGATCGTCCGAGAGCCCAGTCTGGGTTTGTTAAACCCATCCGAAATGGACTGAGAAAGGAACAGAATTGATCAAGAGCAGACCGTCCAGGGCGAAAACCGACCTAGCGAGGAGAGAAAATGGAATTAGATTCCAGAAAGAAGAGTAGACGCGATAGAATGATGCGTTCAAAAGACTTTGATACACAGGACGTGAGAGAAATAGGCTGGAAGGAAGCAGGAGAGTCGAGAGGCTTTTCCCATCTTGTGGATGGGAATAATAAAAAATACCTTCCAGATGGAAGGAAAGGAATGCAAAGTCCAGGAAAGATTGAAGATGTGAAGAAGAAAATCAATGCCAGAGCGAGGAAGGTACTTTAACATGGGATAGGCAACTTTGTCTGGGCCAGTGGCAATGGACAAGGAAAAGTTGGAGGCAGCCGCAAGAAGTTCAGCGGGAGAGAAAAGAGAGCAGAAGGACGAGCGAGACTCATCAGGGCATGTGGCACGGCGGAGCTCAGAGAGGTAGCCTCTGGCTCTGCTACGCAGGGCCTTTGGCTGAGAAACAGAAAAGTAAGATCTTAGGTAAGCGGCATAGACCGAAGCCGATTCCCTGATAGAGAAACAGTTGGGGAAGTTAGGAGATTAGGAAGACGAGGAAGAAGAGCCAGCGATAGAGCGAAGAAGAGAGTAGACAGTTTTCGGGTTTGGTTTGGGTGAAAGAGAAAAGCAAGTCGTTTGCGATGCCTCAGCCTTGGCCTTGGCGATGACTGACGAGGCGCGTCGAGAAGCGGAGACGTAAGCCTGGCGATCTTCATCACTTCTGTGAGCGGCAGCGAAAGCCGCCTGTCTTTCACTAACCGCAGTTTCCACTTCAGCAGACCACCAGGCTTTAGGATGGCGTTTGATGCGGCCGAAAGGAATGGAAGATTTCGCCACATTCAGTGCCAGAGAAGTAAAGAGAGCAGCAGCAGAGGAAAGGGAAAGAAACGAGTATTCCTCTGCAGAAGGACAGAGGGAGTCAAAGTAGGAGGCAAAGTCATCCCAGCGAGCTTTCTGAAAGTTGAAGGAAATACGACGCTTGTTGGGGCAAAAAACCGGGGAGAGAGGGACAGATAGAAGAATTGGTAGGTGATCAGAACCCAGGTGCTGAAGCACCTCCCAGGAGCAAGAAAGGGAAAGAGAAGAGGGAACAAAGGAAATGTCAGAAGAGAAGCGACTGCCAGTGGAGCGATGTAGAAGGGTGGGTGTGTCAGGGTCATTGAGGGTAGGAAGTCAGAGGAGATAACCCAGTGGAATACTTCCTCCCCATGGGGGTCGGAAGTACCTCTTGAGTCCCAGAGGGGTAATGGCAGTTGAAGTCCCCCAGAATGAAGAGATTGCTGGAGGAGGGAAGATTGGAGGGAGAAAAGAAATCGGTTCTGCCATTCGTCAGAGAGAAGCAAATAAAGGAACGTAAACATTAAGAAATGATAGCAAGGAGTTGTTAAGAGAGATGTTGACCCCCACATGATCAGAGTCGGACACAAGCAAAAGGGAGAGAGGAGGTAGGAAGTTCAGAGAACGATAGACCCTGCCTGACGAAAATGACGACGCTGCCGCTAGCGTGCGTGGCATCACGAGAGAAAATGCCAGACCGGGGGTGGTAGCGATCAGAACGCAGAGCAGAGAATCCTAGAAACCCGAAAGAGGAAGATGAGTTAAGATTGGATTCCTGTATACAGATAAGATTTACGGGATGGGACGAAAGAAAGTGTAACAGTTCAGTGCTCCTGGCTCGAAGACCGCCAGCATTCCATTGGAGAACCGTGAGGGGGTCAGAGGGAGAGGAGGCAGGAGGCGTAGAAAGACAGCCAGGAGCAAAAGGCGGTGATGTGGGGGCAGAGGGAGAAGATACAAAATGGGCCGAAAGGGGATAAAAGGTTTGAAAACAAGGGTGGGCGGGAGTGCAGCATTAGCAGAAGTCCGAGAAGGAAGTCACAGTGTTACAAGTAGGGATGCAGCAGGGGGGAAGCTTCAGGAGTAAGAGCTGTCAAGAGCTCTGAATTTGGAGAGGGAAAGTTGTGAGTACCTTAGATGGACCCATTTGGAGCAGGTGCAGCATTGAACTGACTTGCCGTGCCAGGTCACATTTCTAGTGCACACTGATGAGGAATAAATGGGGCCAGGGTTGGGATGAACGTTACCGCTCATCAAGAGAAGGAGAAGAACGAGAAGACGAAGACGGGTAAGAGTAACGCAGAAGAACATAGAAGACAGGCGACCAATTTTAAGGTAGCTGTGTGCTGCCGTTCAGGGGGAAGCGCGGCAAAAAATGGAAGGGAAGTGCTCTGGGTAACTGAGACCATCGGGAAGGCAAACATCCATTTTGACACAACCCAAACGAGGTCGGGGACCGCACTACCACGTTGAGGTGCTGTTGATTGGCGTAGGTAATTTTTAATTCGTGACGTAAGGTCTTTGTATTGTTGGCAAATGAAGCTCCTTTCTCAGTAGAATGAGTTTGATTGCATAGCGTTTTTGACTCTTAACTGATAGGGGTGTAATGTAATACTTAGGGATGTAAGTTCTGCAACAATGATTATTAAGTCTACACAACAACAGAATTGATCACCCGTGCCTTCGCGTGATAAAGTTCATACAGCAACAGCATTATTTTCTATTTGTAATGGAATAAGTACAGAAAGACGTGTCGAAAACATATGTTGAAAAGATCATTTAGATTTTTAACAAATAACATGATATCAAATAATCAATAATAAACTATGAACTGTTGTCATTAACAATACTAAGGTCTGGGGCCCCATGGTCTTCTACCATGCCCCTATCCTTCGGAAGCGATCGGGCAACAACAACATACTAAGGATGCAGAGTTTTGCTACCTTTTGCACTTTATTGCGACTCACAAAAAGCAAGCAAAGAAACCCCAAAACTGCAGCTCCAAACTACATTATATCAAGCATGCTTGAAATGCACTTATCAAAAAGGAAGCAAAATGGCGGGAAACCTCGTGGCAACTGTGTCCCTTGAACAAAAAATAAAAGAGTGTTTTTTTTGAACATTTTATGGGTGGTACAAAACTTCAGTAACGCTTTTATCAACGACTATTTCATCATACTATTTTGAAAATATAGACTCGATAAGTTTATATTTGCAAAAAAGTATGATGAAAAGTTTATTTTTGAACAGAATTGGCTGATCTGTCTACGAGAGTTATTGTAGCCATGTGGCAACAAGGCATAAAAATGGTTAAACCATTTAATAAACGATTCGAATTGCATTTCAAAAGTGCGCTTTGATCATTGTCAAAATCTGTATTTTGTTTATTCCAATTAGTTCGGTGATCTTTGCCAGATGATTGAAATTATAGTTTTACTCTGTGCAATATACTTTGCATTGCAGATTGTGCATTCTGCAGCATTTGCACTGTAGTTTTGGCAGGTTATGCGTTGGTTGTGCGTAATGGTTTCATTGCCCGTTGTAATGATGGTAAAAGGTTTAAACACAAAATCTTTATATAGTTCGTGATTACCAAAGAGTGCACAAATAGAGATTAATGATTAGCTGTATTTATTTATCTAAAGGCTGACTACTCATTCATTCATGTGTATGAGCTCATGATCGGTTTGCAAGTCTTTCGTCAGACTGGACCACCACGACGGGTAAACTGCTTGACCGCTGAACCTGTTTGCCACATAAAGATGAAGGCATCTCTTTAAGTGCCTTGCCCAAGGACAAAACAAGTAAGCTTGCCGGCTTGTTCTCCACTCTGTCCCTTTTGTGCTGAGCGCCAAGCAGGGAAGCTGTGAATACCATTTTTCAAAATCTTTTTTTATGACTCGACTTGGGAAATGAACCCCAGGTCTACCGACTGCGAAGCGGACGCTATAACCACTACGCCATCGCGCCGTTGCAAGGTTTAATTTTTGCTAAAGACACCAACTTTTATTTTTTAAAGAAGTATGTTCAGGTTTCAGTAACATACCAAACACTGTACTACACAACACCTAGCATCATGCCGCTGCACACCAGTTGTAGAGCGCTGGTCTACACAAAAAACACTGGATTTAAAAATATGAACAGCAACCTGCAACTAATAGTACTACTACCACCACCACCACTACTATTAATGCTAGAGAATGTTATTTTCATTATATTTTACTTGAAATGCCACAAAGATCAAAATTTTTCTAAAAAATGTGCGTTTAAATGAGGTTCGTAACGCCATCACAAAAATAAAAAAAAGGTTAAAAACTTTCAACAAATTTGCAAAAGTTATTTATAAAACATTTTGTTAAACGTTAGAAAATATTTGAAATTACAGTACATTAAAACGCAGAAATTACAAAAAATGTTTTTCCGTTGCTGAGATGTTACAGAAAAAAAACGAGAAAAGATCGAAAGTATAAATTTGTCCTTGCCTCCCAGTTAAATAAAACTAAATATCAGCTTTTTCGCAGATAATTGATACTTACGTGAATGCTCGTTCCATCGCTTACATTCGTCACCAACATGGGAGCAGTTAAAAGCATGGTGGTCAAGTTGGAATTCTTGTGCAGGTTGTTCGTTGACACTAAACCTGTAAAAATTCGGTTTGTAAGACGAAAAAAATCAAATTAATTTCTAAACAGTTAGTTAGTTCAGATATAAAATTCTTTTCCAACAGTAGTTGTAACTAATAGCGTTGACAAGAGGTTCAAGTACGGCGATATCTACGGACCATGATCCGTAATTTTCAGAATATCTTATATTGTTTCACAAGTCCCAATTTGGTTGATGTGCCACTTCGCAGAAAAAAAGTCGCAAATCTCGATTTCAGAAAGTTAATATCAAAAAAGCCTTTAATTTTGTGAGAGTACAAAATCATCGTTTTAAATGAGTGATCACCAAAAAAGTCCACAAAAGTGAGCAAAACAGTTGCTTTGAAAAGGTGGATCTCCAAAAAAAGATGTTTGATTGGACAAATAGATTGACATTCAAAAATTGAATTTTTCTTGACATAAAAAAGTGCATTACAAGTCCCTTGGTCAGCCTCTCAACGGCCATGAAGGTAGTAACCATTTATTGTTAACAAAAAAGCAGTGGTAGTTCAACAATTAAAACTATTCAATCAATATAGCTTCTGAGCATACCTTCTACCATATGGTGGCGGTATAGATAAGGTAGATGATCACGGCTAACCCAAAAGTTGTAATCATCAGGACTTAGTGAAAGCCATGCATTGTCTGCAGGAAGAAATGCGGTTACTTGGCGGTAATTGATCTGAAAAAGGTGATCAAAAGTTATCAGAACAAATTTAGTTTTAAAAACTACAAAACTCAAACTTGTTATAATTTTTGAGCAACCAAACAAAAATCCAAAATAATACTTTATTGAACATAATTAAATTAACATAAGAATAATTAACATAACAAAATTCTCCGAAGCTTTTCGTTCTCTTTCGGGGACTTTATCAGAGCTAAATAAATAAAGCTTTAATACCAAAATTAAATTTAATATGATATTAAGATACTGGACACTAATAATTTAATTAATAACATTTTAGCACTGTACCTCTCAAGGAAATACGTGCAGAAGCGACTTCGCTCCTTGTGAATGACCGAGCTTTATGTTTAGGGATGGCTTAAGGCGTTTAATTAGCAGCGCTTCCATTAGCTCGGTTTCAGTGTTAAAACGGCACTTTTCAATACTGTGAAGTTTTGCTCTGCTGTTATTGTTTCTCTGCAGGCTTTGCACTGATCGATCAGTAAAAAGCAAAACTTCACGTTATTGAAAAGTGCCGTTTTAACACTGAAACCGAGCTAATGGAAGCGCTGCTAATTAAACGCCTTAAGCCATCCCTAAACATAAAAGTCGGTCATTCACAAGGAGCGAAGTCGCTTCTGCACGTATTTCCTTGAGAGGTACAGTGCTAAAATGTTATTAATTAAATTATTAGTGTCCAGTATCTTAATATCATATTAAATTTAATTTTGGTATTAAAGCTTTATTTATTTAGCTCTGATAAAGTCCCCGAAAGAGAACGAAAAGCTTCGGAGAATTTTGTTATGTTAATTATTCTTATGTTAATTTAATTATGTTCAATAAAGTATTATTTTGGATTTTTGTTTGGTTGCTCAAAAATTGGAAGAAAAGTTTCCCATTATTTGAAATTCAAACTTGTTATGTTTGTGACTGATGACTTTAGTTACATTGCTTTAAAATTTCGAAGTAGTGAGGGCGAGATTGTCTAATCAGATTGTACACAAATGCACTGGAAAAACCAAATTAGTCAATTATAAAACATCTGTAAATTTTCCGTTCGTTTTTCTTATAGATGCGATTCGAACTCTTGCTTTTGTTTTATTTTTTTTGGTAGCACTTTGCATAACTAACTGGTGTGCAAAACTTTGCTTTTGTTACGTAGCTCGATAAACGCGGGCTTTAGCAAGCAGACTTGTAGAGCGTTTTACAGTTGTGTGTGCAAATAGTTGAAGATAAATTTTAGTAATTGAAATAAAAATTTAATTGGAAGTGATATTTTGTTAATCAGTCTTAGTGTTACCTATTGTTATTATTTAGAGACTATAATGAATTAACTTGGTGCTTGATTGTTTATTGTGAAGTTTGTAAAAGTTTGCTCAGGTACGTATGTGTTTAGTCGGTGTAACTTGTACATTCTTAATGTATGTCCTTTTGTGCTTGCGAGCGCAGGCTTCTATCCCGTGATATTATACCCGTTTGTAAGCTCCGTTGTGCTGAGTATTCCCGAACTCGACGTAATTGGTGATCGAACTGTCTGCGTGCGCCTAAAATCCCGTGGCTCGTGGTATTTGGGCTTAGCGTTTCATAATTTGGTGAGTTTGGCGCATAATATCGAAATTAGATTGGGTTTTATTTAAAATTATACACTTATAGGAAACCGTTTCGCAGTACATTTTTATCCGTCATGAACAAATTTAATCTTGCTCCATCTCAAATAAATTATATTTCTTCAATCAACACCATCGTGCTGGAAGTTGTTATTTTGAGTTGCCAGCGAGCGAGTAATCCATCGTGAATCACCGTGTCCAGCCCCACTCGTTACGCTGCCGTTACAACATGATTTGTGTAATTTCTATATGCCATAAATAACTTGTCCAAAACTACTACAGTAGAAAATGACATGAATGATCAAAGCTTTAAAAATAATGTTTTAGGTTTTTAGTAGCTGATGACGTCAAATAGCGTCATCACCAAAAAAAATTTCTAAGATAGGTTTGTTTATCAGGATAAAATGCTTTATTACGTCTGTGTAAGCTTTATTTAGTCCGAAAGAGATGCAGCAAGGAACTTACTATTACGCAAATAAAATTTGTTTAGAGAGATGATGAGATAACAAACGACATGACAAGATGATGACATAACGATAATTATTTTTTATTTATAGATTCAAGATAGCAGAAAGTTATAGACTCTTTTTCTAAGCTTTTCGTCTGACTCCTTTCAATAAAGCTCGTCAAAACGAGGGAAAATAGTAGTGCAAAAGCATTTAGAGGAAATACGCAAAAACAGAAAAAGGCAAGTCGCTCAGAAAGCGATTGGTCATGAAAGGGGCCAATGGAGAGCGAGCAGCTAGCTGGAGTTTGATGCTATAGAATAATTCCTTTCCTTAGTATAAATCTGGCGGATGTTTTTTGTAAGTGGCTTCAAGAGTGAATAGACGAAAAGCAGTGCGTTCTTGGGCAAGGACTGAGAATTTGCCTTTAGTGTATTTATGCGCACAAGACGGATTTTGCAAAAGATGTTGGCTTATTGTAAGCATGAAGCTTAAAGTTTCGCTGCTATTTGATTTGCAGGAGCGAGAATGGCAGCTGCGATCATATAGAGTGTGGTTGTTCCAGCAAGTATTGCCTTTTCAATTGGTCATAAGTTTGAACCCGGTTTCCCTTGTTTATCGCATAGCTTATGTTTGCTTTGTTTCGATGTTCCCTTATTTAGCGTTGTTTCTCGCCCGCCTCGCCCTCTATTAATAGACTTTAGATAACGTCATAGCTCTTCGTACCAAGCGTTACCCCCGATAACCTTTGCCTTTTAATTAATCACTGTTGCCTCCCCAATATTGCTGACCGTTGTTGCCCTCGAAGTCAGTCTAGAATTTGAGTAAATTGCTGTTAAATTGTATTGTGAACAACCGTTAGTCGAACGCTTACAATCTACTGTTCGATCATTTTTTGGGTCTGATTTCCGGTCAAGCTATAGTAGGTGAGTGCGTCAGTGAATTTAGGTTTGTGTAGTTGAGTTATGTGTGTTAATTATTTACAGAAAACCGTACTGCATTGTTCCGCATCGTATCTTAGTCTAAATTCCTCAATCTACTAGCAACTTCGTAACCCCTTCGTTTTTAAATTTATTTCAATTATAATCTCAATGTGGAACCTGTGGTACGTGTGATTCTAGAAGACAGCATTAGGCGGGACACCAGGCCAGAAGTTTCTATAACAGTGGTTTTGCAGGATGGATTTGCGAAAATGTTGTTTGAACTTATGTTGTAATTTTTGGAAAGTACAACCCACGCAACGACTATCTAGTTTCTTTGTTTTCCGCAAGTACTGAGCACTTAAAAGCAGCCCAGTTCAAGGCTTTAAAGAAATAGGTAAAAGGGCTGGTTTTAATGTAAAACTTTATTTCTTTTTTAGCTGAATTGCCCTCATGACAAGCAATCATTTTTTTGACAGCGGGCCCATGTTATTTACTTGATACTTTATGTGATTTTTGATTAATTTTTGTTGCGTTAAGCTAGCTATGAAAACAAATGAAGATTGACTCCACTTAGCGCTCGTAATTAGTAGCTTCGCGCTGAAACCAAAACCTTTAAACGCTAAGGTCAAAACGAATTGTATGCTCTCCAAGGATAATGATACTAATCTTACCGAAAGTCATCGGCGCTTAAAACATCTGGCACAGCAGAGGAGGCCCTTGTCAGGACTACCTCTGAAGATATTCTCCACCAATGTTGAAGAGGTATCTGGAGATATGGCTGAAATTATAACAGAATTATGCTCCATCCTTGATGATATTTTATGCCGACGGAAAACGCATTAAAGACTTACATAAACCCGACCAAAAATTCCTTAAATGTTGCTTGCCAGCGAACCTTCTCATATATTTCTAAGCCCTCATATCTTAAATTATATTTTCAAGCACTGTTGATAAAGTTGCTCCATATAAAAAAGCAACCCAAAAAGAAAAGCAATTAAGAAAAAAATCCTGTTTGACATATGGCATACCCAAATCTATCAAATCAAAAAATAGAACGCTGTCTACCATGCATAAAAAACTCCTAAGAAAAGACAATAAATTGAATATTGAAACAATAAAAAAACTACAAGCTGTACCAAAACGCATTAAACCGTGTAATTTTTTTCTACAAAACAAAATTATTACAACAAAATTCTAATTCAAAATATAAATGACCCCGCGAAAATATGGACTGCACCAATCAACAGCCGCCTCAACGTGGTGGTGCGGTCCCCGACCCCGTTTGGGTTGGGTTAAAATGTCTGTTGGCCTTCCCGATGGTCCCAGTTACCCCGGCACTCCCCTTCATTTTTTGGCTATGCTGCCTTCAAAACGACCGCAGTACGGCAGCACACAGCTTCCTTTAAATCGGTCGCCTGTTTTCCTTTTTCTCCTGCCCTTCTCTTTCCCTTCTTCGTCTCCCCATTCTTCTTCTCTTGATGAGAGGTAACGTTCATCCCAACCCTGGATCCATCTTACCTTGCTCTGTGTGCGCTGAACATGCGACCTAGTGGGGCAAGTTAGTGCAATGCTGCACCTGCTCCAAATGGGTCCATCTAAGGTACTCACAACTTTCCCTCTCCAAATTCAGAGCTCTTGACAGCTCTTACTCCTGAAGCTTCCCCCCTGCTGCATCCCTACTTGTAACACTGTGACTTCCTTCTCGGACTTCTGCTAATGCTGCACTCCCGCCCACCCTTGTTTTCAAACCTTTTATCCCCTTTCGGCCCATTTTGTATCTTCTCCCTCTGCCCCCACATCACCGCCTTTTGCTCCTGGCTGTCTTTCTACGCCTCCTGCCTCCTCTCCCTCTGACCCCCTCACGGTTCTCCAATGGAATGCTGGCGGTCTTCGAGCCAGGAGCACTGAACTGTTACACTTTCTTTCGTCCCATCCCGTAAATCTTATCTGTATACAGGAATCCAATCTTAACTCATCTTCCTCTTTCGGGTTTCTAGGATTCTCTGCTCTGCGTTCTGATCGCTACCACCCCCGGTCTGGCATTTTCTCTCGTGATGCCACGCACGCTAGCGGCAGCGTCGTCATTTTCGTCAGGCAGGGTCTATCGTTCTCTGAACTTCCTACCTCCTCTCTCCCTTTTGCTTGTGTCCGACTCTGATCATGTGGGGGTCAACATCTCTCTTAACAACTCCTTGCTATCATTTCTTAATGTTTACGTTCCTTTATTTGCTTCTCTCTGACGAATGGCAGAACCGATTTCTTTTCTCCCTCCAATCTTCCCTCCTCCAGCAATCTCTTCATTCTGGGGGACTTCAACTGCCATTACCCCTCTGGGACTCAAGAGGTACTTCCGACCCCCATGGGGAGGAAGTATTCCACTGGGTTATCTCCTCTGACTTCCTACCCTCAATGACCCTGACACACCCACCCTTCTACATCGCTCCACTGGCAGTCGCTTCTCTTCTGACATTTCCTTTGTTCCCTCTTCTCTTTCCCTTTCTTGCTCCTGGGAGGTGCTTCAGCACCTGGGTTCTGATCACCTACCAATTCTTCTATCTGTCCCTCTCTCCCCGGTTTTTTGCCCCAACAAGCGTCGTATTTCCTTCAACTTTCAGAAAGCTCGCTGGGATGACTTTGCCTCCTACTTTGACTCCCTCTGTCCTTCTGCAGAGGAATACTCGTTTCTTTCCCTTTCCTCTGCTGCTGCTCTCTTTACTTCTCTGGCACTGAATGTGGCGAAATCTTCCATTCCTTTCGGCCGCATCAAACGCCATCCTAAAGCCTGGTGGTCTGCTGAAGTGGAAACTGCGGTTAGTGAAAGACAGGCGGCTTTCGCTGCCGCTCACAGAAGTGATGAAGATCGCCAGGCTTACGTCTCCGCTTCTCGACGCGCCTCGTCAGTCATCGCCAAGGCCAAGGCTGAGGCATCGCAAACGACTTGCTTTTCTCTTTCACCCAAACCAAACCCGAAAACTGTCTACTCTCTTCTTCGCTCTATCGCTGGCTCTTCTTCCTCGTCTTCCTAATCTCCTAACTTCCCCAACTGTTTCTCTATCAGGGAATCGGCTTCGGTCTATGCCGCTTACCTAAGATCTTACTTTTCTGTTTCTCAGCCAAAGGCCCTGCGTAGCAGAGCCAGAGGCTACCTCTCTGAGCTCCGCCGTGCCACATGCCCTGATGAGTCTCGCTCGTCCTTCTGCTCTCTTTTCTCTCCCGCTGAACTTCTTGCGGCTGCCTCCAACTTTTCCTTGTCCATTGCCACTGGCCCAGACAAAGTTGCCTATCCCATGTTAAAGTACCTTCCTCGCTCTGGCATTGATTTTCTTCTTCACATCTTCAATCTTTCCTGGACTTTGCATTCCTTTCCTTCCATCTGGAAGGTATTTTTTATTATTTCCATCCACAAGATGGGAAAAGCCTCTCGACTCTCCTGCTTCCTTCCAGCCTATTTCTCTCACGTCCTGTGTATCAAAGTCTTTTGAACGCATCATTCTATCGCGTCTACTCTTCTTTCTGGAATCTAATTCCATTTTCTCTCCTCGCTAGGTCGGTTTTCGCCCTGGACGGTCTGCTCTTGATCAATTCTGTTCCTTTCTCAGTCCATTTCGGATGGGTTTAACAAACCCAGACTGGGCTCTCGGACGATCTTGTCTACTATTGATTTCTCTAAAGCTTTTGACTCTGTCTGGCATCCCATCCTTTTCCATAAACTCATTTCGGCTGGCCTCCCTCCTTGTTTTGCTCGTTGGAGTCAATCTTTCCTTTCCCGATAGACGCGCTTGCGTGGTTTATCAAAATCACAAAAGTCGTTCCTTTCCAGTCGTCGAGGTGTTCCGCAAGGATCCGTTCTTGGCCCTGTACTTTTCTCTCTCTTCATCACTGATTTTCCGGTCTCTTTGCCTTCTTCCGTCAGCTGCTCTCTTTACGCTGACGATCTGGCCATTTGGTCCTCCTCTCCCTCAGTCCCCACTGCGATGGAGGCCACACAAGAAGCTCTGTTTCGATTGGAGCGCTGGTCTGAGTACTGGTGTCTTCCTCTCAATCTGAGAAAATGTTAGGCCTCCTTCTTTTCAGTGGATCCCCATCAAGCTCATCTCCAGCCCAACCTCCTCTTACTCAGCTCCCGCCTCCGTTTCAATCCCACTCCAACTTTTTTTGGGGTCACCTTCAAGCGCCCTTTTTCCTTTTCTAAACATGTATTTTCACTGAAGGCCAAGTTTTTCCCACGTCCCAAGTCCTTACGCTGTATCTCTGTTTCCTCATGGGGCCCTCTAAGGAGTCCCTCTCTGTTCTGTGTAAAGTTTTTCTTCGGCCCCTTCTCACATATGCTTCGCCCAGATGGTTTCCTTTCTTAAGCGTTACCAATATCACCAAATCGAAACGCCTCCACCGAGCGGCTAATCGCGCCATCACCGGCTGCCTCTCGTCCTCCCCTATCCCTCTTCTTCTCTCCGAGGCTTCTCTACCTCCCCTTCGCATCACTCTGACTCATTTCACTCATTCATTTTATGAGCGAGCTCTTCGTCTCCCAACCTCCTTTCCCATTTCACGTTTGGCCAGACTTGGAGTGAAACCAAACTCTGCAGATCGTCCTGGAGAGCCTTTGCGTCTACTCACCCGCTCATGCTTACTTTTACATCTCCTATGAAGGCTCTTCTTGCTTGCCATCCCTCCCTCCTTGGAATATGCTTTCCATCACTGTGTAGTCCACCCTTTTTCTTCCCATGCTCTCGCTCTGATCTTCCTCTCTCTCGCTAAGGTGCGGCTCTCGCCCACCTTGACTCTCTCCCCCTCACGATCTGGTGCTCTGAACAGACGGTTCTGTTCCTTTTCCTTTTGGCAAGAGCGGCTCTGGCGTATTTGCCAACTGCTCTCTCTGTGGCACTGAGGCCCCTCTTTCCATTTCGGCAGGCCCATTATGTTCAGGTTTTATCGCTGAAGCCTGGGCCATTCAGCACGCTCTTTGCTGGACTTGGCAGCACCAACCAGTCTGCCATTTCTCTTCTCTTCTCCTATCTGACTCTCGTTCTGTCCTCGACACTTGGTCCTCTCCTCCGTCTTTCCCCTTACCTGAAACTCTGTGGCAGATCTGGCAGGAACTGTCCTCTCTTTCTCCTGTACTATCAGGCTACAATGGATCCTCGGACACTCGTTTCTCCCGGGAACGACGCGGTTAATGAGCTGGCCAGACGGAGAGCGCTACTTGCGCCCTCTGCAATCCCTTGTAGTCTCTCTTCTCTTATCTCTCGTATTCACTCATGTCTTTTCTCGGACTGGAGACGTACTGTCTCATCGAAATTCTTCGACACGCAGGTTCCCTCGATTTCCACCGAGGAACTTGTGTTCCCTCGTCATGCTCGCTGTGTTCTCTCTCGTCTACGCTGCGACGGACACAGCTTACTGTTAGGTTCTTATCTCTCTAGGATTGGCAAAATCGAGAGCCCTTCCTGCAGCGCCTGTGGACAGTCGTCCCAGGACACCTCTCCTCTCGTTCTGCACTGTCCAGCTACGGACTCTTTGCGCCGCTCACTTTTTGGCGACTCTCTATCACTCTACGACCTCTGGTCTAAGCCCTGGAGAGTTGCCCGGCTTCTTGGGCTCCATGATCTTCTGCCATGCCCCCATCCGTCGGAAGGGGTCGGGTAACAACAACAACAACAACAAAATATCAAAAACTATTTATAGCTTGTATAATTTAAAAAAATAGTCATAACGTTCCGACAAGATTGGAGACTTCTGATGGCGTTGTTCATTTTCCATAAGCTATTGCCGAAATCTTCAACGATTTTTTTGTAAACATTGGCCTTGAAATGGCGGCAAAAACAAAAGATGATCACTCTGCTTTATGTATTACATCACAATCATCATCTATAAACAGATCATTTTTTCCAACAACTTCTTCTGAAGTTACATCTCTAATCCTTCAACTTAAAGATAATAAAGCATGTAAAACTGAAAGCATCTCAACCAAATTTATTAAGTACAGTGTTTATACAATAGCAAGTTGTTTAAGTGATTTATATACAGTAATAAGTGCCTATTTCAAGCGATATTTCCCGATTCTTTCAAAATTAATGAAGTAATTTCTATATTTAAAAAAGGTAACCCAGAACGATCTACTAATTTAGACCAATATCTTTCAATCATCAATTTAACAAAATTTTTGAAAAACTCATCTTCTCCAGATTATTTAAGCATCTTGAAAAATGTAAATTGTTACATGAAAACCAATATGGCTTTCGCAAAAATTTGTCAAATATTAATGCCATCAGCAGCATATAAAAAGAACTACTCAACAGCAATGACAGAAATTTATTCAAATAGAGTTTATTTTTAGATTTTTGAAAAGCTTTGACCCAGTTAATCACAATATATCAATTTATAAACTAGGAAAAAGCTTGGATTTTGAGGAACGGCATAAAGCTTTATAGAAAACTACCTAAATAATTGCTATCAATACACAAGAGTCGCTAACTGTAAATCAAAATTACAAAAATTTCTTGTGAAATCCCACAAGAATTGTCCTTAGGACCTCTGTTATTCCTACTTTATATCAATGACTTGCCAATAGCTTCAGAATTTTCAACAACTCTTTTTGCTGATGACACTTACTTTCAGCTATCTGATAATAATTTACATTCCCTTCAATGTCGATTAAAAAAAAATTAATGGATGGCTAAACAAAAATGAATTTTTCTAAACTTTTCAAAAATTAACTACTTGCTTATAAACAGGTATCTTCATAAAGCAATTAATCATCCATTTCAAATTAAAATACAACAACACTTATTGAATAGAGTTAACAGCATAAAATATCTCGGTATGCACGTGAATGACAATCTTAATTGGTCATCTCATATCAACGAATTGTGACTGCAGCTGGCTAAGTCTACAGAAATTTTTCTAGGTCAAGGAATTTTATTGATGCTGAAACGTTGAGGTTAGTATACTACAGTTTGGTGTACAGCCGAGTTCAATACGGAATAATACTATGAGGTACAGCTGCTAACACTCTACTGAGGCCAATTGAAGTTAAATTAAATAATATTATCCGTTTGATGACATGGAGCAGAAAATATGATCAAGTGAGTAACTTGTATAAAAAACTAAATCTCTTAAAATTAAATGATATCTACAAATTATAATTGTCTAAGTCATGCATCAATTATCAAGGAGTGAAACACCACCGGTATTTGGTAATTACTTTTTTAAATTAGAACCAAGTCACTCCTATGATACTAGACAACTGAAAAGAATACTTACTTTCTACCCCGTAACAACAAATTACTTGCACATAATCGGTTGGCACTTTGGGGATCTAAATTATGGGCTACACTTGATAAATGTTCAAAAAATGCAACAATGTATTTATTTAAAAAGAAACTTAAAGAACAATAGTTAAATAATTATAAATAGTTGAATTTGCTACAAACTACAATTTTGCATGTGCATAAGTGCTCAACGTTTGTATTGGTAATTATATGTACTCAAATTTAGTAAGTGTTTTATGCTATTGTTATTCTTTCGATTGTATTATAATTTAGTTTTTTTTTCAAAATCTTACTTGGTCGAACGTATTCTTTTTCTCTCTCACGAAGCTTTGACTAGAAAACTTTTGGGTTAATTCAAAGTTTCCACGCTCCTCAAAATTCATATCTAAGTTTTATTTTTGCTTTTCTTAGTTATTGTTTATTATTTTGTTGCGGGCAAACAAATAAATAAATCCACAAATCATATAAACAACATCGAAGTGCTATATCGATTAAACATGATATCACAGTCAACAACATCTTGGCCTCTATCTCGAACATCATCGATGCATTATTTTCTAAGTAATGGATACATCTGTAACATCCCTTGCAAACCACCCAACGAAAAATCCTTCATAAAAGCTTCCCTAGGTGATAATAGCCCTAAAGCGGTCAGTGGCAAATATTGCAATTATAAAGATGGGTGTGCAGGACAACCCATGATAATGGATTCGGTGTGGATGCCTGAGCTGAGAAAGAAGATTTGGCCTCCTAAACAATTCAAAACACCCACTCTCTTTCTACAGCAAAAGATGGAAAGCTAGTTCCAACCCAGATGTAGCGTTTTGCTATACTAAAATTTTTGCCAACTTCTTGAAAGAAATTCTAAAACCGCTGCCAATATTGTCCTGTTTGTGTGTTCTTTGTTGTAGCGGTGACGCCAAAAGTAGTCCCTTCCAATGACGGTTTAACTTTTAGGAGGCCAATTAAAAGAGGTTTACAGAACACCTTGACTATTCACTTTACCACATTCTTCCAATTCCTAAAATTTATGCCATCTTTGTAAAAATTGTCAATAGTGCTGTCAAGAAAAACATCGCCCTGGATTGTCGTATTCACTATATGTCCGTATTGACCCCTTCGTGCCAGCTGTTGTATGACAAATACCAGACTTCTTAAGACAGCCATCCTTTCGTAGAAGAAAATATCAACGCTAGGGAAACACAGCTAAAACACATCGGAGGGACTCGTCGGAAAGAATGACACGAACTGATTGAGTTGTTAGACAAACGTAGGTGCAGCAGAAAAGCATGGTCTATTGTCTCCAAACTTTAAAATAATTCCACTTTCTGAAAGCCACATCATCATATCACTGCAAATAAAATCGCCTCCAAATTTGATTAAATATAGAATAGAATGAAAAAGCTCCCATGGCAAACGAACTTGTGTTGAACTCACAGATGCAGATGCTGCAGTTAACAGTGAACTGAGGGTCTTTTCACAGTTCAAGGTTTGGATAGTGGTCTCAGCAACAATGCACAGTGGGAAAGTATCCTTGGATGATATAGGTTCTTGAAACATTTAGGATTGCTAAATGGGTATTGTTAATGTCCAACAACTGCGTTGCAAGATGCCAAATGCCTAAAATCTGGAGGAAGGCAAAAAAGCGCGACCCATACTGAAAACGGAGAAAGGTCTAAACCTCGCCAAAGCTATCAACCAATATCTCTGCTATGACACTTATGCAAATTTATTGAACATGTACTACTTCAGCCATTAACACCTGCCATTTAAAACATCTTGAACCCAAAGCAAGCTAGTTTTTGACCCCGTCGATCACGCACTGATCAGATACTCAAAATTACCCCGAACAATGATGATGGATTTGAAAAAAGGCCTTATTGCCAGGCTGCTTTTATAGATTTGAGCTCTGTTTCTGATACCGATAACCACAGACAACCGCTAAAATATAGCTTGCCAAAATATTATGCCTACTTCACTCTATTTATTAAATCACTTCGCGAACACCAAATGTTGTACGTAGAGGTGAATGCAAAAACGCCGGAGAAAACGATAAAATGGCATGCCTCAAAGAAGCTTGGCGGCTCCATTGCTGTTCAGTATTTACATAAACGAACAACCTTACCTACAGAAACAATCCGTTACATCTATGCGGTTAATTTTTTCCTTACCTCTCCAGCGAAAACCTTTAAGAAAATTGAAAAACTCCCGCGTAATTTTCTTTCTACTTAACGCGATATTACTAACTTAACTCTCCTAAAGCTAATTTCCCAAAAACTGAGATGAGCTGCTTCCATCCAAGAAACTTGCTTGGCGCTGAGATCTGCACGTTCAATGGGATGGCAACAAAGTCAGCCATTTCCCGTAACCCTTTTTTATCAAAGTTGTTCTCAACAGAACACTTTTCTTTCAATAACGATCTCTAACAGACCAAGATGAAAGTCTACATTCGCAGCTGCCAGGTAAACAAATTATATGGTTCCAAAAGGGAAGCTCAAGCGCATGTATTAAGAATCACTGCCTAGTACTGTGCTTTTCTGTGAGTACGTACGCAAGTGCAGTTTGGTATCGTATTGCACATGCAAAGTCTTTGGACCCGGCGCTAAATCACTGTCTCCATGCGGCCCAATCAGTTGGATAATACCAACGAGAGGTTGAAACAGAAAGTGAACTTGAGACACTCATAGTGTGAAGGTCATTCTGTCCACAAGAGACTGAAGAACCGATCAAAATTTCTTTCTATCATCACCAACCTAAAGAAAAGCTCAATTTAATTACAAATACGCTGATGGGAAGCACTTTTCTAAAGTTTCCTCATTGCATCCAAGAAAGAGCTGCTTTTAGAATATGATAATTGGTAGCCTGAATGGAAGACCTAAACAGACTTAAGCTTGTTTGGGCCAATGCAAATCTAATCTGGTCAAATGTGGCTTTTCAAACAATATCAATGCTTCATGCTCTTTTGGAGGAACTCAGGCATCTTCTATTCTGTGGGATATCTAGAAAAACGACAGCTAAACATCTAATTGGTTGAAACAACCAAGCTAAAAAGTGGGTAAATATCTCCAAGAGCTCCATTTGACAGTAAACACTTACATGCCTTAATCTCCAGAAAATTGGTGTGCTGATGACTTGGTATTGATGCATACTTCGAAATTGGCAGGCAGTTAAGAGGGTTCTACGTCAAGACACAATGACGCTATAACTGTATCTTCAGAAGTGGAGGTTGAAGCTCAATACAGCAAGAACTGTATCGATGGCTTTTCACTTGAATAACCAAGAGGTCAAACATGAGCTTAAGTTATGATAATTTGCAACTCTCTACCGTTTAGCCCTGTTCCAGAGTTTCTTGATGCAAAGTTGGACGGGATCCTCACCTTTCGCCGACAGCTTGGGACATTTCGGAAAAAACTAACAACGCATCTCATATTACGGGAATGACGCCAAAACGTTGTGCATTGCTAAACTTTCCTTATTGTACTTCACAGTTGATTACTGCGCACCACTTTGGTGTCACAGTGCACATATCCGTCTCATCAACAGTGTAATCAATGACGCACTGCGTATTGCCACTGGATGCTTGTGTCCTGCACCGACGAAAGAATTATCTATTTTTGCAAGCATCCAACCTGATGGGCTTCACCATTTATGAGGTACTTTCTCTCTGGAAAATCAAAACGACCACGATCTTGACCACTTACCGTAAGGTACGTTGATCAGACTACCCGATGTATGAAATGAGAGATTAAAATCTTGATTTCCATTTGTACCCTCTGCACGGAAATTACTGAATGCTTATCTATGTTCTTGATTTCCGCAAGGCGACTTGGACAGGCTTTCAACGGCCTTTGTAGTACTTGGAAAGCTCATCCCAAATCGATGTTTTTATTCTAAGAGCTTTTTTAACCACTTTGTGAGTGTGGCAAGACTGAGCAGACTGCAGACCACATAATTTTGACGAGTCCCATACATCGATATCAACTAGATTAATTAAATTAGAAGATTTGACGGTTTTGCATGAAGCTACAAAAAACTGGTTTGTGGTGATTACGTGTATATTTGGCTTTAATTTAATTTGTATTTGGCTTCATTTTTAATATCTCTATCAGTATTTCCTTTACCGGGTGTCAAATATCAATGCAACGATCATTTGCAAGAAAGGGGGGTGGATTCACCCAACCCCCATTGTCTGACAATTTTCCACATGCCAAAAAAAGTCTCCGGAGCAAGGAAGGGCGGCGTGCCAAATCGGCTGATGAACGAAAAACAACATTTAACTCATAATGACAAATAATGATTGTAACAAAACAGAATGTAATTTTAAAAATTGGAGTCTAAAACAAAAAACTCTGTAACATTAAAGCAATGGCAATAGAAGAAGGGTACAGCAGCACTATCATAAACTCGGATGCAGTTTTACATCATGCCCAGGACGAATATGCTCCAGCGATCTGTGACAAACCGGGAGTCTCATTACACTTAAAACAACTAGTATAAAAACTATACAAAAGAATAGCAAACAATAAGCACTTAACCTAAAGTCAAGCTACGATAAGCAAATTCCCCTCTTGAAATTTGGCAATCGGTTAGTTTCTTGCTTCCTTCTCGCTGGTTTCTTTCTTCTCTCTTCCTTCTTGATATCACTCGGGGAGCCAATGTCGTGACTCACTCGGGGCACCAATGCTGTGAGTTCGTTATTTGTTACTCGGTAATATTTCTCATTCGGTATGACGATCAATAAATATATTAACGGAATGGGCCTCGAGGGCAAAGCAAGCAAAGCAGCAGTAATTTGCATCAAAGCAAGAGCGAAGCGGATGATTGACCAGCAATAATCATCATAAGCAATGCAAACATATATATATATATATGAACACGAATCACGTGACACGACAAAGCAACGCAATATCGATAAGCCAACGTATGCCAATTTCCTATATCAAATTTCAACGTTGATACTTGACATCCAGTATAGGAAATACTAATAGCCATATTTAAAAAAGGCCAAATACAAATTAATTTAAAACCAAATATGCACGCAATCACCACAGGCTCAACAACACCAGTACCATTCTCTAATTTAGGCACTCCCTTGATTGATAAAAGAAGAAACTTTAGGATCCAAGCTAGTGGATACAAATCCAAACAAAAACTGCAGGCACAATTGAAAAGAAGCAATTGTTGACCTATAATTTAGATTTATTGCACAAAAAGCAGAATGACATTGCGTGTAGTGTGTTAGAACATATTTTTCGGATTCTGTTCCACTCAAACGTGGGTTTACTCAAAGCAAGAACTTCAGTACAACCAAGTGTAAGTTCGGGATTTTAATTTAGGAAACAAAATTAAGAACAAGATTCGATATAATTCTTCAGTTCTTAATTTTTACATCTTGTTTACTTGCTTCAGCCAAAACAAGCGGTAAATCTACTAGGGAACAAAATTTAAATACTCTTGTTGTGCCGTATTCTACATCGCAGTGGAGCCAGACCTAATAGCTAGTTGGCATAAACATGTTGATAACAAATAGAAAATCTTGAACAAATTTAAGTTAATATTGCTGTTGCTTAACTTACCGATAAAAACAGGTGACGAACTGTGTCCAATGAATCGATCATTCGTTTGGTGAATGAAAGGTTTGAATGGTCATTTATTTCTACCAGTAAATTACCAACGCACACTCTCCCATTGCCTTGATAACCGTCTTGGCATGTGCACTTGTTCACTCCTGGTCCAGTTGATGTACACCTTAATCAAAAAAGAAAGCCATGAGTACTATGAATCAAATATCTTCATCTTTTGGTTATGAAAAACCTTTTTGTTGTTCATACACAGAACGATCTTCTTTGTAATTACCACTTCTTATGGCAAAATGCATTTTAACACAAGTAATGAAAATGCCCAAAAATGCCATAACATGTTTTATGAAGGCCTCCATCGAGAGATCTAAACGCATTTCCATTGCAAGTGGTTTTTGCTGTACCATTTGGTGCTGATTGTGGTGCTGACGGGGCATTGACGAGTTATTTATTTGCTGTTTTTTGATTAAGAACAATAGGAAGCGGTATTGAGTCAAGAATGTTAGCTATTCACTCTTGTACGATGAGTTAAAAGACACATTTTGCTTTAGGGCTTTGTTTAATTGCATGGTGCCTGTCATCCTAATATCAAAGCTATTTGATCTGTGCCGCACAAAACTATTGCAGTTTAAAAACAGCTTAAGATCCAATAACAAGAATTAGCTGCAAGCTCACCTTCGAAGTCAAGATAGTCCATTTACTACTCAAACGATCTTGAGATTGGTTCTGCTTGAGAGCGTTTGTTTTCCAAAATTATTCCTCTGCACACTATATGCATGAATAATTTAACAACAATAAAAGATTTTTAGTAATCAAACACGTTTGCCACAAAATCATCATATATGACAGAAGCAACTTGTGAAAGTAAAAGATTTTTAGTTCGCTTTCAAGAGGTAAAAAGTTTGGTGGAAGTTATCAGTACGAAAAGAAAAATGGTTTGTCAACAAAATTTACGACAATTTTAATCATAAAATGTTTATTTTATTACAGCTAGACGTTAGTTTCACATTCTTTAGAAAAATCAAAGAAATAAGTTGGTAGCTTTTCAACAGTTTGAGTTATTTAAAGTTTTAGACAAAATTCAGGTTCATAATTTTTTCTCACCAGCTCTCAGTGGAGATTGTATTTAAATCAGTGATACCATGTTTATACCTAAATTTTTTGTTTTCTAAACAGTGTTCTTATTGATATTGCGCACAAAATAATTTTATTTGGTTACTATTTGTGTTCGTTTTGTTGCAATTATTGTAAGGAAATAAAGAGTAACTTCAAGCAAAGCAGGGAAAGCGACTTGTCGAAAAAGGTTGGGTGCCATTGATGTAGATTATTTTTAACAATGTAGAAGCGTTGAATAGAATTAGGAATGTAAAATTTAGCTAAAATCTTTAAAATAATAATAGTTTTGTAATTTTTGCATTCTATTGTCGTATGAAAAGTACGCCTTGTATTTAAAATTGTAAATTCGATACTCAATCAATGATTTCAAGCAAAAACATTTTGTGGCAAACGTGTTTGATTACTAAAAATCTTTTATTGTTGTTAAATTATTCATGCATATAGTGTGCAGAGGAATAATTTTGGAAAACAAACGCTCTCAAGCAGAACCAATCTCAAGATCGTTTGAGTAGTAAATGGACTATCTTGACTTCGAAGGTGAGCTTGCAGCTAATTCTTGTTATTGGATCTTAAGCTGTTTTTAAACTGCCATAGTTTTGTGCGGCACAGATCAAATAGCTTTGATATTAGGATGACAGGCACCATGCAATTAAACAAAGCCCTAAAGCAAAATGTGTCTTTTAACTCATCGTACAAGAGTGAATAGCTAACATTCTTGACTCAATACCGCTTCCTATTGTTCTTAATCAAAAAACAGCAAATAAATAACTCGTCAATGCCCCGTCAGCACCACAATCAGCACCAAATGGTACAGCAAAAACCACTTGCAATGGGAATGCGGCCATTGCATCTAACAAATGTTGCTTTTATCGAATGGACAATGTCATCGAATGAATAAGAACAACTGCAAGGTGTTTTAGAAGTCCTGCTACAAATCTTTTTAGATGAATATTTCCTTAAATATTTTACTTTCAATTAAGTTTTCATTACAGATTAAAACTAAAAGATAGTTTTTCCAACATATTATTAATTTTCCAACATATTACTAATATTATTATAATTTTGAAACGAAAGATTGCTATTAAACAGCATCTTAGCAAAAATATAAGAAAGGAAACACTCAGAATGGGGAAACCCTTCAATTTGAACCGAATGTTTATCAAACGAACACTGGATAAATGCACCGAGATTAAAGGCGTTCATGATCGTTCTCGGCAGAGCCGGACCAAGATCTCAGAGAACTCAAAAACTTGATCAAAGTAGTTAGAAAAAAAATTTGTAGGAATCCTAAGCGATTAATAAGACAAATGGCAAAATGTTTTGAAAAAACGACTGGTGAAAGCATGGGAAGAAATTAGCCAAAAAATTTTCCGTGCCGCGGTTAAGAACTTCCTCGACGATTAAGGGACCTGCGCGGTGGTATAGTGTTTAGAGCTTTCGCATCGCAGTCGGTTGACCTGGGATTCATTTCCTAAGTCGAGTCATACCAAAAGACTTTTAAAAATGGTATTCACAACTTCCCTGCTTGGCGCTCAGCATAAAAAAAGGATAGTGTGGTGAACAAGCCGGCAAGCTTGCTTGTTGTGTCCATCGGCATGGCACTTAACGGGACGCCTCCACCTTTATGTGGCAGACAGATGGCCTACCCGTACTTTACTGGAATACAGCTGTGAAGTTGCTAACCCAGCATGTTGTAAAAGACAGCTCTTGGGTACCCACCAGTGGGAGTCCGCCTTGTTGGTGGTGGGGCTACCAGTCACTCAAGAGTGGTTCGAAATGGGTTGCCATCTTTCCCCTAGCCTAATTTCAATTAGATTGACGGCATGAACCTGAATTGCCGTTCATGCCGTACCTCCATTCTGAGGAAGAGAAGGGGTAACCACAAACAAACAAACTAAGGGCTGTTATCAAATCCAAGGGTGATCATTTTAAATAAATGTTATTTTATTCATTTGTCACTTTATAATATTTTTTAAAGGAATATTTTTGTAATAGTATTTTTGAAACACCCTGTATGAAGAATGGAGTACAAGATTTGGAGCAACTGAGTAGTTATGCGGTAAAGTGAAGTGAGAACTTGAGTGCGATGATCGAATTATTAAAAAGTACTAATTACTTTTTATTTTTTTATTTCAATTTTGCCGGGCGCTTCTGGTCTGCTAACGCAGCCCGAGTTTTTAATCGACATACCTGGCTCTATAATGGCATCCTCCTCGATTTTCCAAGCAATTATCTATTTCCACACACACTCTACCATCACCTCGGTATCCATCTAAACATTTGCAATCAAACTGGCCAGGAGTGGTGTAAACGCACCGAGCTTGGTTGCTACAATCATTGCTTCCTTCACTGCATGGGTTGATCGGCTCGCAATTGCGCCCATCACCTACAGCGATACATTGCTGAGAGGCGTCCTGAGAACAACTTCTGGGCTTGGAATTGTTAGGCAGGGAATTGTTAGGCTTCTGGAGCTCCATGGTCTTCTGCCATGCCCCCATCTCTCGAAAAGGGTCGGGTAAAAACAAGAAAACATAAATTGCTGAGGTATAAACAAATTATTGAAAAGTAAAATAATTCAAGCATATCTGAGGAAATATATTTTTTCAAAAATGATTGTTTTACAGAGTACCATTGATTGGAATACAACCAACTCAAAGTTGATGGTTTCACAACTAATAGAACATTTAGTTTATATTGGCATATCACTGGTCAACAAAAAATTTTAGCACTGAATGTGAGATCGATTTTAGGATATATCGAGGTTGCTGAACCCAAATATGCGCTTAGTTTTTTCGAATTGGCTCTAGTTTTTGAGATATGGAGAGTCGAAAATTTTCCTGAACAATTTTTGCGTACAGAAACAAACAGCAGTACGAATATAATTCGCAGTATGATAAAACAATTGCGGCATTGTTTCGTTGAAATGTCTGTATTGTTTTGAAACAATAAAGTTACTATAGCTGTTTTTATTTAGTCAATAGCCTACTGTACAGTACTACTGTACATTGCAAGGTAAACTATGTTGTACGAAGGTCGGTTCATACGGATACAGGTTTAATCTATAGCCTACTAGTATGAACATAGTTTAATACGTCAGTGTTGAAAAAATTGCCAAACCAATGTTTTGTAAGACTTTTGTTTTAGCAGTTTGCTGATGTCAACTACTTTTTTCTTAGGAATTGTATTTTAAGATTAAACTTAAAATTGAGCCATGACTTCAAAGCGTAGGAGTTGTGTCAATGATCCAGATATATTCTGCTACATTTGTGGAGAGTATATGAAAAAAGAGCATCGTTTCAATGTGCGAGATTTTACGAAAAGAGCGTACGAAGCATACTTTGGCATGAAGCTAGGGAATCAAGACAAGCAATGGGCTCCTCACAAAGTGTGCAAAAATTGCACTGATACTCTTCGCCTTTGGAATCAAGATAAAGTAAAAACAATGCGATTCGGAGTGCCTATGGTTTGGAGAAGTCCCAAGAACCACCACGGCGATTGCTATTTTTGCATGGTGAACATGTCAGGATGGAACCGCCACAAAAGAGTTCGTGGTATTATCTTGACCTAGAGTCTGCAAGGCGGCCGGTGCCGCATTGCGAGGAAGTACCCATTTCAGTTTTTTTTCTTTGCCAAAGCTTGTTTCGAATGATGACTTGTTTACAGAAACAGAAGAGGTAAACAGCGATGACAGCAATTACAGCGACAGTATGTCTGATACAACTACAGAATGGCAAAGTAAGGTAAAGTCTTTTAGCCAGAGCCAGCTCAATGACCTAGTCAAAGACTTAGCTTTATCAAAAGAGGCTTCTGAGGTTTTGGCTTCTCATCTCAGTGAACATGGCATTCTTGATTCCAAGACCAAAATAACGTCATAGGGATGAAGCGCTTAGTGATTATTTTACTAAAGAAGATAACTTTATGTTTTGCAAAAACGTCAAAGGCCTTCTTACAGCGATGGGTGTTCCCCAATACAAACCGGGTGAGTGGCGTCTGTGTATACGAGTAGACAGCTCTAAACAAACCTTAAAGTGTGTTCTGCTACACAATGCAAGTAACTATGCTGGTGTCCCTAATGGTCAGTTGGTAACTGTGAAAGAGAGCTACTCGACTGTACAGATGGTCTTGCAGAAGCTGTGCTACAACGAGCATAAGTGGGCAATATGTGCGGATTTAAAAATAGTCAACATTTTATTAGGACAGCAAGCCGGCTATGTAAAATATCCGTGCTTTCTTTGTCTCTGGGACAGTAGAGCTGATGATAACACTGGCAGAGAAAGGATTGGCCCGTACGTGAAGAGCTCGTAGTGGGGGAGAACAACGTGATAAACAAGCTATTGGTGGACCGTGATAGCATCCTTCTTCCACCCTTGCATATTAAGTTGGGCTTAATGAAGCAATTTGTCAAGGCATTAGACAAGAATGGCGATTGCTTCAGATACATCCGCAGCAGACTTCCTGGTACGAGTTATGAGAAAGTTAGAGCTGGGAATCTTTGACGGACCACAAATCCGAACACTAATAAAACATCCAGCCTTTGTTTTGCACATGACAGTAGCTGAATCTGCAGCCTGGTGCTCATATGTTTCCGTAGAAAAAGAGTTCTTGGGAAAAACGAAGGCAGACTGTTACCAGGACATAGTGAAACAGATGCTGACAAACTTTCAAGCTCTTGGGGCCAAAATGAGCATAAAAACTCATTACTTATTCAGCCACCTTGGCCGATTCCCAGAAAACCTTGGTGAAGTAAGCGAAGAACAGGGTGAAAGGTTTCATCAGGCCATTAAGAAAATGAAAATGAGGTACCAAGGTCGATGGGACTCTCGTATGATGTCAGACTATTGCTGGAGCCTTATGCGGGATAGTGCCCAGCAAAATTACAAGCGGAAATCATATAAACGTGCCTTTCAACAAATGGATTGACCTAACATGGACTGTTGAGGGTAAACCTTGTTTTGTTTACGCTGACATAAAATTTTAGTGCCATTAGTTATTGAATTTTAATAGACTATCTCTTCTATTACAGTTAACAGGCATCTACTGTGTGTACACATTTCATAAGCGTTACCTTGAACAGTTACAGTTCCGTTCATGTCTAATGCATGGCTTGTTTGGAATGTAACTTTAAAGTAAAACCAACTTTATTGTTTATTCTGTCAACAATATCTACTTAAGTAGCTTATGTGCGCTCAAAATTACGATCGGCTGTATCTAATGCAATCTACAGTAATCTGTAATGCAATACGCAGTTTATCAGTAAGCGCAAATGCCAAAAAAATAATTTCGCTATATCTCAAAAACTAGAGCCAATTCAAAAAAACTAAGAGCATATTTGGGTTCAGCGACCTTGACATATCCTAAAATCATTTTCACATTCAGTGACTTTTGAAAAAAAAAATTTTTGTTAACCAGTTTAATCAAATCGTGTATAGCACATTTCATCAAATGCCAAACCCGTATAAAACTCGGTGCAGGCGCAAGAGTAATTTCCATTCCCATAATAATAGCACCAGCTATTGACACTACAGCCTCCTCTTGTATCATCATCCTCACAAGGATTGTATTCAATGCAATCCAATCCATCACCAATATATCCGGTCGCGCATATACAACTAAACATGCAATACACCTCCATTAAATTTATCAATTTCACGTGCTGAGCAGTAATATCTATCCTAATAATTTCGTTTTGCTTTAAAAACAAACTTAAAACTTGCAATTAAAAAATTGTCGATTTTCAAATAGAAGCATAATGCTAAAAAAACAAATATGATTTTGTATGAATAGCACAGATCAATTGTGCATGTATGAGAGATACAAATTAAGAAACGTATAGAGCAGGGGTGTCAAACTCGTGGGCTTCTGGGGGCCACATTGTCTGTTGGGAGTTGTGCTGAGGGCCGCAAAAAAGCTAGGAGATCAACATCTCTCCGGACAACAATCGCAGTAATGTAGCCCGAAGTGCAGTCGATCACCAAAAAAAGGTCATTAACTATCAAGTATGTCTACACCGTCGCGACTACTTCGGGCATCGTTCCCAAGAAGTCGGGTTATAACGCACGGTGTGGAGTTAACCCCCCCCCCAAAAAAGGTCTTTACTTCCTCCGCTGCAGCTGCAATATGAAAGTCAGCCCGACTAAATCTCTCTTCACGGTATAGAGAAATATTTTAATGTAAATAAATTTTTTGTAACAGATACGCTTGAAAATTATGAAAGAAAAGTTTTTATTGCAACCCTTTTAGGTAATTAAACCCGTCATTGTTTATTTGCCTCGTTGTGATTTGTAGGTCAAAATAATCGCAACACCCTAATCAGTTACAAATATACGTCAGATTTAGAAAAAAGAAAACTCTTCTTCCATATCTTAATTAGCCAAGCGAAGGTTATGAGTAGAACATCATTAAACATGATAAAAATTGACAAAGGTAAATTAATAAAGGATACTAAAGCTTTACTTATCCATACGTAGACTTCTTTAGGGAAAAAAACTTACATATACATCTAAAAAATTATAAAAATCATGTTTGTTAGTTGGGAAACAAGATCGATGGTTTGTATAGTTTTAACACTGCATTTCACAATGAAACAAATGCAGAAGTTACTTTGTTTCATCTAAATATCCGATTTTTTATTTAACCCTTAGAAATACAATGGACTACAACCTGTAGTCATCGCATCTTTGTAGTCAGGCCGCTCTTGGTGCTGGGCAGCTATACTGGTGAATTCGACAATGATGAAGGGTTTTATGAGTTGCTTCTTGTGTGTAAAAAAGGTTTGATAGTATTTTTGTTGTTTGAGTGATTCAAAAAAGTTGCGTTGAGAAGCGTTTGACAACAAAATGCAGTAATTCTATTTTGCTGAAAATGTGACAACATGCATGTTCATTGCAAAGCAAAATGAAGCACACTGAAACAACAAAACACTTCAGTAAGAAAAGTAATTAAAATTGATTGATCTCTTGCGAAAAAAGCTCTAGCGACTGGAGATTTTTAGAACTAGATACCATTGACAGAAAGAAAGAGAAAAGAAACTTGTAAATCAGGTCACTGCAATGCAGCTAATACTTGCATGCGACATTTAACAGAATTAGGTTCAGAATGGTTTGTTTGTCTGCGAATAAGATCATTGTAGATCAGATAGTCAAACTAGACTTCTAAAATAAACAAGCAAGCACACCTAGCAAAGCAGATATCTTCAGCCAAAGTAATGGCCTGCTGCTGTGATGCTTTGTATGCCTAGAAAAAAGCTACTAAAAGAGTAAAAGAATGCAGAAAGTTACCTATCAAAAGCACGACTTACGTAAACTGTTTGCGGTAATGTCTCTAACATATTAGAGTTATCAGCTATTATCAGGTTTTTCGTACCAAGCAGTTTTTCACACAAAAGATTCTGATATTAGTTGCATGCTGTCAGTTTATTCCTATTTTGGGGTAGATGTGCAAAATAAGTAATAAAAGGAACTTAAAATTTACATCATTTATTTTTACAACTGGATTGAACATATTAAACGAAAAAATTGTTGTCTGCTACTGTGAATAGACGATTGACATTTCGCGATGCTTGCGCTCAGCTCGGAATCTCAGGGGAGGACGTTTACGTTGACAATAATGGCAAAGAAGAGGATTTGGTCGAGGTAGAAAATGCTTTACTTCAACGGCAAACGGATGGAGAAGACGATACTGCAGTTGATGATGAAGGAGGTGTTGAAGTGTTTGTAGAAGGAAAATCTGATAGTTCAGATGATGAGGAAGAACCTGTAAACCATAAAAGTGATGATGAACAAGACGGTTTTGGCCTTCCTGAGGGCCCCACTTACCCCTGGCACTCTCTTTACTCAAATTATTTTTTTGCCGTGCTTCCCTCTGAACGACCACAGAAGGGCAGCACACAGCCTCTTTGAAATCGGTAGAATGCTTTCTCTCTTCTCCTTCCTCTCTCTTGCCCGTCTTCTCATTCTTCTCCTTCTCTTGATGAGTGGCAACTTTTGTCCTAACACTAGCCCTGTTTTTCCCTGTGCAGTGTGCGCTGGAAATGTAACCTTCTTTTCTAGATTCAAAACTACGTTCTCCCTAGGCAGCTCTCACTTCTGGAGCTGCCCACCCTGCAGCGTCCCTGCTTCTTCTGAAGGTCCACAGCTACCAACACCGTGTCTTCCTCTTCAGACTTCTCCAGCTTGCACACCTCCACTGTACTACCTGGCCCATCTCTGCTGATGCAGAGCTCCCACCTCACCCTTGCCTTCAAGCTTTTTACCCTCCTCCCGCCCACTTAGTATTTCCTCCCTCTGCTCCCCACCCATTTCCTTATGGTCCTAGCTGCTTTTTTATACTTTCTGCTTCCTCTTCCTCCTGACTCCTTCAGGATTCTTAAATGGAATGCTGGAGGTCTCCGAGTCAGGAGCACTGAACTGTTACAATTTGTCTCTTCTCATCCTGTTGACCTTTTTTGTATCCAGGAATCCAACTTTAACCCATCTTCCCTTTTCGGATCCCTGGATTCTCTGCTCTGCAATCTGATCGCACTCACTCCCAGTCAAGCATTTTTTCTCCCAATGACCCATACGCTAGCGGCAGCATCATCATTTTCGTCAGGCAGAGCTTATCCTTCTCTGAACTTTCCATCTCCTCTTTCTCTTTTTGCTTGACCCCTACTCTAATTATGTAGGGGTCAACATCTCACTAAACAACTTCTCCTTGCTTTCTTTTCTAAATGTCTATGCTCCCCCCTATTTACTCTTCTGCGACGGATAGCAAAACCGACTCCTTTTTTCCCTCCAATCTTTTCTCCTCCATAAATCTTTTCATTCTGGGGGACTTCAATTGCCATTACCCCTTTTGGGACTTAAAGGGTACATCTGACCCCCGTGGGGAGAAAATAATTGATTGGGTTATCTCCTCTGACCTCCTTTCTGTCAATGACCCTAATATACCTACTCTTCTTCATCGCTCCTCTGGCAGTTGTTACTCTTCTGGCATCTTTTTTGATCTCTCCCACCTCGCCCTCTCTTGCTCCTGGGAGGTGCTTTTTAGAACTTGGGTTCTGATCACGTACCAATCCTACTAACTGTCCCTCTCTTTTCTGTCTTTCGCCCCAACAAGCGTACCCCTTCCTTCAACTTTCAGAGAGCTCGTTGGGATGACTTTGCTTTTTACTTCGATTTTCACTGTTCTTCTACAGAGGAATACGTCTATTTTTCTCTTTCTTCTGCTGCTGCTCTCTTTACTTCTCTGGCCCTGAATGCGGCCAAATCTTCCATTCGGCCGCATCAGACGCCACCCTCAAGCCCGCTGGCCTGCTGAAGTGGAAGAAGCAGTTAGTGAAAGACGTAAGACTTTTCCTGTCGCTCATGGGAATGATGAAGATCCTCAGGTTTACATCTCCGCTTCCCGACATCATCTGCCATCACCAAAGCCAAGGCTGAAGCATGGCCGGCGACTTGCTCTTATCTCTCTGCTAAATCAAACCCTAAATCTGTGTATTCTCTTCTTTGTTCTGTCGCTGGCTCTTCTTTTTCATCTCTTTTAAAAAGGCTAAGGCATGGCAGGCGACTTCCTCTTCTCTCTCTCCTACATCTAACCCTAAATCTGTATATTGTCTCATTTGTTTTGTCGCTGGCTTTTCTTCCTCCTCTTCCTCTCCTAACTTCCCCAACTGTTCCTCTACCAGGGAGTTGGCTTTGGTTTTTGCCGACTGCCTGAGATCCCATTTTTCTATTTCCCAGGCAATGGTCTTGCGTAGCAGAGCCAGACAATACCTTTCCGAGCTTGGCCGAGCCACGTGCTCTGAGGGGTCTCATTCGTCTTTCTGCTTCACTTTTTCCACGATTGAATTTTTTGGGGCTGCGGCAAAAAATTTTTTTCTTCGTTTATTGCCGCTGGCCCAGACAAATTGCCTACCCCGTGCTAAGGCACCTTTCTTGCTCTGGCATTGATTTTCTTTTACACATATTCAATCCCTTCTGTTCTTTGCATTCCTTTTCTTCAATCTAAAAGACATCTTCTATCATTCCCATTCATAAGATAGGAAAGCCTCTCGAATCTACTGCTTCCTTTCGGCCTATTTCTCTCACCTCCTGCATCTTAAAGCTTTTTGAACGCATCATTCCATCCCGTCTGCTCTTCTTTTTGGATTCTAACTCCATTCTCTCCATGCCAGGCCGGTTTCAATTCTGCAAAGCTCTTAGCTGGTTTTGCCAGCACCAACAAGTCTTCCATTTCTCTTCTCTTTTCCTCCTCTCAGACTCTCGCTCTGTTCTCATCACTCTGTCCTCTCCTCCGTCTTTCCTTTGACCTCAATGTCTCTGGCAGATCTAGCAGGAAGTGTCTTCTCTCTCCTCCTGTACTATCAGGCCACAGTGGAGCTCCGGACAGGAGTCTCTCCCGGGGAACGACGCGGCTGATGAGTTGGTCAGGGAGCGCTACTCGTGCCCACTGCAGTCCCATGTTGTCCCTCTCCTCTTATCTCTCGTATTCACTCTTCTCTTTTCTCAAACTGGAAGCGTACTGTCTCATCTAAATTATTTGACATACAGATTCCCTCGGTTTCCACTGAAGAACTTGTGCTCCCTCGTCAAGTTCGCTGCGTGTTCTCTCGTCTTTGCTGCAACGGACAAAGCCTTCTGTTAAGCTCATATCTCACTAGAATTGGCAGAATCGAAAGTCCTTCATGCAGAGCCTGCGGGCATCTGTCCCAGAACACTTTTCATCTTATTCTGTACTGTTTAGCTACGAGCTTTTTGCGCCCCTGGCTGTTTGGCGACTCTTTGTCTCTTTACGACCTCTAATTCAAGCCCAAGGGAGTTGCCCGTCTTTTGGGGCCCACGGTCTTCCGCCATGCCCAATCCCTCGGAAGGGGTCAAGTAACAACAATAACAACAACAACATGATTGGGTCGTAAGCATAAGTGGTATTTCTTACACATCACAACCAATGCCAGCGCGAAGTCGTCAAAGGAATAAAATTGCAGAGGCTGCGAAAGCAATTGCTTAACCTCAGAGCGAGAAAAAATGGTTTGAATGATTGGCCAGTGAAGAAATTTCCCGAACCATTCTTCTTCAAAGAAATAGAAAAGTACGAGAAATACGAAGAAATCTCCACCAGGCACGCTATCCAACAAGCAGGTTTTCAATGGACGAGCTAAACGCAAACATTGCTATCATGTTGAGAGCAGTATGCGATTGAGACAATATCACAGATCTAAGAGATCAATGAAAACTCAGTGACCAAAGGACTTTCTACAGTACTGATGTCGTTGAACAGAATTAAGCTTTTGTTGCGATATCTTTGTTTTGGCCACTGGTATACACGTGAAAAAAGAAAGATTGATGACAAGTTTGCTGTTGTTTCAGAAATATGGGAAATTTTTCTTCGAAACGCAAGACGCATTTACATTCCTGGAGAATGCATCACCGCGGACGAATAGCTTGTTAGAAACCGAGGGTGAATTCCTGGGTAAACGTACATTTCGTCCAAGCCAAGAAAATTTGGCCTGAAGATATTCTGGGCCTGCGAGTCAAGCACCGTGTATGGATTGAATGCAATTGCAAATGGTGGTAAAGAAGGCAATCGCGTTCATTACAATTTGGTACAAAAATTGTTGAGCCTTGTTATGGTACTGAAAGAGACATCTGCACTGGCCATTATTTCACTAGTCACACTCTTGCAAACCAGTTGCTCTAACAAAATTAAACGATATTGGGTGCTCTGTGTCGACATTTTAGGGAAGTTTCATTAGTTTTTCGAAAAAAAGACGAATTGTGCTGGAGCAAATTTGTTTTCAATCACTGAGATGGGATATGTCTGGTGGTCTACCAAGCCAAACGAAACACAACCCAGCGATATTACTTAGTTCCAGCCACAGTGACCCATGCGTGGACAGCATGGAATCAAAAAACCGCAGATGATCTTAAATTGTAATGCAAGGAAATTTGGAGTCAACACATTTGACCAAAATCTGATAAATTTTCCTGCCGCCGGAAAATTGTGGGTTGGCCTCTTGTATTCTTTTTCAATACACTAGAGGTTGCTGCCAAACAACTCATACATGCTAATGCAGAAAAAAGTTCTCGGAAATTTTTTTAGAAAAATCTGACCTTGGACTTGGCCACGCCGTCCATAGAATCTCGACTGTGTCAAAAGTGTAAAATTTTGTGCAGGAAGCAGCATCTCAAATGGGCATTTCAACACCTGCTGTTACCAAAAAATTTTTACGGATGCCACTACCCCAAAGTTGTACAATCTATTCCTATCATATTTTGGGAATGGGAAAAGTTTGCAGTTACGCCGGAATTATATTTTGTTACCATGATCAAAAGACAACAATCTCTAATTCATAAAAATGAAAACTAAAAAACGTTTCTTTGGAAAGACAATTAAGTTGTAAAATCCTCGAAAGAAACAGTCAAAGAATGAAATTTCATTTTCTTAAAATATCGTTCGATCACGTTGAAGCTCAATGCGAATAATGGTGTTGATTTATTTTGTCAAAAATCCTCTGAAAACTGGATTCTTTGTCTGTTGAAGCTACTTGAATATAATCTTCAGGATCCAAATGATTGCAATATTTTGATTTTAAGTTTGAGGAAGCAGAAAAACCTTGCTCACACAGATAAGTTGTTGGAAAAGCTGTCAGGAGCTTGGTGATTTCCGGCTGCATAATCTTGAATGCTCTGATAGCCCCATACATTCAAAAGGATTGCAAGCACTGTTCATATTCAAATGCAAATCGTGCTTCGTTATTACAGCGCAAATCCAACAAATCCTCCGCCAAGCCTTTCGGCTTCTCTGGCACTTTGCTGACGTCGCATAGGAAAGGATTTACTATCCAGCTCACAGCTTGGGTGTCAAGATCAGGAAAGTACCGACAAAAGCACTCTTGGAGTTCAACAAGATGGCGTGTTACAACGCCTTTTATTGCTCCATTGAAACCAACTTTATCGAAATCTTCCAAAAATTCTCTATAGTTGGAGAAAGCAGATATTTTGTTCTGTTCCGCTTTTTGGTACCAGCAAGTAAGTTTTGATGAAAATGTAGAGATCTTTTCTGTTGTTGAGATTATGTCGATATACTTTTTTTTGCAGTTGCTTGTTTAATGAATTCATATGTTCAAAGATCTCAACCATGCATGCCAGTTAAGCCACCCACGTAGAATTGCGGAATCTTTCTGGTATGGATTGTCTTTTCTTTTTTGAAACATCTCAAATTCATTTTTTAGATTCCACACTCAATTAAGAACATTGCCACGTGAAAGCCACCGAATGTTAGAGTAAAATAACACCTTGGAATAGGGAGAATCAGTGTCTTCACAAAGTTCACGAAACAGTCGCATATTAAGAACGTTACATTTTAAAAAATTACCATCGTTACATCACAACATTCATGACTTCTTTAAGTTCTGGTTCCAGTTGCTTCACTACTATCGCTTGTTGATGTACCATGCCGTGAGTTACTTGTGTATTGGAATTCTCTTTTTCTGCTAAGTGGCAAAACCATTGACACGTTTAAGCATTGATGGAGCACCACCTCCTGACACCCCATTTCTCCACTCCAAATTTACTTCTTTAGATTTAAAAAAAGCATTTACCTTCTGGAACACATCGATCTTTCGAGTGTATAACCCGAGAGGAGCACAAAACAGTATTTCTTCTTTGATTCTATCCACGCCTCAATATCGCACATACACCTTCAGCTTGGAGTGATTACTTACGTCCGTAGTCTCATCGAGTTGCAAAGCAATGGAAGCAATCACTTGTTCTCGCACATTCTGTCCAAGATTGGAAATTCGGTGTTTTATTGTTTTGGCAGATGAAGAAACAGAATCTAATCGCTTGAAATATTCAGGCCCACACATGATTTCCACCATTTTTACCGCAGCTGGCTTAATCATTTCCTCACCAATGGTGTGCGGTATCTTCTTTCTGCCGATTAACAAGGCGACTTCCAGACTGGCACGAGCTGCTGTTTGTTGATCAAACGTCACATTTCACATATTCTTTAATCTCTGCTTCTTTACGCCTGCTTCCAAATGCTCAAAATACATCGAAGATTTTGATGAAAGATAAGAATGAAATTTGTCAAGGTGGTTTTTAATTGATTTATTGTCACGTAGCAAGTGCAATGCAGCTTTTAAAAACATAGAGTTTACTGTCTATCAGGTGAGCGTACCACGACCATTCTGGTTCTCCATTTATGAATTAGTTCGCATTGTAAAACATATTTCCGAAAACGTTTTCTTTAATACATGCTTAGCAAATCTTTTACATCTTACCCCCAGAAATTTTGATTTTTTTCCCATTCGGGGTAATTTACCCCGGTTTGCTGACCACTGGCTAAAGCCGATTGATTGGCAAAGCAGCCATTAGCGTGGTTCTGGTGTTAAAACGGCACTTTTTAACAAAGTAAAATTTTGCTCTGCTGGCATTTTTCTCACGGGATTTCCATTGGTCGCGTTGAATTTGATGGCCGAATTAGAGGAGCTGTAGGTAGTAAAGATAATTTGCGGTTCTTGAGAATATTTGGCTACTCGTAATACCGATGTATGACGTGCTCTTGTCACAAGAACCTGTAAGTTTGTAGACAAGATTCGAGTAGAAAAGAGGGAGTTAAGAATATTTAAGATTAATATCAGGATTATTCAAAAGTATGGCTGGGAATTTTCCATCAGAACCATGTTTTTCTCAAAACATTTCAGCAATTCGTTCACCTAAACTGATAAATGGGTAACGATGTATGGGAGAGTAGGGTAAAAATTTAAATTGATTTTTTTCCTGAAATGTTTGGGAAAAGATTGATTATACTGTAATTATCGAATATGTTTATAAACCGGTTTATCACATTTAGTATGAGCGATGTTGGGTATCCGTTTCGCTTGGATCTAGAGGTAACAAAATTGATGCCAGTTTTCAGAAATGCGCCATTTGACGAGCCAGAATTAGCAGGATGCAACAAACAAGTAAAAAGGCCTCCTTTTCAGGACAATAGTGCTACGCTGTCTAAGTGCAGAAATACAGAGGTAAAAGTTGGTTTGCGGTAACCATTCACATTAAACTCCCGTCCCGAGTCGTCACTTCGACTTCGAGATGTGGTAATGAAGGACCTGAGATCGCCTCGCGTATGGAGCGCAGTTGGAATGCTAGTTATTAAGCAAGGTTTACGTTTGTCAATTTTTATCATGTTCAATAAAGTTCTGCTCATAATCTTTGTTTGGAGCGCAAACTGAGGAAGTCTGAAATTATTTTGGAACATTTCGTGGCATCCAAGCTTCTATTGCAGACAAGACTTTGAACTTATGCATTACCTACCGTTCGGTTCCGTTTCCATCTTCACGACAAATTGCATGCTGATGACAGGTTATGCTCATAGAAGTGCAAGGAATGCTGCTCCTATTACAATTATTCCCTGCCCACCCTTCATCACAGCTCCCTGTGATACACTCCCCTCTGCTAGAAATAACGTTTGCGCAACTTCCGTGAACGCAACTACAATCTGAAACAAGAAAAACATTACAGAAGCTAATACTGCTTGTAGTAGAACTGCAGTGCATCAGCATTATTAGTTACTCGCTTTGAACAAAACAATGTTCTATGTACTGCTGACTTAAAGGTTTTCTGGTGGCTGAAGGATAAGTAAGTGAAACTCACCATTAGAACAAGTTTTGACAACAAAGACAATTTTTTGGCAAGCACAATCAGCGAGATATTTATCGAAAATTCTGGACGCACAAAGTAGAATTTGGATTTTAAATTTTAGAGATCAGCGAAAAGTCTATTTTCAATTGTAAACTTAATTTTTTGTTTTTAGATCAAAAAAGTCAATTATTTGTGAATGATTTAGTGGTTCTATTTAATCAACGCGAAATTGATAACAAGAAATAATGTAACTTCTCAATATAGCTCTTCTGGTGTAATCGAAAGTTTAAATGATCTTTATTTAGATTTAAAATCTATATAAAATTCACAAAAACTCAACATTTCGAAAAACTAAAATCAGTTTTTCTTCGTCAGGAGTGACTAAAGTTTAAACACAGACAACGGTTACATAGTAATCAACAGGACGATAAGGAGAAAAAATAAAAATTATGGCAATAAACAAGTGCAGCAGCGACAACTGGCGGTCAAAAATTTATAAATTTGTACAATCCGGGATAAAAGCTGTTAATTTTATCGTTAAAAGAAAAATCAGTTTTGTGTATGTAAAATGATTCTAAAAAACGTCTTTTCTTATAGTCACTTTCAGTAGCTAAAATTTCAGAGCTTTCCCAATCAATCCGGTGTCCATTTAAGCAAACGTGTTTCACTAGAGCAGATTTCTTTTTTAATTCCTCATTTGTTAGTTTGGCAATTATATCAGGTTTGACGTCCCTTTGATGTTCTTTGCGTCGTGTTTTAAATGATCGACCAGTCTCACCAATATATACACCTGTACAATCTAAACATGGAATTTTATATACAACAACGCGTTGATCAAATTTGTTGATTTTATCTTTTAAACTTGGCAGCATGTTTCCCACGGTGCGTAATGGTTTTGTTGCCACTTTGATTTGATGGTTTTTCAAAAGACGTTTCAATCTTTCAGTTATTCCTGGTATAAATGGCAAAATAACCAATCCAATATGTCTTTCTTCTTCTTGTAATTTAACTTGAGCTTGAGTCTTTCTTTTTTTCAGAGCTTTTTGTATGAACCAATTAGGATAATCATTTTCAGCGAGCATATGAGACAGAAAACTTTTTTCTTTTTTCCAGTCTGTTGATTTGGTCGTGAGCGATTGAGCTCGATTGTATAAATTTATCACAACACCTTGTTTTTGTTCATTGGAGTGAGCTGAATGGTAATTTAAATATCGATTGGTGTGGGTTGGTTTTCGATGTACTTTAGTGGCCAATTTTCCATCCTGCGTTCGCATGACTAGGACATTTAAAAATGCTAAATTGTCATCTTGCTCTAGTTCCATTGTAAAATTTATGTTCGGGTCCACGCTATTCAAATGATCAAAAAATCTATTCACTTCATTAGTATGCATGATCACAAATGTGTCATCGACAAATCGCTTCCATAATTTAGGAGATGAACTGTACGAAGAGATTGCTTTCTGTTTAACATATTCCATTACCAGGTTTGCAATTACCACAGAAATGGGGGATCCCATAGGTACGCCAAATATCTGTTGATAATGTTTTCCTTCGAATGTGAAATAAGTGTTACTCAAGCAAAAATTTAAAGCGATTTCAATATCATCCATTGTCAAATCGGTACGATTACATAATGTATCATCTTCATTTAACAAATCAAAGGTAACTTTTTTTGCCAATTCTACTGGAATATTAGTAAAGGGTAAAACGACATCAAAAGAAACCATACATTCATTCTTTTTTAATACAATGGAATTTTAAAATTGAACAAACTCGTATGAATTCTTTACTGTAAATTCAGTATTGCCAACTAATGGAGATAACAATTTGCATAAAAATTTGGACAAATTGTATAATGGAGAATTTATAAAGGACACAATGGGCCGCATGGGAATATCTTTTTTATGAATTTTGGGTAAACCGTACAACCGGGGTGCTGTGGCATCCGTGCTTCGTAATTGATAGTATTGCATTTGTGAAATGCGTTGTGACTTAAATAAATTGTAAATAAAGCTGTTCAAACGTCTTTCAATGCATTTTGTTGAATCTCGGTTTAGAATTCTGTAGGTAGATTCGTCATTCAATAAACTCAACATTTTTTGGTCATAATCAGTTTTGTCAAGAATGACAGTGCTATTTCCTTTGTCCGCTTTACAAATTCTAATTTCTACATTTTTCGTTAAGTTGTTTAACGTTTTGATTTCAGATGAGGTTAAGTTTGATTGCATTTTTTGTTTTTGATTTAGGATATTAATAGTCTGGTTTCGAATTAAATTTGCTTTGTTTTCAGGTAGTCTTTGTATTCCAGTTTCTACCTTTTAGAATCATTTTACATACACAAAACTGATTTTTCTTTTAACGATAAAATTAACAGCTTTTATCCCGGATTGTACAAATTTATATATTTTTGACCGCAATTGTCGCTGCTGCACTTGTTTATTGCCATAATTTTTATTTTTTCTCCTTATCGTCCTGTTGATTACTATGTAACCGTTGTCTGTGTTTAAACTTTAGTCACTCCTGACGAAGAAAAACTGATTTTAGTTTTTCGAAATGTTGAGTTTTTGTGAATTTTATATAGATTTTAAATCTAAATAAAGATCATTTAAACTTTCGATTACACCAGAAGAGCTATATTGAGAAGTTAAAGGATGCCTGGTGACAAAAGCAAAATAAGAAATAATGTATTTACATATAGTCAATCACTTTTATTCCTAAACATCATTTATTACACATTGATAAAATTTTCAATGGCATATTTGCGCTTTTCAATCCCTGTTTAGTTCAGCACTTGCAAGCTTCGCCTGGCAGGGGCCCTCAATCAGTAACGTCGGGCTTTAGTGTTTCGGTTCTACCGACTGCGCCGGCTTTACCCATCCGGCTCTTGTGTAAGCAGGAGCGAAAAGTTAGTGCTTCCACAATTTCTGTAAACGAAATTGTGATCATCACATTCTCTTAATCATGACTGGTAATGCTCACAAAGAATCTTGCCACAAATTGTTATTTATACTTGTGAGGGAGGAGGAATTGAAACAAAGTCAAAATGATGATAGCGGCCAAATGGTGGTTGCTTTTACCATTACAAAAATAAACGATTTAGCGGTAAGCCTATTTTGCGATGTGGTGCTTCACCTTTCCTATTTATATTTGTGGTATTATGTTCTTTGGCTGAGCTATTGATTTGTTTCCGGCATAGTAACAAAAGCGACTATGGCTTCCCCAAAATCATTCACCATATTTTAGTAGGAGCCCATCAGGCTAAGCTATTTTTAAACAAATGTTCTTTCTAAATTCAGTTATACAAGTTGTTGGGGTTATTGTACCGTAAACCTTTCACATTTTAACTTAAATATTACAAATCGAATTGGAAACCGTTTACCTTGGAACCTGCAAACCCTTTGAAAAAACCTGCATAAAGCGCTTGCATTTCTATTTGGACGAGTTGGAAATAGCCGGATTGTACCTTAGTTTGGAATTAGTCTACTTGTATTCTTTTGTTTAGGACGCTTAAGTTTATCAGTTTGTAGAATAGCAAGCCAGATTAATCAAGATACTTGCTCTATTTTAAAGGTAAGTTGGTCAAGGTATTCAACCGTTACCACAAACACTCTTCGGCCTATGTTTATTAATTGCATAGTCTTTAAAACGTCACCACATATCGCTGGTTGAAAGAATTTTGTGTGGCTAAAGTCTGTCTGGAAGATAGCTAGGTGTTGGAAGCGCCTGTCTGGAAACCGAAAAGTGACGGTTCAAATCCTTGTCAAACTCAAATAGAATCAAAGATTCGAAATCTTTTACAGTTATGGTTTTGTGTTAGTTTTTTCTGGTACTTGGGATTTTATTACAATGCTGTATTGTATGGACATAAAAACCATAACAGGCAGCATATCAGCAATAGAAAAAATTCTTGCTTTGTAGTACTGTATATACCCTGCACAGGGTGTTCCAAAAGTCTTGGGCACATTTCAAGTCCTCATTTCTGCTGATCTATAAATGGTAGTTGATGAAACTGTTGTCATTTTAATGCTAAACTCATTGAATTTTTTGTCACGCTGATAATTTTTTCATATCTTTTCATGTAGCTTAAATGACTAAGATGACCTAGATCCACCAATGGCTTTCACTCAACCAGAAAAAGCGTTTTGTGTCCTTGAACTTTCAAAATCTGATTCAGCGACACTTGATGATCGCGTTCTCTTGCCCTGATATCCTAGATCTCTAGATGTCACACCTTGCGACTTCTTTTTGTGGGTGTCGTGAAAGCACTGGTCTATGTGCCTCCCCCTTCCAAAAGATGTAGCTGAACTCAAGGCCGAATAACGGAAGTTGTTGCAACTTGCAATCATAGACAACACAATGCTGGAACGCATTTTAGCAGAAATTTGACTATCGGCTTGAAGCGTGGCGTGTTACTAACAGTGTTCACATTGAACATCTTTGAACATTCTATGAAAAACTTGAGACTGCAAGCTTTTAGAATATATCAGATGCATTGTTATTTCCTTAATAGTTTTTGACATATTCAACGTCAAAATGTGCCCAAGACTTTTGGAACATCCTGTATAACAGCTTCGCCCGAAGAGCCCCATCAGTAACGTCGGGATTGAGAGTGGTCAGCCGGCCAGGATGGCTTAGCCTATCGGGGTCTTGTGTGAATAGTTACCAAACGTTAATGTGTTTTCTGCAGACAAGATTTTCACGATTTTGCGTGGTCTTTTTTCAAACAAAATTTCTCATTTCAAAGGTCCTGGCTATGCCTTAGGTCTATGTACTCCGTTCATGGCTTACACAAATCCAAAGGGGCCTTGCTTTTCCATTAGCTTGGAAGTAGAAAACACATTTCTAATATTAAGCTATTTTCAAGCAAAATATTAAAGATATCTTTCGTGTGGTGCGATTTCACACAGTCACGTTGTTTTTTTGATTGTTCCGTAAAACTTTTTCAAGTTCTCGCTGACTACGCATTATGTAGCATGTTCTTTTCTCCCTAATTGATGTGCCATGGGAAGTGAAAAGAGTCTTTGCTTTTTCCCAAATGTTTGGTTTGATCTCGTAGCTCTATAAAGCTATTATAAAGTAAAATACCAATAATATATTCCATGTGGTGCGATTTCACACAGTGACGTTGTTAATTTTGATTTCCCCTCAAACTTTCTCAAATCCCTGCTGGTTACGTATTATGATTCAAATTCGCTTTTCCTTGCTAAGATATGCTCAAAGAAGTTAAAAGAACCTTTTTATTTCCCAAATTTCGTCCCCATGCAAAAACCAAACTAACCCGAAATGGAGCTCTCACAGTTCAGTTATAGCGATAGCAGGGACCCCATTAATAATGTTAAAGTTAAGAATATCAAATCAGCTGGCTGCGCGGCCCTCACACAATTGCAAAAAAAATTGCTTTAACATTTAGATCATATGTAGATCAATACCAATATTTTGTTCCAAAAGATAAAACAGGATCAGCTTTACCTCTCCTCTTTTTCTTGGGTGATCCCTAAGCGCTTTGCTTGGAGTTGGCTACATATTAAAGTTTTTAGAGACTTCATTTGTCGATGATTTTTTTGAATATTTTGATGGATGGATTAGATAAATAATGCCAAAGAGCCATGCTGTTGAGGAAAAGTAGTCAAAATGTACCAAAGGACTAACTTTGTCTAACAATTGCAAGTTTGTTATAAGTAAAAATGGAACATGATGTACGGCAACCCATTTTTGATCAAACATTATAAACTAATCCTTGGCCCTTAGTAATCGGAGTCACATATTGCTAGAAACAAAATTTCCTAAGCTTTCAAAGGACAGTAATTGTTAGTACCTCATTATAACGTTTCTGTATTAAACTTACCTGTATCTACTCTTTTTACTCAGCAAAACACTTTTTGAGAGGGGCAAAAAGTTACACCACAGATCTTAAAGTTCAGTTTTTTCAGTATAAACACAAATATTTATCAAACATATTATACACCAGGCGTGCCCAACCTTTATTAACATGGGATCTACTTTTACATTTTCCAGTCTCTGGAGATCTACCAATCTGGCAAAGCTGTGAAACAAAACAAACGGAGCCTATGCTGGTGGGCCTATCGGTATATCTCAGTTACACGTACAACTTACATTTACATAATGTAGTGAATAAAAAACATAATGCATAATGCACTAAACCAAAAACATATTTAAATAACATTTATTTCATGGAAATACATTCATTTTTAACGTTAGTGAGACACCTGGCTCTGGGACGATGTAGGAAGTTCTTCTTAGCCAGGGCAGTGGCTGGTGGTTACAAGTCTCAAGCAAGCCAGAAGATTTTGATCTGTCATAACCGTTCTGTTTCTGGATTTTGTTATCTTCATGCGAGAAAGTACAGATTCACACGGGTAGGTTGATTCAAAACAAGCTAATATACAAAAATCAAAACTTTTTATGATGGAATATTTCTCTTCTAGCAGCAGTTCCAAGATCTTCCCTATTCCAGTGGATGCCATGGATTTTATCTCTATGTAATTTTGAAGGGAAGAGTATTTTATTTTCCACTGCAGTTATATTCAGCTGAAAGAGTCCTCCAATTTTGCAGGCAATGTCGTCCACATCTATATCTGTCGCAAATGGGAAAGCACATGTAGATGACAATAGGCTCAAGTGATGCAGTCAATGAAACGCTTGTCAAATTCTGATGACAGGCTTTGCATCTGCTTAATAAAACGTGCACTATTGAACTGTGCAGTGATTTTGCTCTGAAGCACAAGTTCTGAATTTACGTTTTGAAAGTAGCGCGCAGATCATAGCGTTGCAGCTTGGTTGAGAACGGCTGTAGCTTGCGTTTAAATGGGTTTACAGAGCTGATCATGTCAACTATATTTTTCTCTTTTCTCTGCAGCTCTAAATTTAATTCATTTATCAGTGCAGTAAGGTCAGTGAGAAAAGCCAAATCTAGGAGCAACTGTTCATATTCAAGCTGTTCATATTCTGCATCTTTAAACTCTTTTATTTCAGGCAACAGCTCCCTAAATCTTTCCAAAAATCTTTCTCTGCTCAACCACCTCACATCTGTATGGAGCAGCAGGTCTATGTGCTCTACCTCAGCCTCTTCCAAGTGAGCGCGGAAAAGTCTTCTCTGCAGGCTCCTTGCGCGAACTGAGCAAACAATTTTCATGGAAATATTCATCATCTCCTTCTTATTTAATACTTTCCCACATAAAGCCTGTTGATGGTTGAATCAGTGATAATGAATAAAGGTTGGATAAGAGTCATTCTGTTTGCGGAAAGTAATAAACCAATTACTACTGCCCACCAATTACACCGTAATGTAAATAAGCTTGACGAGTGGCAGCTTGGTTTTGTTAGCAAAATTCATGAATGCTTGGAATGTCTTTATCCCGTGTATGTCCTTTAAGAGGCAACATGCAAAGAGCTCCTTTTTTGTAGTCATGTCCTCAAACACCATTCTTATGAAAGTGCACAGTTGCGCCATAACCACAGAGTCTGTTGACTCATCAAATTGAAGTAAATAGCATTCCCACCTACCAATCTCTCTCTCCAACTGAGCTGCAAGGTTTCCATTCTTTCAAATCGCCTTGTCAGCTCATTTCTCGACAACTGAAGGTCTTTGATTGATGAAATAATTTCATCCTTGTTTTTAAAATTCCCTTACAGCCAATCAGCAGCTTTTATAAACGCTTCCTTGACCATTGCTCCATCTTGAAACGATTTCTTATACTTGGCAAGAACGTGGCAAACTCCATATGATGTTATGTTAGCTGCCTTACTTCTCGTGTTTGGCTTCATAAAAACAGACTGTTGTGCAGCTAGTTGTGATTTCTGCTCCTTTAATTTTTTTTCGTTTAGAAAAAACGTTTTTTAAGAAAAATTTTAAAGTTAAAATTTTGCAGATTTAAGTGGCATAATCAGAATCGTCAGTCATTGCATTAACTATCAACTTCAAAAAAGAAATTAATTAAATTAAAGAAACACCCACTGCGCTAGTAGAAAGCTGTTACCAATAGCGTTGCTAATAACAACAGGGTTGCCAGATTGAAAAAAATGTACAAATACATAAGGATTCAACTTTTAGTTCGGCAAACTCTTATACCTGTAAAAATCACCCGCGATCGATTTCCAAGGCTTTGAAGATCGACCGGTAGATCGCGATTGACTGGCTGGGCACCCCTGTTATACACTATCAAAATTGTCTTGAAATAACCTTTAATTTGGTGAATAAAGTTTAAAAATTAGTTGAAAAATGAGGTTACAGATCAGTTTTTTAGTAAACAAATTTTGCCAAAAGACTTCTGTTCATCGTACTAGACATATGATGACATCATAGAGCAAGTTTTAAGCGTGCAAGCGAAAAAGAAGAATGTTTAGAAGGCTTAAAGTGCTTAAATAAAGAATTACTTGTAGCATTGTCAAATAAGATTTAATTGTTGTAAAGTTATTTTATCGAAATCACCTCATTAATATCTCCAGAAACAGCGTTTAATCGCGTTTCTGCGATGAGTAGATTTTGAGAAACCCCAAACAGATTGTGCAATGAAGCATTAATTGTGACGTCATTTTAGACCCCGAACAAATGAAAGCTTTTGCAATGTGGTAAGTCGAAAGCTGGCTTTCGTTTGAGGAAAAATCGATTGTCCTTTGTCAAGTATTGCAAATCTTATTTTTGATTATAACGTCACGAACCTTTTTATAACACTCACCACAGGGTGGCAATCAATTGTACCAAGTTTGATGCTTGTACCTCTAGCAGTTTCAGAGAAGTTAAAACAGACAGATAGAAACACAAACAGACAAAATTGCGCTTTATATTAAATAACTCATTTTTCTCTACCGATATCAACCGTGCAATTCTGATGCAATATTCAAATTAAATGAAATCATTACCAAATAGTGTGTAGCATCAATGCAAGAGACAAATTCAAGGCAGTACAAAAACAATAAGCTACGCTTAATTTTTAAGCACCGAGTAGTGCACAAGTAGCAAAAAGTGTTTGTATTTGCAAAAATCATTTGCATAAACTTTCTAAACCGCTATAGAATTTTTACCTTACTGAGTGAATAAGCGTTGAAATAGCCATAAACATCTCACGTTTATTTGAGTTTATTGTGGAAGGCTGTAAATAGGCACATTCGTTTGAGTAGAACAAACCAATATCACAATTAGAAAAAGTTTTAAGTATAGAGCCATTTGGCAAATTATTCGTTAAGGGCAATTTAATATCAATAGGCTTGTTTTGTGTAACGCATATACTGACTACTATTAGCGATATTGCAGCTTTTTGAAAGCGGTAATAGTTATATTTAAACGTATTTTTCAAAATTATTTTAAATTGCCAAATGTGGTGACTAATAAAGCGTCAAATGTTACCGGTATTTTTCAAGATTGTTCTGACTCAATTACAAAGAATCTTACATTGCCTTTATTGCAAACTATGCAGCTGTACATTAAAGTGCACCAAGCAATTTTGGTAAAAAGTCATGACAATAAGTCTGAGTTGCAAAATTCTCAAACTTTAGTCTAAGTTACTTCTCAAACTTTTTCGAAGAGCTGTGATCAAAACTTTGTGGAGAAGGTGACCAAGTTATGTTTATTTGCTGATATCTTCTTGTACAAACTAAACATCAAGCACATTACATACTTATTCCCGAAATTGGTCACGCTTTACCCTCGAAAAGTACGTTTAACGTTTAAGGAAACAAAGAAAAAAATGAAAAGACAAAACTTTGTGTTTGATTCATGACGGCAAAGAAAGAGAACTGTCAGATGCAGTGGAAAGAAAGATAGACATATTGTGTGAGCAAGAAACTAAACGAAAGAATAGCAAAGCTAGAAACATCGAAAGAGGGTTTAAATTTTTTTTTCCATGAAGTAAATGAGGGAAGAAAATGGAATTGGCATTATTTTGAAGCAACAACTAATCAAAAATGCGGCTGAAAGTAAAGAGGGTTAGGATAAATTCTCAAAATAAAGATAGAAATATAGTAAGTACATATGCTCCATATGCGTGACGCAACTTGGAAGAAAAAGATTTTGGGAGTGAAGTAGATGACGTGATGTAAAGTATATACAAAAAAAGAGTAGTGATTGGAACAAATCTAAATAGACACTTGGTGAAGGAAACAGAGGAAGTGAAGAGGTGATGGGGGATACGGACTCAAGAAGAGAAGTGCAGAAGGGAAAATGACAGTGGACTTTGCAAAAAGAATAGAAGTGGCTATTTTTAATAAATACTTGATAAAGAAGGAAGAGCACAGAGTAACGTGCAAGAGTTGAGGAATAGGCTCACAGATAGACTACATCCTAAACAGAAAAATTTTTTAAAAGAAATCAAAGATTGTAAATTAGTAGTGAAGGAGTGTAGCCAAGCAGCATCGAATGGTGGTTTGTCAATTGAAATTGAAAGTAAAAAGAGATTTCGGATTCTCTCTAAAATCAAATGGTGAAAATTGAAAGAAAACTACTGAATGCAAGTTTGTACGACTGTAAGCTGTACGACAAGTTTGGGCAAAAAAGAGTGCCAACAATGTTGTGCTAAAAAAAAGAAGCATCATGAGACAATGGAATGAATTGCTTGGATAATCTTTTGAACAAAGAAAAAGAGAGAGAATATAGGATAAGGTTGAGAAAGTATCCCGGAAATTAAAGCTAATCACTAAGAAAGAAGTCCAGATTTCCATACAAAAAAATAAAAAATTAAAGTGCAGTGGGTCCTGTTAATATATCAGTTGAAGCATGTAAGTGTTTGGGGTATTTAGCAGTGAACTTGTTAACGAAGAAGTTCGGTGACATGTTTAAAGGTAAAAAGATGCCAGAATAGTGGAGAAAAGCACATAGATGCCAGTATTTAAAAATAAATGTGTTGGGCAAAATTGCAGTAATTGCGAAGGGATAAAGCAAATGATCCACACCATAGAGATCTGTAAACAACATTGTTTTATGCCAGGAAAAAATATTACCGATACAAATGCATTATTTGTTTTGAAAATGCTGATTGCAAAATACAGAAAAGGGTGGAAAGAATTGTGTGCATCCATGGATTTGGAAAAGGCGTATGACACCATTCCAAGAGAAGAGCTGTGGTACTTTTTGTGAAAAGGCGATGCGACGGAGAAGTATGTGAGTGTCATACAAGACATGTATGAAGGCAGCAAAACAATGATTGAATGGACAGTAGAGTTAACAAAATGATATGGTGCGAAGGTTGGACTACATCAAGGATCGGCATTGACCTCGTATCTTTTTGCAATAGTGTTGGATAGGTTAACGACTGAGATCAGAAAGGAGTCTCCTTGGACCATTGCAAAAAAAAACGGGATCAATGCCGATCTTGATGTAGTCCAACCTTCCCATTAAATCATTTTGTTCACCCTACTGTCCATTTTACCATTGCTTTGCTGCTTTTATACATGTCTTAAATCGCACTCGCATACTTCTCCGTCGCTCCAGCTTTTCCAGATGATATTGTCTTATGCAAAAAGACCAAAGAAGAGGTGGAAAAAGGACTTAAAAGCCGGAGAGAAGCATTAGAAAGAAGAGGAAATGAAAGTCAACCGGAGCAAAACAGTATATTTATGTGTTAATAAAAATGAACATGAAGATAAAGTGCAGTTGCAAGGTAGAACTCACTAAGATAACAGAGTTTAGGTATTTGAGATCAACTGTGCAAAGCAAAGGAAAGCACGGATATTAAGTAAAGAAATGAGTCTTAGCTGAAAATATATGCCAAAGAAGACTGTGGTCAGACCACCAATGTTGTATGATTTAAAATCAATCAATCAATCATTTTATTTTTGCTCAAATCAGCATGCATAGAAAATAAATAATTAAATTTGAAGATAGTGGCATGGCCATCGCACCTGCAGAGTAGCAGATAAATAAAAACACACACGAAGAAAAGCATGTACAGTATGTACAAAGTGTCTCAAGATACATTAAAATTAAAAATAAAAAACTGTCATGTTGTAAACCTGACAGGGGAGGCTATCAGGTGCTACACCTTGCTCAAGGGTGACCTGGGAGTAACGACAGCTAAGAGACAGCTCTTTTACGTCTCAAGGAACATAAACCCTGTCGCCGGTTGTAGTTTTAAGTCATACACCTAGGGCTATCATACACCTAGAAACTGTACAAATCACTTAAAGGCAACAAGCAGAGCTGGAAAGGCAAAATTAAAGATGCTTCACTTTTCAATAGGAGTTACTAGGATGAAAAAAATATAAAATAAATGTATACGAGGAACAGCACATGAAAGCACAATGAAAGAGAGGTTAAAGGAAAAAAAATTGAAATAGTTTGGACACGTTTTAAAGAGAAAACAGCTACGTTGGGAGAAAAATAATTAAAATTACTCAATAACAGAACAACGGTAAGACCGAAAAGAAGGTTTATAGATGTAGTAAGGAACAAAGATTAACAAAGCCAACTTTTATAAATCTTTATGTCCAAAAAAAGTCTGTTTCTAGGTAAATAGAAATTAGCCCTACTCATAATTTAACCCACTTATGATTACACAGTGACATTGCTGCCAAATGGAAAGCCCGAATTGTTATAGTTAGGCCAGAACAATCCGAAACAAACCACTTACTTTTATCGCAATCCTGCCCGTACGTGGTGTTAGCAGAGCAGATAGAACAATCCTTCCCTGTAAACCCCTGATTGCATAAACACAGTCCATTTCCTTCCCTGCCTTCTATGCAAATTCCGTTGTTGTTGCAAGGACTGCTGAAAGGACCAGGGCAGCTGTATAACGCAATCGTTCATCAATTAGTGATAACAGTCTTTAAAACAAAATCGTGCTTTTCAAATGGTAATCAACAACAATAACTTGCAATGTTTTCTTGCTTAAACTCAATTGGCTTTGTGGTCGGCGAATTTAAGGTCAGTTTATTTTAAATATTTTCGGCAACTACTTCTGCATTGGTATCAGTCGTTTTTTAATAAATGCTGCAGAATATCAAATAAGTTGATTAAAAGCAAAAGTTACTGTTCTGGTGTTTTGGCTGGTGCTTTCCAGCAACAAATAAAGTAATGTTTAGTAAAATCCAAAAACAAATGCCAATTATTTGTTTAACACCGTAATGCCAAAGTGCGGCTCGCAAATAGTTTCGTAAAAATTATCTACAAGAAAATTTGAGTTTACAATTTTGATCAAAAAAGGTATCAATCTTTACAACGAACAAAGAAGCGATTTGAATAAAAAAAAACAGTCACATGGATAATCTCCAAAACAAAAGAAAAAGAACTTCACCTTATCCTGGAGCTGAAAGTAGCAAAAAACTAACTCTAAATATCTTGATGTCCAAAAAAAGGTCTGCGATCTATTGTGGAGCCGAAAATAACAAAAACATCAATCTGAAAAACGTAATTAAAAAAAAATAGTCCCCACTTTGGCAGCGGTCAATAAACTTTGACTTAGGCGAGTCAACCTACAAAAAATAGTCTTTATGAGACAAGTCAAGACTTCAGATTAGTGAAATAACCAGCACCCTGAAAACTTCAGAAACCCATGGCTTAATGCGTCAATTTAGCAAACTGATAAATTTTTTGTTTTAAAACCTCAGTTATTATTCCAGCTTATATTTTTTATCACAAGAAAAGTTTTATCTACCATGTCTTAACAACTGTCAATGTAAAAACAATCATACAGGAAGCAGATTATTAAATTTCACCTCAAACAATTTGCACCAAAATAACCATCACAGCAACCAGTTGTGCTGATGTTAGTGAGGCAAGAATGCTGGCAACCTCTCAAGAAGGCAATACCTCCGTCTGTCATCGCTTCGTAAGTACACTGCACAAAATAACCCATTAACAAAAATAAAAAACTGTCCAAAACAATATGAAAACGGGTGTTGATCTACATCACCGGCTCACCGATATTGCAATTTGATCACGAGACTTATGAAAGAATAGCTCCCAATTTCTTTTCGCTAATTTTATTTTGTTACGCCCTGAGATCAAAGTGTTGTTGTTGTTGTTGTTGTGGCTGTTACCCGGACCCTTTTGAGGGATGGGGCATGGCGGAAGACCATGGAGCCCAAGAAGCCGGGCAACTCCCCAGAGCCTAGACCAGAGGTCGTAGAGTGATAGAGAGTCGCCAAAAAGTGAGCGGCGCAAAGAGTCCGTAGCTGGACAGTGCATAATGAGATGGATAGATGTCTTGGGACGACTGTCCACAGACGCTGCAGGAAGGGCTCTCGATTCTGCCAATCCTAGAGAGATAAGAACCTAACAGTAAGCTGTGTTCGTTGCAGCGAAGACGAGAGAGAACACAGCGAGCATGACGAGGGAACACAAGTTCCTCGGTGGAAATCGAGGGAACCTGCGTGTCGAAGAATTTCGATGAGACAGTACGCCTCCAGTCCGAGAAAAGACATGAGTGAATACGAGAGATTAGAGAAGAGAGACCACAAGGGATTGCAGAGGGTGCAAGTAGCGCTCCCCATCTGGCCAGCTCATTAACCGCGTCGTTCCCGGGAGAAACGAGTGTCCGAGGATCCATTGTAGCCTGATAGTACAGGAGAAAGAGAGGACAGTTCCTGCCAGATCTGCCACAGGGTTTCAGGTAAGGGGAAAGACGGAGGAGAGGACCAAGTGGCGAGGACAGAACGAGAGTCAGATAGGAGAAGAGAAGAGAAATGGCAGACTGGTTGGTGCTGCCGAGTCCAGCAAAGAGCGTGCTGAATGGCCCAGGCTTCAGCGATAAAACCTGAACATAATGGGCCTGCCGAAAAGGAAAGAGGGGCCTCAGTGCCACAGAGAGAGTAGTTGGCAAATACGCCAGAGCCGCTCTTGCCAAAAGGAAAAGGAACAGAACCGTCTGTTCAGAGCACCAGATCGTGAGGGGGAGAGAGTCAAGGTGGGCGAGAGCCGCACCTTGGCGAGAGAGAGGAAGATCAGAGCGAGAGCATGGGAAGAAAAAGGGTGGACTACACAGTGATGGAAAGCATATTTCAAGGAGGGAGGGAGGGCAAGCAAGAAGAGCCTTCATAGGAGATGTAAAAGTAAGCATGAGCGGGTGAGTAGACGCAAAGGCTCTCCAGGACGATCTGCAGAGTTTGGTTTCACTCCAAGTCTGGCCAAACCTGAAATGGGAAAGGAGGTTGGGAGACGAAGAGCTCGCTCATAAAATGAATGAGTGAAATGAGTCAGAGTGATGCGAAGGGGAGGTAGAGAAGCCTCGGAGAGAAGAAGAGGGATAGGGGAGGACGAGAGGCAGTCGGTGATGGCGCGATTAGCCGCTCGGTGGAGGCGTTTCGATTTGGTGATATTGGTAACGCTTAAGAAAGGAAACCATCTGGGCGAAGCATATGTGAGAAGGGGCCGAAGAAAAACTTTACACAGAACAGAGAGGGACTCCTTACAGGGGCCCCATGAGGAAACAGAGATACAGCGTAAGGGCTTGAGACGTGGGAAAAACTTGGCCTTCAGCGAAGATATATGTTTAGAAAAGGAAAAAGGGCGCTTGAAGGTGACCCCAAAAAAAGTTGGAGTGGGATTGAAACGGAGGCGGGAGCTGAGTAAGAGGAGGTTGGGCTGGAGATGAGCTTGATGGGGATCCACTGAAAAGAAGGAGGCCTAACATTTTCTCAGATTGAGAGGAAGACACAAGTACTCAGACCAGTGCTCCAATCGAAACAGAGCTTCTTGTGTGGCCTCCATCGCAGTGGGGACTGAGGGAGAGGAGGACCAAATGGCCAGATCGTCAGCGTAAAGAGAGCAGCTGACGGAAGAAGGCAGAGAGACCGGAAAATCAGTGATGAAGAGAGAGAAAAGTACAGGGCCAAGAATGGATCCTTGCGGAACATCTCGACGGTGTCGAAAGAACGACTTTTGTGATTTTGATAAACCACGCAAGATCGTCCATCAGAAAGAAAAGATTGAGTCCAACGAGCAAAACAAGGAGACCAGCCGAAATGAGTTTATGGAAAAGGATGGGATGCCAGACAGAGTCAAAAGCTTTAGAGAACTCGATAGTAGACAGAATCGTCCGAGAGTCCGGTTCGGGTTTGTTAAACCCATCCGAAATGGACTGAGAAAGGAACAGAATATGATCTAGAGTAGACCGTCCAGAGCGGAAACCGGCCTAGCGGGGAGAGAGAATAGAATTAGATTCCAGAAAGAAGAGTAGACGCGATAGAATGATGCGTTCAAAAGGCTTTGATACACAGGACGTGAGAGGGATAGGCTGGAAGGAAGCAGGAAAGTTGAGAGGCTTTTCCCATCTTGTGGATAGGAATAATAAAAAATACCTTCCAGATGGAAGGAAAGGAATGCAAAGTCCAGGAAAGATTGAAGATGTGAAGAAGAAAATCAATGCCAGAGCGAGGAAGGTACTTTAGCATAGGATAGGCAACTTTGTCTAGAATGGAAGATTTGGCCACATTCAGTGCCAGAGAGGTAAAGAAAGCAGCAGCAGAGGAAAGGGAAAGAAACGAGTATTCCTCTGCAAAAGAACAGTGACAGCCAAAGTAGGAGGCAAAGTCATTCCAGCGAGCTTTCAAAAAGTTGAAGGAAATACGACGCTTGTTGGGGCAAAAGACCGGGGAGAGAGGGACAGATAGAAGAATTGGTAGATGATCAGAACCCAGGTGCTGAAGCACCTCCCAGGAGCAGGAAAGGGCGAGATAGGAGAAAGCAAAAAAAATGTCAGAAGAGAAGCGACTGCCAGAGGAGCGATGTAGAAGAGTGGGAATGTAAAGGTCATTGGGAGTTGGAGGTCGGAAGAGATGACCCAGTCGAATACTTCCTCCCCACAGGGGTCGGAAGTACCTCTTGAGTTCCAAACGGGGTAATGGCAATTGCAGCCCCCCAGAATGAAGAGATTGCTGGAGGAGGGAAGATTGGAGGGAGAAAAGAAATCGGTTCTGCCACACGTCAGAGAAAAGCAAATAGGGGGAGCGTACACATTAAGACAGTGGTTCCCAAACTGTGGTACGCGTACCACTAGTGGTACGCGAGAGCCTTTGAGGTGGTTCGCGAGCAACTTACTTAAGTTGATGAGCTACAACAAATATTTAAAATTGAAAATTCTTTAAAATTATGTTGTCATAATTGTTTTTATTTGGGCTTTACACGCCAATAGAAAGGCCAATTGTCTAATAAATAAAATGAACATAAAGTTGGTTTTAGATGTGAGGTCAACTGCTGGTTGCAATGAAATTGTAGCTTATTTATTCATCTTGCGTTTGTTTAAAATTAATTTTTATATTGTTAGAAATAACCAAAGTGATATAAAATATTCGGCTGAAAATATATAAAAGCTAAATTATAATATGTTTAAAACTAATTAATATTTAGCTGAACATATAAAATATTTTTCTAAATGCCGAAGCGAAAGTGGTGTCCAACACACATAAAGAATCTGTTCATAGCCAATGAGCATGGGGTAGAGTCTCTGCCACAATGTGTAACTTGTATGAAGACACTTTCTAATTCAGCTATGAAACCCAGCTTCTTCAAGCTTCACCTTATAGCGAATCATGTTAAAGAGAAAGAACAAGACGAGAGTTACTTCCAGCGACTTGGAGAGAAAGCAAAAAGACAACGCCTAGACAAGAGTGACGTGATTTACCAGAAAAAGAAGGGTGTTGTCAAAGCATCGTTTGAAGTTGCTCTCCTAGTTGCTAAAAGCATGAAAGCACTTGCCATTGGCGAGTCTCTGGTAATGCCAGCAGTAAAGATTTTAATTAAGAACGTAATTGGAGTGGAGGCGGCTGCGAAGCTCGAAACTGTGTCCTTCTCTAATAACAAGGTTAAAAATCCAATAGAGGAGATGCCCATCGATATTGCTGATCAAGTAATTTCGAGTGTGAAAGACCCAAAGCATGAGTTTTCTATGCAACTGGACGAGTCGACGGACATAAACAATGCTCAATTACTCGTCTATACTCGCTATACTACTCAAAACTATGATGCAGAAACTAAGTTGTTGATGAGCAAGGAACTTTCCAGCACAACAAAAGGAAAGGATGTTTTTGAGGTTTTGTACAATTTTTTCAAACAGTATGGAATAGACTGGAAAAAGTTGATTGGCTGTATAACCGACGGGGCTCCCTCCATGCTGGGATTACAACTTTACAACTTACGTGGAAACAGTTTTATCGAACGCAACCATTATTTATTGCTTCATACATAAATTTGCCCTTTGTGCGAAGATGCTTCCTGAGGAAATGCTATTAGCCTATGTTTGAAGCGAGTTATCAAACTGGTAAATTTTGTAAACACATCTGCCATAAATACCCTGTTGTTTTAGCGACTTTGCGAAGATTTTGGCTCCAAACATCTGTCCTCTCTATTACACGGAAGTGCGCTGGCTCTCCAGAAGTAATGCGACAAAGCGTCTTTTAAGGAGTTTCTTGCAAGATTGGCTTATTTATCCGACATTTTTGAGGTTCTAAACAACTTCAATATGTTATTCCAAGGTTCCAACAGAACTTTATCTGATTCTATTTCATGGCTGGAAGCGTTCCTCCGTAAACTGACCCTCTGGATAGAGAACGTGAAGAATAAGAAGTACGCAATGTTAAACTCCTCACCTCGGTTGAGGACAAACCTAATGACGAATTTTCTGAAGAAATTGTCCGCCATCTTTCGCAACTAAAAAAGTAGTTGATGCATAACTTTCCTAGCGTTACATCATGCACTTATTCCATCAACCTATACTTTATTGATCCAGCCGATCTGCGTGTGGGGACTGGAAAACAAGAAGAGCTAATAAACCTATACACTGATGAGGTGGCAAAGATTAAGCATAAAGAATGCGGCTGTTAAATAAATTTATGGTTGAGTATGGAGTCATCGTACCCAAACCTAGCCACTCACGCTGTTCCACAATTATTGATTTTTCCGTCAACGTGTGGGTGCAACCAGGGGTTCTCAGCTTTGAATGAGCATAAAATCAAAAATCCGGAACCACCTTGCTTCGCCTGGCCATGATTTTAGATGCGCTGTAAGCAAAGTTATTCCTCGAATTGACCAATTAGCCGAGAAAAAACAACTACATCCTTCTCATTAAAACTATTGTGTTTTCAGTGATTTTTTAGTTTTTTTTCAACTCTGGGCTGATGCTAGTTAAATAAAACATTGTTACTGCATATTTCTGAGCTATTCAATTATCCAAATGTTGGTAGTACGCAAACACAGTACGAAACCTTTTAATGGTACGCGAGTTGAAAAAGTTTGGGAAACACTGCATTAAGAAATGAGAGCGAGGAGGAGTTGTTAAGAGAGATGTTGACCCCTACACGATCAAAGTAGGATCGAGCGAGGTAAGAGGGGAGGTAGGAAGTTCAGAGAACAATAGACCCTGCCTGACGAAAATCATAACACCGCCGCTAGCGTACGTGGCATCACGAGAGAGAATGCCAGACTGGGGGTGGGTGCGATCAGAACGCAGAGCAGAGAATCCAGGAATCTGAAAAGAAAAAGATGAGTTAAGATTGGATTCCTGTATACAGATAAAGTCAACTGGATGGGATGAAAGAAAGTGCAGCAGTTCAGGGTTTCTGGCTTGAAGACCGCCAGCATTCCATTGGAGAACCCTGAGGGAGTCAGGGGAGAGAGACAGCCAGGAGCAGGGAGCGATAATGAGGAAGCAGAGGGAGAAGATACAAAATGGGCCGACGGGGGAAAAAGGTTTGGAGACAAGGGTGAGGCGAGAGTGTAGCATTAGCAGAGGGGGCAAGATTGTACAGTGGAGGTATACAAACCAGAGAAGTCCAAGGAGGAAATCACAGTGTTACAAGTAGGGACACAGCAGGGGGGCAGCTTCCGAAGTGAGAGCTGTCAAGAGCTCTGAATTTGGAGAGGGAGAGTCGTGAGCGCCTTTGATGGATCCATTTGGAGCAGGTGCAGCATTGCACTGACCTGCCCCACCAAGGCACATTTCCAGCGCACATTGAGCAGGGATAGATGGGGCCAGGGTTGGGATGAACGTTACCGCTCATCAAGAGAAGGAGAAGAATGAGGAGACGAAGACGAGCAAAAGAAGAGAGAAGACAGGCGACCGATTTTAAAAAAGCTGTGTGCTGCCGTACTGCGGTCGTTCAGAGGGCAGTACGGCGAAAAAATGAAGGGGAGTGCCCGGGGTAACTGGGACCCTTAGGAAGGCCAGTAGCCATCTCAACTCAACCCAAACGGGGTCGGGAATGGCACCACCACGTTGAGGCGGCTGTTGATTGATGCAGTAGGGTCAAAGTCGCCACCTTATTTTGTAGTTTGTTGCTTTGCCTTGCCATTATATTGGTGCAACCATTTGAGAACCAAGTGAACCGCTTTCGACATGAAAGTTGACGATTGTCAATGAAAGTAAAGCTTTTGTGTGAAAACGAAAAGTTTTATCTATGTGAGTTAGTATTGTATAGTCACGGGGCACGTTTATTACAGTTTGTTATAGGCTACATTGTTGCCACGTGATTCACTTGGCGGTTTGCTTAACACAAGAAACTAGCCTACCCGCTTCACGCACTTTGTTAAGATTGTTCTGCTTGGGCTCCTTAATAGCCAGGTCAATTCAAAGATTTCATTCACCCCATTGATTATTTATGAATTGCACTTTATATGCTAAGAAACCTCGTTATTCCTTTGTGACGCACTGACTTCATAGCAATATTGAATAACATATAACCTCCGAGTGATTGGAAGAAATGTTATGCGTTTTTCACTAAGCCCATAGTTCAAATTAAAGGGTCCAGCTTGAAGAAAAATCCGCCACAGTAATTGCATCACGTTGCATCAAGCACTTACGGATGAGGATCGCTTTCCTGAAGTCAAATCGTCACCATTATGACACAAATTGCTTCTTCTTCCACAAGCACCGCATGGACCAGGAACCTCAACGCTTGTTACCTTCTCACAAAAGTTGTTAATCAACTTATCCAGCGATTTAGGAAAAAGAACTTTATCAATCATGTAAATGTAATTTCCACCATGAACCGGGATCTCAGACACGGTCACCTGAATTGAAAAAGTATTAAAATAACATAAATTTAGCAGCATAATAAACTCACATTATCTTAAAAGCAAAATAGTTTTTGTGCCAGAGCAAAGAAGGATGAAAAGATTTTAAAAATTTCGTTAAGCTCCCTGAAAACACACTTGATGTGATTTGAAATAAATTGCAGTGAAAAATGTAAACAAAAAAACATGAATTATGTTATATACAGTGGATTGACTGCAATCACGAAGCGTCAAGACGGGAGGACCGATGCTCTTATTTTAGAGAGTAACATTCCAGCAACACGCTTTTGAAAAAATTAGCAAGGAAATGCTTTTTAATTAGCGTTTGCTGAAAGCTTTTTTTAAAACTTTTGTATTAACTCTTTTGATGTGGCGTCGGGTCACTGACTGCAACTCGATGCAAGCCAAACACTTTTCTCACAAGTCAATTATTTCTTGAAAAGTTCTTACATAAGCTAATTAATCTGTAATAACATTATAAGTCCGAGTACCTTTTTACAAAAACAGCATAGTCATCCAATTTTGCTAAATTTTAGGCTTTCAAAAACTGCACAAATTTATGCAAAAAATTAACTCCGCACACTAATGGCTGATGTACTTTTCTTCCCACCGACACACTACACCCTTCGCAAATATAAAGCTACTCACTCTCGCAAGTTCCTTTCCGATGTAAATTGCACCAGATTCTGAAATATTTATCGGCAGCGATTCAAAACTCGTATCAACTGACAAACTAAATACAAGGTCGATTGTGGTGATAGGATGAAGCAGGAAGTGGTGTCGTAAAATGATGTCCAAATGTCCAAGGCCCTATACCATCACAATCAAACAATGTAAGTTTTTTACCAAATTTTGAAAGTTACAGGATGGTCCAAAAATGTACCCAATTTGAAACTTACTTCATTGATTTAATTTCAAGTAATTTTTCTAATTTTTATAAAATGGTGTCTCGCGTAGTTACCATCTGTTGTGCTATCACTGTTTTCAAAATATCAGCAATACCAGCCGGCTCTGCCGCGTCGCTCGCAGGGCCCCCATCAATAATGTCAAGGTTACAAACGCCCGTTCAGCCGGCTTTAGCCAATTGATAGTTGTGAAAACAGAAATAAAACGTTTATATTTTTTGACATAGCCACATCTCGTTCCAAAATAAAGCTCTCGTTTTTTAATCGAAATCGATTAAAAGAGCATTATTGGAGATTGCGCATAGCTACTACATATCTCCCAATTTTTTCGGGCCCGGCTACGTCTTATTTACCCTGTTTTTACCACAGGCCTTCTCAAACTCAACAAACTTTTATCTGTTAAACTGAGCAAGTGCTTAAAAGCATGTCAAAGTTTTGTAAGGGCGCCAAGATAATTATTGATTTGTCTTTTCAGGAATAAGATATTAAATGTTAGGACACTTCTTACAAATTTTTAGTAAGATTAGACGTATGTATATTAGCTAACGCCTTTGGCTGCGTGCATGCTGGCTGGTCCTGGCATAAACGTAGCCATGCAAAGAACAAACTAACCCGAAATGATCCACTTAAACTTAAATTATTACTGTTACAAGGCCCCCATCAGTAATGCCGAAGTTAAGAATATCACATCAGCCGGCAGCGCCCGGTTCGCCCAATTGCAAAGAAGACTGTATCGACATTTAGATGATATGTGGTTCGACGCTAATATTTTGTTGCAAAAGGTAAAACAGGACCATTTTATCCTTCTAATTTTGTGAGGCATTACTAATTTTTTGCTTGGAGTGGGCCACTTAATAAAATTTGAAGAGATTTCATTATTAAATAAATCTTGTTGAGAATTTTGATAGATAACGTCAAAGAACCATGCTTTCGAGGAAGAATAGTGAAAATGTACCACAGGACTTTGTTTTTCTAGAAATTGCAATTTTGTGAAGCCCGGAAACCAAAATTTTGAGTGTTTTTGACCGGTAGCCTACATTTCAAAGTATTTAAAGACTTCATTATTTGATGAATCTTTTTGAAGATTTATACACAAAATGCAAAAAAAAACATGTTTTCGAGGGAAAATGGTCAAAATACAGGGTGGGCCGTAAGTTGCGCACCAAAACATTTAAGACAATTTTGATTATATAAACGTTATTTTATTTAAAACAAGCTTATCTAAGGAACTGATGACACGTTATACACGCTGATACAATCACAAATGCTCAAAATGATCATAAATGCTAACTCAACTCGCTCGTTTATTGTTAAAGGCATATCTAAAAATTAAAGGAAAAAATTTTAAATGCAAATCATGCCTAAAAAAACTTTGATTATGATTAAATTTGACAGATATAATGACTGATACATTCAAACAATGGTAAATTACTCTATGAAAGAACATTTATTATACATCAAAAGAAAAGAAAAGATATTCTACCCCATTAATTTTACATTGTTTCACATCACACTCCACGTAATTTCTTAATGCGCGACTTACGGCCCACCCTGTATACCAAAGACCCAACTTTGTCTAAAAATTGCAAGTTGCTTAATTGTGGTAGAAAAATTGTTCATCTAAAAATGGAAAATGATGTATGGCAACCGGTTTTTGATCAGCCGTTATAAACTAATTCTTAGCCCTGACTCATCAGAGTTACATTTTGCTGTACTTAAAGGTGTCCTCGCCGCTATTTCCCAGGACAACAACTGATATTCAAACGAACAAATTTTTCATAGTATCCTTATTCACCAGACTTAAACATACTAAATTTTTTCTTTGAGATTACTTGAAGAAACGAATTTATTTTGATTTCTCAAAACACTGGACTCACTAAAGGCAAACTTTTTTGGCGCGATATCACAGAATTCTTGCTGAGATGATACAAAGAGTTGTAATAAATATGAATATAAAGATTACAGTAGTAATCCAGCAGCGAACAGAATGAGTTGAATATCGGTTTATTGAGTTTTGCAACTAAGCAACTTGAAAGCAATTCTGTAACTGAAAAATTTCAAAGGTCAGGTTAAAAACTAATTTGGCTCAAGTTTATGGTGGGGCATATGCAACATTTTAGTTATAAAATTCATTTGGTAGCCTACCGCCATTACATCTCATAATATAGCAAAAATATATTGGGTACATTTTTTAGCTATCCTGTACAATAAGTCATGTGGTTGCATTACAACATTGCAATATAATTAATCGTGCACAAAAAAAATTGAAGGTAGGATTAATGTTGTTTTTGCCTATGACTTTAATAAAACTAGTTTAATTTATGACTACAAAATAACATGCATACGTCATGACTGCTGAGGAACTTCCTTTCATCTTCGGAAAGAACAGAAAAAGCTTTGTCTGATGGAAGAAGCAACGTGTAGTTCCTATTTCTTTGCCAATTTCTGGTTATAAAAGATTTCATCCAGAGTGAATAAAAGTAAGAAGCTGAAGACATTGATTTCAAGGCTTGCAGCAGAGTTAAGTTAGTTGAGTCATTGTCCTACACACACGAGAATTTGATGAACGACCACATGGAGCAACCTACTAATTTAGTCCTGCACAAGCCATAATGAAGTTTCTATGACGATCACAATTAAACGTTTGCGCGTTCAATCAATTATCATACCACTGCATGAATGAAAACTCACAACGTGTTGAGGTGTCATCAAACTGAATTGTGTACATCGCAATTTTCTCAAATCACGCTTTAATACATATTAAGAAAAACACGTGACGTGATAAAGCTTTATTTATTTATCTGTAAAAAATGCAAAGGGTTTAATATGTTTCAACTTAAGACCATAACATTTCGGAAACACGGTAATTTTGAATTTGAATAATGCAATGCAATGCTTTAAGTTATTCAGTTTGATATCTGTCAAAAAAGATTAATCGAACAATTTTTGTTTAACTAAAGTTGGGGGTTATCAATTTAAAGCTTTATCAAATTATTGCACCTTTGGAGCAACGCTTGTTTCGATGATTTTGTTTGTAAATGTTTTTACTGTTTTAATTGTTCTCTTTTCATTGCTAATCTTAACTTTTTAATTAGACCTGTCGTTTCATTTTTTATTAAGACCTAGGCAACCAAATGAACAGTGATTTCATTGGCTGTTTTTCACATTTGTTTAAGCCAGTAGTCGGCAAACTTTTTTTCCTTTTTCCATCACGAATACTGTTACGGATGCCGCTACCCCAAAGTTGTACAATCTATTCCTGTCATATTTTGGGAATGGGAAAAGTTTGCAGTTACGCCGGAATTATATTTTGTTACCATGATCAAAAGACAACAATCTCTAATTCATAAAAATGAAAACTAAAAAACGTTTCTTTGGAAAGACAATTAAGTTGTAAAATCCTCGAAAGAAACAGTCAAAGAATGAAATTTCATTTTCTTAAAATATCGTTCGATCACGTTGAAGCTCAATGCGAATAATGGTGTTGATTTATTTTGTCAAAAATCCTCTGAAAACTGGATTCTTTGTCTGTTGAAGCTACTTGAATATAATCTTCAGGATCCAAATGATTGCAATATTTTGATTTTAAGTTTGAGGAAGCAGAAAAACCTTGCTCACACAGATAAGTTGTTGGAAAAACTGTCAGGAGCTTGGTGATTTCCGGCTGCATAATCTTGAATGCTCTGATAGCCCCATACATTCAAAAGGATTGCAAGCACTGTTCATATTCAAATGCAAATCGTGCTTCGTTATTACAGCGCAAATCCAACAAATCCTCCGCCAAGCCTTTCGGCTTCTCTGGCACTTTGCTGACGTCGCATAGGAAAGGATTTACTATCCAGCTCACAGCTTGGGTGTCAAGATCAGGAAAGTACCGACAAAAGCACTCTTGGAGTTCAACAAGATGGCGTGTTACAACGCCTTTTATTGCTCCATTGAAACCAACTTTATCGAAATCTTCCAAAAATTCTCTATAGTTGGAGAAAGCAGATATTTTGTTCTGTTCCGCTTTTTGGTACCAGCAAGTAAGTTTTGATGAAAATGTAGAGATCTTTTCTGTTGCTGAGATTATGTCGATATACTTTTTTTTGCAGTTGCTTGTTTAATGAATTCATATGTTCAAAGATCTCAACCATGCATGCCAGTTAAGCCACCCACGTGGAATTGCGGAATCTTTCTGGTATGGATTGTCTTTTCTTTTTTGAAACATCTCAAATTCATTTTTTAGATTCCACACTCAATTAAGAACATTGCCACGTGAAAGCCACCGAATGTTAGAGTAAAATAACACCTTGGAATAGGGAGAATCAGTGTCTTCACAAAGTTCACGAAACAGTCGCATATTAAGAACGTTACATTTTACAAAATTAACATCTGTTTCGAATAAGAGGAAACTTTTCTTCCAAGTCTTGATAAACCAAACAAAAATCCAGAATAATATTTAATTGAATATAATTAAATTAGCATAAGAAAATTTACATAACAGAATTCTCCGAAGCTTTTCGTCCTCTTTCGGGGACTTTATCAGAGCTAAATAAAGCTTTAAGTCCAAAATTAAATTTAATATGATATTAAGATACTGGACACTAATAATGCAATTAACAACATTTTAGCACTGTACCTCTCAAGGAAATACGTGCAGAAGCGACTTCGCTCCTTGTGAATGACCGAGCTTTATGTTTAGGGATGGCTTAAGGCGTTTAATTAGCAGCGCTTCCATTAGCTCGGTTTCAGTGTTGAAACGGCACTTTTCAATAATGCAAAGTGTTGCTCTGCTGTTATTGTTTCTCTGCAGGCTTTGCACTGATCGCGATGAGATTTGATAGCGGAGTTAGATGAACTTAAGTTATTGGAAAGATCGTTTTCAATTCTGACGAATAGTTGTCTAGTCGTCATACCGATGTATGACGTGTTTTTGTTACAAGAACAGGCATATTTCAAGACAACATTCAAGAAGAAAAGAGCGGGTAGAAGAAATTTTAGGTTGAAATACAAGATTATTTTGAAAGTTTCATCGGCTATTTATATACCAATGCCCAGTCTGTCGCGAAACAATGTAGCAATGTATTTACCAAATTTGATGGATAGGGTACCAATACACGGTAGGATTAAATAAGGATTTAAGTTAGGGGTATTGTCGGCAAAGTCAGCAGGGAATTGGCGATTCTGATGGTTAAATTTATTCTTAAACCTGGCTATTACATTTAGGATGAAAGATATTGGGTAGCCCTTCCGTTTAAATAAAGATAATAAAGTTAAATTCGGTTTTCAGTGACAAATCATTTGAAGAATATAAATAAACACAATGTAACAAGCAAGTAATAAGGTCTCGTTTCCAGGACAAAGGTGCTATGCTGTTAAAATGTAAGAGTACACCGGTAAAAGTTGGTTTGCGATATACACTGATATTGAATTCTCCGTCGCAAATCATTAGTTCGACATCAAAAAATGGTGATGAGGTGCCTGAGGCCTTCTCACATGTGAAACGAAGGTTAGGGTGCTGGCTGTTAAGCAATTTAAGACCAATTGAACATCGGTTGAGAAATTGAAGATGGAAAACATAACGTACATAAAAGGATGGATAAAACGAAAGATGTTGATCGAAAATTTTCTTTTCAGTCATTCCAATAAACCAATTGGCTGATATAGGGCCTAAAGGGCTAACCATAACTACTCCATCAATTTACAAAAATAGTTTACCGTTATAGATGAACATACCTTTGATACTAAGTTTTAAAATTTTTTTAAAGATATTTTGCGTAATTGGTTTCTTGAATTGTAGAAAAGATGACTCAGGAGCGACATCACATGAGAATAATTTTTTGCAATATCATCTATTATAAGGTCCACTGGGACGTTGGTGAAGGGTCTAGTGACATCGAAACTAACTAATTTTGCATCATTCATAGGTTTAAGTTTTTTAATCTTGTCAATAAAACGCGAAGTTAAAGGCAAGGAATAACTATCAGTGATATAAAGTTTAAGAATCGGGCCATTTTGCAAGATTATGTTCAGGCGTATTAACCATGGAAGTGACTGGTCTGAGGGACATCCGGTTTTATGAATTTTGGCTTTACCATAAAGTCGGCCAGGCACACTGCCTAAAGGAAACAGTTTTAAACAAGTGACAGAATCAACGGTTGGTTTAATATACGTTGTAAAGTAATATTTAGTACTGTTAGCTTTTTTGATCCAAGAAGCATACTTGCATTCTTCGAGTGAATTATTATCAAGATTAAAGTTGATTTCTTTAAATTTATTTGGTTCATTAACTATTGAGTCTAAGTTTTCACAGTAACACTCAGAATTTAATAGAGCTACGCCATTATCTTTATCAAATTGGCAAATTTTAATTGTTTGATTCCGGGAAAATATTGAAAGGCAGTCAATCATATTAGATTTAATTTTGGACTTAAAGATTTATTTATTTAGCCCTGATGACGTTCCCGAGAGGGGATGAAAAGCTTCGGAGAATTCTGTTATGCAAATTTTTCTTATGCTAATTTAATTATGTTCAAGCATTATTCTGGACTTCTGTTTGGTTTGTCAAAACTTGAAATAACTATCGTTAGATCACAACATTCATGACTTCTTTAAGTTCTGGTTCCAGTTGCTTCACTACTATCGCTTGTTGATGTACCATGCCGTGAGTTACTTGTGTATTGGAATTCTCTTTTTCTGCTAAGTGGTAAAACCATTGACACGTTCAAGCATTGATGGAGCACCACCTCCTGACACCCCATTTCTCCACTCCAAATTTTAAAAGATTGATTTAAGATTTTAAAAGATTTTAAAATTTTAAAAGATTGATTGATTTAGATTTAAAAAAAGCATTTACCTTCTGGAACACATCGATCTTTCGAGTGTATAACCCGAGAGGAGCACAAAACAGTATTTCTTCTTTGATTCTATCCACGCCTCAATATCGCACATACACCTTCAGCTTGGAGTGATTACTTACGTCCGTAGTCTCATCGAGTTGCAAAGCAATGGAAGCAATCACTTGTTCTCGCACATTCTGTCCAAGATTGGAAATTCGGTGTTTTATTGTTTTGGCAGATGAAGAAACAGAATCTAATCGCTTGAAATATTCAGGCCCACACATGATTTCCACCATTTTTACCGCAGCTGGCTTAATCATTTCCTCACCAATGGTGTGCGGTATCTTCTTTCTGCCGATTAACAAGGCGACTTCCAGACTGGCACGAGCTGCTGTTTGTTGATCAAACGTCACATTTCACATATTCTTTAATCTCTGCTTCTTTACGCCTGCTTCCAAATGCTCAAAATACATCGAAGATTTTGATGAAAGATAAAAATGAAATTTGTCAAGGTGGTTTTTAGCTGGTTTTTCTTGAAAGATTCGATGGTTAATACTCTTTGGCATACCGCGCATTGCGATTTCTGCTCTCCTTGATCGCAAATCTCAGTAAAACCCGTATTTTAAGAATTCAGCTTTATAAGCTCTTTCCTTGTTCGACAACATTCCGATGGTACAAATATAATAACTAACTTAAATTGTGACTGCCTACAGAAGCAGTAGGTTACTACGGTACCGGCTGATCACACAACATAGCAACTATGAAAAGAGAACACGAAATAATAAAAAATTTGACTTACATAAATAAAACAGGTAGTGGCGTCATTAAATGACAAGAAATACTGCACACTAATAGCAGGCTAACAACTTTCAGTACATTAGTGCAGATAATTTAAGCATCAAGTTTTGCCAGGGCTGTAAACATATTTGAACTGCCTTGTTTTTTTTCAGTGAGCGTAAGCTGCGTATTACAATCAATTCAGAAATATCTTTCTAATCCTACACACAATTATCAGCCTAACAATCCTGTGATGACAACCGACCCCATCAAACTATGCTGCTCGAAAAAGCACTTTACGGTAAATTCTTTTGCTCGTGGTAAAACGGGACTGTGCCAGCAGTAACGGCTACTCCAAAGCAGGTGTGAACACAGCAATGTTCTAGCGAAACCGGCAAGGAATTATGCAAAAATTGTTTTATAAAATATCTCTTTCTCTAGCACATATAAGGCAATGAACTCACCGCTGTCCATCAAGCTGGGCTATACAATTGCCGTGGCTAGACAGCATTACAATCTACTCAACTAGGCCAACAATGCTTTTATCAACGACCATTTCATCATGCTCTTGCAAATATAAACTCAAACGTTTTTGTTTAGCTCTTTTTAAGAGTTTTCGCCAGAATGGCAGCTTAACAATGCGGCAAAGAATTTATACTGTACGAGGCGATTTAAATGCGTCCTGATTGATAGACCAAATCAAAAGGTTTCGAGAAGTCCAAATTATAAATCAGCTAAATTCAAAGTGTGAACAAATTCCTTTTGACAACAAAGTTCAGGTTTTAAGGTTTTAACATAAGTTATTTGCAAGTGGAAAGATGAAAGTGCGATCTTCCATTAGCCAATATTGAAAATTGTTTGTCATCGTAGTGAATTGCGCAGTATTTATTTTCTAGGAGATATTGTCCGATTGCAGAGTAGCATGATGATGAAAGTTGACATGCTGACTTGCAACTGCGTTTGATGGAAAGTCACTCTGGTTGTAGCTACTTGTGAATGGACGATAAACATGGAGAAGACAAGTTTACTTCTTATTAATTCCGGTACATGTTCTTTAATTCGATCCACAAATTTAATCGGCACACTTGTACTCAGAGCCCTTATCATCTGCTCATCTTCAAAATTATCCCATGAATTGAAATCAATTCGTTCTATCCTCAGCTTTAACGGCTATCCTGATTGTTCAATTCATGGGATAATTTTGAAGGTGAGCAGATGATAAGGGCTCTGAGTACAAGCGTGCCGATTAAATTGGTTTTTCTACTTTTTGGTCCGAATGAATCCCAACGAAAATATTGTCCTGTAAATGTTGGATTTCTTTTGAAAAGATTTGGTCTACATTTACAGCACAATATATTCGTTGGGATTGATTCGGACCAAAAAGTAGAAAAACAATTCAATCGGTTCCAACAGCTATTCTGATGGTGTTATGGACTTGAGAATGCAAAAGAAGCTCCGACAATTTAAACTGTTACCTAAAAAAGGTCCACAGGGATGCCCAGTCTACCTATAACTACCTTGGATTGGCAATATTTCACTAAAATTTGAAGAGCAATTCAAGCATGCCATCAACATGTGGTATGTGGAGTGAAACCTTGTGTCATTTTCTCTACGAAGAAAATGCTTCCTGCAATTCAGAAAGATGCTGCGCCACCATTCAAAAAAGCATGGTCGTATACCAATGCGTGTGCCGCTGTGATTGTCGGTACTTAGGCCGCACATCTCAATGATTGCTGGATCGAATTAAAGAACATGTACCGGAATTAATAAGAAGTAAACTTGTCTTCTCCATGTTTATCGTCCATTCACAAGTAGCTACAACCAGAGTGACTTTCCATCAAACGCAGTTGCAAGTCAGCATGTCAACTTTCATCATCATGCTACTCTGCAATCGGACAATATCTCCTAGAAAATAAATACTGCGCAATTCACTACGATGACAAACAATTTTCAATATTGGCTAATGGAAGATCGCACTTTCATCTTTCCACTTGCAAATAACTTATGTTAAAACCTTAAAACCTGAACTTTGTTGTCAAAAGGAATTTGTTCACACTTTGAATTTAGCTGATTTATAATTTGGACTTCTCGAAACCTTTTGATTTGGTCTATCAATCAGGACGCATTTAAATCGCCTCGTACAGTATAAATTCTTTGCCGCATTGTTAAGCTGCCATTCTGGCGAAAACTCTTAAAAAGAGCTAAACAAAAACGTTTGAGTATTTGCAAGAGCATGATGAAATGTTTGTTTGTTTGTTTGTGGTTACCCCTCCTCTTCCCCGGGATGGAGGTACGACATAAACGGCAATTCAGGTTCATGCCGTCAACCTAATTGAAATTAGGCTATGGGAAAGATGGCAACCCATTTCGAACCAGTCATGAGTGACTGGTAGCCCCACCACCAACAAGGCGGACTGCCATTGGTGGGTACCCAAGAGTCGTTTTTTACGACATGCTGGATTAGCAACTTCACAATTGTAAGTTGGTGAAGTACGGGTAGGCCATCTGTCTGCCACACAAAGGTAAAGGCGTTCCGTTAAGTGCCTTGCCCATGGACACAACAAGCAAGCTTGCCGGCTTGTTCTCCACACTATCATTTTTTTCTATGCTGAGCGACAAGCAGGGAAGTTGTGAATACCATTTTTAAAAGTCTTTTGGTATGACTCGATTTAGGGAATGAACCCCAGGTCTATCGACTACAAAGCGGACGCTCTCATCACAACGCCATCACGCCGGTTGATAAAATGATCGTTGATAAAAGCATTACTAAAGTTTCGTACCACCCATAAATTGTTCAACTAGGCCAACTTTACCGATACGCATAAAGTACACCACTAAACTGGACTCTAGCTTATCAGAAACTCCACCAACAATTCTAGTTTCCGCCGAAAGTTTAGCTCTAAATGTACTAGCACTTTTTTGAAAAAGCATGACGCTGTAGCTTACTTGATTTTTCTACAAAACAATGTTTTGCAGGTAGCAGCTTGCGCTTAGGTAGCTTTTTGTTTTTACTAGCTTCATAAACACTCACGTGGGCCACATGATAGATTTTCAAGATGCCGTGGAGGGGCGGAGACATCAACACAATAATGGGTTCTCGCATATAAACACGAAATTTTTAGGGTACTCAACAGTTATGGCATGTTATTTATACTCTAGTGTTACTCTTGTCCAATAGCATTATAAAGTGACGTGGTGTAGAGAAAAATAGCCCTTTAGAACTGAAGAAAAAAATGCACCTTATCAGGTCATGTTCTTTAGCAGACCACAAGCTATCATATTTTTTGAACGTGACTTGCAAAATATCAAACGCTCTGGTGGAAAGTGTTAAAAATTCTAAGCTAGTTTCGTGGGAGATTCGACCCCCCCAATTGCAAAAACAGAGAAGCCCTAGCACGCTTTGTACCTTTTTGCCTGCTTCCCTGCACTAACATCACTAGAGTTGATAACACCCGGAGCGGTTTATCAGAGTCACGTTGATCATAATGACTTGGAATAAGAGCTAGGCATCAAAGAGCAAGTAAAAATGGCTTGAAAAATAACTTTAAAGAAAATATAAGTCAAAGGAAAAGTCTATTATTTGATACGAGTTGCAAAAATGCAAGCACCAAAATAAGATCACGCGGGGCTGACCATGCTCCCCTTCCCTCCTAGTAGGCTAGTTATGTAACTGCCGAAACGAGAAATCAAACTCATAAATTAAGATGCCTTGAAGCAATTAATCAACAATACCAGTAATTAAAAATACTTTTCTGCAATATAATTAACAATTGGGATTACTTACCATGCAGCAGTGAGAAAGGCTAAAAAATACCAACGCTTTTGTTATCGACCATTTGAAAAGCTTTACTGAAATTTTGTACCACTTCTCATCTTTTAAAATACCAACGGTTTGTTCATGAGCAGATGATAGCTTGGTATTAAACTTATAACGGCAAGTTAGCAATGAAAAATTGTGGTTTTCTGTAGCTCAAATGGTAGAGCATCTGACGGGTAATAGAAAGGCTTTGGCTTCGAATTCCACCAAAATTGTGTTTAGCCTTTCGCACTGTTCCTTGGTAAATGACTCCAAATTATTAATTACACTTTAAAAATAAAACTTCATAAAGAAGATTACTTCTTGTAACTCTGGTTCGTCACTGGGATAATATAGATGAAAGAGATTAACATGAAAAATGTCACATAGACCGTAGTTTGTTGCTATGACGTCGCAATCAATCGCTTCAGATACTGTTAAAGGCTTTGTTACAATCTGTGGTATGGGTACAACGACATTTTTGTATTGACTCGTTTATCAAGAAATTACATTGGTATTCGATTTTTTAAGCGTTGTACTAAAAATAAGTGTCGGTCGATTTACAGAAACCGAACAAAACCCACCTAAACCTAAAACTAGCAAATCTATTAACAATAGAAGCATAATATCCGCTATATTTTACAAATACTGATGAAATAATGTAAACTGAACGATTTAAAACTTTGCAAATGTTTTTTTGTATGTAATTTTAAAAGGATCTCCGTAAATTGTGCAATCCCAAAAGACGATTTACTGAAACCCGATTGCTTCATGCTTGTTTGATTTTTTCAACCAATTATATCAATACATCAATTGGTTTGTGCGTAGCTTAACAGTAATTCGAAAATACTTTTACAATACAAATTGTAAAATGTCGAAAAATATACTGAAACCGAGTTTAATTATTGTGGTTTTTGATCAAAGTAATGATTTTTATGTTTAAATAACACAATTAACAGTTCCAAACGTTGGACATCATTTACCATATTCACACCTATATGGAAAGTCTCGCGACGCAACTTTGGGTTGCCACATACTATTTGCCGAACCCTATAGCACTATTCAAGCAGGTGTTGGTAATTTGTAGACAAAATTTAAGAAACATACCAACATTTAATTAATGTCTGATGCTTTGCATTTTTCGAGTCCGATTTTTGTGAGAGGCTCTTTAATGAAAAATATTGTGAGTTTATTACGGGCCTAAACTTTGTGTGATCGTCGAATAGCATATCGTATAGCCGTAAGCCGAGTCTAATATTAGCTCCTAGGAAACAAGTATAGCAGTGCAACGAACTCGTACCTACGTAATTACCTAAATCACTAGTTTGCTTAGGCAACATACGTGCACCCTCAACCCCTAATCAAACTCTTTTAAAATTTCTCTGCAGATTTGCACTATTTACAAACTGCCGTTCAAAAAGCTTTGGTGTAAAAAACTTTCCTTACCCTCTGTCGGCGCTGATGACTGTAACACTAAATTAGTAACAAGAGCCTATTTAATTTTGACGAATCTACTCAGTTATGCATATCGTACAATCAGGCCTCATCACAAAAAGGGAGGGTGATAAAATCTCTAAATTCAGGGTTATCAAACTTTGAGACATACCCCGAGTGGCAATGCAAACAAAAATGCGTTCCCCCCCCTCCTACGTTTGTTTTGAGACGATTGTTTCCAGCGGCTGTCATTTTTTCTGTTCTCCTCTCCCAAAAAAGCACCATGAAGGCCATTTTTTGAAAATAATTTTTTCAAAACGCTGATTCTGATAAATTTTTTAAATCTTTTTAAGATCAAACTATGGCACCACGATCTCAATTAATATCTTCGTGCATTCTGTTCTTGAATTACATGTTTCCCACAGAAGTTTTACAGAATGTTTTAAAGTAGGTTAAGCCTACCCAAACTAAACGCGCAGTTACTTTTTTCTAACCGCTAAAGACCAACGTTTTACTTATTTAATTTAAGAGCATCATAGCTTACGCTGTTTGCACGAAGCGGAAGATTTTTGAAAAAGTCACCGGCCTATTTCTTATTTGTGCGTTTGACAGAAAGCGTTTTAGAAGTACAGGTAGGACTCATGCTGGCATTGTAATCGGAATTTGCTTTTCAGCATGTTATTGAAAAGCGATAACAGTGGTGTGCGAGTTAATATTCACATTACTTATTTGATATTGTGCTCAAGAACTCCATGTTAAATGGAGTGGATGCAGGAAAGGTATACTGAGACGTTCCTTCTCAAGAAACGAGAGATGTCTAAGCAGACCACGTTTTCGATCTTTACATCGGTTTTTGTTCCTTCTCATCTTTGGTCGACGTCTTGGTATGAGCCGGGTTTTTTCGGCTCAGATGCATGAACTAATGCTCTGTTTGCCAGTCCTTAGTTAACTCGACGACAAATCGAGAGTGCGGTCCCACCATCTGGCTGCCACACAAAGATGAGAAAACCTAAGGAAAACTTACACCACTTCAAGCAGACTTGTCAGCTTTTCTCTGCTCTTATTTCCTTCCTGATGAGAACCAAGTAGGCAACATCTTGGGAACCGCTCCTCGTACTCCTTACCGGAGAATCCCGAGTCGTGTCTAGAGATCTCGCTTTAATAATGCCAGGCATTTCGCAAAATAAAACTATGATTCAAGGTCTTCTTTTTATGTTTCTTTTTGGCATTTTATTTTGATCACCCTACGATGCTAGAAATGCAAGCATTTATATTTAAGGAAAATATTTATAACAATCAATGCTTTTTGCCGCTTTGCAGATGGTATTAATTGAAAGTTCATGTTAACGGGCTTAAATTATCGCCGTAAAACTGAAGCGTTTGCAAACAAAGAAGCTTGTAGAGGTTTGCTGTGACAAACAGATCGTTCTCGCAAATCTTAGCTGATTTCTTTGTGTGTGCAATTTTTTTGCCGTTACATTTCTTCACAATAGTTTGATTTAATGCTTGCGTTCCTCAGATTTTATCTCTTGATTTGATAGGTAGCTGCGAAAATAAGAATTTTTAAGAAAACATAGAGGTGTAACCAGGACCAAGGAGCCAGACCCGAAAATTAGGAGCCAGAAAGTTTTAAAGAAGCCGGAGCTAATTAGTCAAATTTAACAAGCCGGTGCTAATCTGATTAAATTTACCAGAAATGGAGCTATTAAAATTCTTGAAGGCTCCGGCTCCAATCCATCTTACAGTTTTATATAGAATAGAACATTCTGAAATTGATCCTATTTGGAACATCTTAATAAAAGATAAAAATAATGCTTAGTAGCAACCATGGTTTTATGCTAAAAAAGTCTAGACATTGTTATTGTTTTCAGTGTAAAAAAAAGCAGAACAAAAAGTCATTCGGAGTGTGATTTTTCTTGCTTTTTATTTTGCATATGTAAAACTTGTAAGCCACGACATTTTTAGTGGAAGTTTTAACGTACAACGCAGAACAAACAGCTGATCTCTACTGTATTGAAAATGCCTCAAAACGTTATTAATGGACCCGAAGCAAAAGACAAACCTACTTTTCAACAATTTACAGTCCGGAAGCTGAAGCCGGAGCCAGTGGCTAAGTGCATGAAAGCTGCTGAGCTGGAGCCAGTGGATGAATACTTGAAAGTTTTGGAGCTGGAGTCAAAGCCGATGTTTTTTTAGTGGCTCCCAGTCCTTGACACAACACGAATGAATAAGTGTCGAAACACAGGACTTCTTTTGACATCAAGCCGCTGTTCTGTACCGAAATGACTACGCAGAGTCGGTTTGGTTGAGTAAGTAGAATATCTCAAGACTTAGGCCTACTCGTCAAATTATTTTTGCCGCAAAAATCGCAAAACAACCGCTTGGCCACCTAAGAACTTGGTTAAAACTTAAAATTAAATCATTTGGGTTAGCGGATAAAGCTGGAGATGGTGAAGTTTACAGAAAGCTCTTTAGATTACTTCTCACGCGAACCTCCTTAGAAGAATATTTTGTTATTTTAAATGTACACAAAGTATTGTACATCAAAAAAATACAATATTGAAAAAGTACATCACAACAACTTTAAACATGCTTGTTGCCAAAATAGCAAATTTTGCCAAATTTGTGGATATCACAACAAGATAAGAAGTCATCGCTCACATCTACTCTGTTATAGGAAACTAGCCGGCTCTGCCGGCGTGGCCCGCAGGGCATCCTATTAGTAATGTCGAGCTTGAGAGTATCGGTTTTGCCAGCCAAGTCAGCTTCACTCAATAGATCGTTGCGAAAGCAGTAATATAAACTATATTTGTTTGACATAGCCAAATCTCGTTTATAAAACCTCACGGGAGATTGCGTATAGCCGCTATACATTCCACTTAAATGCAGCCAGGGAAGGGCAATTGACAGGAATCCAATAGTACAGCATCTACAGTTGCGCTGTCACGATAAGTTAGATTATCGCAATGGATATGCTTTTTGCAAGATTTCTGATTGAAACTCGGCCTCTTCTTCTACTTTGCTACTTTTGATAAAATGTCTCATGGGTTTGGATTAGTCAGGCATGCAACATCATTGTAATACAAAGGTATTTAAACGTGGTGTAGTCGTAATATTTTATTGTATTAATGCCCAAGTCAACCAGAACAAAAAACAGTGGACAAAAAAGGGGAAGCTGGCAAGACAACATTCGTTAAAAACATGCAGACGAAATGAAACATTAATTAAGTTCATAAACAGTTCTGTTATCATAATATTCTTATTTACCAAGTTACCATTGCACAATTAAAATCCACATCTAAATGGGCGAGCAAACACTATAATTCATCATTATATCTAACAGGCGGCATATTAGCAATTGGCTATGCTTTTCATGTTTGCTTTCAAAATAAAAGACTGAGAGGAATAAAATAATTAGTACAGATGCTGCCTGCTGCTGTTTTTACTTGAAGTCGTGCAAAATATCATTGTGGTGTTTTTTAGCATTATAACCTAACAATGTTTTTTAAGCGGCTTTCGAGAAAAATAAGAAAATTCATGTTTAAAAAAAGCTCAATGCTACATGTTGTTGTTGTGATTATCCATCCTCTTTCTCGGGATGGAGGTACGACATGAACGGCAATTCAGGTTCATGCCGTCAACCTAATTGAAATTAGGCTATGGGAAAGATGGCAACCCATTTCGAACCAGTCATGAGTGACTGGTAGCCCCACCACCAACAAGGCGGACTGCCATTGGTGGGCACCCAAGAGTCGTTTTTTACGACATGCTGGATTAGCAACTTCACAATTGTAAGTCGGTGAAGTACGGGTAGGCCATCTGTCTGCCACACAAAGGTAAAGGCGTTCCGTTAAGTGCCTTGCCCATGGACACAACAAGCAAGCTTGCCGGCTTGTTCTCCACACTATCATTTTTTTCTATGCTGAGCGACAAGCAGGGAAGTTGTGAATACCATTTTTAAAAGTCTTTTGGTATGACCCGATTTAGGGAATGAACCCCAGGTCTATCGACTACAAAGCGGACGCTCTCACCACAACGCCATCGCGCCAGTCTCATCGCTAAATCGCTTGTAGCATTGTTGGTAAAGTTTAAATTGCTAATGAATAATTTTTGGTGGAATCAGTTTGTCAATATCTCCAGAAAAAACTTTCAACCGCTTTTCCACAATCAGCATTTTTGAGAAAATGGCGAAAATCATTTTTACAGTTAATCGTTCATTGTGAAGTAATTTTATTTCCCAAGGCAACGAAATTTTTTTGAAGTTGGTAAATCGCGTGCTGGCTTTTGTTTTAGCCAAAAATTACTTTTTTCTATCAAAAAATACAATTTTTGAAAAACTGTTTTCAAGTATAACGTTACCATGACCTCATCACAACCTTATGATGATTTTAATTTCAAAGTAATAGTAAATGGTGCGATGTTTCATGTTCTGCACGAATCAACAGCCGCCTCAACGTGATGGTGCGGCCCATGAAAGCACTAAACTGCTGCACTTTCTCTCGTCCCATTCTGTCGACCTTATCTGCATCCAGGAATCCAATCTTAACTCATCTTCCTCTTTCCGGATCCCTGGAAGTTTTGCTCTGCGTTCTGATCGCACCCACTCCCAGCCTGGCATTCTCTCTCGTGATGCCACGCACGCTAGTGGCAGCGTTGTCATTTTCGTCAGGCAAGCCTTATCGTTCTCTAAACTTTCTACCTCCTCTCTTTCTTCGCTCGATCTCTACTCTGATTATGTAGGGGTCAACATCTCTTTTAACAACTCCTCCTCGCTATCATTTCTTAATGCGTACGCTCCCCCTATTCGCTTCTTTCTGATGGATGGCAAAACCGACTCCTTTTTTCCCTCCTCCAGCTATCTATTCATTCTGGGAGACTTCAATTGCCGTTACCCCCTCTGGGACTCAAGAGGTACTTCCGACCCCCGCGGGGAGGAAGTATTCCACTGGGTCATCTCTTCTGACCTTCAACCCTCAATGATCCTGACATTCCCACTCTTCTCCATCGCTCCCCGGCAGTCGCTCCTCCCCTGACATCTCCTTTGCTCCCTCTTCTCTTGCCCTTTCTTGCTTCTTTGAGGTGCTTCAGGACCTGGGTTCTGACCATCTACCAATTCTTCTATCCGTCCCTTTCTCTCCGGCCTTTTGCCCCAACGAGCGTCCCCCTTCCTTCAACTTTCAGAGAGCTCGCTAGGATAACTTTGCCTCCTACTTTGACTGACACTGTCCTTCTGCAGAGGAATACTCGTTTCTTTCCCTTTCCTCTGCTGCTGCTCTCTTTACTTCTCTGGCACTGAATGCGGCCAAATCTTCCATTCCTTTCGGCCGCATCAAACGCAAGGCTTTAGCTGCTGTTCACAGGAGTGATGAAGATCGCCAGGCTTACGTCTCCGCTTCTCGACGCGCCTCGTCAGTCATTGCCAAGGCCAAGGCTGAGGCATGGCAGACGACTTGCTTTTCTCTTTCACCAAAATCTAACCCTAAATTGTACACTCTCGTCGTACGATCAAATTCCGTTTCTTTCTCAGTCCATTTCGGATGGGTTCAACAAGCCCAGGTCGGACTCTCGGACGATCCTCTCTACTATCGATTTCTCTAAAGCTTTTGACTCTGTCTGTCATCCCGCTCTTTTCCACAAACTTATTACGGCTGGCCTCCCTCGCTGCTTTGCTCGTTGGACTCAATCTTTTCTTTCTGACAGGCGCGCTTGTGTGGTTTTTCAAAATCACAAAAGCCGCTCTTTTCGAGTCCGTCGAGGTGTTCCGCAAGGATCCGTTCTTGGTCCTGTACTTTTCTCTCTCTTCATCACTGATTTTCCGGTCTCTCTGCCTTCTTCCGTCAGCTTCCCTCTTTATGCTGACGATCTGGCCATTTGGTCCTCCTCTCCCTCAGTCCCCACTGCGGTGGAGGCCACACAAGAAGCTCTGTTTCGATTGGAGCGCTGGTCTGAGTACTGGTGTCTTCCTCTCAATCTGAGAAAATGTTAGGCCTCCTTCTTTTCAGTGGATCCCCATCAAGCTCATCTCCAGCCCAACCTCCTCTTACTCAGCTCCCGCCTCCGTTTCAGTCCCACTCCAACTTTTCTTGGAGTCACCTTCGACCGCACACTTTCCTTTTCTAAACATATATTTTCACTGAAGGCCAAGTTTTCCCACGTCTGAAGGCCATACGCTGTATCTCTGTTTCCTCATGGGGCCCTCTAAGGAGTCCCTCTCTGTTCTGTGTAAAGTTTTTCTTCGCCCCCTTCTCATTTACGCTTGACCCGGATGGTTTCCTTTCTTAAGCGTTACCAGTATCACCAAATCGAAACGCCTCCACCGAGCGGCCAGTCGCGCCATCACCGGCTGCCTCTCGTCCTCCCCTATCCCTTTACTATTCACCAAAGCTTTTTTACCTCCCCTTCGAGTCACTCTGACTCATTTCACTCTTTTATTTTATGAGCGAGCTCTTCGTCTCCCAACCTCCTTTCCCATTTCGATTTGGCCAGACTAAGAGTCAAATCAAGACTTTGCAGATCGTCCTAGAGAGCCTTTGCGTCTACTCACCCGCTCATGATTCCTTCTACCTCTTCTAGGGAGGCTCTTCTTGCTTGCCCTCCCTTTCCTCCTTGGAATATGCCTTCGTTCACCGTGGAGTCCACCCTTTTTCTTCCCATGCTCTCGCTCTGATCTTCCTCTCTCTCGCCAAGATGCGGCTCTTGCCCACCTTGACTCTCTCCCCCTTCATGATCTGGTACTCTGAACAGACGGTTCTGTTCCTTTTCCTTTTGGCAAGAGCGGCTCTGGCGTATTTGCCAACTGCTCTCTCTGTGGCACTGAGGCCTCTCTTTCCTTTTCGGCAGGCCCATTATGTTCAAGTTTTATCGCTGAAGCCTGGGCCATTCAGCACGCTCTTTGCTGGACTCGGCAGCACCAACAAGCCTGCCATTTCTCTTCTCTTCTTATCTGACTCTCGTTCTGTCCTCTCCTCCGTCTTTCCCCTTACCTGAAACCCTGTGGCAGATCTGGCAGGAATTGTCTTCTCTCTCCTCCTGTACTATCAGGCTACAATGGGTCCCCGGACACTCGTTTCTCCCGGGAACGACGCGGTTAATGAGCTGGCCAGATGGGAAGCGCTACTTGCACCCTCTGCAATCCCTTGTAGTCTCTCTTCTCTAATCTCTCGTATCCACTCATGTCTTTTCTCGGACTGGAGGCGTACTGTCTCATCGAAATTCTTCGACACACATGTTCCCTCGATTTCCACTGAGGAACTTGTGTTCCCTCGTCATGCTCGCTGTGTCCTCTCTCGTCTACACTGCAACGGTCACAGCCTTCTATTAGGTTCTTATCTCTCTAGAATTGGCAGAATCGAGAGCCCTTACTGCAGCGTCTGTGGACAGTCGTCCCGAGACATCTATCCATCTCATTATGCACTGTCCAGCTACGGACTCTTTGCGCCGCTCACTCTTTGGCGACTCTCCGTCACTGTGCGACCTCTGGTCTAAGCCCTGGGGAGTTGCCCGGCTTCTGGGGCTCCATGATCTTCCGCCATGTCCCCATCCGTCGGAAGGGGTCGGGTAACCAACAATAACAACAACAACAACAACAACAAACGTTACTTCGATAAATTGCATCCTCATTTTGTAACAAACTACACTCAACCCTAGAATCCAAGCGCTATGAGACGATTTTTTGATCAAAAACAATGCCAAACGTTTGGAAACTATTATTTGTATAACACCGACCAACAAAAAATATTTTTTTGTCGAAAGGCGAAGAATGTTGAATTGTTTAGGGGTTAACACTAGAAGCCCTGAATTATTTCCCTACCTATAAGGACGGGTGCGGTCATTTTTGACCGGTTATCTGTAAATCGGTTTTAATAGGTTCTCTCTTTCACTAATTTCGACATATACTGTATGAAAAGCACAAAGAAACTATTCTTGAGTATTTGACATTTTTATGATTAAATTTTTGACATTTTATGATTATAATTAATTAAGTAGAAATACAAGGTATACAAATTTATTGACACTCAATCATCACAATTTTTTCATTTTACAATTGTTACTTTTTCGGATGTGTGTTTGCCACAGCATACTTTCCCACAGTTTTGGCAAAAAGAGCTAGATTTGTTTCTACATGCTACAAACTGGCACTCTTTTCTTTTCTGAGCTTGGTGTGCTAAACCACTGGTTCCTGGCAATGCAATGCTGACTATGTGATTCACTGCTGGAGAAGGGAGTATTGAGCCCACTCCATCTTTTGGTTTGCAAAGTTCTTTTATAAGCTCAAGCATAAACTGTCTTCTTGATAATTTCAATTTCATTGCAGGCAATAAATAATGTAAGGATTTAGGCGGGCACAGTCGAGAATATTAAAAAATACAGCCACAGGCCATCTTCTAGTGGAACTCTTGCTGGTATGGTATCGAGCCATCTGGTCCAGTACATCCAAGCCCACGTTGGACTTGTTGTGACACTGTATTGCCTCTGGCAGTTTTTTCTTGTGGCGTTGATCAATATTTACGTTACGTTTCTGTGCATTGAACTCAGGATGCAAACAACTTTCTTTTTCTTTGCTTTGTATATTGGCAAGCAGCAACCGGATGGCGAAGAAAATATTTTAGAAGTATATAATTCCTTGTCTTTCATTATCAGCTCAGTGCTTGGCACTTCTCGTCGTTGTTTCCGTATAGTGCCAAGGATTGTTGTTTTTTCTGCTTAAGTTCTTCCGCTAGCTTTAGGCTGGTAAAGTAGTTGTCGGTGGTGACATTGTAGCTCTTTTTATAATAAAGTTGTAAAAAGGTCAAGCACACATCGCCTGAAAGGTCGCTTCATCTGCTTCGGCTAAGATCTCTTCCTAAATATGGTTTGCCATTGCACAAGTATTTTGATTGAGCATCAGCCAAAAGCCAGAACTTAATTCCAAATTTGTCTGGCTTGTTAGCCATATATTTTATAAAAGGACACCTGGTTTTGCATGGGAAAATTTGTTCATCAATAGTCAAACCGCAGTTTGGTACATAGCATTTCTTACAATTTTCTATGAAGCAATTCCACACCTCGGAAATCAAGCAAAATTTGTCAGTTTCTCTCCTTTGCCTCCGACTAATAAAGTAATCGAACCTCAAATGTTTCATGATTTCCTGGTATTTATCACGGCTCATTGTATTTCGAAAGATTGGTTGTCCCCATTCCTTACTCCAAAGTTGCTTTACTGGCATATTCTTCCCGACCAACACTCTTCGAGCGATTTGAAGATCTATAAAACTTTCTAGCTCATCAACCTGTAAATCAAAATCGTCATTATCTTTCTTTCCGTGCTTGATAGTGTGTTTCTGAATACACCTGAGCATATGTTCATCTATAAATAAATGAAAAGCACTGTAAGGGCTACCGTTTGCTACAGATTTGTGACAATAAAACGTTGGGCCAGGACGTTCCGAAAACACATTGGACGGAGATGCTCTTCCCAGACCTGGAGCACCTGTCATGTTTTTCCACACAGTTCCGTTTCGTGTGTTCACCTGTCCGGCAGTATTTTGAGATACTGATTGATCACTTTCAGAAAGAAAATCTATAGAAACAGCAGCAGAGCTTTGTTCGTCTTCACCGCTGTCAGTATCGCTGTCACAACTTTCGACACCAGCGCAACAATTAGGAACAAATTCTTTATCTTGCAATTCAGTTTCTTCATTGTCATCACAGGAGTCATCAAGCTGATCAGTTTGTAACCGCTGAAGTACTTGCTGGACAGTTTAATTGTTGCCACGATTCATGATTAGAAAAACCAGTGTGTCAAAAACGATGAAAAAACTCGTAACAAAATTCCTATACCTCAGACATTATTTATACAATATGCATTTCTTCAAATCTGTAAGACAAATTTGAGAGATTTTACGAGGTTGTCAATACGCTGTAATAAACTATCTATTTTATCTGCACACATCACTGATGAACTCTACGCTACTACGAAAGACGTTAGAACTTTCAATGACCAGCCATTGTTCGAGACAGCAAATAAAATTCAACTTTACTTCGATGAAGCCAGCAGGAATAGTAATTATTTTAGTTACTGCTTATCAGTTATCCATTGCAGCAGTGGTCAATCGTAATCTTATTGTCACGTGAGGCATTGCTTGTAGAAAAACAAACTTTTTTCGCCCTTCTATAATGCTTTATTTCATCAGCTCAAAGGCAAATTATAACCGTTTTAAGAACCGGTCATTTTTGACCGGTTCGGGCTTATAGGTAGATATGCAAAATGCTCCATTTACAAAAGCTATAAAAGAAAAATTGTTTGAATTACCAAAACATCATCCAAAGTTAGGAAAAGTTAAGCAGTATGAAAAATCAAATAGCAAAAATGCCAGAAATACGAAGCTTCAAAATTTAAAACCGGTCAAAAATGACCGGTCCGGGCTTCTAGTGTTAAATCGGGGCCGCTAAGTCTGAAAATGCACTTATTTTGCCGAATTGGCTTTAGTTTTGGAGATATTTTTACTTTGATTTTTTATAATTTTGCTTGAGCACGGGTGCATTCTCAAGCATGCGAAACTTCTTTATTGTGATATTACTGGTTTCCCATTCAAAGTTTAGTGTCATTTATTCCATTACTATTATGTATATCGATTTTTATAAAAACAAGTCATAATGTTGATGATTCATGAAAGTTTGATGCGGTTTAGATCATTACTATCAGCTAATAACCATAAAATTTACGACTTACCACTATCAAAAGTTTTTCTTTATTACGTTTATATTCCTTCTTAGAGAAGAGTGATCAGTTTTAGTTTATTTGTCCTCCCCTGTGCGTTAAAACAACCATGATAAGGCCTAAAGGCAGCATATTGTGGAAAGCATGTATCATTCAGCTAACTGATGTGCTAGATTTTGTGGATTTAAGGACATAATGAACAATGAATTGCTGCTTTTTGGTAAACATTTTAATGGGTACACTATATTTATTTGCAGAAAAAATTAGTTACATTGTCTTAAATGAAGCTGTATATGAGAAAGTAGTAGAGATTAGCACGAAGCGAAAGCAATGCCGAGACAATCCAGACGTATTTTGCTACATTTGTGATGAAATATGATGGCAAAGTATCGATTCAATGAGAGAGATTTTACCAAGAGAGCTTATGAAGCCTACTTTGGCATGAAGTTAGGGGACCAAGACAAGTCTTGGGCACCCCACAATGTATGCAAACATTGTACAGAAACGCTGCGCTTTTTAACCCAAGGCAAAGTCAGTTCGATGCGGTTCGGGATTCCTATGGTATGGCGTGGATCCAAAAATCACTATGATGATTGTTATTTTTGCATGGTGGATATATCTGGATGGAATCAGCGACAGAAGAAAAACTGGTATCATCCTGATATTGAGTTTTCTCGACAACCCATACCACATTGCGCTGAAGTTCCAGTTCCAGTTTTCACTTCCTTACTGACCTTGTTGCATATGAAATGCTACTGGAAGCGATGGATGATGCTAATAGCGGCGACAGTAGTATTAGTAGTTCTTCCAGCATAGCTGCTGCAACATCTTTGCTCAGTGCAAAATCAAAACCCTTTAATCAAAGCTAACTGAATGACGTAGTGCGTGATCTCGGCCTATCGAAGGAATTAACTGAGATTTTGGCATCTCGTCTTGGTAAACATGGTATACTGAATTCGGGAACTAAAATTACATTCTACCGTGATAGGGATGATTTGTTGATTTGTTTTTTTACTATGAAAGATGACTTCGTTTATTGCAACAACACCCAAGGCCTCCTTTCAGAAATGGGTCTTCCAGAGTACAACCCAGATGAATGGAGATTGTTTATAGACAGCTCCAAACGGAGTTTGAAATGTGTGTTACTTTATAATGGCAACAAGTTTGCAATCGAACATTCCGTGATTGGTAAAGAACACTATCTGAATTTGAAGATTCTGAGTTTTGCAGAAACCGCGCTTCAGTGAGCACAACTGGGCCATATGAGTAGACTTTAAAATGATAAATTTTTTGTTAGGACAGCAAGGGGTACACCAAACATCCTTGTTTTCTCTGTTATTGGGACAGCCGCGCTACTGATCAGCACTGGGTAAAAAAGGATTGGCCGGCGCCAGAAGACCTTGCAGTAGGCAATACAAATATCATAAATGAGCCACTGGTTAATCAGGATTGCATTATCCTGCCTCCGCTTTACATAAAGTTGGGTCTGATAAAATAATTTGTGATGGCTCTTGATAAAGATAGTGATTGTTTCAATTACATCGCTAAAACCTTTCCTGGTCTCAGCATGGAAAAACTTGAAGCAGGTATTTTTGATGGACCCCAAATTCGCAAACTGATACAAGACCAAAACTTCACTGCTCGTATGACAGTGGCTGAGAGGGATGCCTGGTGCTCATATGTCTCAGTGATACAAGAGTTTCTAGGTAACACAAAAGCTAGCAACTACCGGAACCTTGTGGATTTGATGCTCCAAAACTTTCAGTCTTTTGGTGCAAGGATCAAACTTCACTATCTATTTAGCCATCTAGACTATTTCCCAGAGAATCGTGGTGATGTTTGCGAGAAACAAGGAGAGAGGTTCCATCAAAACATTAGGACGATGAAAGAAAGATACCAAGATCGTTGGGACTCTCACATGATGGCAGATTATTGCTGGACATTGATCCGTGATTGTACCAAACAAAGCCATAGCCGGAAATCATATAAGCGAACTTTTCTTCAGATCAACAGTTAGAATCCAATGTGACATGCTGGTTAATGTTTCTTTAAATCTATAAACATCCCCATGTAACTGTTTATTACAGAGACTGTGTTTTGCAAACGATGGACCGATACAATTCTTTGTAGTTTTTTATGATGTAGAACATTGTGCGTTTACTATATAGAATGCTTTATTCATTCCGTGAATTAAGAGCTTTGATTGTTTTGACTCAGCAATCATTCATGTCAGACCAATATGGATCAGTTACACTGAAAACACGTTTTATTCATTGACCAGCTCTATATAAATGTCCGTTTAAAAGTAGTTCTAAATACGGTAAAAAATAAGTAAAAAATTCAAAATATCTCAAAAATTAGAGCAAATCTGCAAAAAATAACGTCATTTTAGAACTCAACGCCCCTGATTTACCCTTGAACAGCTCTCACCTTATATGCCAAAAATTTTTTGTTGGCCTGTGTAATACAAGCACAAAAGTTCATTACTTTGATCAAAAACCACAATAACTGAACTCGTTGTGGTATTTCAGACAGCAACGAAATAACAAAACACCCCATATTTTTCAACATTTTACAATTTGAACCATCAATGTGTTTTGGAATTATTGTTAAGATACACACAAACCAATTGATGTACAATAGGTTTAAAGAAGTTTGATAATCATGGAGCAGTGGAAGGGTTTCGGTAAACGCCCCGTCATTTTGTAACAGATTAAATTTCCCCTGAAAACTCAACGTTATGTGGTGGTGTTTTGATCAAAAATCATGCCAAACGTTTGGAACTGTTAGTTTTGTTAAAAAAATATAAAAATCATTACTTTGATCAAAAACTACAATTAAACTTGGTTTTAGTATTTCAGACAGGGAACAAATAACAAAATCACCCTATATTTTTCAGTATTTTCGAATTACTGTTAAGATACACACAAACCAATTGATTTATAATTGGTTGAAAAAATTACATAAGCATGGAGCAATCCAATTTCAATACATCGTCTTTTGGGATTGGACAATTTATCAATATCCTTTTAAAATTGTACACATAAGAACATTTGCAAAGTTATATGTCGTTCAATTTACATCATTTCATGAGTATCTGTGAAATAAAGCGTATGTTATGTTTGTATTGTTAACAGATTTGCTCGTTTTGGGTAGGTTTTGACTGATTTGGCAAATCGACCTACCTTCGAAAAACAAATGTGCTCCTTGTTTTTCTAACATTTCATATCGTAATAATACGAAAACAGGCCTATAGGAAGCAAACCATTAGATTTGCTTAGGTGGATACATTAGCCTTCTGCGATATTTCAGATTAATCGTCAATTGCTTTGTTTTCATTAAATTTGTCTTCGCCAGCAGCAAATTTTTAATTTCAGTTCAACCAACATCACACAAATAATTTTTGCTCAAGTGCTATTTTTTGAATTTTAAAAGTGCATTTTTTTGGTTACATTGATTTAAATCGGTTCTGCAATCTTACAACGGTGCAAATGCAACACTTCAACATCGCTTAATTTCACGCTAAAACTGTTAAATCTTGATTTATAATCTACTGAACATACACACAAATACCACTCTGCAAAGCGTATTTGTAATAAATAATGTGGTCATTGTACAAGAGCAAGGTGGTTAAAGTGAAAAAGGATCTCTTCAAATCTTTTGGCCAATCGAAAACTAAACAATTATAGGTGAAGATCACCAGTGGCCGTATCTACACCCTTTAGGCAATCAGGCAATCATTCAGTTTTAACTTTTAATACCGGAAAATATATTTCAACCACCAATACCTAAATAGTCATCATCAATTCCTGGTAACGGCAAAAAAGAATTCGGTCAAAATTTCTGCATGGCCAGCAAAAAAGTTTAAATGTCTATACTATATGTACTGCAAAATCTTACTAGTAGCAGTAAGTAGGGTAGTTGTAATGATATTATTAAACTGAGGATGGATTGAAATAAGTATAAGGATGAAGAAAAATTGTTAAATCATTTCACATTCAGTAAATGAGGACGCCAACAATCCGATAATTTTTTAACTACTTGTTGCTCATTTCCAAACTCCTCCATATTTTTTAGCTTGATGTTTGCATCATCTAAACCTAGCCTCTAACGTTGTTCAAATCTGAGCAGCCTTGGTGCCGGTCCCAGGCCCGGATAAATGGGGAGGTTTGCGACAGGAAGGGCATCCGGCGTAAAACTTAGCCGAAGTTTTCAATGCGCATTGTATCTCAATTTGTACAGGATCGGTCGAGGCCCGGGATAACAACGACCGTTACCGGTAACTGGGCACCAAAATCCGCTGGTGGACATGCCACCTGGAAAAGGTGGAAAGCAGTGGAGAAGAAAGAAGGAGAGAAATGAAGAGAGGAAGAAAGCGAAGAAGATTAAGCTGAAGATTGCTACATTAAACGTTTGAACCATGACCGGTAAAGAAAGAGAAGTGGCGGACCTTATGGAGTAAAGAGGAGTGGACATACGGTGTGTGCAGGAAACTCGGTGGAAGGGAGAGAAAGCAAGATGCATAGGTGGAGGATAAAAAATCTGGTACTGTGGAAGCGGAAACAAAAAGAATGGTGAGAAAATCATATTAAAAAAGGAGCATATTGACAGGGTAGTGGAATTGTGGAGGGTAACAGACAGGATAATATGCTTGAAGATAGAACTTGATGGTGTTATGTTGAATGTTATTAGCGCGTATGTGCCGCAAGTGGGGTGCATACGTGAAGAAAAGGAAGCATTTTGGCTGGACCTAGATGAGACAGTGGAAAAGATACCAAAGGATGAAAGAATTGTGGTGGGAGCAGACCTGAATGGGCATGTAGGAAAAAGGAATAACGGTGGTGAAAAATACATGTGCAGACATGGATTGGGGAAGAGAAATAACGAAGAACAAGAGGTGGTTTTTGCTAAGAGAATGGAACTAGCGATTACTAATACTTACTCTGTAAAGAAACCAGAACACAGAGTCACCTACAACAGTGGGGGACGCAGTTCACAGGCGGATTACGTTATGGTGAGAAGACGAAGGATCAAGGAGGTGGTGGACACAAAAACTATTGTCAATGAAAGTGTAGCAAAACAGCACAGAATAGTAGTTAGTGCGACAATCTGGATAAAGTGGAGGAAAGCACCAAAACCAGTGAAGAGAATAAAATGGTGGAAACTATAAAACTCAAAAGTAAAAAACAAATTCAAAGCGGAAGTCATTAAAGCGGAATACTTAGTGGACAGGAAGACTGGCAAAGAGTAGCCGAGATGATACGGGGCATTGCCAGAATAGTACTGGGTAAAACATCGGGAAAAATTGGCACGGCAGGTAGACGGGAGACGTGGTGGTAGCACTACAAAGTCCGGGAGAAACAAGGATAAGAGAAAAGCTAAAAAGGTATGGGATACCATCAGAGATGGTGCAAGCAAGTTGGCCTATAAAACTGCAAGAAAACCAGCTGAGATAGAGATGGTGCAATGCAAGTTGGCCTATAAAACTGCAAGAAAACCAGCTGAGATAGAAGTGGCAAAGGCAAGAAACAAGGCGTACGAGAAACTGTACAAAAAATTGGAAACAAAGGAGGAAGAAAATGAGTAGTTCAAAATAGCAAAGCAGAGAAACAGACAAAGCAAGGATGTACAACAAGTAAGAGTATTCAAGAGTAAAACTGGGGAGATGCTGATGGAAGAAGAGAAAGTGAAACAGAGATGGAAGGAGTATTTTGACAACTTACTCAATCAGGAAAACCCAAGAGAAAGAAGAGAAATGAGAACAGAAGAGGGAGAAAGGAACGTGGAAGGTATCTCTGGAGAAGAAGTCAAGACTAGGTTGAGGAAGATGAAGAAGGGAAAGGCTTAAGGACCTGATGACATACCAGTGGAAGCATGGATCGCTCTAGAAAATAGAGGTGTGTAGTTTATAGTGAACTTCTTCAACAGAGTCCTACGAGGGAAGAAGATGCCGGATGAATGGAGGGGGAGCGTGCTCGTACCTTTGTACAAAGGTAAAGGAGACATCAAATAATGTGGAAATTACTGGGGGATCAAGTTGATGAACCACACTATGAAACTGTGGGAGAGGGTAATAGAAGCAAGGATAAGGAAGGAGGTGAGATTGCTAAGCAACAATTTGGGTTCATGCCAGGAAGGAGTACTACCGACACAACTTTCTCTTTGAGAATGCTGTTGGAAAAGTGGACTGAAGGGCAGAAGGCAGTGAACTGTGCCTTTATTGACTTCGAGAAAGCATACGACAGGGTACCCAGAGAGGAACTGTAGGAATGCTTGCGATTAGCTGAAAAATCAAAGTGCTATGTAAGGATTATTAAGGACATATATGACGGAGCGACAACAACTGTGAGAAGTGCAGCAGGGTTGACTGAGGAATTCAAGGTAGGTGTTGGACTCCACCAAGGCTCAGCACTCAGCCCATTCCTTTTTGCCATCATTATGGACAAGCTGACGGAGGACATCAGGAAGAATGCGCCATGGGATATGCTGTTTGCAGATGACAGGTTTTGTTTAGGCAAAATCATAGAGAGCTAGAGGATGATTTGGAAATTTGGAGGAATGCGCTGGAGTGAAGAGGCCTGAAAGTGAACCGGAGCAAGACCAAGTATTTGAAGGTTGGGGGTGTGGATGGTGGAGAAGAGTTGAAGTTGAAGGAGAAAAGGTAAAGAGAGTGAAAAACTTCAAATACCTGGGTTCAACAGTTAGTAGCGATGGAAGATGTGAAGAAGAAGTGAGGAGAAGGATCCAAGCAGGATGGATGAGTTTGAAGAAGGTGTCTGGAGTTCTGTGCGACAGGAAGTTATCAGCAAGGGTTAAGGGTAAAATGTACAAGAGCGTTGTCAGACCAGCCATGCTTTATGGAATGGAAACGGTGGCAGTGACGGAAAGACAGGTGGGAAAAATGGAAGTTGCAGAGTTGAAAATGGTGAGATGGGCACTGGGAGTGACAAGAAAGGACAAGATAAGAAACGAATACGTGAGAGGGACTGCGAAAATCGCAAAGCGAGGAGACAAACTTCGGAATGCAAGGCTACGCTTGTATGGACACGTGAAAAGGAAAGAAGAAAGCTACGTGGGAAAAAGGATGATGGACATGGCGGTGCCAGGTATTAGGAAAAGAGGAAGACCAATTAGAAGGTAAATGGATTTGGTAAGAGAAGACATGAAAAGGGTTGGAGCTAAGGAGGGAGACAAAGTCAATTGGATGAAATGGAAAATACTTTCGCGCTGTGGAAATCCCGAATAGGGAGAAGCCGAAAGAAGAAGAAGATAAAGTTTGCATTATCTAATTTTTACTGCATTGAGCATTTAGTCCCTTTCACTTTTATTAATGGGTTTTAGTTTTTAGTCTCATATTCTGCTGTTGTTATGTCAACTGTTCTAGATATCTATTGGCTAAGGCAAAATTTTATCATTTCTTTTATCGTTATTATGTATTTACGTCCATTCAGTGTTAAATAGTATTATTACAACTACCCGGTTTGCTGTTACTAGTAAAATTTTGCTGCACATATTGTAGAAATATTTAACGTGTATTTTGCTGGCCATGCAGAGTTTTTCACTAAATTCTTTTTTATGCAGTTACCAGGAACTGAGGATTACTATTTAGATAGCTAAATATACTTTCTCGTATTAGCAGTTAAAGGTGAATGATGGCCTGTAATTACTCATCTAAAGAATATAATAAATAAGGGTAATGATAATAGTATAGTCTTGCGGGTAAAGCTACCAAAATACAGATTGGAATAGCAGCCGCGAGTAATGTGCTCATATCAAAACACGCTCATAAAAAAAGCTACTTGCAAGTGTGAACAATCGGTACAAAATTTAAGATCCTGTGTCAAATGAAGCCAAAAAATATTGTTTAAATTTGCAAACGTAGACCTATGACATAAGCTCTTCATCATGATAGCTTTATGACCATAGCGGTACACAAGTTAATTACTTACTATTGTCACACAAAAATACTTTATAAAAAAACTGCAACGCTACCTACGAAAACTGATGCCTGAAAAATTACTGCGTGTTATTTTACCTATTGCTGAAATCAGCTCGGATTAAAGCCAATTTAAACGTAACATGTGGTCCAACAATTCTTTCCGTACCCCAAGCAAATTGATTATCCTTCAGCAGAACCACTAATTTTTAATTTCAATTTTGTAATGCCTCTAATTTTGGGAGGCCATGTCTCAATCAGTTAACCGATGTTCAGTTTCCACAATTTCTTGCCAGTCAATGACAGCACATATTATCTCGACTACAAAATTCTAGGCCTTATTAATGGCAGTAAAAAACACAAAAAGTCTTTCTTCATATGTATCAAAGAATGACCAGATAAAAACGAAAATATAAAAGTTAGCGGAGTATCCAGTTATCTACTTATATAGTCATTGGCACACCTCTTGTCAATGCAGCATCATTGAGACTTTGGAAAAACTACTTTATTACAAAATTCTCCTCTGGCTGAATTCTCATCTAATACAAAAATTGTGGACACCAATTTCAAGCAAACAACCAAAATGCAGAAATTTAAATGTAGGTGGGTGTGAAGGAGTTCGAACTGTCGTCGTATGTTTAACAACATTAAGACACTGTCGTAAGAATTTAGAAAAATAAAAGCTTACAAAAAACAGCGATCTACAACAGCATGCTTTGTATGAACCACTGTTTCAACAAAATTATTATAAAAACACAAATGCTTACTGTTTTCAGCTAACTGTTTAAACTTCTCTATAACAAAATGCAAGGAATATTTCATTGTAAACACTACGAACTAAATTGCTGCAAGCGGAATTTTGAAATACTTCTTCTCGTGGTAAATAGACGTAAAATGAATAACAAAGTATCTCTTTTATACGAGAAAATTAGAACTTTAACACTGACCAGTGAGAACGATGGAGGCTTCAAAAAAGTGTCCAAAATATAAAAGAAACCATTCGATGCCGGGTGAGCGGGGGTGAGAAACTTGCCGTTCATGTTGTTGTCAAACATGAGGGTAGCAAATAAGCCAGAAGCATTGTTTTCCTGCCTTGGTCGTAGAGCTTTTATTGAAAAATTAAATCCTAGCAACGGATACATCGAAATCGCTGTCTCTGTCTCAAAGTCTGCTTCAATGTTTGCGAGAATCATGTGGTTTCTGCAATAAACACAAAAGTTTAGCTATGACTTATCAATATTGATAACTTCAAAGCGGAAAGAAGATAAATAACCTTTGGCAAGGTCAACAAAAAATCGTTGGCACAACCACAAGAAAAAATATTTATATCTCTTTCACTTGCAACTAATTTACACTTGAACGCATCTAACTTGTTTAAACTGCAGAATAAGCTTCTTTTTCGTTTGAACTATTTGTTATGAGCATTGTGCAGGAAGATGTATATGCAGGTTACACTGCGTTAGCGATCACGCTCGGTTTGCATGTCTTCTGTTAGACTGGGCCACCTCGAAGGGTAGACTGTTTTGCCCCACCACCTGTCTGCCACAAAAAAATGGAGGAATCCCGTTCCCAAGGACGGGATCAAGTCCAAGGACACAAGCAAGCTTGCCGGCTTGTTCTCAACACTATCCCTATTTTGCTGAGCGTCAAGCAGGGAAGCTGTGAATACCATTTTTAAAAGTTTTTTAGTATGATTCGACTTGGGAAATGAACCCAAGGTCTATCGACTGCGAAGCGGACGCTCTAACCACTACGCCATTGCGCCGGTGCAGAATAAGCTGCAAGACGAGGAGTCTCTCAACACAGCAATACTGTCCAACAGCAATATCAGTTTAGCTGGTAAATAATCTGCTAGTATATAAAGTAAAAAGACAATAAACTTTGCTAGTAAATCCCCAATGTTTTTGCTTGATATTCTTTCAGAAAATATAATTGGAGAGTAAACGACGGAAGTGATTAATGTGTATATAGCAGGAAAAAAGACTGCATTAAAACAGTTTGTTTTAGAACTTTCCTATAGAAAGGTTGCACATGACGTCACATATTTCGCGCCAAAAAATTGGCTGACCAAAAGCTGTAATTTATGCTGAAAAGGTTTAGGGCGAACACCAACTTTTGGGGTTATTTTAAAAACTAATGAGAAATTAATTGAAAATTGGAACGAATTACTGCTAGTTGGATCCTCGGAAACAAATAAATTTAATTAAAAGCAATTTTCTTGAAGTTACTTCTTTCAGTTGGCTAGTCAAACTTAGTATTGTGTGCCAATTAAAAAAAAATTACCCCTAAGAGAAGTGACATCTAAATACCATTTGCTCCTCAGTTAAAAATAACTCCACACCAATTAGATACTCGTCGATGCATTAGCAACAAACAACCATTATCTGATCATTGCTACCGGTACCATAAGCTTGCTTGTTGTGTCCTTGGGCAAGACACTTAACGGCATGCCTCCATCTTTATGTGGCAAACAGATGATGGGGCCAAGCAGTCTACCCGTCGTGGTGGCCCATTCTGACAAAAGACATGCAAACAGAGCATCAGCTCATACGCATGAATAAATGAATCGGCACCGTAAGTTTTTAATCACCCTTGTTTTAGCAGCCTAGGCAATAGCCCAAAAAAATTGTTTAAAGAGTAGTTAAGGTCACAAAATTACGTCAAATATATCAATATGACTGGTCTTCAACCACTATTGACACAAAATTTCAAAGAAGTACTGATTTTATCCATCAATATCTAATCCAATATATGGCAAACGGTACAGAAGTCTGCCCTGTCATTTAGGCTACAGTATAATTTAAGTTTACAACTTTTCAATATGCTTATGCAACTAAATATACTGCATAAGTTGCACATTACAATTAACTTAAACTCAGGGTTCCCAAACACGCTAATTAATCTGGTATGAAACCCTTACAGAAGCTGGCTACAAATAAGTCTGCATGTTCAGCCCATAAAATTAACCCAACAATTAGCAAAAATAAGCAAACCTTAGCCCATCTTACCTTACTTTAACTTCAGATTCATGCCTTAACATCAGTAAAAGAACATATTTAACGTTCATTTAACAACTGTCACGTTTATCCATTTGATTTGCAAAAAGCGATATCACTTCTATTCAATTCAAAGAAAAAACACTAAAAGTGGTCAGCCAATTTTTTCGAAAGCGCATTTTGATGACGTTTGATCACGTTCGTGAAACTTTCCTATTAATATCGAACTCGGTTTTTAACATTTATACAGTACTGCAAAACAACAGCTGAAAATTGCAACAGATATTGTCAAAATCAGGTTACATTTTGGTGAAAAAGCAAAAATGTCCAGCTAAAAACATAAATTCATGTTTGGCAACTACTTGAACTTATTTCACCTCGTTCTCTTTTTCCAACTTCTCGATTGATCTGGCCTCCCGACATCAGAAGAAAATGCGGCATCAGTTGGGACCAATATTGTAAATGGCTTTGAAAAAGATAACGCATCAAAGTAATTGTAACTGAAACGATAGAATGATTTTAAAGAAGGTCTATTATGGCAATTTACAATCTTTACGAAATTTAAAACAACAAACAGTTTAAAAATATTAATATTTTAATTACCTAAACATTTGAATGGCATTATTGAGCTGATTGTGAAAACTTCCTGTTGCATTTTCTTTAATAATTTCCGAAAGAAGATCGGAGTAACAATTCAGTCCTTTTCTCGCAGTTCCCAACGGACACTTGACACATACAAATTTAGCATTCACTTTTACATTTTAGAATAGTAGCTAATGAAGACGAACGGCTTATATTTTTGGTGATTATTCTTATAAGTTAGGAACGCATTCTAAGAACAAAGTTTGTTCAAAATTTGTGATCAGAACAATTGTCTAAATTTTGCATACTGAAGAACGATACAGACGCATTAATCTACACCTATTCTTTTAATTTTCTTTTGATTTAATTTCTATTTTGAACTATATAAACATATCAGGCTAAAAATATTTAGCTCTACTTTACCTTCTTACTTTACTCGTATTTTAAATGGGTACACCATGAATTCCAGCAGGTCGCTTACCTCGCATGTAACAGATATGTACCCATCGTCGTCAGTCGTTGAACACTTGGCTGAACTATGGCAAGTTGTGTTGGGATAATGGCCACAAATATCAATCAATGAACATCCGGAGTCTGTTTTATTGCCATATCCAATCTTGCAGTTACAACTTGACTAAAAAAAGAAAGATCTTAAAAACATTCTTTGAGTGACTAGCACATTCGTTCTTTAAGTTGAGAGGTCACATCAGTGTTTCTATCTATTCTCATTACTAGCAGCTTGACATGACTTTAATGCCCAGATGAGCGACTTATCATTACCTTTCTTTTAAGATTTTTGTCTGATTTTCCATTTATCGAAAAAAAATGACAGAAGCGTGCAGTGATTGTATAGCATAAAAGAAGGAATGTGATTAGACCAGAAATTACCGTCTCTTATTTGCTAAGAGGGCTGGTGGGCAATTACGGTATATAGACTAGTGCGTAAGTTTAATCCATAAGCTTTATCTACGAGAGGCAATCACCAAGTTCGCAACCCGACGATGAAAGAGTGGGTACTAGGTTGAATTAATCATGTTTCATAAAAATTTTATCTATTTCATTATAGGTGTATAAGGTTTTAGTTAATAAGTACTTCTGCTAGATTTTGCAAAAAAAGTTGAAAATTGCTACCTGGTACTTCCAAAAAAATGTCTGTTTCAATGGATGTTGTTCAACAACGTGCTGTTATCCGATTCATGGTGCATGGTGCTACAAAAGAAGAAGCCGAAGGAAATTCATGAGAAGCTGATGACAACATTAGGCGACAATGCTCTTTCGTATGCAACAGTGAAAAAATGGGCACCTCTTTTCAAGGCTGGTTGAGAGAGCGTTAATTATGACTCATGAAGTGGTTGCCCAACAAATGCAGTGACAGATCAAAGAATGAAAGATGTGGAGAAATTTGTCACGAAAGATAGGTTCGTTTCAGTACGACATATTGCTTCTGAAATGAGCACTTCTGTTGGGTCTGTTGAAACCAACCTTCACAATCGACTGAACTTGTTCACGGGTCCTGCAAAATAGATTTCACGTTTGCTCACTCCTGAGCAGAAAATCATGTGCAAGCAGGTTTCGCAAGAGATCTTAAGGCTTTATGAAGCAGGCCCCAAGGATTCTCTTGACAGATTTGTCACTCAAGATGAAACCTGGGCCGCTCACTTTGACCTGAGAGCAAGACCAACTCACGCCAATGGAAGCATCCAGACTCACCAGCTCCAAATAAATTCCGAGTTTAACAATCCTATAAATGGACTTCCTTGAACATGGCAAAATTATTGATGGAGATTATAATGCATTCTTTTTAGGGAAACTACAAAAGATGATTATTCAAAAAAGGCGTGGAAAATTGAAGAAAGGCGTCCGTCTTCTCCAGGACAATGCCCCATCACATAGATAGCCTTGAAGAAAGTAATTGAGTGCGACTTCAAGTTGTGATCTCATCCACAGTACTCCCTTAACTTGCATCATCAGATTATCTTTTTCCTCATATGAAAAAACAATTCCGAGGTCACAAGTTTAAGGACGACGATGAGGCAAAACATGCTGTAAGAAAGGTTCTGGAGGAGTTTCCAGCGGATTTTTTCAAAGAGGGTCTGTAAGCTCTAAAGAAACAATCCGAGAAATGTGTCGTCTTGAATGGGAATGATGTAGAGAAACCAAGTGTAGCAATATGTAGCAAAAGATATTGTAATTTAACTCCTTCATAGCTGAGCAGCGAACTTATTAAACGTACCTCGTATTTGTCAAGAACGATAATTTGTGGCAGTTTTGAAGGCTGCTATTTTAATGTTACATGATTTGAATCTATATCTGAGTTAGATATGTACGCAGCATACGCTTTTTTGTCCGGTTTTTTACGTTTTTGCTCTCAAGCATTTTTGTACAGAACTTTTTATCCACTTGAATATTTGTATGTAGTCACACATTTGAATCTATAGCTGAGGTAGATATGCATGCATACAGCATACGCTTTTTTGTCCGGTTTTTTATCTTTTTTGTTCTCTAGCATTTTTGTACAGAACTTTTTATTCACTTGGATATTTATAGAATGTCACCCACGGAGAGTCGATTAAGTTGTGAAAACAAGAATATTTTTATTGGGTTATGCAAATGCCACTGGTCGCTATGATCACAGAGTCACAGCATTGGTTTTGCTTTGACGAAACTTCGAGATAGTTTGAATGAGACAGTCAGTTCTTTCGATTAATTACGAGGAAAAAAGTAAGGTTTGTATTTGCATTAAATTCACAAAAATTTTATTCGTTGACTGTCAGCAATAAGAGATCTTGAACCAAGGACACATAAAACTTATGAAATGTTTTTGACATATTTGGGGTTCAACCAAGTAGTTCTATAAAGTTCTAGCATTTCCAGGTTAGAAGTAAGAGCAACCAATCTAATATCGATGTCGTGAGAAAATGTTGCACAATTTTGGGTAGGGCACTTTGGACCATTTTTCCAACTTTCCTGCAGACCAATTTAAGTGTATGAGCAGCTTAATTTGGTCGTTTTTTATATAGCGGGGTTGATATTGAAAATAATGAAGCATTAATCATCCATTCTAAAATGATTGAGCTAGCAAGCATACTTAAGTATTTCTTTTTCACTTCTTTATCAAAGCATGTCCCACATTTCTTATTAAATTATAGCCTATTAAAATAATGGTTTCTAATTGAAACCAAAAACACCGCGTACGAGGAAACCAGCCCACCGTTTATGAAGCTGCAAAGCAAGTAATAGATTCATGAACAAGAAAGTGCAAAGAATGTGAAAAGCTATTTGCAGCTAGTTTAAATTTTTTTCATCTCTATTTAAAAAAAATAAATTACTGACCACTCAAGGGCAACAAGAAGCTACCATAAAATATTTCCAAAGTTTTTTCCTCCTGCATTGCAAAACACTAAACGAACTGTTACCTAAACTTCATGGATAAACTTGCTTCAAAGTAAGCAAGTTAGCTGATTACTTTGCAACTACAGGGACGTATCTGCCGTGATATGGCAAAACCTAACAACTAAATTTTAAATATCATAAACAACCTTGATTTATTTTTGCTTATGTGAAGCTACTTATCAGCAAACGCTACGACGTAATTAATATTTGTACAGTCAACAGCTTCAAGGCAAAACTGAAACACTTTGGTTCAGTTGTTCCTTGCGGAACAAAAATAAACGACAACAAAGCAATTATCCTCAAAAACATGATTTTTATAGTTGTCAGGCTTTGCCAAATTACAGCAGATACAGAACTCCGTATTTCTGCGCAACTACCAAGGTTGTCCTAGTTTCTGCTTTTTGGTCTATAAATTCAAAACCTGATAAAAGCTAATTGCGATTGTTTATCAAGCTTTGAAAACCAAAAGCCACTTCGCTTGCAATGACAACGCGGTTTAATAAAAAGTACTAAATTGAATCTAGCACATTTTATGAATAAATACAAAATGACCCCTATCACCGATTAGAAACGTACTGTAGCAAACACTGGATCACAAAACTTCCCACAATTCAAAGCAGATGTGTATGCTAAAGGAAAAACACAAGTTTGTATTCTCTCTTCTGATAAGAGGAGTGAATAGATCATAGCAGATTTCAACCACCACTTTTTTGATACTTCTGAGAAAGCAATTTTAGAATCATTTTTTAGATGATTCTCATTCGGTTGATCGGCTATGCACAACAAAATATGGTTGCAATATGTGAAATCTTTCATAATTCAATACTAATGCAACTAAAAAAATTCCACTTTGTTAACTTTAATAATCACTTTTTCATATTTTAATTAAGCGTTAAATTTGGCTCGAGAAACTGGGGTCGTGTTGCTTAGTTTGATCTCCTGCTACGCATAAAACGCTACTATCAAATTCATTTAGTCTTTCTCGTCTTTAACACACATATTGCGTGTCCATAGTAGCTAATGCGGTTGTTCAAGTCACCCTTAAATGAGGGGTACGATGCACAATTTGAGAACAATTTTTTAAGTTTTTGGCGTAAAGGGAATGCCAAAAACTGAACTTTAAAATTTTGTTTGAAAAGTACAAACCAAAAAATTTTCGTATGTTTTTGTGTGCAAGTACGTATGCGTATACACTTTGCGAACAATATTGGATGTTCGAAAAACAGTAGTATTTTAAATCATCGTATAAATATCTAAGCCAACAAAAAATTTTCTACAATAATGCATGAGGAATAAAAATATATACATATATTTAGTATAGAGTATATCTATATAGCTATAAATCTTTAATTAGAGAGAGAGAGAGAGAGAGAGAGAGAGAGAGAGAGAGAGAGAGAGAGAGAGAGAGAGAGAGATACAAGTAAAGCGTAATGATGTGAAACTACGTTAGTTTATTTGGCATAAATTTGTTTATCGTTATAAGCCGAAAAGGCAAAGTGGAACTGCTAGTAAAAGAGTTTGATGGTGCTGTTGAGGTTAAATTTCTTAGTGAATATACTGTATTTGTTGTTTCATTTAAAAAGTGGTGTTGATCTACAATTGGAAGATTGGTTATTAGCAGCTGACATGGCAAGGTCTCAGAAAAGTTTGGCGTCACACATATTATTTGAGTGACACACTACGTCACCTCAATTTTAAAATACTACAATGCATCACAAATAATGCCACAAAAATAAAATTACATAAATTTGACAACACTTTAGGTATTTATGTTTTTAATGTGTCATCTTCAATTGCACATTAAGGAATCGTATTCACCATATTCATTTCCAAATTTCACTCATTTTTGCGCAAGCTCTGGCAATTTTTAAAATATCAATTTTCAGTTTTCAATACATTTATTATTCACAGTACATGTTTGATATATCGGCCTCTACAGTTAAGACATCCATTCAGCCTGACTGCAAAGTTTCCGATAACTTTCTTGCAAATGTTTGCTGGGATTGTCTATGTAAATGATGCAACAGCTCACTTTAGCTCCTGACGTGTTTTTGGTCTGTCAGCATCAGGGCTGCGAACTCCGTCGATTTTTATATCGAGTTTAAGTTCGAGTTCAATTTCAGCTTATTTTACGAGTTCAACATTTTCCTTTTTGCGAGTTCAAGTTTGAGTTCGGGTCCTGCGAAAATTCATCAAGTTTTTCGAGTTCAGAAAATAAAGTGATTGACTTAGCCTAAACACGTTTGCAGTAAAATTGCGCGTTCAAACTTATGTTCAAATATTTGTTATAATAAGCAAATGTCGTTGCCATAAGCCAGGCAATATGTGTAATGTGAATTTACATTAAAAGCAAAAATTGAAAAATAACGTAAAATTGAATCATTGTAGGTTCCGCGATTATGCGCTTTTGATTAAAACAAGGGCTATGTGTGCTATGTGACTCATTGTTTGTGAAAAAAAGTTAACTGTCAATTAGGTCACCCACTCTCTACTGCGACTGTTTACACTGCACAACTGTAAAATCCAAATAGAGCGTTCTTCTTGGTGTCCTTAATGTTTTCACGAAACATTTAGGGTTTTATGCAGAAAGCAGACTTAGTTTAGGTCGAGCTTAAGCCTAAGCCGAACTTGCGCAAATCGGGCTTACAAAGAGCGACTTGGTGGTATGGAGAAATTAAACTTAAACAAAACTTTTGAAGGCTCGGCCTGGTTTAATGTATTACAACATTACCGTTATTGAAAGCCCAGCTTGTGAAGGAATTATGAGGTTGCCGTTAAATATAACTTAATATATTTTGTGGTGTCATATTGGCAGGTGACACGCTGTACGTTATTATGGTGCGATACAAATGAAAGTCGTTGTTTGCAAAAAGATTTGGTTAAAGCGGTTACAGTAAGTGATACGGCATGCTACACAACCGTGTTACTGACTTAAGCTACCTGATGCCCATTACCCAATTTAGCAACAGCAATACAATAACAAGGGTTTTGCCTCATTGCGTACATAAGTCGCGATTCAAGCCATCTACAATGGTGACTTATAAAAGACTGATTAACAATGGTGACTTAAACAATTAATTAAGCCATGCTTAACGCTAAAACTTCTTTCTGCATACGAAATCGATGACTCAAGTTGGGCTTAGAAAACTTTAGAAAAAGCCTGGCTTAAGCCTACTTTCTGCTTAAGATCCGTAGTTTTCAATAAAAAGATTTCATTCTTTTTAAATTCAGTTGTAATGATATTGTACAAATGAATATTAACTCGAACTTGCTTTAAACATTTTCGAGTTTAAGTTCAAGCTCGAGCCCCACAAAATTTTGAGTTTCGAGTTCATGTTCGAGTTTAGCAAAGAGATCGAGTTCTGTCGAGTTCGAGTTTGCAGCCCTGGTCAGCATGCACATGATCTTTGGCAAATCTCCAAAGAAAGAAGTCAAGGTGGATAAGGGGAATGTGATGCCCATGGATAATTTGTTCTTCAAGAAATCTTTCTGTTGCCAAATTTTTGTTTCAACAATTCCAGGGTTTCATTGGCAGTGTGAGAAGTAGCACCGTCTTGCATAAACCATTACTGGTTCATAGTAATCTCTCGGCGGTAATTTAGAGATGAGCAGAACTTGAGGATGATGTTGCGGTAATTTTCCTGATTTGCCACCTTTATCTTCAAACCAGCATGGACCAATTATGATTTTTTGGTTCATGGCAAACCACGCAGTAACTTTAGAGGAGTGCAAAAGCCGTTACAACACTTCCTGTGGTGGAGCAGTTTCGCAAAATAGGTTGTTCCTTGAGTTAACGTAACCATCAAGATGAGTATAAACCTCATCGCTGAACCAGACTTTGTCTTTCCAGTTCTGGCTTTCCATCATTTTATCGTTAAACCAATTTCACTCATGTCGACTTGTGTCTCTTCTTCATTTGCTGTTTGTTGGTGTTTAATCTGAATGCAATACAAAAAAGTTTTAAATCCAGTTTCAAAATACAAAAAATGCTTATTTGATTCATGCCAAACTCTTGAGATCGCTGCCGAGAAGACTCTTTGAAATTTGAATGGCAGAGCAACGGACAGAATTAGTGTTAACCGGAGTTCTGACATCTCTCGTCTAACAGATCTTCCTTTGTTCAGATTAACAGTCCCATTAGTTTGAAACTTCTTTACTATCCTCTACACTGCCTTTCAGTCCGGAGCTGCTTTCATGCCAAAATGACACTGATATGCTTGTTAAGCTTTTACAATAGATTTGATTTTAAAGTAGAATTCTATCAATTTTGCTTTTTCCTGATCTGTAAGCTTCATACTCAATTGATTGCTCTCATATTACATCAAAAGAAATTTTAGCTTAGGTCTACAATATCTGAAAAAATGAAATAATTCAGGTAGTTACGCGATAGAACAAGAGCCAATTTTTAATGTGGCATTTTTTTTGTGTCACACTGTATTTTTGAGATAGAAGCAAAATCCTATTGCGCAATACAAATGCAGGTCCTTCTTACAAATGCAAAACAACAAAGCTACGTTTAATTGAACTTCCTAGTACTTGCAATTACTCAAAACATCCTGTAATGCCTTTTTGCTGTACTGTAGTCGATTAGCTAACTTTTCATATTACTCTCCTTTCATTTTAAGATAAATAAATTTAAAGTGGATTTTGCCCATAACTGAATTTAAAAATTGAGAGTGAAAGAAGTAAATATTTCCGAAACTACTCGATAAATTTTTAAAATTCGGTAATATGGTATTGTTCCATTGGCAAGCAATAACTAAATTAAGAAAGCATTATTGGATTCTAATAAGTTTTATCTCTTCAATAGGTCTTATAAGCAAAAGAAGCACTTCTACACGCAGTGCAGAGGCATTTCTTCTGCTGAATCTTCTTCGATTGATCTTTGGTTTAGATATTTTTAACAAAATTTTAAACAAATGTTGTAAAAAAGAAAATGCCATGATACTGTTAAGTGATATCAGTTACCAGATACATTAATATTGACTTACCTGACCGGGACCGGTATACTGGCAATTTGTAGATTTCAGTGGACAACCACCATTGTTTACTTGACATGGATCTATTGGGGCACAATATGTTCCGTCCCCGGAATAATCACTTCGGCAAACACAATCATACGTTCCTATAATCAATAGACTTAAATTGAAATATTTTGATAGTCTTCAATCATAAAAAAATTAACTATTCATTTTTTCCTGAATAAAAATTTATTCATGAACTGATCGGCATCGCTCTACAAGGCTCCCCATTAGCTAAGCTGTAACGAACATCGGTAAGCCAGCCTCACCCTAAAAACAACTGTAAAAGCAGTAGCAAGCAGTTTCCTCATTTGATTAGTTTTCACCATTGGTAATTCCTGTTTTAAAACCAAAAGTGCTTTAAACAGAAATCTGATGATAGGGATTTAGGGGGCCGTTGCCCTTGTACTCCTCATCCCCTGTCTACGAATATGTACCCTAGTCATTATAATCTCCCCTTAATTCAGATTTGGTTTTAATCATAAGAGTAATACAAAATGAGTCCTTTGGCTTCAATTCAGGCGGAGCAATGACGTCATGAAGTTGAGCTTTGTTGGAAGGTTTATGGATTTAGATTTATTGGGGGTACGGAAGGTATTGGGTGAAGGTCTGGGGATTGGGGGTATTATGAGGATTATTTAGTTGGTTTTTTGTCTTGCCGGTATTGATATTTATTAAGGTCACTGATCGACCGATGCGATAGTGTAATGATTAGAGCATCTGCTTTGCAGTCGGTAGACCTGGGGTTCAATCCCTTTGACGAGTCATAACAAAAGACTTTAAAAAATGGTATCCACAGCTTTCCTGTTTGGCGCTCGGCACTTAGGGGAGGTTGTGGAGAACAAGCCGGCTAGATCGCTTGTTGTGTCCTTGGGCAAAGCACTAAACGGAGTGTCTCCATTTTTATGTGGAAGACAGGTGGCCCAGACAGCTTGGAAATGGCAACTCCCAAGCGAGTGCGGACGTCCCGTCCAAAATATAGCGATACAATTCGCTTTCTCGTGAAAGGAGGATAAATATGGCAAATACTTTTGTACTACTAAGAATCTGCGTAGAATCAAGAATATTACTAACAACAGTGAGTCAAGAATGTTTCACTAAGAATTGACAGGTGGATCTGTCGTTGTTGGTAGGACATTATAAGAGGGCTTGTGGAGAGGTTTTTATGGGAGGATATGTGTGTTACGTTGTGGGATGTTTTGTCGTATCTTATTAAACTTGATATTTGTAAAGGTCATCAGGAAACGATATTGATTCAAGAATGTTAGTAGGTATTCGATATGGTTATTTGACACTAGTGCACAGCACCACATAAAGAATTTATCTGACAGATGATAGCTGACAACGGAGGTGTTTTGAAGGGAGCGTTTGGGGTTATCGTGTCTTGTTCATCAATATTCGTAAATTATTAAGTCAGACCAATAGGGGGGAGATTTTGTTAGTGGGGATATGCTAAGGATGTCAAGTTGTGGGTTTTGTCTAATAAAAATTAATATTGGTTGTTGTGTAACTAGGAAGCGTTGCTGTGTCAGTTGCCTGCTGATTTTCTTAAATTTAAACACTGTTATTAGTCCAGGCTTGTCATTAATTTTTACCGACAGCTTGTGTGTTGCCATAAAGCCGTTGCAAGTTTCTTGTGCAATTCCTTGGTTTAGTCTTGCAAGCATCCCATAATTCTTGTAATCAATGCCTTGCTTTATGCTGTCTTGCGTCCATGTTGACCTGCTCACCTCAGCTACATTCATTTGACTTTGCTTAGGATTTGAGTGAAAATTGGCTGAGGCGTTTCTTATTATAGCCAAAGACAATCACGATCATTAAGTGCTTTGCACAACGTCAAAGTCCATACATAACCGTAACTGAGGTCTTTTGCAGTGACATGTTGCAATCTTTGCCTTCCTATTGCACAATAGTAGTGCCTCAAGCTGACGAAAATTCATTTAGACGTTTAACATTGGCCAATGCATGTGTGTGCGTACAAGCGCGCTATGAGTGTTTATTGTGTACAATATGCCATTGCTTTGTTCCAGGGGTGGGCAAAGTTTTCCATAGAAGAGCCGCGTGCGGAAATGTATAACTACAGGAGAGCCACAAATTTCATTTGGAGTGTTACTACAAACAAAACAAGCTTTACTCAAAAACAATTTAATAGAAACAAACACAACGATACAAGATATTACAGTTTTTCGAGATTTTACCAGCATTTGATCAACAGTGGGTTTCCATTCTATTAGATAGCTTCTGAAAATCTGGGCGATATGATGTCAAGACAATGCAAATTAATTCGATCAAGTGTTCATTTGTTGGGCTTGCACGATATTTTGATTTTACAAATTTCACTACAGAGAATAAAGATTCACAGCAATATGTTGTGCTGAAAACGGAAGGAGTCGTGCACTGGTTTATTTTAGTTTTCAATATTTGCTCTCTGTAACCTGTTCCCAGAACTCCACTGTAGAGTGGCACTTAATAAAATTTTTTAGAGCTAGATCTTCTGGTAACTTAGTCAGTTCCGTTTCTGCTGCAGATATGTCTGTGACGAAATGTTGACAAACTAGACACGTAAAGCGTGGCTTAAGCTCCGGCAAATCGTCAAATCTCACTTGTAACTCTTCCAGCAGTCCTTGCAATTTATCTTCATATTCTTCCACTTTGTGGTTTGTTATTGCTTCTGTAAATCCATTCATTGTCATTTTGAGGTTGGGAAAATGACGGAAAATTTTTGACATTTTGTCTCTTTGAAAAACTTTAATTTTGTTCTGGAAACTAAAAACGGTTTAAACAAGGTCTGATATAATCTTTTCAATAGCCTGAAGTGCTAAATTAAGAATTTGTAGATGCTTCGTTATATCAGTGAGAAACATCAGGTCTTGTATCCATGCATTACTTTTAGCTGAGGATAATATTTTCCCTTTTCGTCAAGAAAAAGAGTGATAAATTTCAACAAATCAACTAACCTACTCAGTACATTACTTGTTAACAGCCATCTTACAATGCAATAAAAAGAAACATCACTTGGCGCATCTTATAACCCCAACTCTTCTACAAAGTTACGAAATTGTCTGTGATTTTTCCCATTCACACCTATGAAATTTACTATTTCGAGGACAGTTTTTATGACATCTTCATACCTGAAGTGTTTTGTTGCAAGATGTTGACGATGGATGATACAGTGTATTGGAAGGAACTCTGGAAAATTAGGATTGCACTTCATAAGTCCAATCAATCCGACACGTTTACCCACCATTGCTGGTGCACCATCAGTCGCAACACTGACGAGTTTATTAACCCCTCCGCGTCGCTTATCATCATATGATGATGGCGAAGAGAACGCCGCTCATCCTCATATGATGATTTGCCGGCTACGGCGAAATGCGTGTATTGAAGAGAGATGTCAAAAAGGAAAGGAAGATCTCTCCCAAGCGAGCTTTAAATGCACGCATTTCGCCGTAGCCGGCAAATCATCATATCAGGATGAGCGGCGTTCTCTTCGCCATCATCATATGATGATAAGCGACGCGGAGGGGTTAAGAGGCACATGAAATCTTGTTAAAGCTTCGTCAAGTTCATTTTTAATGTCAACTTCAAGAATTGTTCCTCTTATCGCCACAAAGTCCAACAGCTCTTCTTTGATGATAAGATCAGATGAAACATACCGAACAAATATGGCTAATTGCGGATTATCGTGTATGTCTGTTGATTCATCAAAAGCAACACTAAATGCAAGGAAACTTTTGAAGTCACTTTGCATTAAAACTGCATTATCTGCACTTATCTAAAAAATGCGCCTTTGTGTAGTTCGGCGCAAACATGGCATTTGCGCTATTAAGCGCTGAAGCTTTTTGTTGTTGGGATCCAACACTGCGACCACTGCGACCACTTCAGCTATATTTTTCTTCACGAATTCATAGTCAGAGTATGGGTGTTTTGAACGAGCAATGTTCCAAGACATAAGAAAAGAAGTTTAAGTCGTTGCATCAGATTCCTTGCTGAATACTTTCATAAACCGCTGTTGACTTGCTAGCGCAGATTTTGATTGTTTAGTTGCTTTTTCTTACTTGCGATTTTGGTGGAAACGTGCTTGAAAAGTTTTTGTGATTCGTTTCATAATGGAGTTTTACATTACTACCTTTGTTTTGACCAAGTAACTTATGGAAAATTAGACACCAAGGTATATTTTCATGAACAGTAAATGAATATCGGTAATCTTCTTCTCACTCTACATTAAAAACTCTGTTTTCCTCTTCATATTTTTGTTTCTTTGTATTCGCTAATGTCATTTCACTTCGTTTCGCACTCTATTTATTGTGCTTGTGACTTTGACTTCAGTATAGTTAACTGACTGTTTGAAACAGCACACAACTGTAATTTTAATGTGCACTTCTGAGTCTGACCTATATTCTTACTTCACACTTCGCACTGCAATGCTTGCAATGAACAAATGACTGATTTCCTCGCTATAATCCGACTTACCACTTACTGTTTTTAAAAATCTTCTCTTGGCCTAATTTCAACTGTAAATTACAGTTTGTTAAGAATTAATTGCATCCTACCTTGGTCAATACTAAACAAGCTATTACAATCAGACAGATATAAAAGTAGCTATTGTGAGTAACAATACATATTAATAACAATTGTACACTGTTAAATTACGATATTATTGATCAAAAGAAGAGCCGCAAACGAAAGATTGGGGAGCCGCACTTTACCCACCGTTGCTTTATTCCTCTATGAAGAACTGACGCATGTGACAAAATGCAGGCGAGTCTGTTTAAACTGCTAAGATAAATCTATCAAATTAACTAAAATATTCTAACCTATAACTAGAATATTTTAACCTATTGACCTAATTTGAATACAGATGGAATATATTTAACGCTAATGCAAAATATTAGATGTGTTCCTCATCACCTCAAATTAAATATAAATAATATTTTTAATTGAAAAAGTTTTTTGGCCACTAGGAATGTTACAGGTTGCAATGATTATTGACAGAGCTCAACGACAGTGTTTCTATTTGACACTTAAAGATTTTAAATTAGTGGTGTTGTTGTGTAAATTTTCCATTTGTTTTTACAAACCTTATGTAACGGCAGCGTAATGAGTGGGGCTGGGCACTCGCTGGCGTTACAAGATGGTTCATGTTGGATTACTCGCTTGCTGGCAGCTCAAAATAACAACTTTCAAACGATAGTGTTGATTGACGAAATATAATTTATTTGAGATCGAGAAAGATGAAAGTTGTTGATGATGAATATAAATGTACAGCGAAGCGGTTTCTTATAAATGCATAATTTTAAGTAAAAACCGATCTAATTTCGATATTATGCGCCAAACTCACCAAATCATGAAATACCAAGCCCAAATAACACGAGCCACGGGACTTTAGGCGCAGGTAGACAGTTCAATATCAATTACGTCGGGTACGGGTTACTCAGCACAACGGAGCTTACAAACGGGATAATGCCACGGGAGTAAAGCCTGCACTCTGCAAGCACAAAAGGACAAACATTAATAATATACAAGCTACCACAATTAAACACTTACGTGCAAGCTGTGTAAGCTTTTACCAACTTCACAATAAAACAATTAAACACCGAGTTAATTCATTACAGTCTCTAAATAATAACAATAAGTAACACTGGGACTGATTACCAAAATATCACTTCCAACTAAATTCTTATTTCAATTGCTAAATCCATCTTTAACTACTACAAACACAACAGCAAAACGCTCTACAAGTCTGCCTGCTAAAAGCCCGCGGTTATCTATCTACGTTACAAAAAGCAAAGTTTTGCACACGAGTTAATTATGCAAACGAAACAAGTGCTACTAAGTAAAAAAGGAAAACAAAACAGGAGTTCGAATCGCATCTACAACAAAGGCGAACGGAAATTTTTACACCTTATATTACCAATTATCAGTTAAAAGCCAAGAACATTATATAATCAAAATTATTCTTACAAGAGGCATAATTCACCAAGATTACGTAGATCTTACGTCTGGAATTAAGAATTTATGCAAAATTATTCCCCCAGACTAGCTGTTTAAATGATTTAATTACTTTATCTCAAAACCACCAGCTTCAAAAATATTTTTTGTAATTAAAGACATTTGTTGCAGAACCTGAGAGTGTTGTTGAAACAGCATACGGTCTTGAATTAGCTTCCAGGTAAAGCTTTGGTAGAAATTAGACAAAATTTATCAACAAAATTTGAGATAACTTTGATCAGAAAATTTTTATTATAGCTAGAAGTTGTTTTACACTTTGTTAAAAATTAAAGGAATAGATTGGTAGTTTTTCAATATTTAAAACATATAAATAGTTTTATACAAAGTTCACATTTAGAAAAAAAATTAAAGAAAGTGGCAGATGTTTTAGTTATTTGAGCAGCTTTTTTTAACTTTTACTTGAATTTAGATAAGATTGCTTTACATTTATGGAAAAAAACGTCATTAGGTGGAAGATTGTAGTTGAGTTTTATGCAAAAAAATTTTTGTAGCGTTAGTAGAAAAAAAAATATTTGCTCTATTTCAAGCCAACACAAAAATCTTTACCAGCGACATGCGTGAAAGTTTAAGTTTAATTTTAGTCAAAAAATAAATGTGTACAGATTGTTAGAGCCTACTTCAAAAACTTTACAAATTTTACTTTAAATCATCCCCCGCTCATCATATTTACGACTCTAATTAGAATTTATATGACATTAAAAAACAAAAATTATAATGTTATCCTTGTTTTCAATGCTTTATATAAATTTTACATTTCTCATTCTACTAAACACACCTACATTATTAAAAACAATGTGCAATAAGACACCCCTCCTATAACATCTTTCCAGTACTTCTCAATCTTAAGCTCTTCTCTTCATTCTTTTGTTACTTTTTCCGCAATCATTACAATCACCATCATCTTTCTTCCACTTAAACATCTTTTATTTTTCCATCAAACACTACTCTTCATTAATCTTGGAGTTTTGGAACGTATCTAATTCATCTTGTTTTTCTTCTCCTAATTTTAGTTAAAAGTTTTGGTGTTTTAATCACAAGATTTAGGACGTTTACAATTGTCCACCTGTCGGTCCGCTTTTTTCTTTCCATCTTTCTCCAAACGCCCCCAGTCTTATAGAGTCCCTTGAACTTCACGTTTCTGATCCGTACATTACAACACTTCCCATCAAGATCTGTACCAATAATTTTTTAGATGCCTGTTTTAGTGCAGCAAACCACTAAAAAAAATAAAATACAGTAGAATTTGCCTAATTCGTCACCTCAAGGGGATTAGAAAAAAGTGACGAATTAGGCGAACTGACTAATTATGCAAACAGGTAAAAACTCTATAATGGCTTGTATACAAGGGGCTTGTTTTGTTATTAACGCAGTTTGTTACGTTTATTGTTAAATACAATGCACTTACACGGAGCACAAATCATGCAGTACAAAGAAAATAATGCTCAAAGTCAGTGTAACCAAAATTGCTCACTCGCAAAAAAATGTGTGATTTTGGTTTGCTTTGCTCTATTAAAGGCTTTCCTTGCCAATATGTACTGCCACATTTTGGACACGTTGCATAGTAGCACATCGCTGTTGCCTTGCGCTCTGAAGTAGCGATTTAACATCTTTAATGCTTCTAATACAGAAAAAGGAGTAGGTTCAGACTTTTCTAGAGAGTTGTTTTCCTCATCGTCATCTTCTTGATCATCAGCAGGATGTTCGCTAGATCTAAGATCGTCTATTATGCTGCTTTCTGTAATAATCTCACGTGTAATCAGGTCTGAATCACCTTCCAGGTATTCGTTAAAATTGAAGCCCTCTGGAACTAAGCCGGCAACTTGCAATCTTTCCCAAATTCCTTCTCCGTTATTGTCGGACTCATTGGCGGTTTCCAAATTTTCTTCCAACATTGAAGGAGAAAAACGGACCTTCCTGAAGCAGTTTTGAATCATCGTGCCAGATACAGAATTCCAAGCTTGACCAAGAAGCTTCATAGCTTCCAAAATATCTACTTCAAATTCTTTCTTCACCTCAAAAGCAAGAAGGCACATCTCAGCTAGGTTCTTTCTGTAGTGTGCTTTTAAACAACGGATTACCCCAGCATCCATCGGTTGAGTTTTGGTGATAGTGTTAGGAGGCAAGAATACCAGCTTAACATTCGTCAGGCCACGCATGACAGGTTGGGCTGTACAGTTGTCAACAACAAGCGCATTTTTTCTGTTACTGTTCTTCATGTTTATGTCGAGTTTCCTAACCCAGGTTTCGAAAATGGTTGAGGTCATCCAGGCCTTGAAGTTGGATTAGCACGGAAATGGAAGTTTTTTTACATTTTTAAAGCATCTTGGTTATGCTGCCTTGCCAATGACAAGAAGGGGTATCTTCTCTCCCGCCATACTGGCCGCCACTAGCACACTTGATTTCTCTTTTGACATTTTACCACCAGCGCAAGTTTCGTTTTTAAAAACGTGGGTCCGGTTAGGCAAGCATTTGTAAAAAAGCCCAGTTTTATCAGCATTAAAAATCTGTTCTTTTTTGAACTCTTTCAAAAGAATAGTTAGACAATTTTTGTGCCAATCGTTCACACATGCTTCATCAACAGACGCCGCATCATCATGTGATTTCTTGCATGCAACTTCTCGCGATTTTCACCGGTTTATCCAGTTTATGTCTAGCTTATCAGCACTGTCATAGCCACAGATGCTGGCGAATTGTTGAGTTTTTAAGAGAACCATTTCTCCGCTAATGGCTATTTTTTGATCTCTTGCACTGCGAAACCATTTAACTAAAAGCTCATCTACATCATCAAATCCATGCTGCCGCTTTCTTTTCATTTCTGCATTACGCCCTGCTTCAAATTAGAAGATTATTTTCTCCTTTTGTTTGCTTAAGGTATTCAGTGTAGTTCTTGGAATATTGAGGTCCTTTGCCAACCTTGACGCGTTAACATTTTCTTGGCTTAACTTGCATGCAATTTTGTATTTTGTTTTAAGCAATAAGCTTACGTACTTAGACCTTTTATTTGACATTGATTTTCTGTAACTTCGCTCTTACAATAATCCTGAAGTGAAACGCAGAAAACACAACTATAGTTTAACGGTCCACACTGTAGTTTGTCTTTTTTTTCACACTTAATCTCTATAACTACTGTACTCTATTTAAACTCTTCTAGACAATGGGCAATTAAAATGCGCTTCGTCCTTTGTGTTGCTGCAGCGAGATTTCCCCCTGGACTACTGTATTAAACCAATAGGGACGCTTTTCTTTACCGAAATCTAATCCGATAAGGACTGTTTGTTTGAGATCTCACGCGTGTTGAAATAACCACGGAGACCACGTGAATTCATCTATCCTGCGGTAACCAACAAAGCTGTGAATACCGCTTAAACATTGAATCGAATCTGCAAATGACGAATAAGACGAACAAAAGGCTTTTCGGGGATATAAATAGGTGACGAATTAGACGATGGCGAATTAGACGAACTGGAATGCACGTAAAAGATAAGAATTCTGGGGACTGACGAAAATGTGACGAATTAGGCAAATTGACGAATTAAACGAAGACGAATTCTACTGTAGGTTGAAAATAGACTTACTTAACCTAAATTTAATAACTTGTAAGATTTTTAATGGTCATTATAAGATAGAAATTATACCTCAACCTTACAAAACATTTTGAACTTACCAAAGATCTGATTTTTAACTCTTGCTTCTTGTTTGTAAGCAATCATAAATAAAAAGTAATCAAAGTATATTTAACACACACCAGCCGAGCTTGCACTTCAACCAAACATTCAACTGTTTAACATTGAATTAATGTTTAATGTTTTGCTAAAAACACCTATAGAACGTATTAACCAAAAAGTTGTTAATCAACACCTAAGAAGCTTTAACTACACGATGTTTAAAATTTTTATGCAGTTTACAAAACATTTTGGCTGAAAGGTTGTTATCACCAACTTAAAACTATTTTCCCTAAAGAACAATGCACACTGTAAGCTGGTGAAAAAATTCCACCCAAAGTTGCTGGCATACGAATGCTGTTCACTAAAACCACACACACCAATTGTCGATAGTTACCAAAGACGACATAAAACTATGATTTAATAAAAACTGTGTAACAATTTGACGTTTTTTCTATTAAAAATGCTTTAAAAACTTCAAAATGGTTTTCAAGCATTGACTTTTTACAATAATTAGGCTGTATATTCTATTATTTAAATTTAACTTAGATTAATTAACACAGCCTAATGCTTTAACTCCAAACGTTTTAATGCTTGACCTGCCTAGTAATAGCTCAAAACCTTTTTATAGCTCATAAAGCTTAAAAATAGCCTATTTCTCTAACATATTGGTTTAAAATCTTATTTCTTTTATCCACTCCCAATCAGAACCTTAGTATTTTCAGTTGAAACATTTAAAGGTCCATCTTAAGCTTCTCATTAATCAGTAGTGCTTCTAAATTATACATGATAACTGAACCCAGTGGCGTACGCAGGAAGTTTGCAAGGGAGGGGGGGGCAAAGTTTCGTCACAATGGTGTGACGTCAAAATTTATTAGATCTATTAAAAGAATAAAATCGTAAAATGAAATTCAAGCATAAAACAAAGTCAGTTTATTTTAAATTGAGGTGACGGTTCCGTCTCGCAAATTGGTCAATCACTTGACTATAATCAAGTTTAATGTCGTTGTTCATGTGCAAAAGAGCTAATGCATTGAGCCGATTTTCTTGCATGCTCGTACGTAAATACGTTTTGATTAGCTTTAGGGCGCTAAATGACCGTTCGCCCGTTTCCGTTGTAACTGGCAAAGTTGCGAAAATTTGCAGCAATGTCTCTGTGATCGAATATGTCCCAAGTTGTCTCGCAGCTTTGAGAGCGCTAAAGACATTCCTTGGACGGCAATCTGATGGCTGTCGAGCCCAGCAAGATTTCCATCGCATCAGCTCGGCTTCGAAGCACTCCGCGTCTTCCGGCAGAAAGCATTTGTACGCCTCAGCTGCGGCTCTCAAGTTGCTTATATCAGCGTCGATGACGTAAGGAGGTAGCAAACTGCTTGGACCATAAACAGTCGCTGTGTGCGCAGTGAGCCTCTCGCGTAGTTGCTCTAAACCAGGGGTCACCAACCGTGTGCCCACGGGCACCATGTCGCCCGTGAAGGCTATATGAAGTGCCCGCCAGCCTGTTTTAAAATATTCTCAAAAGTCGATGGTGACTTCAAAAAAAAGAAGGTAGTCTAGGGTTGCGAGGCATCGGCCACCAAAGTAATGGCAACAGATATGTAATGACACCCCCTGCCAATACAAAATAGATTGAACATCAAGCCCGGAATGTTGCAAACTTTAGGATAAGTGCGCCCCCACTTCAACCAATATTCAAAAAGTAGCCCGTGGTCCAAGAAAGGTTGGTGACCTCTACTCTAAGCAAACATTAAAGTATGGAAAGTACATCGACCGTCAGTAATACTCTTCAGCGCTATTAGCTGAATGGTTTCCACGGTCTTGTTGGCGAGCGTTGATTCTTGGCATCTCGACGTTTGCACCATGCTGTTGCTCAGCATTTTTAAAGATTTTCTTGAATCATTTATCAGTTCGCATTCCCTGCAGTGTAGTAATGCAGTCACGAACGCTCTCACACGCGTTGTGAATGTCCTAAGTTGCTCCTTGTAATCGCAAAGATCTGGGTTTCGTGACTTCCAAAACCGACAAGAGAACTTCAAGAGCCACAAAAGAGAAGCAGAAAATAGCAACGCTTTTCCTTTGGCATCACCAGGCCACAACGCAATGTCATCTAATGAAGCACATACAGCTGGAAGACGTTGTTTGAAGACGCGCACTGCTTCCTGCTTTTCAACCCATCGTATAGCGCAGTGCTGTTTCAGACTGATTCTGAGAGACTCCTTGCATTTCTGTTGGACTGCTTCTTGAAGATTTCTTGTTCTCTTGCTTGAATCGTGATAGAAAACGGAAATTTCGTTGATTACTGTGACTGCTTTTTTGATCCCGGTTACCTGACCTGCTTTCATTAAGCATAGATTTAAACAATGTGAAATGCAGTGCACGTACATTGCTGTGGAATACTTATCACGAATGTGCTTTTGCACCCCATTTTTGCAACCAGACATGACGGCAGCTCCGTCGTAACCCTGACCAACCATGTAACTCACAGGAATGCTGACAGTCGTCAGCGTAGCTAGAAGTTTACTTGCAAGCCCGGCACCGGTCAAATCGGAAGCTTCTCGAAAACCAAAAAAGCATTCGCATATGCTTTCATCCTTCATGTATCTTAGACATATACCGGTAGTTAATTGTTCTTTTGTGGATGCATCCGTTGTTTCATCGGCCAATAGCAAAAAAAAACGTGCTTCTCTCACTTCTGCGACCATACTTTTTCTAAACACGCCCTCATGGCATCCAAGAGATCATTTTGAATTCTTGGCGAGATATAGTTAGAATTTCTTCCAACATTGTTAATATGATCGTAAATAGTTTGGTCGTTACACGCTGCCATGAATTGCAACATTGCTCGAAAATTTCCCTACGTGTAGTCAATGTCCGACGAGCCCGGTTGAGGCATAGGCAAAGTACCGGAATCACGGTGTCCGCGCAAAGGAAGGCCCAATCGCCCCAAAAACTCGATGGAAAAAATAATTCTTTTCAAAACCATTTTGTTTTTCTTGCGTTGCTTTTGCAGCTCCGACGTTCGCTTGCTGCTCAACGTCTCCTGCATTGCTTTTAACTAGGGGTACGAATGCATTTGATCTTGATAAGCTGTCTTCGTGAAATTGCTTTGACAGATGTTCGGTCAAATATCCGTTCTTCGCAGATAAATGCGTATACTTTTGCAAAGGGATCTTTACAATTCTGCCAAGCTTCACCCTGCGGACTCCATCTGGTGCAAAAATAGGGCAAGGACGGCAATAAATTCCACCCTTGGACAAAGAGTAGGAAAATACATCGAATTTTCCTGTAAAATGTTGGGGACCAAGATATCTTCGACGAATGTTGCCCCTGTCTTTGCGCTCTGTGTACGGCCATTTAAATCCTTGTGGCGGACACCATGGCTCTGTAAGGAAGCGCACCTTTTCCATGTCCGACAACTTGGACCACTCCATAGTTCCAACGTCGTAACTTGAGCTCTCACTGTCATTACGTGTTGATTGTAAAGCAGTGGATGTCGTTGCCTGTTGCTCTGCCGCTACATTTATTTCTGTTGGGATGTCCATCCGTTTCAGGATGAGCAGTTGGTTTTCTTTTAGATTGTTGACCAAAAAAAGTCAGTTATAGTTCTTTTCATTCTGTTTTAATTCAATGAGCTTACTTATGTTTATGAAAAATATAAACGTTATTAATATATAAATTTTCAATTACAAACCGGATAATTAAACGAAAATGATAACTTTGTTAATTAACCATCAAATAAATGTCTATCCTTGATCGCTAATTAATTTATAAAACTACAAATATTCGACTAACTGCAAACCTGCAATTGCAACGCTACCAGTAAGACTACAGCTCTGCTCTGCATTGGTAAAACCACCTTACAAAAACATTTATACCGGTCAGTTTGATAACGAGAAACGAACACATCAAAGCAATGTTGAAAGTCACGCTGAGAAAAAATACTTTGTGAAGACCATCAAAGTAGGCATGCCGCGTGCTTCAAAAGCTTTGCGGAATTAAAAAGCTTGATGAGGACAAGCGACGACTCGACGAGGTAATAACTTTGCAACTAGGTCATTTGTGAAGGAAGACAAACCAAAATAATGATCGATTTAGGGGGCTAAAATAATTTTTTATTTAATCATATTTTAAGTCTTGTTACTTCAACAAACTGCAAATAGTGTTAAGTTTACAAAAACAAAGTAATTATATAGGGACCAACAAAACAGTTTGGGGGGCTTAGCCCCACTGGCTACGGCCCCGTGCAACACTCGCAACAGATTCTTGAGCAGCAAGTGGTCTGAGCGACGAGCGGTTTTTCACAGAAAAATTGAAATCCAAGACGAGTCCCGAATACTGATGAAAAACCAGCTTTGCTTTTGTTAAAACTGCTTGGTTTTGCTTTACATTTTCATGGTCTGACGGGGGGCCATGGCACAGTAGCCCCCCTCGGCACGCTAGTGACTGAACCAATCACAGACTTGAAGATTATACCTTTGGTTTAGCTGGTATGCTTTTATCACAAGTTACTGTAGTTTATCTTTTCCTGTTTCAAAGTTCTCAAAACGAAAATCTGTTCACAAGAGCTCAAAAGGAACTCCAAGGCCTTCACTCTTTCTTTCACCACAAAAGCCACAGTAAAGTTTTTTTATTGTGACAAAACTTAGCTAAAACAAATGAAAATTCACAAGCTAAGTTAAAACAGATACCAGCAAATAAACATAAAAAGAGCAAAGTTTTGCTGAGGGTTTCCTCTTGAAACCTGAAATCAATCCAACTTTCAGTGCAGCACAAACAAACTTTTTGTAGCTACAGAAAGCAATCAAACTATCACAACTTGAAGAACGTTTTTATTCAGCATTAAAAGGGAGAAATTAGGCAATTGATTGCAAACCTCACCCAGCTTTAGGTAAACCCCCGAGAATTGCATTCTAACCTCTAAGCTACCAGAAACTAAATAAGGAAATAAAAAAGATGTGTAAGAAAAATAAGAGAAGTGGGATCAGTTCAGCAACAACAAATTACAGTTTTTAAGCTCAATCTGTAACATCTTCAAACACACTAATCTACATAAATTTTCCTCTAAATTTCTCTTTCACAATTTCCATTTCCCATGGGTGATTACATCAAAATACTTGAACTTATTCACTTTTGTAAATTTGTGTCATGTTCTTTCTCTAGCGTTCTGCGCTCTTTTCCTTTGACACACAGGCATATTGCCTAGCTTCCACTAAATTCCATCAGATACAGATCGTTGGAGACTGTCTGGGTCTAAATTTTCTAGTAATCATCTAAGCACAGCAATTTTTTTTAAACCACTAATTAGAAGCAAATTCAGTAGATTTAACATTTTTTAGTCTACATAACCGTGTAAAACATAAAATAAGCTGTACTTGGTGTGAATTTTCATGTAAAACTTTTCACTTAACCTCAAATTATAGCTCTTATCATTTTCTACACTTCAAAAAACATGAGATTATATTAAATCTAAGATTTTAACCTTTATCTAAATTTTAGCAACATTTTGCTTCTACACCTATGCAAAAGAAGTAGCTTATTCTTGTGAACCACAATTTTGAAAACGTTTGATTTTATATCCAACAAGATCATCAAATTTAAAACTTTAACCTTATTAGATATTACACACGAAACAAAATTACATAAAATTTTAGACAATTTAGATCGAGTACGTAAAATATTTGTTCAAAAACCTGTCACCATCTATCCACTAGTAAGTTTAACACCATTATCCTGTTCAAAAAACCCTAAGCTCGCAGTTACAAACAATGAAAGTTTGATGTTTCAAAAAAATAAATTGCAATTTACACATTTTGAGACACATTTACATTAGAAAAATTTTACAACTTTTATCATCCACTTCAAACTTTTATCTATTGGCCTTCATTAAAGGTTGAACTTTAAAATCACTTTGGATGTGATTATGAAACATTACAAATATTCAGCTTACTGCCGAAAAACATATAAAGAACTCAATTTAATCATAGCTAACACAGACAAAATATTTTTAGTATTATTTACATGCTGAATACTTAACAAAAACAAACCCATGGCCCTTTACACCAACGATTCTCTTTAAAAACAGTTATATACATTCTTTCAGTTGCAGCAAACATAATAAAACCTGTTACCAAATTTTTATCTTACTGCACTCGTGAAGCATTTGGCTTGAAGTTGTTACACCCTTACATATAAAGATTACACATAATATTGAAGTTACAGTTGGCTCCGCTTAATTGGATCACTTTGGGCCGAAGGCTTTTGATCCAGTTAGCCGAAAAGATACAGAACTGTATTTAAAAAAAAGGTCAAGTTTTTTAGTCAACAAAGAAACCCAACTTAAAACAAATAATGAAATGAGAATCAATAATACAACTGTATTTGTTAATCAAAACAATGTACAGTATTTTTAGTTCTGCTGAAAAAAACGTAATATAGTCGTCTGTTTCAAGTCAGCTGTAAGTACTTGACTCGATGCTTTTTCCAACTTTGCCAAGCACAGCGTTTCGGCATGATGTTTAGTTCACTGTTAAAATTTACTGAATAGCGCGTGGCGTGTTTTGAGCACATGATAAGTGTTTGAGCACGTATCGTGTGAAACGTGGAAACACTGCCGTGGGAAATGCGGAATTTTACTGCGAGTTTTTATGCAAAAGTGATCCAGTTAAACGAAAAAATTGATCCAGTGATCCAGAAAAGCGGCGTACTTTTACGTTGAAAATGCTTATGTAATTTGGGACTTAGAAAAATGATCCAGATAAACGAATGATCCAGTTATCCGTGAGCCGGTTAAGCGGAGCCAACTGTATTAACAACAAATCCAAACATTTTCATCCAATTTTTTTGACTGCACCCATCAAACTTATCATCTTAATACCATCTATATATTTACAGCAAAACTTACAGTCTGTTAAATATTTTTGTTGTAACCTTCTGCTGAGTTTGTGGAATTTGTTATGCTTAATGGTTCATTTTTCTGACGCAGTAGTCAACGCGTAGTATCGGTAAAATCCTTGCTTTTTCTTGTCCAGTCAAATGCAAACGCGCCTGCATGCGAAGTAATAGAAAACGGCTCTCGCTAAAGTTTGTTTAGTTAAGTATCAAAATGTTATTATTGAGTTTTGTGTCACATAACTAATTAGTCAACATATTAATCCTTATATTGGTTTTTGTAGAGTAAGACAACTGATAAGTAATTGCGATAAGTACATTGAAAAGTGTTGTATATACAATTGAAAAGTGTTGTCTTACTCAGAAATTCAAGTGGTCATTTGTTTGATTCTTGTCTGGAAAATAGTTCTGAAACGGACGTTTAAGGACGTATAAGGAAAAGCACAAAAATCCAAATTCATCTTTGAATCAATCGTTTTATAATTTGTGGAATTAAACCAAATTATCAATTTTCCGTCATTAAATTTATTTCTCACGTTTTTGGAATTGTATAACTCCGTTGAAGTCTATCAGTACTAGACAAGGATTCTACATTTGTGGATAGGATTTGCCTAAGCTTTTTCTGAGGAGAGACTAGGCGGAAATTAATCAACACAGTCTATCTTCATTATTTCAATTATGAAGAGAGGCACAATGAGAATAATGCGAGGTTGTTGAGGCTCTTCATTTAATCTCATATTGAACTTACAATTTTGACATCTTTATTTTTTAATACATACTAAAGCAATAAAAAGGCACATTTTTTGCATTTATCTTAATTACTTCCAATTTTTAACCTCTTTATTTCTTTTACCCTAAAGAGTATGGTCTATTGTGCTTATCCTCTACCTGCAATCAAAACGCTAACAGCATACACTCCTCATTTTTTTACATTTCTTCTTAAACATCCTCACCAAGCTATAAAGATGAACTCTTGTTGCAATTTATATGTAATACGTGAAAAGATTTATCTGTTCACCTTTATTGAAGAATAAACTTCCAACTTTTATAATTTGGATGTGATTATGAAAAAATTTTTTTTAAATACGCAAAAATTTACCAACAAGAAAAACTTAAAATCTCTAGCTAATCATCATTAAAAGAATGAAATTGTCAACTTTAATCACTGCAACACACCTATGTAACAGAAAAATAAGATGATGCTTCGTGTAGCATATTGTTTTATACTCTACACATCATAATTTATTTTTTCAAATCAAAATTATTGGTTTTTGCACCATTTGACTGTGGATATGACAGAAAGCACAGAGATTTTTGTAAATGCACGTATAGATTTCTATCACTAGCAAAATTTTAGATCTTTGTCAGCAAGCATCACCAGCCTAACAGAGAAGGATCCTCTAGACCGGAGGTACTCAACTAATTTCAACGAAAGTCCAGTTTGATAAGTTTAGTATTTCTAGAGGTCCAGTAAAATTTTTAACTTGCAATGACAAAAATAAAACTATCATTATCAGTAAGTATAGAAAAATATTTGGATCTTCTCTTTGTGTACTCACTCTACACTACTCATTGAAACCAAAAATAAAATGAACTTATTGTAATTTATTCTGCTAATATTGTGAAAAAAGCGCATTTTTTATTTTTAGTCGATTCTTAAAACTTGGTCTATAGAAGTAAAAGCAAATCAAATGCAGTGGTGGGGTGTTTGGCCCAGGTAGTTTGGCGACCTTACGGGATACAAACTCTGGATTATTGATGTTTTGTTGAAATCATGTGGGTGACTCATAGACATTCTCGTTCTGTTTGTGCGCTCGTTATTGTACTGTATATCGCTTTTGCAAATCATTCGTTGGCCTCAATATCACAATCAATTCGTTGGTCTAAAAACTGGTCATAAAAAATATGAAAGTGGCTATTTTGCTGTCGACGGCAATTTACCCTGGGAGATTATTTTGCTGTACTCATTCACTTGTGTTTATATTACCATAATTGCTGGCTTTCAGCCGGTGACACTGTGGTGTGGGGGATAGTGCACTGGTCTTGAGATACTATGGAAGTGGGTTCGAATCTCAGCTGGCAAGGCATTAAAAGAAAAGTAGGATACACCACAGGGGCAGGCCTGGTATGTTAATGTACGGGGCAGTGTACACTGGAAGAGAGTGTACAGGGTGGGGGTGCAAAATTTTTGTAATTGGTTATTAAAATTGACCAATCAGAAACGACCAAAAATCCTATGTTTAGTACATCATTAAGATTGACCAATCACTAATAACTCATGGCAAAATAGCCTCTAAGGGTAAAATGCCATTCACGGCAAAATAGCCACTGCCAAAAAATATACATAGCTACATATCATGATGTAACAATACTGGGTGACTAAGCCGTATGGCTAGGCGTAGTTTCGTCTGACGTGCGGCAGAGTGACCTCGTAAACAAGCATATAAAAAGAGGCATTATTATTTCGTTTCATTAGATTCAACTCAAAAATTAAATTCATTTCATTCAATTTAATTCAAATTTAAATTCACTCGACTCAATAGGAAGGTTGCATATGATGTCACACATTTTGCGCCAAAAAAAGTGGCTGACCAAAAACTGCAATTTATGCTGGAAAGGTATAGGGCCACCACCAGCATTTGGGGTTATTTCGAAAACTAATGAGAAATTAATTGAAAATTGGAATGAATTATTGCTAGTTGGATCCTCGGAAACACATTTAATCAAAAGCAATTAGGTTGAGATTAGTTCTTTCAGTTGGCTAGTCTAAACTCAGTAGGCTACTGTGTGCCAATTTAAAAAAGCTTCCCCTAAGAGAAGTGGCATCTAAATACCCTCAGTTAAAAATAACTCTATACTAATTAGATACTCGTCGGTGCATTAGCAACAAACGACCATTATCTGATCATTACTACCGGTACCTTTAGCTTGCCTGCAAGCTTGCTTGTTGTGTCCTTGGGCAAGACACTTAACGGTATGCATCCATCTTGTTGTGGCAAGCAGGTGGTGGGGCCAAGCAGTCTACCCATCGTGGTGGCCCAGTCTGACGAAAGACATGCAAACAGAGCATCAGCTCATACGCATGAATAAATGAATCGTCACATATTTCGCGCCAAAAAAATTGGCTGGCCAAAAGCTGTAATTTATGCTGGAAAGGTTTAGGGCGAACACCAACTTTTGGGGTTATTTTGAAAACTAATGAGAAATTAATTGAAAATTGGAACGAATTACTGCTAGTTGGATCCTCGGAAACAAATAAATTTAATTAAAAGCAATTTTCTTGAAGTTACTTCTTTCAGTTGGCTAGTCTAAACTTAGTATTGTGTGCCAATTAAAAAAAATTGCCCCTAAGAGAAGTGACATCTAAATACCATTTGCTCCTCAGTTAAAAATAACTCTACACCAATTAGATACTCGTCGATGCATTAGCAACAAACAACCATTATCTGATCATTGCTACCGGTACCATAAGCTTGCTTGTTGTGTCCTTGGGCAAGACACTTAACGGCATGCCTCCATCTTTATGTGGCAAACAGATGATGGGGCCAAGCAGTCTACCCGTCGTGGTGGCCCATTCTGACAAAAGACATGCAAACAGAGCATCAGCTCATACGCATGAATAAATGAATCGGTACCGTAAGTTTTTAATCACCCTTGTTTTAGCAGCCTAGGCAATAGCCCAAAAAAATTGTTTAAAGAGTAGTTAAGGTCACAAAATTACGTCAAATATATCAATATGACTGGTCTTCAACCACTATTGACACAAAATTTCAAAGAAGTACTGATTTTATCCATCAATATCTAATCCAATATATGGCAAACGGTACAGAAGTCTGCCCTGTCATTTAGGCTACAGTATAATTTAAGTTTACAACTTTTCAATATGCTTATGCAACTAAATATACTGCATAAGTTGCACATTACAATTAACTTAAACTCAGGGTTCCCAAACACGCTAATTAATCTGGTATGAAACCCTTACAGAAGCTGGCTACAAATAAGTCTGCATGTTCAGTCCATAAAATTAACCCAACAATTAGCAAAAACAAGTAAACCTTAGCACCTGTTATCTTACTTTGACTTCGGTTGCACTCACTTCATCAAACGTCATCAAAATGCGCTTTTGAAAAAAGTGGCTGATCACGTTCAATTACGAGTATTAAATTGATAGGGAGTAATTTTAACTGAGGAGCAAATGGTATTTAGATGTCACTTCTCTTGGGGCAATTTTTTTTAAATTGGCACACAATACTAAGTTTAGACTAGCCAACTGAAAGAACTGACCTCAAGAAAATTGCTTTTGATTAAATTAATTTGTTTCCGAGAATCCAACTAGCAGTAGTTTATTTTAATTTTAATTAATTTCTCATTAGTTTTCAAAATAACCCCAAAAGTTGATGTTCGCCCTAAACCTTTCCAGCATAAATTACAGCTTTTGGCCAGCCAATTTTTTTTGGCGCAAAATATGTGACGTCATATGCAACCTTCCCATTTCATTCAATTCGATTCAAGATTAATCGCAAGTCAACATTTATGCATTCGACGTTGCGTTTATGATTTGAAATATATTCGTTCTTGGAGCCAGACATGCTGTGGAACTCTACAACAATACAGAAACTCGATACCCACAGTACCATACAGTAGGCTATCGTGTCCGGCAGTAAGATCTGCCAATACAATGCCGGATTCATTTTCTTCAAAGCGGAGTTCAACGTCATAGGTTAGTTTAAACACTCGATTGGTTATGCATTGACTCTGCCTGAAGCCAGCTTGTTTGTCAGGAAGTTGGGGGGTCAAAAACAGGTTCTAGATGTCTCAAGATGAACCGCTCGAAAAGCTTGTAAGAAACGCTCAACAGCGATATGGACTGGAAGCTCAGTCATTAGCTGCTTTGCCTGGTTTTAGTACCGAGATAACTGAGACAAGTCGCCATATGGTGGGGATTTGTTTATTAGGTCACGCAGGCTTTTTTGAAGCCATGTAACACATTTGGGGCCGCAGTGCTTCAGAACAAATCTAATGGGATATTATCTGGGCTCTGAACTTTTCCACACTTAATCGGGTTAACTGCAGGGGCAAATTTAGTGGACGAAAGAGACATTGATAACAGACCTTCAGCGCTAAAAAATAAGTTTTCTCCTGTTTTTCAAGCTGATCGTGTTTTATGTTAGTCCTTTTGTAGGTGCCGTTGGTCAATGCTAAGAATGTGCAATTACGCCGAAGGCGCGAAAATGTTTGCTATTTTGCTTGAAAATAACTTAATATTGAGAACAAGTCAACAAAGTTTGGTAAAATGGGTATGAGCTTTTTCGCAGCTTGTGGCTGCACCTACTGTTACTCCACCTGGAGCTTGAGGTCCAGTTTTAATACTCGAAAAGTCCGGATTTGGACCGCGGTCCGCCAATTGAGTAGCCCTGCTCTAGACCATGCAGCCACTGTACTCTTTATGGTAATCACGGCCAACATCGAAATTCAATGGTCATACTCACTACCATCATCAAATCAGACAATAAAACTATTAAACTGAACAAAACCTAATCTGTCAAAATTATGGTAACGGTATACGAGTATATGCTGCCGAATGGACTATTTGCAATACTGCATATATTGAACAAATAAAATCAAATTTTCAACCAGATGGTTAGCTCACAGAACCAATGGAAACGAACAAAACTCGAAGTTTGACAATGGCCAAAGCGCACTTTCGAAGCACTATTTGAACTATCATTTAGATAACTTTAATACGAGTAATGTATTTTCGTTGAGCTATAGAGTAATTTTTCTAGAACAACCTGAAGCAACATTCTTAGACCTTATGAAGATTTTGATTGCTCAAAATCGCACAATCAGTGAGCACCAATTATAGCACCAAGGTCAAGCTGATTCTATTTTGGTTCAAAAATCTTGTTTAACTGTTTATCCATCAGTATTGAATAAACAACAATATGAGGAATTTGGGCCAAAAAATAGTTGGATGTACGCTATTATTTGAAAAACAGAATGTAACGGTACTCCGTGTTGTGAAGTAAATTTAGGAGTTAGAGCACCACGTGATTTCATTATTTCTATTTAATGAGCAGAGTGTAACGTTACTTCTTATGGTTGCACAAGAGAGATTTAGCTTTTGTCACTGCACAAAAAGATGTGCGAGCATAAAAACTCCCAAGCACATAATAAACCTATCATTGAAGTATTCTTGAAACAGCAAAGAAAAGCGTAGTGTTTAATTTGAATGCTGAAAGGGAACATACTGCTTTTTAATCCCCTGCTGGAGTTTTCAAAACAGCTTACCCGTTATTATGCGGCAAAATATAACCAAGCTTTTACAGACTGAAATTTTGATAGACTTTCAGCCAACTAATTTTATTGGCATGGGGCGTGTGTTACTCAGTATAACTATTGCTGTTATTATAGTTGATTATCTATCTTCGCAGATGAGTAAAACTATTTAACTAAAATCATCAAAAGGAAGTGCAAGATAAATATTGTAACCAATGAATCTATCCGTGTTGGTCACAAATCAACTTTAATCGTAATTCTAAAAGTTGGTGTTAATAGAAAAGTGGCACATGTTTGATTTTTTTTAGATTTCGTTAAATTGGAAATTCTGTGCGATTCCCCGTACCGATTAAAGACAAAATTATGGACTGTTTGCTAAAGAATGGTTTCATTATTAATGTTCTTTCAAAAAATGTTTATAGGATTTTGCAGTGATGGAGCTAGTGTGAGGCTGGGAACAAAATCATTGGTTGGAAAAGTGTTCAAAGACCAATTTCCTGTACTGCGACACAGCCTTAATCACAGATTTGAGTTTGCTGGTGGCAAAGAACTAGATATTACCAGACGCAAAAATGACTTGCAGTCGTTTTTTGACAGCTTGTATTGTTTATATAGCCAGTCACCAAAGAACATGGAGAGCTTAAGAAATATGCCCATGACTTGCATATCACTCCCAAAAGATTCGGAAAAGTTTTTTACCGTTTGCTGGTTGGCTTCATCTTTCAGAGCGGTGTCAGCCAATGTCATTCTTTTCCAATATTAGTGCAACATTTTCACAAGGCTTCTAAAAATCAAACGAGACAAAAGTAGAATAGGATGCTGGCGGGGATGGTGTTTGACTATAACCATAACCTTAACTCTAACTCTAATCCTGACCCTAGCTCAAAATCTATCCCTAATCCTATCTCTAACCCTAATTCTAATCCTGATCCAAATCCTAATCCTGACTCTAATTCTAACCTTAACCCTAATCCTAACGCTAACCCTAGCTCCAACCCTAAACTTAGCTTTAATCCTAGTCCTAATCATAACCCTAACCCTAACTCCAATCTTAATCCCAACCCTAATCCTAATTTTAATCTTAGCCTTAAACCTAATCCTAATTTTATCCTAATGCTAATCCTAACTACAACCCTAATCCTAATTCTAACCATAACCCTAGCCCTAATCCTAATCCTAACCCTAATCCTAGCTCTCATTCTAACCCTATCCCTAACCTTAATCCTACCTAACGCTATCCCTAATCCTAATTCTAACCCTAACCCTAGCTCTAACCCTGACGCTAATCATAACATAATCTAGCCCTAAGTAAGAGAGCTAACCCTAGATCTAAGGACATTAATTTTATGTGAGCGAGCTAACTTTAGTTATATGTAAGGCAGCAAACCCTGAGTCTGAGGGAGCTAATTCTAGTTTTAACCAAAACACGGTATGGATGTCATTTAATTTGTTAGGTTGTAGAATAGGGTTGCCATACGTCTGGAAAATTCCGGACATGTCCGGAATTCAGGTGTTTTGTTCGGAAATGATTTGTCTGTCTGGAAATTTGATCAAATGTCCTGAATTTTTGTAATTAAGCAACAAAAAAATAGTTAACAAAAAATTGCAATATTAGAATCAAGAGTAACCATAAGTTAGGCTGGCCATTGTTTTGAAATGCAAAACCGGGACGCATATTGCAGACTGCCGACATGACGCTACTAACGTCCTATATTATATATCCGGTATAACTGAATCACATTATGTAAGTAAATTTTGGATACAATGAAATTGATTTTTTGGCAAATCCCCAGTTACAGTAGCTTAATGGTACTAAATACAACAAAAAGAACCGAATTACGTTTATCAACAAATCAATGATATTTATCTGTGCCTAGTACCTTTTTCAATAGCACAACATTTGATTTTATGTTTTCATAAAATTCAGTACATGTCAAATGAATATTACTTTTGTACATGAGGAGAGCTTTGACATTTTGTTCGCGCATGAATGTGAGAAACAAAGATAATCCTTTGTGTTCTTGTAAAAGATGGAAGTGGGAATCTATTACAAATGCATGTAGTTTCTTGGTGGTAAAAAACTGCCATATTGGATTTAAAAAAGCCCAAAGCTTTTTGCCACTAACAATTAATGGGTTTATCTCATCGACTGCTAATATCTTGCTCAAACTACACGTTTCCAATGGACGCGATTCAGCCACTGGTACATACGTCACATAAAGATTCGACCGTGCTGCTTTTTTTCGAAGTTAATGAAAATCAATCTTTTGGTAGACTTACCTAAAGGTAAAAGTTGGTAGTTTTGCAATCAAGCACACAAACTATAGTGCGTTTGATAAAGTTAAACTTGTCACAGAAAATATCAGCGTGTGGTATTAGTAGAAGCTCGAAAAAAATTGTTAATTATCACATACCATTACCACACGTAGGAATTTTGTGCAAAGATTTTATTTATATACTTGTGAAATTTAATTGCACAGTATGTCTTTCAAAATTCACTGCTATGCCTGCAGAAAATACGCATTTTCTTATTATTGGTTGATTATGAAAATGCCATTGTTTATTCAAAATCGTTAACACAATACATCCTCCATAATTTCATACATCGAGGCTCTTTTGCTCGCACTTTTTTGCTAGGAGTCATCTTTCGCCAACACTTCATTATCAATTCTTCTTTTTCCTCTGTTAGCAGTTTAGTAAGTTTTCTTGACCGAGAAATGAATTTATGGTTTTCAAACGTGGCAAGTGAGCGATAGATCTCATTTAATTTTCAGTACTAGTAATGTGTAAACACTTGGGAGACGATACAAAGTTTTTCGTTAGATACCGGTAGCATGCATTATATTATATTTATATTCATATTGCTTCTGTCATCAGATCACATATTTTTTATAATTGAAAAAATTCTTTCGACCGGTGCTGATGTTCCAAGTAAACAAAATACAAACTCGGCCAGTTTCTAAAAGTTTGGAATGGGAATATCTTTATCCTTGAAAGCTTGGAACAATTGGGTCTACTTTTGCTCATCAGATATCGGTGTATTTTGCCATCTCTCTCTTCTGTCGCTTGCAGAATTGTAGTTCTTCAACAGAACGTGCTCATGGAAGAAAGGAGTCGATATCAATTATTTGCTTGGCAAACATTCAGTTGATCTTATCCGCAGATGCACATACAGGTAGCCAGGATAGGACTTCGCTTGAGTTTAGCCAAAGATGAGGTGTCACACCTTCGTAGGAATCTCGATAAACATCATTCTGTTTAATGCCATTGTAAAAAGCTTTGTTTTATGTTGTCAACTACATCCCGAATAAACTGAAACTGATTGATGGCAGGGCTTTTGCCTTCTTTCAATTTCAATTCTTGGAACGCCATTGTTTCTATGAGCTTTAAACCAAAATACAGTCAATTTCGGATATAAGAGAATCGCCGGGACCAGCCTAATCAGTCTCTTATAACCGAATTCTCTTATAACCGACTTATTAGTTTATATTGAAAATCATTTGGGACCTTTTGCGTAGTCCATTATAAGCGAAAATCCCTTATATCTGAATCTCTTATATACGAAGTTGACTGTATAATGCTTTCCTGAAAAGGATTTTGTTTTGTATGTGTAGTTACTAAGTTATGTGCTTTTGGAAGTAAGGGATTCCGATTTTGTACTGTTTCTGAGAAATTAAAAAAATTTTTCAAGATATCACTTTTAAACGCTAGATCTTTAACAAAAGTAGTTTTACGTGGTTTGGAGAGTAGCCCGAGAAATTTTGCTTTTTCTGTACATTGTTAGCAGTATAAGGTGATTCATTTGGATCATTGGATATTTATATTTTTTCGATTTAGTTTCTGGCAACTTTTTTGTTCTATTTGCTTCTTGTCAGGAATCTCAAGCAGCGATAATTGTCGCGAAGCATTTTATCCAAGAAAGCATCAACGCAGCTTAGGTTTGAGTAAACCAGGATCTTCTGCTCAAAATCAGCTTAAGAACGGCGTTCCTACCTCTCGGATACGCAGCTGTCAATTAAGATTGAGATATCGGAACGGGATTGACAAATCTTAAAATCATTTTATTTAGCTCTTCTGGTAATGTAACGTTTATTTAAGTTGATACAAGTTCTTACCGAGCATGCAAAAAACTTCAATATCCGTCAACGTTTCGAACAGCTATACAGCTGTTCTTCATCAGGACTAATAATAAACGAAAGCACGAGTGAGGCAATATAAATAGTGTCCTACGCAATCGAAAGAAAAAGGCAAAACAAAAGGTTTAAAGGCGAATAATAAACAACTGTAGATTACGTCAAATTATCATATATTTCAGAATAAAAACAATTTCCTTTATCATTGATTGAATTTTCAGAATTATGAATAAAAAAAGATTCAAGAAATCGGCGTTTGGTAAAATCTATTTCAAAGGTTAAAATTTTGCTATGATCCCAGTCAACTCGGTGATCTTTGGTGATGACATGCTTAACCAATGCCGTTTTTTTATTAAAATTGTTGTCATCAGCTTTTGCCAGATTTGCTGGCTTTAAATCCCTTTCATGCTCAGCCAATCTTTTAAAAAGAGCTGAATTACAATTAAATTCCAAGCTTGCAAATAAAACATTAGAAACTTCAAAAATTATGGAAGCTTTAAAAAGAATGATTATCCCAAATGGTTTCTACAACGCACAGTTAGAAGTTTGAAAACAAAAACAAATTTATCTTTAGCGGATAAAAAGGAAATTAAAACACGTGTTGTGCTGCCTTATGTTCCAAGATAATTTGAGGCTTTGTCAAAAATTTTAAGAAACGTAGGAATTTTGGTTAGTAGCAAACCGCATTTAACTTTAAAAGACATGTTACCAAAGGCAAAAGACTCGGTTGAAAGGTCGTCTAGACCTGGTGTAGTTTACCAGATTCCTTGTCGAGATTGCACTGGTATCTACATTGGGGAAACTGGACGGGCTTACAAAATAAGATTGGCTGAACATAAAAGGAATTTAAAGCCAGCAAATCTGGCAAAAGCTGATGACAACAATTTTAATAAAAAAACGGCATTGGTTAAGCATGTCATCACCAAAGATCACCGAGTTGACTGGGATCATAGCAAAATTTTAACCTTTGAAATAGATTTTACCAAACGCCGATTTCTTGAATCTTTTTTTATTCATAATTCTGAAAATTCAATCAATGATAAAGGAAATTGTTTTTATTCTGAAATATATGATAATTTGACGTAATCTACAGTTGTTTATTATTCGCCTTTAAACCTTTTGTTTTGCCTTTTTCTTTCGATTGCGTAGGACACTATTTATATTGCCTCACTCGTGCTTTCGTTTATTATTAGTCCTGATGAAGAACAGCTGTATAGCTGTTCGAAACGTTGACGGATATTGAAGTTTTTTGCATGCTCGGTAAGAACTTGTATCAACTTAAATAAACGTTACATTACCAGAAGAGCTAAATAAAATGAATTTATCAAAAATACCTGGTAGCCAGAATAACAGTAAATTCAGCTTAAATTCTAAAATCGTTTGGGCAAGAAAATCACACCACTTTTACCGCGGCAATTTCTTAAATAAAATCAATCGCAATACACACCTGGTCCAGTATGTTGACAGTTTGCAAATTCATTGCATAAGATTGATCTTTGTTCACATGGATTAATTTCTATGCAAGTGCTTCCATCTCCTTCATAACCAACATTGCATCTACACTCTAAGACTCCTGTCTCGTTGACACATCGAGCACTGGCATGGCAGTTCATATTAATACAATCCGAAAGCACTACAACATAATTACACGGAGGTTATATTGAAACTGTGGTGGATCTTTTTTCATTACCAGATTGTTGGAAAATGGACAATTAAACTCGACGCAGTGTTTAAAATTGTCAGCTACGCAATATTTTGACTTTTTTGACAGATAAAAAATAATGAGCTTATTTCCAAAACCCTTTAAAGACCATATTTTTCAAAATCATTTTTTTTGTTGCAAAACATAGGAATCAACCATGTTCATGTCTCTATTTATCAATTTAGTTCTAAATAACTTCTTATCCCTGTCAAAAACCTTGCAAAAAACAGCTTTTGTTGCAAATCCCCTTCTGTCCAAAGAGTTTTTGACAATAACATTAACTTATTACAGTTTCGGGAAAAGAAGTAATTTTCTTGTACTATCGTACAGCAAAAACAAGCGACCATAATATTTTGCTCATTTATTAATCTAGAATTAATTAGAAAATTATCGAATTGAAAAGAATGTTTATTGCCAATGATTACCCCCACTATTTTTTCGATAAAATATTGCGACGATATTTTGATTCGCATCCCATTAATTAATAACAGTGACAACAACCCTAATGATGAATATAGTTATTATATAAGCATATCTTAGGTAGGAAAGGTATTACGAAAGTTAGCGCATTACATTACAAAATTGATAAAAATAAAGTTTGGCAGAAAAATAACTCCTATCTACAAAACTTTCTATATAAAAAGGTATTTTTAATTGAAATCAAGAACTTCATTGGCTTTGTGCTCAAATGTCGTATACAGATTTACTTGCTCGTGTGATACGAAACAAACACACATCGGTACGTACTCCAGACATTTGGGGACCAGGGTAAGGGAGCATATCGATTTCAACAGTTTACAAAATAGTGTACTTAAAGACCATATTATATCATATAATAGTTATTTCCAAATAAACAATTTTAGTATCATGAGGAAATGTGAGTCCGATTATCACACTAAAATTCACGAAGCCTTGTGTTACAAATCTTCAGACGAGGAAAACTTGTCCACAAGTGCCCGAGAGGAACTCCAGGGCCTTCGCTCCTGCTTCACTACAACAGCCAAAGTAAAAAACTTCTTTTATTGTGGTCAACTCAGCAAATAGAATTTGAAATGAAAAACTTAGTTAAAATATATTCCAATATTAAAGAAAAAAGAAAGATCAAAAATTTACGGAGGGCTTCCTTCGTAAAATTATATTGATTGCAGTAACAAAATGAACCTTCGTGCAACGACAAATAACAAGCAACTACTTCAGAATAAAAGAATGTTGTTTATTTAGCGTTTGGAGCGAGAGGCCGGCTAATCAAATGCAAATCTCGCCCAGTTTAGGCAAAACGTACGAGAGTTATATCTCAAGCTCAGGCTACCAAATACCAATAAAGAAAAGAAATAAAAGGCGTGCGATCACTAAAAAACGCGAGTTCAGTTCGGCTACGGAAATTAAAAATATTTTTGTTTTTATTATTCTAAAGCCAATTCTGTAACACCTTGCTAATAAAGAAACATACTTCCAGTGTTTACCGGAAACTTTGTGCTGGAGGAACACCTTTTCTGCTTTGGTTGTTTTAATTCTGTTTTATACCCGTCGCTCTTGAAACAGTTGTTATTTGTTTTGCGGCTTACAGTGCTGATTGATTGCTTTGTATTACTAAAATGAGGACTGATTGCTTAGAGCTTGCAAGATAAAAGATTGTGCCGTTTAGTCTGACTTCAGTTTATATTAATTCATTGTGTATAGTATTGTTATGCCATAGTTTGAATATTTCAAAACTCTTTTAACCTTTTCGTATTGTTAATTGAAAGCATAGCTTAGCAGAATCTGACAACACCTGACAATGAGATGTTATGCGATAATTTATGTAAAGTTAAATTGGCTATTATTGTTTAGGAAATCTGACGACAGCTAATGTTAAGCCGAAAACGTTTGTTCATGAATTAATAAATGAGCAAAATATTACGGCTGATAGCTTTTGCTGTGCTAATAAATTATTAATCACCGATGCTAACTTGCAACCGACTCTTCCATTTGTGAAAATAGATGTCTGTTTTCTTTTTTTAACCAAAATGATACTTGTGTGCTTCATTCGCAGGACCGACTTTTTTGTTCTATAGATTGAAAATTTTCGAGTTTTGTTCTCCTTTCGCAATGAGAAATTATTGCTACGCCAATAGACCTAATAAATAATGGTGACATAAAATGTATTTTTCACATTTAGATAACCTTCAGGTTGCTGATTAGTAAAGGTTAAAAAAGTTTTTTTCTTTATCTCTAACTCCTTGAGAGGTGGCAATCTCTACTGTAAACGGTGTTCACGTTTACCTCATCAACTTGCATCTTATCTGCCCATACAACGCCAAACATAGTTTGTGGCTGGTTCAATCAAAAAAAGAGTGCGCTACCCACATGCTGCTCTGCTTACAAATAATGACAGTCAGAGATGAGCTAAGTGAGATTTTTTCACTCCAACTCCACCCCTGCGAGTGAAGAGGTAAAAAAAGAACAAGAACTGGTTACTCAGATCTCAAAAAAGAAATCCAGGAGCATATTAGCAGTTTCCATTGTGTCTCTTCCCATTATGGAAGACACAAAACACCCCATAAGAACTATCTATCAAATCATCTGAATGTAAACGAAATGTGTAAACTGTTTTTGGAGAAGTATCAAGGAACGGTATTAATGAAATATAACTATTACTACAGCGTTTTTGTATCGAGTTTCAACCTTGAATTTGGAAGTCCTAAAAGTGATGTGTGCTCCTTTTGTTTTGCGTGATAACAAAGGCTTCAATTAAAATGTCAAAAAATGATTCAAAAACAAGGAATGTTGACTAAGCTTCTCGTACACAAAATGAGAGCAAAAGGGTTTTATACTATGTAAAAAGAGGGAAATTATGATTCTGTATTGACTGTGTGTTTTGATTTGATGCAGAATCAGGCTTTGTCTAAATTAGCAATCTGTGAGGCCTGTTATGCACGTCAACTATGGCTATAGTTATTTTATCATTGTTGTACATCGTCCTGGCAGGATAAAGACGACGTGTTATTTTATACAATTGGAGAACATCGACAAGCTAGAGGGTCTAATTTTGTTTCAAGCGCAGTAACGCATTTTCTCAATGTAATCGACGCTATGGCGTGGTGGTTAGAGCGTCTGCTTTGCAGTCGGATACCTGGGGTTCATTCCCCTTGTCGAGCCATACCAAAAGACTTTGAAAAATGGTATCTATAGCTTCCCTGCTTGGCGATCGACATTTAAGGGATGTTGCGAAGACCAAGCCGGTAAGTTCGCTTGCCGTGTCCTTGGGCAAAACACGTAACGGAACGTCGCCACCTTTATGTGGAAGACAGGTGGCCCAGACACCTCGGAAATGGCAACTCCCAAGCGAGTGCAGACATCCCGTTCAAAAGACAGCTGCATAATTCGCTTTCTCGTGAATAGAGAATAAAAATGGATGATAATGATCATAATATGTTTCCAAAGTGCAAAGTTAAAACGATTTGTTTGTTCAGCAATTCGTGTGTGGGCCAACATAAAAACTTTACTGTGTTGCTGGCCATGAGCATGTTTGCAGCCCTATACAACATTGCTATCCAGCATGTATTTCCACTCCGAGGACATTTTTCATGCCTGCTGATCGGGCATTTAGCAGTGTAAAGCAAATTCTTCGAACGTGTGACGCCGTTCTTTTCCTGAGAAATCCTACAAAATTTTTGATCAAGTTTGCCATGTTCGCAAACTTGGTGTTGATTGGGAAGTCCCCAACTGTAAGAAAATAGCTAATCGAATTGTAAGGAATCCACCGAAGTTTGAACTCACCGAAACCAAATTGTAGAAGTAAAGATATGTTCTTCGAAAGTTACTAAAAAATCTTTTTACAGCTTTGCAGGGTGTCAACATTCGTTTATTAAAAGAGAGATAACAATTAAAATTGGAAAACAGTAATCACACCCTAGCAGAATAGTCTATCCAAGCGACTTTACTCCATATCGATAAATGTTGAAAAAGGGTCTGCTATTAACAAACAGTAATAAAGTCAGCTTAGACATTTATTTGCCATAAGAAAAATTAATTTCGCTAACGCATCCTCAGTTTCTGCAAAAAAATAATAAAAATCGCACAAAAAATTTTTAAATATTTTCAAACAAACTAATGCTAAACCAAAGAAAAGGCTGTATTAAGATAACAAAATTTTCAAAACTTAACAAGAAGCAAAATATTTATCTGCACAGGGTCTACAATAACAATAAACAGCAATCAAAACTACAGGCCATAAAACTAGCTCCGACTCCTTTCAAAATACGTTCAAACTAATATGATATGTTAAGTTATATAGAAATAGATGTGAAATGAAAAAGACGTCTAATTACTAAATAAACAAAGGGCAGTATATCATAGTAATGAGTAATGAGTAATTTATTTAGTAATTAGACGTCTTTTCATTTCACATCTATTTCTATATAACTTAACATATCATATTAGTTTGAACGTATTTTGAAAGGAGTCGGAGCTAGTTTTATGGCCTGTAGTTTTGATTGCTGTTTATTGTTATTGTAGACCCTGTGCAGATAAATATTTTGCTTCTTGTTAAGTTTTGAAAATTTTGTTATCTTAATACAGCCTTTTCTTTGGTTTAGCATTAGTTTGTTTGAAAATATTTAAAAATTTTTTGTGCGATTTTTATTATTTTTTTGCAGAAACTGAGGATGCGTTAGCGAAATTAATTTTTCTTATGGCAAATAAATATCTAAGCTGACTTTATTACTGTTTGTTAATAGCAGACCCTTTTTCAACATTTAAAAGAGAAATAAATCGAGGTCAACCGCTCAAAAAGCTGAGCGGTCGCAATTATGTAAAGATTAAAAAAGTGAGATGTAATGGGGCTCTTGAAAACAATAAAAATTTGTGAAAACATTGAAGATTCAAGAGTTGTACAAAATAACAGTGAAGAAGGGAGCGCTGTGGTGGTGCATAATAAAAATGAGTACTAAATAGGTTTTAAAGTGTTACGAGCAATTATCTAAAAACGTTTGGAATTTTTTTTGGGGATAAATAATTTAAATACACTTTGTTTAAACTAATTTTCTGTACGCTTTGTATGAAAGCCTTCCAAATAGTATAGTGGCTAACGCGCGGAAAATTTGGATATTAGTTCGAAGCAAGTCAATTTAGCGTGTTTTCAATAGCTTGCCACCGCAGCAACGGTTTACCCACACTTCATCACGCGACATTTCATCACGCGACATTTCATCACGCGACCTTTAATCACGGACATTAAACCACTAGACATTTAATCACGAGATTTCATCACTTAGCCTAACCCTAACCCTAACTCTATCAAATAAATAAATAACCCTAACCCTAACCCTAACCCTAACCCTAACTCTATCAAATAAATAAATAATGTCATTATGACTTTTTTCTTTTTCGCGTGGTTAAGTGTCTGTGTGATTAAATTCTTAAGTGATTAAACGTCTGGTGATTAAATGTCCGTGATTAACAGTCGGGTGAATAAATGTTAGGTGATGAAATGTCTGTACACCCGCAGCAACATAACTACGAAAACAGTGTTGTCTAAGTTCAACGCTTCCGAGATTATCTCTCATTGATAATTCGTTAAACGCCTTGGCATGGCACAAGCGAGTATATTGCAAGGTAAGATTACAGAATGTAAGAATATCGGACTTATAGCATCGGTTGGGTACCTTTGGTCAAAATAAAAGCAATTGATTACAAAAATAATATTATTCTGGATAAGCAAAATTTCAACTGTAAAGTTTAATAAACTTTTTTAAAACTAATTTATTGCATTTCTTTGGAGAAACACCAATTAATTGATGTAGTGGATATAAAAAAATTGAGGTTCCAAATTGTTTTGGGTTTTGTTTCAGGTGATCTCCCGCCAAACTATCATTTTGCGGATATTTTATGCTTGTTACTACGTTTTTGTTCCAAAACATCTTAGGTACACCTTTTAATTTAAGTAAACTAACATAATACCTTACTGCAATACCAATGATTTTTGAGTGTCCCATATGTCAAGGAGTTATATATCAACATTCCCCAGAAAGTAAAACTGAAAGAAAATTCTCTAAAAAAGGCTCATAACTAGGGCCCGCCAAAGTCAATAAAGTCAAAACTTTTTCAGGACCTTGTTACATGATCAAACGTGTACTAACGTTCGTTTCAGGTGTTCAGGAGTCTGTTTTGGTAGATTTTATAAGTCAAAATAAAGTCAAAACTTGTCAAAATTCTCTTCATCAAAAATTTCCTTACAAATACGAACAAATTTATATTTTTTTGAATTTTCGAGCTGCTATTAAAATTTTATGCGCAGTTTTATTTGATTTTAAACTTCTCAAATAGTTGCAATGGTAAGAATGCGTGCGGTAATTGAGAAGAATTTTTGCGCTCTTCACACGTGGTCTTTTTAAGTCGTAGCTTGCAAAGCAAAGAATGCCTAAACAAGCCAAATCTTCTACAGCGAAACTTAGGCAAATTTGCCAGGAATATCCGGATGAGTTTTCGGCAACTCCTGCCCGCGACTTGCGATGCAACCTAGTGAAATGCACAAAAAGTTTTTTGTGGAAAGCCACCGAAAAAGTAAGCAACACCAAAGAAAATTGGAGACGAAGAGCAAATCTCAAAGTAAGCAAACCTTTTTACAACTCGATCAAGTAAACTTCAAGGAACAGGTTGTCTCTTCATTCTTAGCTGCAGATATCCCACTTCATAAACTGAACCACCCTTCTTTAAAGTCTCTGTTTGCTACAATGGGAAAAGTATTGCCTTCGGAGACTGCAGCCCGGGCATGTGTTGCTAAATTACCATCCCAAAAAGAAGAACAAATTCAAGAATTATTTCGTGACAAAAAATTTTTTTTAATTGTGGATGAAGCAGAGATTGCTAAACAAAAGTATATTAGTGTGCTTGTGGGCAGCTTAGATGCCCCAAATCAGACATTTCTCGTTGATTGCCATCCACTTGACAGCGGTAGCAATGTTAATAGCAGTATTATTCTGCACACTGTGGATGACATATTGCGACAACTTAAAATAAAACGCGAGAATTTTTCATTGTTTTTGACTGATGCAGCTCGGTAGATGTCTTTGACTGGAAAGACATTAAAGGAATCATACCCTTCCTTGATGCATGTCACCTGCGTTGCACACTTACTACATAACTGCTCTATGCGTGTGCGTGCTCATTTTAAAAATATTGATGAAGTAATAGCAACGATCAAGGCAGCAACAATCAAAAACAAAGATCGCAAGAAATATTTTCATGATGCTGGTCTGCCATCTCCTCCTGACCTTGTAATTACAAGATGGGCAACTTGGCTCAGAGCTGCCTTATATTACAGTGAGAACCTTCCAGCTGTTCGTACCATTGTCAGCAATTGGGCAAGTGCAGGCCTCTTAGTCAGCAGAGCAAAAGACGCTATCAATGTGGAAGATTTAGTGCCGGACTTGGTTAAAATAAATCAATACCGGACTCTAGCAGCCAACGTAGAGTTCTTAGAAGGAAGTGCCTGCACGATAACCGAAGCATAAGGCTGCTGAAGAATATGCAATTCGATGATGATCCGTGCGCAAATAAAAATTACATTAAAAAACGACTATCCAATTGTGATTTAGAAACAATAATAAACTGTACCAACTTGACAATTGACCCAACAAGCTACGCACTATTGCAAAAAACCCAGCCAACCTCTGCTGCTGTTGAGAGGTCGTTTTCTATGCTCAGTAAATCACTGAGAAAAGACAGAAATTTTGATGTTAAGAACGTAAAAAATATATGATGCTGTATTACAATAAAAAGTCCTCGTAATTATACTGTGTGGCTTTCGTTAAAAACATCATAGACAGACTGTTAATGTACAGTAGAGTTGCGATAACAACGCATTTTTTGTATTACACACTAATTGATACCGGTACACACAATGGCTCGTTATCCTAGGTTTTGATGTCATGCGTCGCTTTGTTGGATTAGCCTCAAGACTGAGTGATTGAGAAAATGTTTAAAGTAGGCTGCCTTCTTCTTTAAAAGCTTATGTAAATTGCGGATTAGAAAACATTTTTAATCAAAAAAGTGCAACAAGACATAAATGATAGGCGAAAGCGGTTAGGTCAAAATAAAGTCAAAATTTAGCTAAAATAAAGTCAAAAATATATTTTTTTAGGTCAAAAAAAATGGCTTTACTCATAACAGTTTTTCGCGGTTTTCTTGAAAACATCTAAAGGGGATGTAAGGAGTTTTGGAAATGAGCTTTTCAAATATTGCCTTGAGTGGCAAATTAGAAATTGGCATATAATAAGAAGTTGTAGATTTTAACTTTTCAAAAAAATACAATATATTATTTCACCTATACAAACGTGGGCTTACCAACGTTGCATGCAGCTCCACCGAACCCGCTGTAGCATTCGCATCGCCCTGATCGCCCAACTCCACTGTCGCATTTGCCGTGTAGACATGCGCACGCTGCAGAGAGAACAGTGTTTGGCATTAATCGTACAAGGTCCATTACTCACTGATCCAGAAATTTTGTTCTTGGCATAGAAATTAGTTTCAAGCTCTAGCAGTTTTGGGTTCAAATCTGATTTTTCAATGACGTATTCAAAGGATTCTCAAGTGGAACAAACTTCCGACATCCTAATCCCATTTACAAAACAAAGTGCATTAAATTATCTCCAAAGGAGTGGCTGCCTAAAAACAAATTAACCTCAAACATCATCAAGACTAAAATAAAAAAAACTACTCACAACACAAGTTGATTTCCAAAAAAGTCATCAAGTCAAAAATAGGGACAAAAAATCTTAACATTCTTAACACAAGGCACCAGTGCGTCACCATGCCTTTTTTGGGAAACTCTATTTATTATTTTTGTGCAGGTAATACAGCCTCAAAACACCGATAACCAGTAGCTAGTGTTGTTGTAACTGATACTCAGCTATAAGTAAAATCATCAAAAGCCTGGTCCACTGTTTAACTGATTAATTATATCAGTTGAAAAAAATATAACGGTAGCGGTTAAATTTTTATTTGATATGGAACAGTACGCAAGTAACTCCAGGCACGTTCTTACTGTGTTCGCATTCTGGTCCATATTGATTGTCATCTGCACACCGCTCGCAAATCGCCCCTACTACGTTGCCACGGCAACTGCACGTTCCGTTGCCGTTGATTCCATCAAAACATAGTCCGCGAGCCCCACACACATACACGTTGGGTGGGTTGCCTTTTGGGCATTCTGCAGTACATACAATTCAATCAATAACTGCAACATTACCTAAATCGCAATTGGTTCTGTCTGCTTAAACATTGACACACCCAGGACATGCTAAGTGTCGTTCAAAGCTGGGAGGAGCATGTCGGCAGCGTGGTGCGGTGTACCGAACATCAGCGTTGTAATCAAAAGGCTGTGAATTAATTGGTCAGAGCGTTACTTTGAATGTTGTATGGTCGAGCGGAATTGGCGTTTGCTTTCAAGCTCACGCTTAGGATTCAAACTACAGCTTGTGCTGACGCAGCAACATTAATGGACGGCTGCTGAATCGAAGGCGTAAAATAATTTCGCAGTCTCCTATATAATTTATTTATCCTATATTTGATAGGTAAATAAGTTCTCAAAAGATTGTACTTATGTCACCACAAAATCCCCCAAAAACTGCGACGCAAAATTAGCATATGTTTCCACCATTAAATATCTCCATATTTTTCTCCTTTAAAAACCTTTCAAAATAATCTGAAGCTCTTTTGAAGATCTAAAAATTGTAAATATTTCCAATACAACCGGCCAAGCCTGGGGGAGAGTTCTTAACTAATGTACGCAATCACGCATTTACATCATATTTGCTAACAACTTTCAGATTAAAATACGTGCGTTACCGCGCAATTTGCAATGTTGCATTTTAGAGAAATTGGACATTTCATTTAAGCTATATTTATTAAAATTGGGTAGGCGTGTTATAAGCAATTTCAACCAATAAAGACTTTGAAGACGTATAAAGCAAATTTTTGAAATTGTATTGGCGATCCATCAGCGCGACATAAATTTTATTGAGATCACATATTTGATAAACTCGCTCGCAGCCGCAATCGTTTCATCATGTTAATTTGCTCTTCTTTCTTCTGTTTTATATTTTGGTTGGGAATTCCAAACAATGGAGGGAAAGAAATATTCAGATGCCGACACAAACCATTGTTAAATTACGACACTGACCTTGGCAATCCTGACCCCAGAAACCATCACAACATCTTGGTTCGATTCTTGTCGAAAGGCAATTATGAAAACATCCTCTAACTGGACGAGAGATTGATCCTCCGATTCGATATCTGCACCCAGAGCGTCCTCTTCCCCTAGTTGTTTTAAGGTATCCTACTGGACATTGCATCTGAAAAAATAGCAAGCATTTTTTGTATTTTTTGACGTACTATAGTTAGATTGCTTCTGCAACATACCCTGATATTTGATCTACAGTTAACGCATTCGGTTTTGATGGTGTGAGCAACTTGCGAGTCGCACCGACCATGGTTGGATAACTGCTGAGCGAATGAGATACCTGTTAACACAATAAAATGTTGTCAAGGGGGCAACCAGGGGAGTTAGAGAACTGAAGCCTCCGTTCTTAACCATATCACTCAAAGCCATACACCTCTAAATAGTGCAGAGATCATTTTTAAAAAATTCAAAAAAATTTCTGGACTATCCCTTACTTGCGCTGAAAATGCAACGTTAGTTATTTAATTTTATCGTCTGTTCAAATTTGTCTATGAAACTAAATAGGATTCGTGTTATCTATTGTTTCAAACAGAGTTCTGTCCATATGTCTGTACGTACGTGCTCTTGAACTCCTTTAAAACTGCTGGACTTACAAACATCAAACTTGGCACGATTGATCACCAGCTCGGAATCAGTGTAATGAGGGGATTTGTGACATCATGATGACATCATAATTCATAATATTTTTTTAATTTGCAATTATTTTTTTTAATTTGCAAATATTTTTTAATTTTTAAATTGCTTGACAAAGAAGAACCATTTTGTACTTACACGAAAGCCAGTCTACGAATCATTACCTTACCACAAACTTTATTTTTTTAGGGTCCAAGATTACGTCATAACTAACGCTTAATTGCAGAGTTTGTTATTTGTATTTTCTCAAAAACTACTCATTGTAGAAAAGCGAGTAAACGTATTTTCATGAAATATCAATAAGGTGATTTCGATAAAATCAACTCTACAAAAAATTTAAGCTCATTTGACAATGCAACGAGCAATTCTTTATTTAAGCATTTTAAGCCTTCTATGCATGCTTTTTCTCTTTTTTTCTCGCACGCTTACAACTCACTCTATGATGCCATAATGCTGTTTGCTACGATTAACGCAAGTTTTTTGCTCCCAGTGATCATCATATGATAGTAATTATTTCAATGATTGCAACAGTTTTACAAAATTAGTGTACTTAAAAACTGATTTGTAAGCTCATTTTTTGACCGATTTTCAAACGTTTTACCATAGCAAAGGATATTTCAAGGCTTTTTCGATAGTATGCAACATGTGCCTTTAGTATTAATTTTTGTGCTCAAAAATTAAATTATGTGACTTTTTACTCCTCCCAAAAAGTGCTAAGATGAGTAAAAACAGGTAAGTTTGATACACAAAGGCTGTAACAAGGCACAAACAATTACTGTTCTTTGAAAGCTGAGGAAATTTCCTTTATATCGATGTGTGATTCTGGTTAGTTAGGGCTAACGATTAGTTTTTAATGCCTATTAAAAATCATGCTCTATTTTTAGTTGAACAATTATCGTACTTGGTCTAACAAACTTACAATTGACAAAGTTAGTTCTTCGGTATATTTTGACTAGTTTTCCTCACAAGCATAGTTCTTTGGCAATATCCGTTTACGTTTTTAAAAACATTTGTCAAAAAATAAAGTCTCTAAAGGTTTATGTAATGCAGCCAACCGAATAAAAACACTCAAAATTTTGGTTGGCTGCACATCACAAGCTTGCAGTTTCTAGAAAAACTAAATACCGTGGTACATTTTGACTGCTCTTCCTTCATAGCAAGGATTTTTGGCATTATCTATCAAAATACTTAAAAAGGTTGATCTGAAAATGAAGTTTCCAAAAATTTTGTTATGTAGCCAACTTCAAGCAAAACAATTGGTGATCTCACAAGAAAAAAAAGAACAGGTAAAGATGGTTCTGTTAAATCTTTTGCTACAAAATATTAGTGTCGAGCTAAATGTGATTTAAATGCTGAAGCAATTCCGTTTGCAATTGGGAGAGGCCGATGCAGCCAGCTGATTTAATGATTTCAGCTTCAACATTATTAATGGGGCCCTGCTATTGCAACAACTTAACTATTGGTGCATCATTTTGAGTTGGTTTGTTCCTTTCATGGATGCGTTTATGCCAGGACCAACTTTTAGTTTAAGAATGCCTATGATGACAACAGTGCAAATAAGACGTTGCCAGCACGTGATGAACTTGAGAGACATGTAGTGGTTATGCTTAGGTCCCCATAATGCTTTTTTTAATCGATTGTGTTCAAACAACCGTTAATTTTTGCTACAAGTAATTCTACAACATCTTACCCTGTATCAAGATAAAACAAGCGAATATCAATTAAAGTGATTTTTAGGCATGCTTTTTTCTTCTGTCTTAAATTCTTTTACAAAGCACTGTTCAGTCACAATCTTAAATGACATCACAATGCCTACCAGTATACAGTGAGAGCAGCAGCAGGCAGCAAAATTATTCACTGTCATTTTGATAGCAAACATGAATAGCAAACACCGTTACTAATATATGTAATTAATGAGCTCTTTGTATCTGTGCAAAACACTGATCTTCATTTAATAGTATGGAGGCGAGGATTAACGCAAAGTTAGATGTAATGAAACCCCAAGTTTTAGAAAAGATCGAAACAAAATAATAATACCACCCCTTGTAAAGCTGGAACGTTTTTGCTCAAAAGTATCTTAATAGGCGCCTATCGGAATAGGTTATAAGAGTTGAGGAAAAATACGGCCCCTTTTCTCGCTATGGCCGAATTACAGCAAACAGTGCAGTCAAAGATCTTCATATCACCAATAAAAATACAAAGTAGGGGCACCAAATCGTCAAATATGCCTATCAATAAATAGCTCATTTCGTCAAGTGTCAAAACGACCACCATATGGGCGCCGCCATCATTTTCGACTGTGTTTCGCACTCTCTCCCTCACGGGTTGTGTACGCTTCGATGCCGCCGACTCGATGTCGCCGACTCGATGCCCCTGACTCGATGCCAGGCCGACTTGATGCCAAGCCAATTCGATGCCAAAATATATTTTAACTTTCAAATTGTTGTTTACTAGTGGTGTCGACATCGAGTCGGCAGCATTGAGTTTACCTGGCATCGAGTCAGCGGCATTGAGTTGGCGGCATCGAGTTGGGCCACTTCCTCCCTTACACTTCTTAAAAAGTGTGAATGATAGTTTGTCACATCGTTCTTTCTTTGTGAGTACCAACAGTCGTGATTAATAGACCGATATGATCACCATTACGTGTACAGGAACTATGGCTTACATTTACTAAAACTTTTCTGTTGCTGCTCTCACAAATGTTTTTACGGTGAAGCCGGCGCAGCTGCTTTAATTGATACTAATGCTAACGCTATCATCGGCTTGTCTTGATTGCCTAACGTCCAATCACTAATCACATAAAGTACGGTACAGGGTGTCCATAAAGTCCGTGTGCACTTTAAAAGATTTACAACTTTATTTGTATTTGCGATAGAAATAATCTGTAAAAAATGTTATAAAGTTTCATCTACTTAGTTTTAAGTGCAGTTATTGAATGATTCTTTACGACAAAATTAGAAACAGTGTTTCAACTGATACAGTGTTTCTACAAAATGGAGCTCCCTTGCCACTTTGCTCTGCATTTTAGACAGTTTCCAAATCTAGAATTTTTTAAATGATGGATCGAAAGGGGCGGACCATTTTCTTGGCCTCCGCATTTGCCAGATTTCACTTCATTAGATTTTTTTATGGAGACATGTAAAAACAATTGTGTGCGCAACCAAACCTAGTTTATTACAAGATTTGAAAGTTAAAATAATTAATGTGATTTCGGGTATTACGGTAAATCAGTTGGCATATGTTTTCTGTGAACTGCGAAATTGTATTACTCTTTGCATTGCTAATGATGGAGGACATGTGGAAACTTAAATAAAATTTCATTAAGACCTTAAAAATCTAGATTTTCTCCTTTCTAATTCTTTTTACAGATTATTTTTATCGCAGATACAAATAAAGTTACAAATTTTTTAAAGTGCACACGAACTTTTTGGACACCCTGTATTTACTCATTCTAGATCTTCCCTTTTGACGCGATACCGCCACTGATGAGAGCGTCACGAAAAGCTTATGGCTAAAACAGGTTTTTTTCAAAGCTATATTAAAATTTTCGTTGCTGTTCACTCAAGTGCGTGATGGGTGAAGCCGGCTGAACCGACATTCTCAATCCCCATGTTACAATTGGGGGCCGTGCGGGCAATGCTGGCGTATACTATACAGCAAGGATTTTATCTGTTGCAGATATGCTGCCTTTTAAGGTATCTGCAACTATATTGTAAAGCAATGTAATAAAATCCCAAGTTTAAGAAAAAATCAAAATAAAACCATAAACCCAACAATCTGTAAAACTGAATTTAGGGAGAACATTTTGGTTTAAAAAAACTTGGCTTGATGGGCACTTATTATAATTTTGGGCGAAGGCATAGCCACTTTGGTCGCTATGTTGGAAACAAGGCAAATAGCGCAGCCAAACAACTTAATATCACAAATATAAATGCGAAATGAGCCGCATGAAATTGTGAAATAGTCTTTCCACTAAATCGTTTATTTCTGTAATTGTGAAAACAATCACCATTTGGCCGCCGCCATCATTTTTTGCCTGTGTTTTAGTTCTCTCCCCTTCATACTTTTTACAAGTGTTGATGGTGGTTTGTGGCAAGATTTTTTCTTTGAGAGCATTACCAGTCTTAATTTAGGCTCAACCGGCAGCACCGATATTTTTAACCCAAATGTTGCTGATTGGGACCCTGCGGTCGAGTCGACAGAGCCGGCTGATTAACTGTAAAGAAAAAACTCTGACTACATTTTCAAAATCAGCGCCCTTAAAGTATGGTCCAAATCCTTAATTCCCATGGAATCGATTACAAACTGTTAATCTGCGTAAGCAAATTGTATAATTATGGCCATTGTAGAACTAAAAATATGATAATAAGATTACACACATTTTTGTCCTATTTTGTAATTATCTATTGATTGATCAAAAGTTTAAACAAAAGAAAAAACAGCAATAAACTCCAGTTCTACAGTTTGCATGTTTCGCAGAAAACTCGACCAAGTCGAAATACACACTACCCAAATATATGAGAGGTGCTCATTACACGTTAAATTTGGTAGTCTCTGTGGTTCTAATATAGCTCTTGAGTAATGCCTACTTTACAAAAAGTTGGACATTTGTAGGATCGTTAACCAAGACTCATAAACAAATTTTCCCTCACCTGTGTCGAGCTTTTTTCATAGCAGGTTTTTACTTCTTGACATTTTTTTGAGATTTTGTATGTATGTTGTTCTTACTTTATATCGAAAAACTACCGTTTGTTTCTTTATCCAGCTAACAGTAATTTTTCTGCGTGATTGGTACGTTGTTTGGCATGTTTACAAAAGGAAACACAGGCTTTTGCTATTTTACGTGGAGCAGTTCCACGGTTTTACTTGGCATAGCATGTTTTCCGTAAAATTTATCACGTCATAGAGAAAAAGAAATTTATAATCAAATCTAGCATCAAAAATTTGTTAAAAAATCCGAACTAAGGTTTTTGAAAATATGGTTGAAAAATGAAACATCCTATTACTGATTTCTAATGCTCGCTTTACAAAGATGATGGAAGATCTGCTTCGAAAAAATCAAAAAACCTAGAAACAAACAATTCAGGTACAAACTGACAGAAGATGTTGAGATGATAAAAAATCAGTTTATTTTGAAAACTTTTTGCCCCCGGTACTTGAGAAAACTCGAAGTAACTAATGCCATTAACCCTTACTCTGCCGTGAGCAGACCGCACAAGACAATCATCAAAACACGACACATTATTTTAGGCAAAACCAATTTTATTGGACTAGTGGCTTTTGATCCGAAAGAAATTCTGGTCTTTTAGGGGAGAGATTTCCAAATTTTAACTTAGTTGTTTAACAATGTGATGCCATAAATGTATTCTCATGTACAAGAGTGTTGAAAAATCTTGGGAGCAGAGGAGGCAAGCTTTGCGAAAAACGCACTTTTACTTATCACGAAGGCAATTTTTTTGCAACTATTAAAGAGCCTACATTACAAGTATATCTCCAAAAAGTAGGTCATCATCCTGAGAAACGGGACAAATGCCTCTTCAATGCAAGGTAATCTTCAAAAGTAAAAAGGTCTTTATCCTAATAAAGATGCAAAAGCAACTTCACTAAAATTTTATCTCAAAAGTTTTTGGAATTTTCTTTACCGTACCTGAAATTCACAAAATTTAAAGGAAATAACTTCAAAAATTTATCATTTTCAAAGGGTGCTTCTACGCCCTCCGTTTTGGCATCCTTGCACACACACACGCGAGCGCGCGCGCACGCACACACACCCACGCACAATTACTACGCATAAGTCAAACATTTTGTACTGCATGTTTTGAGATTGTTTAATTTGCTCAGTTATTGAAGAAGCATCTTTTTATCGCTTCTCCATTGTGATGTCATATGATATTTTCCTACGATTTCATGCATTATTGTGCACTTGTATGGTGCTCCAAAGGGCCCGATTTTTAGTTTAGCATAATGTTAGTAAATTAGGGCATGTAAGAACATATTGGGTGCCCTCGAGTGCAGAACCACACTCGCAGGTATTTAAGGTTGTGAAATAGTCCTATTTTTCCTTGAGAACTTGGTAGCAATCTGCTCTGCTGCGGCGGCAATTTAAGCATTTTTCTTTGACCCAAATTGCACAATGACCTGGTAGGGAGGATTCAGATGGTTGGATTCTCAAGTACTGGCTAAGAGAATCTTATTAAAATATTTCTCTGCAAAGCCTCCGTCTTTCTTCGAAGAATAATTTATCCAAGGCAGCGCTGTGACAGAGAAAACTCTTCCTCGATTTCATTTGTGGCCTCACTGCGGTTTGTCTATACAGAAGATGTCTGCCATCGCTATTTTGTCTTTGTCCTTAAATAGGCGGGAGTGCGATTTTTAGCGACAGTAATTGCGAGTACGAATCTTACATTAGTCACGCTGCTGCGTCTTTGGAAAAGGTACTTTACGGCTATTTCTCTCTGCTTGGTAACACGCTTAAGACAGAAATAGACTCTGCCAGAAGTACCGGTAACTCCAAAGCGGGTCTGAACTGAAAATGTTCTGTGTACAACCGGAAAAATTTTCCTGTGCTGGAGGATAAAAATAAACGACGACCTCCCATATTACACTAACAAGCTCTCTTCTGATCTTGGGTGAATCAATATTGGCTAATAGGTGGAGATTTCTGGTATTAATAGAGTTGAAGCTGTTAGCTGCGCAGACGACTAGTGTTGTTAAAAGCTGATCTTTGCCATACTCTAGGAGAAGACTGATTCTGCCGTGGAGTAGCACAAGACGAGGGCATAAAGGTTGCTAGAAGTGGAGCCACAAAAGCCATGGATGCCAAAAGTCTTTGAATCTGATCATGAATTGAAAGCAGTTTTGACCAAAAAAGAGAAATAATCTTGTTCAAAAAGTTGATCGTCAAAAAAACGAAAAGTTTTCACTTTCATTTTGGGTCAAATGAGGAAAATAGCCGCTTTCAAAAACTGGTTTCCAATAAAAAAAGTCAACCAACAAATTTCTATTTTTGGCTCTTCAAAATTTGTTTGAGGGCTCGCCACTAGTCGAGGACTGTAGTTGGAGTAGAGATGACTAAGATCCCACTTCCTTGTGGTAAATTTTCTCAGGATGTTATTTTTTGTACTAATCTTTGTTTTTGTGTTAAAAACCGTTGTTTAAAATATTGACTGCAATTCGGTGTTACACAAAGATAAATTCGAAAGTGTAAAAAAGCACAACATGTAAAAACAAAACTCTTGTGTTTTCTCTTTATTCTGAAAAGAGAGAAATTGAAGGTTTCAAAAGGATGCGAGGAAAGAATACATAAAAAATGATTGGAAACTTTTGTAGTAGACACTAAGACTTTTTTAGTCGTCATAACGGTTTTTGCATATCATTATGGAAGTACACAATCTGTGGATATTATTAAAATGATTCAAATGTTACACTAATCTCACCAGAGATCATTGTTCACCAGCAAGAACTCCATCTAGGAGAGTGTAAGCCGATCACTGGTCGTTGTACAAGACCGAGAAAAGCAAGCGAGTCTGAACCGAGAGTGCAACTCGTTGAATATAGACCTACCTAATTTCACTCAAGGTAAACTAATTCTTGTGATTATCATTTTCTTTTAATAACAAGTTTAACTCATAATAGAATACAAACACGAGTGAGAAATCATGTGATAGCATTTTGGCTAGCAGTAACAATACTTTTTAAATAGAAGGAAGCATTACAAATAGTACATGCTCAAAAAACAATGCAAAGTTTTTTTGCATGTTGTGCGTTTTATGCGATCAGCTAAGAAAGTATGTCGTTGAGAAAAGATGAATTTTGTCTTTATATGACTTAAAACACCAAATTGGAGCTAGTAACAATGAATAAGCTCTTCTCATCACTATTGCAGAGTCTTTTCAACAAAAACCTGTCCACACGAGCCGGGAGGAACTCCAAGGTCTTTGTTCTTTTTTTAACTAAAACGGCAAAAATAATTTTTTGTTGTGGAAAGAAACTCGGTTAAAACAAATGGAATTCCACAACCTTAGTAATAAATTCCAGCAAATAAGAATAGAAAGAACCGGGGGTTTTTCTTCTTAGAACAAGATTGAACCAAAAAGTTCCAGTGCCGCAAAATAAGCTAACTTTCGCTAGGTAACAAAGCACAATAAAACCATAACTTAACTTGAAAAAGTTTTTATTTAGCATTTAAAGCAACAGGTTAGCTAATCATTTGCAACCCTCGTCCGTTGTTGGCAAGATCATGATAATTTCATTCCATTTTCTCATTTACCAGATAACTAACACGGAAATGAAAAAAGGCGTATAATGGATCGAAGAGGTTTGGGATCGCTTTAGCAATAGCAAATGAAAAGCTTTTTATAAAGCCAATGCTGTAAAAATCACAAAGTTAAATTCAACCCTGAGAATCCAACTCGGCTCCTCACCAAGGCTCCGCCTGGTTGTAAAGAATTGTTTATAGACACGTTCCACTGACTGTGGTACGCGTCCATTATGATTTTTTCTCCTTCTGGCTAGGTATCATCTCCTCATTAATGTAGTGGTACATGTTTTCAGGTTAAAATCGTAGCCCTAAAGGAAATTGTTGTTCCCAACGCTTTGGCGACAACTTTGTTTTGATTTCTCAATATACCTGGATTGCGTTTCAAGTAGAGTTGCGAGCCACCATCTGATGTTTTAGGGCTTCAGATATTGAATGCAAATTATAAAAATATCCTTTGGGTTCTTATATTTTTGTTTGCAGCAAACAGTTGTGTTGTTATTTTTAGTGGATATCAACTTCTTAAAAAGAATATGCCAAAACTATGTAGCTTTATTTGGAGCATTGGACATTTTTCAATGACAAAAAAGAGTATAGCCTGTAGGCTAGGGATTTTCAACTTTTTTATAGTCATAACCCATTTTTCATCAATGAAATATTTTATGAACCACATATTAAATTTTCAAGGCAAATTTTAAAGACAAGGTTCTTTTTTGGAGAGTGGGGAGATAAGCTTTTTCAAAATCTAAATTTTCACATTTTCATTTCAAATCGAAGGCGAAGACCTTTATTTTTTTGCAATCGACTCTTTCTAAGTTTAAATTTTTACCTATATTGGATACTACTGACCAAACTGGTTGAAATTAAAGCCGAAGTCACCTAAATTTGTGCTGTGGCCCACGGTTGGGAGCCATTGTTATAATCATATTTTTGGCAGCTCCAATCACGTGCATTTAAAAGATGGATTTGTTTTTGGAAGAAGTGTATCAATTCATTTGTTTTCGTTTAGCTTCAGCGATAAAAGATGAATTGTTAAAAAGGTTTGTAAATTCTCGTAACAATCTTAATTTTGTCTTGGCGTCCAATGTCCGTCCTCAATATAAATTGTAGTGGCTTCTTTTTCTCCCTCCCAACTTAAATAAAGATATGAATTCACTGCGAATCTGAGTAAGCACATGATTTTACCTATTCAAGCGAAAAGCGGCAACGAAACATCCAGTCATGTCAATGCAACGTTATAAAAGATTCGGAAGCGATGAGTTCGCCCAGCTATTCTGCTTTTTTATGACTTTCACTCTCAATACAATTTGGTCAAGAAAAATGAACGACATGTTTTAGAGCTTTTTTGCAAAAAAAACTTTGCTGGCAGCGTAGCACCAATATCTTCAAGCATGATCAAAGGCCCTTATTCAGAAGTGAACAAGAGTTACAGCAATGTAGCCGCATGCGGTTCTTCCATTTTTTTTTCTGGCTTCCGCGACTAAAGACTCAGCGAGATCATCTTAAACAATCAAGCAGTAATGCCAGTAAATAATTGCCATTAAATTTAACGGATGGTGAAAATAATGGTAAAAGTATTCATTGAATAACCACTGTAGTTTTTCACTAACAAAATCCTGGTCTTGATAAGACTCGTTACACACAACAGATTTTTTTCAAAGTAAAGCTACAGCTACCGATGAAAACAGTACTGTAGTTGTAAATACAACAAGGGCTGCTTTTCATGAATTACCTATGTCAAAAAACATATTTTCGTTTATTTTTCACGTTTGCAGTCAAGTTGACGCCGATAAACTTTATTGAAAATATCTTTTTATATCTGGAAAACTATAAAAATCTATTGAAAGCGGGTAAATAAGTTCTCAGAGAAATGTGATAAAATTCTATCACAGGTGCAATCAGAGTAGTTGACAGGAGGCACACGCCTAAAATTTTTGAGCTCCGCTAGCCCTCTTGGTATTTATGAATAAAATCACAATAAGTTTTCTTTTGACCCGATTAGAGACGACGACAACATCAACTTAAAGTTTCTTCAAGTTTGCGTTTCATCAACTTCACCTTAATATATTTGCGTAAAAACCATTACAGTAGACGCCGCTTAGTATGACCACCTTGGGACCAGACCATTTTGGTCATAATATCCGAATGGTTATAAAAACCGAAGCCGCCATAACAGCTCCTGAATCGACGCCGAAAGCCACAAGAAGTCCAAATACCGTCAAATTCATCGTTTACCCGAAGTAACAGTGTGACGTTGGCAGTAAAACAAAGTACAGTACTGTAACACTACAAGTGACGGTAAAATTCAGTACAGTGTGTAACAATATGTTGAAAAGGCGAAGTTATAAGTGCGTGGCGGGAAAAAATACTGTACTGTAACAAGAAAGATGTAGAAGATGTTGGTCATATTATCCGAAATTTGGTCATATCAAACGGAGAATTTTAAATGGAGAAATTCCGGACCGTACCAAATTGGTCATAATAAGCGACTGGTCATATTATCCGTGGTCATAATAAGCGGCGCCTACTGTAATAAGTTGAAATTTAAAGCCCTTGATTTAACTTTGGATGGGAAATTTTTCTGAATAGCTATCAAAAGTCCATTGCATCATACGATTTCAGAGATAATTTTCTCTACGATAAAATTTTTCAAAACAGTTACTATTTGTCATCAGATTTTTTCCGGCGACGTCTTTAAATTTTACATTTTCAAAGCAGTTTTAGTAAGATTCTTTATTGGGTTGTTTGGTCATAAACGTGAAAAATATTCAAAAAATGATTTCATTGCAAAAATCGTCGATAAAAATAGGGAGTCTCTTTTTGGTAAAGTGGCAGTCACGCGCTAAAATTGGAGTAAGTAGCGAGTAGTCGTCGCGCTACTACTATTTTAGGCAAGTAACGAGAACCTACCTCTGATTTCAATACACCTCGAAAGGTTTGTAATGCAGGCATCGTGCAATCGTGCTTCGACACCGTGCAGTGTTTATGATACACCTACAAGTTTTACAGTACATCACAGGTTTATCCACATTACTAATTAAATCACATGATTCCACCTGATCATAACACTTTTCCGTAGTTAAGTCGTTCACTTTCATTTGCTCACCTGCTATTGCATAGGAAAAGAAGAAGAAAAGTGATGTCATTTTGAACAAACTTCAGTTATCTAATTAGGCTTAATGAATGTGATAACACTTATCAACATCTGCAAATATGCTCATTTCAATAACATTGATTGAGGCTGTCACTAAATAATATGAAACTTAGAGCAAATTTGAATTTTTCATCTCAAATTTTAAAGTTGATGTTTTTGACAGCTACCGATTGAAGATAATGTTTTTTAAGACAAAACTTCTTTTTAGAAAGTTTTTAAAACAAAAGTACTTTTGAAACTAACGTATACTTTCTCATTGTTGCCATTATCTACTTATGAAATACAAATTAAGGTTTTACTTAGTAATGATCGGCTATTACTCCAGTAGATCTTTTGTAATTCAAATATCATTATTTCATTACACTTTGAGTAGAAGCAATAACTTGTTCATTGATTATACAATATATTGGGCGGTAAAAAGCTTTACTTAAAAAAAAGTGTTTTGCCAGAAGTTTATGCTGCTGCAAGCAAAGGCGGTATTACGTCTAAGGTAAGGAGCTATAGTAAACACATTCTTACACCTCTAGTATTTGGACGTAAATAGGGCAATATTAGCACTAGTGTAATAGCATATATTTGTTGAAACACGCCTGAATAAAGTGTTACGCGATGTATCTCGTGGCGTAAAAGGATTATAAAAAGTTTTTGGTGTTGCATTTTCAAACAAAAACACACTTTGATTATCTGAGCGGTTTCAGTTTTTACAAACTACTTTTGTTTTATATAGCACAAAGCATTTTATCTTGATTTAAAGGGTTTTAATGTTCTGAGGTCGGTGGGGCAAGGCTGAAGTCCGGAGCCCTAGAAAATTTAGGGTCCTCACAAAGTTTACATTTGCGTTGCGTGTACATTAATTAATTTAATATCGAATTTTGTTTCCAAATCTTTTACGCCAAAAGTATAACATTTAATACTGTGTAATAAAGCAGCTGAATTAGCTTGTTGTATACGTCATAGCCTTGATCAATTGATCGATTGATTTGTGATACGTCATAGAAGCGCATTTTTAAGTTGGCGATTTTATAATTCCACTCTTAATTTATAGTATATACCACAGCGTTCTGTATGTACGCGCGTACGTGCGTATGTACGTTTGCTTCAACTCCTTCAAAAACTACTGGGCATGCAAACATAAAGCTCGCCACGATTAATCGCTTTCCAGGAAGGGGTGTCAAAAGGGAGTAGATGATATTATAAAAAAGGTAGTTTTTTTTAGTTTACATTTCTTGACACAGGAAAACAGCTTTTGCTCAAACAAAAGCTACTCCTCTATTTACCAATTCACGAAAAATTTATCCCCTTAGAAAGAAAGATAACGTCGCAATAAACGCTTGATTAAAATAATTGTTTTCTTTATTTTCTCAAAAAAATGATGACTGTAAAAACGCGGTTAAAATTTTTCCGGAGATGCTAACAAGCTGGTTTAGATTAAATTATATTACAGGTATTTGAGGTTTTTTACAACGCAAAAAGTAATTTTTTTTAGGATTTTTTCAATTTTAAGCATTTTTTCTTCATTATTTCTAATCATTTTCAGGAAACCTCAGTGACCTAAAAATGCTGTCAGCTGCAATTATAGTGAAAACAGTAGCAGGCAGCAGCTTTGCTTGTGATACACTTTCATTAGGAAAGCGAACGTAAATTGCTGAAATGTTGCCTGTTAAGGTAGAACGATCATTGCGATTGTTTCAGCATAAGATTGTGTGTTTCAGAAAATCTGGTTATCTGTTTAACAATACTTTTTGCGAATAAGACTATTTCAAATTTATGAATTAAAGGATCGACATTTAGGTCACTGTTGTGCACCCACACAATTTTAAATTAGTTTGCCTTCCCGCACTTAAAAAAATGGATAAATATTTGCTACTGATTTACTGTAAGTACGTAAGGCTATCAATTATCTAACCGTTTTTTTGGCAACGTTCCCATGTGGAAACACGGCATTCGCCTGGCCAAATCACGTTTGTGGAGAGCGCTATTGAGATGTTTTTACATGCAAGTTATTTTATAAGAAAGTGGCTATTTAATTTTCAAAGATGAATACTCTGCTTTTTGAGGTTAAGCCACAAGGGGTCTTTAAATAGGACGTAAAAAGCGGAAGTTGGACCTTGATCAAGATTTGTTTTACTACACACGCAACAGAATTGATTTTTATAAAATGCAAGATATATTCCAATGACAATTCAAAAAAAGCGGCGGCTTAACGTTTTTTATACTTTTAAATTTGAGAGTAATTTGTATATTCCCACATGGGAACGTTGCCGAGATACGTAGTCATTACTACTGACATTGACATTAAAGTTAATGACTGGTGCTCTGTCGGGAAGGAGGCAAAACTTGGAGTTTAAAGGAGTACCGGTAACTGAGAATGAAAATGTGACCAATGCTGTTATCGAAATTAGTAAGTTACTGGGTGTTGAAATTACAAAAAGTGATATTTCTACAGCTCATCGTTTAGCAACTAAGCATCCTAAAAATGGAGCTGCAAGTTCTGTCCCTCCAGCTATTATAGCAAGATTTGTGCGCAGGGATATTCGTAATGAAATATACAATCAACGTAAAACAGCAAAAACTATTCAACCTCACCAATATCCAGTTCCAGGCATGACTAAGCTCTATGTCAATGAAAATCTAACTCAGTACAGGAAAAAACTGCTTTGGAAAACTAAAGAACTGACAAAAAATATCATTATGCATACCTGTGGACCACAAATGGTAAAATTTTTGTGAAAAAAAATGAGAAGGACAAACCAAGAATCATTCAGAGTGAAAATGATTATCAAAAACTGGTGGTGGAACTACATCCTACGGCTACTGAGGAAAACTTGATAAGCAAGTAGAGTACTTATCATAAAATTTTTGTTTACCAGGTGTTTGCTATCTACTGATCCAATGAGTATTAAAAATAATATTGAATCTAATACTGATTTAATGACGTTTCCTAACTCTAACATCAGAGATTGTAAATATTACACTTTGCTAGAACTTGCTGAAGTGATGAAATCCAATAAAAGAAATGAAATAATGGTAATACATTTTAATTTAAGATCATTGCCAAAAAATAAATATAAAATTGAAGATTTTTTGTTGCAGTTGCCTAATTTACCACACATAATTGCTGTAACAGAAACCAAGCTAAACTCCTCTAATCTTGATCAAGCTGAACTAGAAAATTATCATTTTGAGCATATTGATTCTGCGTCAAATGCTGGTGGTGTTGGTGTGTATATAAGAAATGATCTAAAATATCTTTTAAAATCTGATATCGTTGTAAATAGTGAAGACTGTGAAAATATTTTTATTGAAATTATAAACAAACCAAGTAAAAAACGACAAAAAAAATATACTAATTGGCATAATTTATAGACATCCCAAAGTTTCCTTCACCTCATTTCAAAATAAACTTTGTGAAGTAATGCTTACTCTTGACCACAGCAATAATTCTTTTTTTTTGCTAGGAGATTACAATACAGATTTATCCAAACAAAACATTGAGCCTAAAGTGAGGAATTATATTAATGAAGTATATTCTTCTGGATGCTGCTCACTAATTAACAAGCCAACCAGAATAACTTCCATATTATCAACTATCCTAGACCATGTATACACAAATTCATCAGAAAAAGTATGTGCATCAGGTATCTTAGTGCTAGATGTGTCTGACCACTTGCCTACCTTCTGCACTATTCAAAATAACTTTTATAAACCTTTTAAACTGAAAGAACAAGTACATGATATGAAACATTTCAATGCTGAGTCATACTGTGAAGATGTTAGCTACCGACTGAAAAAGCTGAAACAACTTTCTGACCCTAGTACAAAAATGAGCAAGTTTTTAGATGTTATTGCCAGCGCTACCAACGATCATGCTCCTTTAAGACTACTTTCTCGAAGAGAAATGAAAATAAAATCAAAACCATGGCTCACTAAGGGATTGCTAAAATCTATTTCAACAAAAAATGCACTGTTCCAAAAATGTTATAAACAGAACAAAATACAACTAATAACCCATTACAAGATATATTTGAATAAATTAACCAAACTCAAAAGAATAGCAAAAAAGAATTACTATCAAAAAGAAATACAAAAACAAGATGAATCTAAACAGTGGAAAATTATTAATGAAATACTTGGGCTCAAAAAAATAAACATAAAATTGTATCTACCATTACAGATGTAAACAATAGAATAGTAAGTGAAAATACAGAAATCTGCAATGTATTTAATAACTACTTCACAAATGTTGGGCCCTCAATGGACGCTAAAATACCAAATATCCAATTAAAAAAGTTTAGCACAACAAACGTAATGAAATCATTCTGTTATGATCCCATAAGTCCAGAAGAAGTTCTTTTGCAACTTCAACAACTTGGCACATCAAAAGCTAGTGGACCTGAAAACATACCAAATAAATTCTACAAACTACTGGCCCCTATAATTTCACCATTTTTGAGTGAAATATTTAATGGTTGCTACGAGAAAGGGGATTTTCCATTTATATTAAAACATGCAAAAGTAATTCCTATTCATAAATCTGGTCGCAAAGATATAGTTAGCAACTATAGACCAATCTCGATATTGTCAACTGTTTCAAAAATCTTTGAAAAGTTGCTATATTTTAGACTTGAAAGTTTTTTTACCACTCACAAACTCATCACACAGCAGCAATTTGGATTTTGTCAAGGATATTCAACTGAAATGGCCATAACAGATCTTCGAAATATGTTACAAAATAATTTAGATGATGGTTATTTTACTTGCTGTATTTTTTTGGACCTTTCTAAGGCTTTTGATACAGTAAATCATAGAATTCTGTTGGATAAGCTTCACAGTTATGGAATTAGAGGCAATATGCATAAACTTTTGACAAGCTATCTACAAAATCGCAAGCAGTTTACTGTTTGTAATAATATAAAATCTCAAATAAATACTATCGTGTGTGGTGTACCACAGGGTTCTACACTTGGACCTTTACTGTTTTCATTATATGTCAATGATCTACCACTACACACCAAATTTCATGTTAATTTATTTGCAGATGATACCGTGTTAATACTCAAAAATAGAAATCACATTAACCTTCAAGCTTTAGCTGATCATGAACTCACTATCATCAATGACTGGATGAAATACAATCGATTGTCTTTGAATTATAAAAAAAGCGTTTACTTTATCTCTGCTCCCAAACAAAAGAGAGTTCCACTACAAAACTTTCAACTTCATGTTGGTGGGCATAAACTTTCAAACACAGATTGTGTAAAATATTTGGGAGTATTTATCGATAATATAATAACCTGGAAAGAACAAGTGTACCATGTAGTAAACAAACTTGCTAATGCAGCTAGAATCCTATCTAAAATGAGACACTATGTGAACAAAAAAACGCTAGTTAAACTATACTATAGCTTTGCCTACTCACATCTTAAATATGGAATTCTAGCATGGGGTACTGCTGCAAACAACCTATTGCAGAATGTCCAAGTAGTCCAAAACAGAATCATTCGAATTATGGAATTCAAAAGTCTTGCAGACTGTGTCACAATGAACACTTTGTATAAATCTTTGAATATTTTACGACTTAAAGATATTTTCGAATTAGAAATAGCAAAATTCATGCACTTGTTTCACCATAACAAGATTCCAGAAAATTTTAATTCTTACTTCAGAACTGCATCACAACAGCATACTCATTTAACTAGGTCAATTACAAATAAAAATTACTTTTTAAAAAGAGTCAACACTAAATATGGGCAATCTTCTTTTAATTTTCATGGAGTAAAAATTTGGAACAAAATTCCACTTTTAAACAAATCTCTGTCTTGGCATAGTTTCACTAAATATTACTCAAATTTATTATTAAAGCAATACTAATATTGCAATCTCTGATACCACGTTAATCATATACATAATAGAGCTACTACACAAAATAGTAGTAGTGGTACTTCTGTTCTGGCCTGATGTATATGTGATACTAGTTTTACTCTGGCCAGATGTACATAGTTTTGCTGTAGCTTTGCTGTACATATGCTTTTGCTTTGTGTCTTACGCTTTTGCTGTTATACTATAAGTAATTGTGATGCGAGAAAGGGCAGTTTGACTAGATGATCACTAGTGATCTTTCACTGTAATGTTCAAATCTCGTACGTTTATTTGAACGAAATAAAAGTTGTATTGTATTGTATTGTATACCCTGGTGCGGCACGATCAGTGTCTGATGACAACATGGTGTGCCATAATTGTACTATATCTCTGCTCTAGTTAGTTCGGTTGCCAGTAATGTTGTCACATCTTGGACACAACCAAAGTATTTTTGAGGTCAGTGTTGAGGCGGTGAGACTTCGATCAACGCCCATGTAACGGTAACTAACTCCAATCGCCGTCGCACTAACCCTAACCCCACTTCAAATATTGATCTGCACTGGAAATATGTGATGAATATACCATGGGATGAAACTACTGGTAGATATTAGATCTAGGAAAGCTGGAAATTTCCTGATAGAGAAGACATAATTCCATATGCTGCAGATCAAATTAAAAATAGATTGGAGATTCCAAGTGTTGTAAATGCCAGAGGACATTACAGATTTGCTGATTTTCTGAAAAATCTGCAATGAACATATGCGGTGGTCATGCCAGACAGAGTGAGCTATGAGTTACCCACACTTCGAAACAAAGTAACATTTAAAAATTTTTTCTGACGTCGTATTGATTATTTTTTTAATTGATTGATTTTGTATATTGTAGTAGGTTTTGATACTTACATTCATGTCACTTACAGCATGCAGTGTTTTGTACGTATAGCCTGCATTGAAATTTAGAACAAGTGATATTAAATGTGTTCTAATTAGATGACTTGATATACTCTCATCTAATTCTAGATGTTTAGCTTGACTTTAGTTTTGATGTCCACGATCTGCTGTAGACTGGTGGAAAAATTTTATGGTATCCACGTCATTGTTATAACTTTTAACGACAGAAAAAGTAACGTCAGTAAGGCATATTTTCATGTACCAGTATATACTGATGCAACATATTTGACTCCAAATGGTGTGTTAGTCAGCTCCAGCTTTTGCATTTTGAAAGGTAAATTAACCATTTTGAATGTATTATAAATTTGAAGAGAAATTGCAAATAAAAATGATTGATTTTTTGCATGTCTTCTTTATGTAGCGTGGGTCACCTACAATTTAATGAGCTCGCCTGCATGCACTGTTACATTAGTAAACAAAGTAACAGTTACTTTAACAGCTGTGGGAGCTTAGCTATTTAGTTAGATGGAAGAAGATTAACATGAAAAACATTCAATATGTCTCATAACTAGGGCCATTTTTTTTTTACCCAAAAAAATATATTTTTGACTTTATTTTAGCTAAATTTTGACTTTATTTTGACCTAACCGCTTTCACCTATTATTTATGTCTTGTTGCACTTTTTTGATTAAAAATGTTTTATTATCCGCAATTTGCATAAGCTTTTAAAGAAGAAGGCAGCCTACTTTAAACATTTTCTCAATCACTCAGTCTTGAGGCTAATCCAACAAAGCGACGCATGACATCAAAACCTAGGATAACGAGCCATTGTGTGTACCGGTATCAATTAGTGTGTAATACAAAAAATGCGTTGTTATCGCAACTCTACTGTACATTAACAGTCTGTCTATGATGTTTTTAACGAAAGCCACACAGTATAATTACGAGGACTTTTTATTGTAATACAGCATCATATATTTTTTACGTTCTTAACATCAAAATTTCTGTCTTTTCTCAGTGATTTACTGAGCATAGAAAACGACCTCTCAACAGCAGCAGAGGTTGGCTGGGTTTTTTGCAATAGTGCGTAGCTTGTTGGGTCAATTGTCAAGTTGGTACAGTTTATTATTGTTTCTAAATCACAATTGGATAGTCGTTTTTTAATGTAATTTTTATTTGCGCACGGATCATCATCGAATTGCATATTCTTCAGCAGCCTTATGCTTCGGTTATCGTGCAGGCACTTCCTTCTAAGAACTCTACGTTGGCTGCTAGAGTCCGGTATTGATTTATTTTAACCAAGTCCGGCACTAAATCTTCCACATTGATAGCGTCTTTTGCTCTGCTGACTAAGAGGCCTGCACTTGTCCAATTGCTGACAATGGTACGAACAGCTGGAAGGTTCTCACTGTAATATAAGGCAGCTCTGAGCCAAGTTGCCCATCTTGTAATTACAAGGTCAGGAGGAGATGGCAGACCAGCATCATGAAAATATTTCTTGCGATCTTTGTTTTTGATTGTTGCTGCCTTGATCGTTGCTATTACTTCATCAATATTTTTAAAATGAGCACGCACACGCATAGCGCAGTTATGTAGTAAGTGTGCAACGCAGGTGACATGCATCAAGGAAGGGTATGATTCCTTTAATGTCTTTCCAGTCAAAGACATCTACCGAGCTGCATCAGTCAAAAACAATGAAAAATTCTCGCGTTTTATTTTAAGTTGTCGCAATATGTCATCCACAGTGTGCAGAATAATACTGCTATTAACATTGCTACCGCTGTCAAGTGGATGGCAATCAACGAGAAATGTCTGATTTGGGGCATCTAAGCTGCCCACAAGCACACTAATATACTTTTGTTTAGCAATCTCTGCTTCATCCACAATTAAAAAAAATTTTTTGTCACGAAATAATTCTTGAATTTGTTCTTCTTTTTGGGATGGTAATTTAGCAACACATGCCCGGGCTGCAGTCTCTGAAGGCAATACTTTTCCCATTGTAGCAAACAGAGACTTTAAAGAAGGGTGGTTCAGTTTATGAAGTGGGATATCTGCAGCTAAGAATGAAGAGACAACCTGTTCCTTGAAGTTTACTTGATCGAGTTGTAAAAAGGTTTGCTTACTTTGAGATTTGCTCTTCGTCTCCAATTTTCTTTGGTGTTGCTTACTTTTTCGGTGGCTTTCCACAAAAAACTTTTTGTGCATTTCACTAGGTTGCATCGCAAGTCGCGGGCAGGAGTTGCCGAAAACTCATCCGGATATTCCTGGCAAATTTGCCTAAGTTTCGCTGTAGAAGATTTGGCTTGTTTAGGCATTCTTTGCTTTGCAAGCTACGACTTAAAAAGACCACGTGTGAAGAGCGCAAAAATTCTTCTCAATTACCGCACGCATTCTTACCATTGCAACTATTTGAGAAGTTTAAAATCAAATAAAACTGCGCATAAAATTTTAATAGCAGCTCGAAAATTCAAAAAAATATAAATTTGTTCGTATTTGTAAGGAAATTTTTGATGAAGAGAATTTTGACAAGTTTTGACTTTATTTTGACTTATAAAATCTACCAAAACAGACTCCTGAACACCTGAAACGAACGTTAGTACACGTTTGATCATGTAACAAGGTCCTGAAAAAGTTTTGACTTTATTGACTTTAGCGGGCTCTACTCATAACTTGTAACTTCAAGTCACTAAGAGACTGCCCATCCCACAGAAAGAGTGAGATGAAATAACGATTGTTTGCTTGAAGGATGTCAGCCAAGGCAAATTTTCGGTGTGTCTATTTACAGATTAAAAAACGCTTTGAACTGTAAGTAGGCCAAAGAAAGTCTAGTTCTGTAGTTTTGAAACCACTGGTTGTTTTGATGTAAAAATTAGCTACCAGACGACACAGTACTTGTATGAAAGCAAGTTAGTTGTTTAGTTATGCGTTTTCAAGGAGTTGGTTTGAATAGTTTTGCCCTTTACTTTTAGTTGTTCTTTTGATGAACTTTTAGACAAGATGAACTTTCAGGCAAGATGAGACAGTGTTTGTGTTTTTGTGTAAGACCAAGCTTCAAAGACTACCTTCTAACAAAAAATTGACTAATATAGAACTAAATACAGGGTGTTCCAAAAGTCTTGGGCACATTTCAAGTCCTTATTTCTGCTGATCTATAAATGGTAGTTGAATGAAACTGTTGTCATTTTAATGCTAAACTCATTGAATTTTTTGTCACGCTGATAATTTTTTCATATCTTTTCATGTAGCTTAAATAACTAAGATGACCTAGATCCACCAATGGCTTTCACTCAACCAAAAAAAGCGTTTTGTGTCCTTGAACTTTCAAAATCTGATTCAGCGACACTTGACGATCGCGTTCTCTTGCCCTGATATCCTAGGTCTCCAGATGTCAAATCTTACGACTTCTTTTTGTGGGTCTCGTGAAAGCACTGGTCTATGTGCCTCCCCCTTCCAAAAGATGTAGCTGAACTCAAGGCCGAATAACGGAAGTTGTTGCAACTTGCAATCATAGACAACACAACGCTGGAACGCATTTTAGCAGGAATTTGACTATCGGCTTGATGTGTGGCGTGTGACTAACAGTGTTCACATTGAACATCTTTGAACATTCTATGAAAAACTTGAGACTGCAAGCTTTTAGAATATATCAGATGCATTGTTATTTTCTTAATAGTTTTTGACATATTCAACGTCAAAATGTGCCCAAGACTTTTGGAACACCCTGCACAGTAACTTGACTTAACGCAACTTAAAGTTTCCAGCATAGAAGAGGACATGTATCATTAGACCTAGTCAGTATGTTCTGGCTACAGCGTAGGTCTGCTGCAATTAACACCATATCGCCAATGTGGTGGCAATGAACAAAAACTGGTAAGAACTAGAATCTCTGGGTGGGTAAATTGATTTCATTATCTTCCAAGGATAGCTTCCAGCAGGCCTCGCCTATTACCGCTTCAAGCAGTTTAGCAGGCATGACTATTTAGACAAGAATAGTGAAACGAAGCATTTAACAATTTGTCAGTGTCAACCCAGCAGCAATGACTGATTATTAAACTTGATGCTGCTGCTCATGCTGACGGAGTGTGAGTTAATATGCAGTAGAAGCTGGTTTACTGTGCGTTCAATGCTCAAAGCACTTTGTAGCTACGAATAAACAATGGCCCGTAAGGTCTATATGGTAAGGCCATAAGCGAAACTGCTGAAAACAGTGATTTGCGTTATTAACCAGGGCGTCAAACTGATTAACATATAGCTCCAGTTCGGGTTCAGCAAAATTTACGTTTTTCGGCTCAGTTCTAGTTCAGGTTCAATGCTTCTTAAAATTTTTGGGTTAGGTCGGTTCAGGTTCACTAGTGTAAAATTTTTAAGATTGGGGTTTGGTTTTGGTTCCAATCTTGAATGTTTGGGCTTGGTTCTAGAATAATAACAATGAAAAACTGGTTTTGGATAGATTTTTTTTACCCGCTTTTTTATCTTTTAATGGTTTTTGTTTCATATTCCTTTTTTGAGGAGCCTTGTATTCATAAAAATATTTTTCGATGAATTTAGTTGGCAGAAAAAATAAAAATAAATCACACTCAACTGAAGTTAGACGTTCAGCAAAATCTTTTTTAAGTCTTTAGGAGATCTGGATCATACTCCTAAGAACCCATCAACTAAAACTCATCAACTAAAGATTGACAGTGTTGATGACCATCAAATGTAAGATAATAATTAAGGCCATTTTCTTATGACCTGACAAATTGAAAAATATGATTTTATTTTTTAAGATATAAAACATTGGACTTTATTTGTAAAGCAACAAATTTACGCTGATTTTCGTAGCTAACAACGTAACTAACAAATATGTAACTATTTATAAGCATTTGAACAAAAGCACACCCCAACAATGAATCAAACAGTTCTGCTTCACTTAAACAATGCATTTAATCACTAGGCAATTTCATAAAGTATAAAATGTTTGCGTCAGCAAAATTGTTGTTTGGACAAAGCACTAGTCACTACTAGATACTAAGAAGTGAGAGTCTGAAGTTTGTGTCGGAAAGTGCTCTTGGGCTCTTAATGTTTGAGCGCAGGCTGACGGAATGAAGAAGTTAATAATATTGAATGATCAGATTGTGAGTTGCAAAGCAATATAAAAACAAAGTAAAATTGGCAGCAAGCGCTGTTAGGCTACAAAAAATATTTAAAATCACTGCCTCCCTCATTCACGCATAGTCAAATTTTAATATCTACAACAGCTGTTTGAACTGTATTTGCAAAGATTCTAGTGGGTTCAATCTTTAAATTTCAAAGAAAAACGAAAAGTATTTTATACCTAAAACAAAAAATATGCACTCATAACTTCTTGAATAAACCTTACAACAATGTTTTTTTACTGAAATTGGTTTGACAACTTTGTGTACCACCAAAAAATTGTCTTGAATGACTTTGACTGGTCCTAATAATAATCTATTGCTTCACAATGCTATAGTTTAAAAATACAGCAGCACTTTTAAATGAGTTTATTCAAATTGCAGTAAATTTGTTAGCATGAAATTGATTTGACCTACAAACGACAAATTTATTATCCAGACCTGCAAAGAAGCTTGTATTTTCTTAAAGTCTCATACAATTTATGTTATAGGTAAAAACGCATTTTGAACAAGTAGCGGGAAAGTGAGGTAATATATTTGGAGTCGCTTCAGTTTCTATAATGAGTAATAAGATTTAAGATAAACAAATTATATGGTAACATAACAATCCGTAAACAACAAAAAATTCTTGACACCAAAGTTTCAATTTTGCTTTGTTTTGCTTTCTTGCACAAATTCAAAACAAAGTTTTGGTAACTTATCTTATTTTTCAAAATTGTGCTTTTGAATATCATGCAAAGTCTGCACTTACATATGCAATTAGGGTTGCCAGTTTTGTGAATGGGCCTTCGAAACTAGTAGAACCGTTTGAATAACGACGCTACAGTTCAGGTGCAACAAATATGTTTACCAGTTTAATTTTGGTTCAAATTCAATGCATTATAAAGATTGTGGTTTCGATTCAGTTTGAATTCCCAGGTTCAAATTTTAGAGATTCGGGTTTGGGAAAAGTAAACGGGTGATATCAGTTTTTGGTTCAGGCACAGTTTGATTCCCTGTTATTACCAATCAGAAATTTAATGTTTTCATACTTTACACAAATTAAAGCAATGCTGTAAAAATGCGATTCAGTTTTGTGTGCTGTCGTGTAAATCAGCTACGATTCGACTAAATTTTTATTTGCAACTTTCCAAAGAGTGAAGAAAATGTTACAAATGGTTTAAGAATTAGAGCGTTGACCTTCTAATGTAAAATCTGTCAAAGATAGGCCAACAAAATAAAGCGTTTTTGTCAGAACTGCCAACAATTTTTAACAATCTTTCTTCGAACTATTTAGTCTATCTTTGACAGCAGCGAGATCTGGTTTTAGTGGTTCAACAGTTTTTAGCTTGCAATGCCGCTAGCAGAACTGGTGACGTCCATCATTACAGAATGAATGAAACATATTACAACCGGTAAATTGAGGGGGTCTTATAATTCTTGGTGATTGGATTGTGCAGTGAATTTGCGTACTGTTATGTTCTTTTCGTTTATATTGAAGAAAAGTGTGGAGCACCTTTCTTGTAAATTTTCAAGACATTTTCAGAAAAGTAAAAAAAACTTCTAATATATAGTTGATCAAATTTTTAATAATGCTGTTTTTTACTACTCCAAAAGGCAGGGACCTATTTTCAGAGGAAACATCCACCCTCAACTTTTAGACATTTAGTATTATTTTTACTTGTTTGGTTGTATTTGTAATCTGTAACTGCCAGTAATATGCACACGGCCTAAGTTTTTCTCTATAAAGTTTCTTAGCAAACTAGGTCCATGCCAAAAGGTAATAAGAAAATCAAGTAAGACCTCATACTTGCGTAACTACTTTGCATTGTCCAGAGCTGAGATTTGTTATGTTTAACCTATATTTGCGTTTTTTGAGATGCCATTTTTTAAAGCTTGCACAATTTTTGAACTCCTTTTATGTCATTGATGTAACGTGTGATCATTGTCATTACCAAGTTCGTTAAAGTGTAAAGGGATCTAGTCTAGATTATGAAACGTGTATAACGTTAGAAACAATATCGTAATTACTCTTGCACTTGTGTGTTTTAATTTCAAACTTGGACTTGGACTTGCAATCTTCACACACAAGTCCAAGTTTGATTTGGTGAAATGTGGTACGAAATGGCAGTTTTTTTACACCAGACATAATATACTAAAAGCTATTATCACTTGCACGTAATGGCGAGGGTGCATTTTCAGCTCACAGATTTGTGATTTAAATTTATGTTTAAGGGATCATTGATGGTTTTGGTCTTAAAAGTTTGTATCGACTTGGGCTAGTGCAATGAGGTCGGATTTAACCTTGGCTAAAATATGTGTAAGTCTAATGCCAGGGTAATGCTGCCTATACGAGATGTGAGGCTCATGATAACTAGTATGATAATTAGGCTCATGATAAGCATTAGTAGGCATACTGGTATGTGTCAAAATGATTACTTTGTTGAAAACGTGCTGATGTTGTATCTTGCTCTTTGACGGCTATTTGCTTTTGTAGGTTTGCATCACAACACGTATTTATAAACAAATATTGCTTATAGAGAACAGTAATTATTTTTTATTTGTTTGGTATTTTAAAGGTCTACTTTTTTTTTGTTGCACAAGAAAAATACAATGATTATCTAGAAAAACCTATCAGATGTTTAAAAATCATCCTTTGGTGGAAACAGCGTAGCGCACGTTGTCATTGCCTGTTACTGAAGTTGTCATGTTAATAAATCCATTGCTGCTTTGTCTTCCTGTTGCTTCGACAAGTTGGGTAGGTCTTACAAGATATTAAAAAACTCCCAAGTTTTTTGGTTACCGGTGAAGAGGTTGAACATGCTGCTCGCAATTTTTCATTTCCAAGTTTGCGATACATATTAACTATCTACTTTAGGCCTACCGTATGTTATGAAGCCAAAGCAGTAACTGGTTTAGATCATAGTGATCTAAAGCAGAGTTGCATAACTTGTGGCCCACGATGTTAACTTTTGTGGCCCACAGAAAGAATCCCAAATGTGGCTCGCGACGTGAAGTTTCGTGGCCTTGGATGGCAAGCCTATTACTTATATCTCAGAAATGCCAAACTTTAAAAAGAAGGTTTTCACACGTAAAATTTGGCAAAAATGTTGCTTTAAGAGTATTGATCTCAAAAAAAAGTTTTTTTACCGCCATTGTGGACGAATAATGCCTCCAGCTACTGCTTCGAAGCCTATGTGTGGGTAGAGACAACACTGATCAGAAAATCTGACTGGCTCGCGAAATTTTCAAGAAATCTCAAATTGGCCCACCAGCAAAAAATTTTGCACACCCCTAATCTAAAGCAATAATTTTCGCCTTGTTATTGCGCCTGCTCGAGCAAGACAAAGCATTGCAAATGTAGACAGGTAAGGCGTGAAAATCAAGACAAACGAACACGCATCAAGTTTAGATTGGCCTTAATATAGCCTACTATCTCCCATAAAAGCGTTTTCCGCTATTTAAACTTATACCGATAATCAACCGAATCGACGTACTGTGTGAACACATTTGCTCAATGCGCAACAGATTTTTCTTTTCTTTTTTACAAAGCGTAGCTGGAAAAAATCGCAATTTAAGTTTTTCCGTTAGTGCTTTCTGTGTACCAGGCTTAAGGTTATCAACACTTGTTCTTCAGTTGTTACGATAGAAGGGCCCTTCATTTTACTTTGCAAGTTATCACATAATTTGAATATTTCGATCTTGGAAGCTTGTATTCATCCCTAAAACTTCATAGAGTAACTGTAAGAAACCCTGCTTTTGTGGTAATATCGTGCTATTGCGCTTGTTACTTCTCAACACTAAAAACGCTGCCGTTACTCTTGACAAAACTTCAAAATAACTTACTTCGTAGCGTTTGTGAACACACCGCAGCTGTTCGTAGATTTACGTACTATTTTCTGAAAAATTTTGGTAAAAAATGATTGTATAAAACTCATGCTCACATACTTTTCAGTTGGTAGACGTGTTAACGCAGTGCGTAAAAAGTTGTGTAATGCCGGCTTTGCTCCTCCAGTGTGAGTTTTGAAATTATTTGTCAACTTTAATGATGATTGTGATCAAAATACGAATTACCACTGGTGTAAATCTATCTTGAATGGTAGTATCGAAAAAAGCAGGAGCGAAAATGCAAGCAAATTTTGAGTTGTCGGTAAATATACTTTATGATTACTTAGTGTTGGAGGAGCTGCAACGTATGCCGACGATTTTTTCCCTTACCAAAAATTTTGTTTGCGTGCCTGAGTATCAAAGTTGGTTTCTGATATATTTTAAATAATGGTGACAAAACCATTTATTTTTAATTTGTAGATTATTGAGCTCAGAATTTTCAAAATTTACCTGTTCAAAAATTTAATATCTCCGCATCAAAAATGACAAAAATTTGCCTGACTTAAGATAAAATCCGGGATTTAAAATCTCTTGAAATAAAGAAAATAGCGAATCATGTAACTGCACCTGATCAAAACTAACTGCCAATTGGGCTTTTGCCCGAAAGCATGATGTTAATGGCCGGTTTAGTTACGTAACACTACTCAAGAGGCAGTCATTGAGCACTACAATTAATTATTACACTGAGGTCATCTCTACAAAGCACTTCTTGAATGAAATTTTTTGCTTAGCGTCCTCAATAATTTTTTAACAAAGCAATGACTTAAGCTATGTAATATCTTCGTAATATTGCGATATACAGGGTGGTCCAAAAGTAGGTGGACAGTAAAAGGACAGTTTAAACAATCTAAAAAATGAGAAAAAATTAAAATAAATTTAATTGTAAAATAACAATTATACACTACAAATAACGTAGTTTTAACAGAAAATTGCACAAATATAACCAACAAATAATTTTTTTTACTAATATTCACCAAATTTAGGTATAAGCCAATTTTGACTACTGTCCACCTACTTTTGGACCACCCTGTATATCTCAACTAAATAGTGTGGAAGGAAAACAAGCTATTTCTTAGCATCGCTCGTGGTATCTGACAACAACTAAATCTACTTTATATGCCCCGTCACATTTTTTTGAAATATTTATAGCAGTTCGGAAGTCATTGATTGAAGCAACGTACAGGAAGTAGTCGAGCAACTTTCAAGCATCTCTTTCTCAAATCAAACAAAAATATTTCCAGATGTTTGATTGGTTGAATCATATTGTAAAACTTAAAGCAGTTTGGAAGAGTTAATGTGGTATCCTATTAAAAACGGTTTGGGGTGCAACCCAGGGTGTTGTCAAAATATTAAGAAGGGAGAACAAATTTTTCAGAAATTTCTAGATATTTTAAAACAAAGTTTGAATTGAAATATTGCATTTTATCTGCGCTTTTTAAGTAAATTTCGCATCCTAAATTGCTTGAAATGAACAGTGAAAAGACGACTGGATATAAAATCGCTTCCTCCTACTCAAACCATTAATGGTAGAGTTAGATTAGGATAAAGACAAAAATATCAAAAACAATTGCAAAGGACTTTCTTGAGGCTGTGTAGAATACAGGTGGTATCCGATTCGGAGACTTTCCCAATCTACCAATTTAAACTAAAAATTTACCGATTTACATGTCGCTCAAAATTTTTTCGCAAAAAACACAATTATCCAATTTTGAAGCTATTTTATATCATTCTGGTTAGCCTTTTTTTTCTATAACTTTTGGCTTTCTACACCGTATTGTCAAAAATATTAATTTCGTTTTTCACCACTTGAGCATTTATTGTTAATCAATGAGACACAACAATAGCCTTTAATTTCGGCTACAGCTTCACCACTATGTTCCGTACTGTATGATGTTTTAAAACGGCTACTGTCAAAGAAAATAGTGTTATAGGTTGTAGCGCTCCGGCAGGCATCTCACTGTAGCCCAGGGTCAAAAGAGTGCTCTATATATACTGACAGGTCATTTTTATTTTGATATCTACTGAACGTAGATTTTATTCCATGTATCGGGTGTACCAGAAAAAAAGAGCCGCTTTTTTTGTTAAGGATTTTCTCAGTGATAATAAAAACAAATTTATTAAAATTTACACACGGTAACCGTAGGATATTATTAACACTTTTACGAAATATCTAAAAGATCAGTTCCAAATTATGTGAGTATTGTTAAATTCATAACAACGTCTTAAAGAATGCAATGTCAGAGTAAAATTCATTTATTTCAGTCTATGCTCAATGTGACCTCCATCCTCCTCCACAGCTAAACGAAGCCATTTCTTCCACGCAGAAATCATTTTGCGTAATTTTTCTACTGATATCACCTCCCATGGTTTTGTTGTTTTGCTCATTAACGCCTGCTTGGTCAATCTGTCTTTCACTCCTCGTTAGACTTTCTCCTTCGAAGAATTCTATGTGGCATAATCCATCGGGTTGTAGTCATGACTTTGCGGAAGCCATTCATCCTTGGTGCGGCAGCACCAGGTTTCAACTCCCTGATTCCCGCGCCCAGCGTACTGTCGTTGATTAGCACTAAACCAACTGAGTTGCTTTGTAGACCTAGTTACATTAGCAATACGGATCCTTTTCGCTTCGTCAAACAAAAACAGGAAACGGTTGAAACTTTCTTGCAATTTTTATTTACAAATATGCGCAACTTCTCCCAGCGTGCGCAAAACGAAAATTCACAGCGATAAAGGCTACCACACAGCCTTAATAACTATCAAGCAAGGGAACCAACACTCAGGTCCGAATAGAAATCCGAAGCATAATCAAGCCAAAACGAAAATTCACTACTCGTTTCGTCACGTTCACGTTTTGACAAGAAAGCGAAATACACATGGTCACTACATATATATATACAAGCAGATGCACAACATGTGTCCTTATTCAACCATAGGGCAAAGACCAATGAAATACAATACAACATAGGAAAGGTTTTAGAAATAGTCCGCAGGAAGCCCGGTTGTAACATCTACTACTTCTCAGCGGGGGCTAACTGTTTGGTTCGCTGTAGGGTTTTAATTTGAAGCTGTATTTACTTAAACTCGGAACAAAACAACAAGAAATCACTTAATTTATCACATCAATCAATTTTGTGGGAAATTGCTTATAAAGTCTTTGCGTCACATTTTCAAGCAACCACGCTGTACAAAGTCAAATCGTGAGAAAAACTACCTGTACATGGCGATTGAAGGAACAATCCTTCTTCATGAATTCTGGTGCAGCCTTTTCCAGATGAGCCTACGTTATGATTGGAATTTTAACATGTGATGAGCCAAATATCAATAAAACTTCAGAAAATTCAACTGTCCATCATCAGCTGTATCGACTCAAATTTTTTCAGGTAGCTCCAGTAAATATTGATATTCTTAAAACAAAGTTTTGTAGACCTACTGCTATTTTTGTATTGCTATTTGGGTGATTCAGATGCTGATGTTTCAGTGAAAAACGCACGTACAGTGTCATCTAAAATCAGGGGAAAATATTTATTAAAAAAATGCTCTCCTGTTTTCAATTTTGCTTGGGAACAACCACAGCCAATGGAAATTGATATCGTTAAAACACCTGTTGAATATTTTCAACCATAGGTTCTTAATCTGGTAAATATTTTAAACCCTAGGTTCTTAATCTGGGTTATTAACATTTGATGATATAAATCTTAACTTTTATATCATTAATTTCCATAATATTATGAAAAAAATGTCCATGATATCATGGAAATTGATATCATTAAATCATCTGTTGAATATTTTAAACCACAGGTTCATAACCTGGGAACGATAGGACCCCAAGGGGTCCATAGAATGATTCCGGGAGTCGATTGTAACGTACTTTCTGTGGTACATTACAAAAACTATAATGGCATAATATTTGGGTAACCAGCAATGTTTCCTTTAACCTAAAAAAATTAATGAGATAGCTTACTGTCGACCTCGCCCCGATGGCCTGTCAACTTTCTGTGACAAAATAGGTTACTTAGCTTAAATTGTACTTTTACGTCATAATAATAACCATCGTTTTTACAATTAACTTTGCAGCTGTTGCGAGACTTTGCTTGAGATTAGATGATGGTTTCGCTTAACCATAAGATAGTATTTTGTGCAAAAAGGTTTTGAGTTGAGTTTCATTGTCCTGTTGTAAAGATATTTCCAATCAGTTTAACTTCAAACCAGGCAACCTAGTGTTTGCAGTTTGTCAAACTTTTTGTTGACAAGTTTGTCCTGCAAGTATGCAATCGAAAAAGAGAGGATGGAATGATGATGGAATGGAAAAGGAAAGGAAATAGATATGATCAAAAAGAGAGCTCGGTTTGATCAAAAAGGAACTTTTTCTGTGTTGCGGTTCACGCCAACTGAAAAGCCTATTTCGGAGAACTCGTATGAAGTTTCATACACAATTGGAAAAACAAGAGCACTGTTAAATACTGGAGAAACTTTGATAAACCAGCTGCGTCGAAAATAACTGAAATAATATTGGGCAAAGAGGCAATAAAGATCAAGCGACTTCTATTGTCAAATGATGTAGTTACTTCACAAATTGCAGAAATTAGCTGTGATATTGTTGACCAAGCTGTGACAACAATTGAAAAGAGTCCAGTTCGCATCAGTTTGCAATTAGATAAATCAGCTGATGTAACAAAAGTCATTTAGTTGTTTTGGGAGGTATGTGGCAAATGATTTAATCTGTGATGAATTTTTTCTGTGCAAAGCGTTAGCATTGACAAAAAAAGGTGCTGACATCTTTAAAATTATTGACGAATCTTTCAAAAAAAAAATATTACCTGGACAAAGGTAGGGTCAGTCTGTACTGATGGGACTCCATCAATGCTAGGCAATCGATCTGGCTTTGTAACATTGGTGAAAATTGTAGTTATAGATATTATTAGCGTTCATTGTGTCGTACATCGCTATGCTCTTGCCTCAAAGACCCTCCAGAAGACTTCAATTCTAAGCTTATATATTGTGCACGCCCACAACAGTGTGCTTGATGTGATATGTTTTAATTCCCAGCCAAGCCAGTGCCTTTGTTACGTTATAATACAAATTGTAGGAGCTGGTGTTAGCCTGTTAAGACATTAATTTAATTGCCGGAGTCCACGGTTCAATACCTGAGTCCACCTGAAAAGTTCTCATAGGAACAAAATCGGTTGTGGAAGTGATATTTTATTCAGCTGATTACAGTTAGCCTATATGCCTTAACATCAAGTAATTAAATTAAATGCTTATAATGCAGTAATTCAGTTTAATAGCATCAAGCTAAATGAAATGCGTATGACGCAATAATTCAGTCTGTAATGGGATTGAAAAAATTGAAAAGAAAAAAGGTCGTTGTAAAACGTACAAAAGTCATATTTTTGACAGATTTGAATTACCTCGGCGCCATAGGCGAAACACTTTGTATTTTATGGGGGGACTGGCAGAAAAAGACTGTTTCGCATCGCTAGTCACGAGACCTTGTTTGCGATCAACTTTTTGAAATGTAGGCAATGGGGTCTGACATTATTCTGAGGAGGGGGTGGATAACAGTATGGGGGGTCTGCAGCACATCAGCCTCCCTACTTTTACGTTTATGCCTCCTAAGAGATTAAAATTCTAACCCGAAATTAAATGTGAGCTCTAAAAAAAGGTTATTCCATTCTGGTCTACGTCGAAAGCTTAGAAACTTGTAGGCTTAGAAAATTGGCTCCTGAAATAAAAAGTCGTTTATCTTGAACACCGAAAAAGTCATAAACACCAAAAAAGTCATTTGTCTTGATCGGCAACAAATTTTAACAACTTTTGCGTTTTTGTAGAAAGTGAAGTTAAAAATAACAGGACGTATCACTGTTTCCATAAGTTTCTTAATGCACAAATGAATTATTAAGGAAAGTGGCTTTTACTTAAGGAAATCAAATGATTGCGAGAGGACATTGGGGTGCTTTGCTTTTACTGGGGAGACATGTCTCCATTTTCTCCATGCTTCTCAGTCTGGAAGTGATGGTTTTTATGATATGACGATCGCAGACTGCTTGTGATAATCTGTCACAAAACAAGGTTGGTCCTTTTTCTATACTTTATTTTCGTGAATAAACTAAGCTTTAAACTGGACTGAATTTGTAAGTTAACCTCTTTCACAAAAGTCACAGCAGTTAGGTTAAACTTGTTTATCAATTGTTTACGAATTAAAAAATTAAATTAAAGGCGAAGAAATGCGAACAAAACAATGTATTACCAGCACGTCAAGTTACAGCTTGGTTGAGTAAAAAGTGTTTTTTTTGAACAGAGGTTCGACACAAAAAATTGTCAATAAGTGACGCAATGGACAAGGCTTTGATTTTTTTTTGTGAACATTCATGATTGCCACAGAATTAAGTCGCTGCTGCTTCATACCCGATCGCAAATGAATTTTTTAACATCTTAAGCCGGAAAATCTCCTTTCAGCAGTACATGTAGATGCAGGCAGCGAAAGCATAATTTTGACAAGATTGGTCAACTCCGGTACCAGTTCACGAAAAACTTGTTCCCGTTTTAGAAGTTCGACTACATCATTAAAGCTCTTCAACGGTTGTCCTGCTGACATCGCTCGGTTAATGAGTAGATCTCTATGCAAAGTCAAGCGCGGCGCATTAATATCGTCTTTGTAAGTGCGAGCAATATAGACAGAATCTTTACGTTTGCCAAAGAGAAAGTTTTCTATATTTGTTAAATGAACAGCTATAGCATCAGGCTCAAAACGATCACTCAACCCAGAAATTACGTAATCTAGTACTTCGTAATATAACTGTCTGTAATTATCTTTGGCCTCTGCATGAAAGAGGGCATTTGAAGATTCATCAAAGCGTCGGGAAACTTTTCGTGATCTCGACAATTTTGGATCATCAACAACATTGTTCGCTTCAGTAGCACTCACAATTCCACTCCATACACCATCAAATCTGGTATCATTCCTTGCGGTGGTGATAGAAACTTTTGTGCTAGCAATAACGTATCGGGCTTTGCAAAAATTAAGCTGAGCATTCTGCAACTGTGCACTAACGCATTCAACAATGCTAAATACCATCCGCAACACTTTAACATAAAAATAAGTGTTGAACTTTTCCATCATCATCAAAAAGCCACCAGCTTTTACTCCAGAATCTGTTTGTACTTGCTCGTCAACTTCTTGCTGCCACAGGATAATTGGCGTATAGTGACGACTAATGGCTTCCAAAGAAATTAGTCGCATAATCCAGCGAGTGTGGAAAATGGCCTCAGCAATGCAAGCTGATGATTACCTTCGAATGCGTTAAACTGGTAAAACCACGACAATCTTTTAGAAGAGCCACAGATAAAACCAATAAGGCTTTGTACTAGTCCCATCACATTTCTCACATCATTGCTATTTTTTAAAGCATCCTGAACAACTAGGTTGAGTTTGTGCGCTTTACGATGAACATAAATAGCTCGACTTTTTCTATGAATCAGCTTCTTACGCAATCCGTTAATGTGTTTGGAAACATTGGCAGCACCATCATAGCACTGGCCTCTACATTTATCGATTGGTAGCTGAAACCTGGAAAGAACGTCTTTTACGATTTTAAATAGCTCTTCACTTGTGGATGACGTAGTTTCATAGAAGTCACAGAAAACCTTTTGCATATCCAAATTCTCCAGAGTGATACGGAAACAAAATGCTTATTTGTTCTTTACCTGATACGACCGAAGTTTCGTCCAAAATAATGGCGTAATATTTTTCCTTTTTGGATGTCTTGTTGCAGCTTAGTTAAAACACCATGGCTAAAATCATTTAAAATTTCATTGGTTTTTGCAGTAGCAAAGTATTAATACTTTATCTTTTCTTTTCGTTTGAACAAATGCTTTAACTCCGCCACATCTTCCATTTGCTCTTGTAACAACATCGCAAGATTAAACGTAGCTTCTTCTTTTGCTCTAAAGGTTGGCATCCGAGAAATCTCAAACTGGTGAAAATTTTTTCAAAGCTACTCTGTTTGCTTTCATTACTTCCATTTCCCGTTTGTGTGACAGTTCAAGGACAATTTCGTTTCTTTGGTTGGGTATTAGCTGAAGTGAAAACCGATGTAATTCTGATTTTTCTTTGCGATTAAACGCAGACAACGCCTTTTTCCAGTTATTGAATCTCTCATAAACAAATGCTTGTAAAGTGTCACGTTGCCTATGATGTGGTAGCATCCTTGTTTGGGTTTTCTTCCTTCTTGTCGCTTTGCAAACTAAACAAAACGCTTTGTCTAGTTCTGCATTGTAGCAAACCCACGCATAAGTTTCCTTCCACTTGGCTTGAAATGATCTATTGAAATGACCTTACCTTTCCTTTTTTGCATCTAATACAATTTGCCTTTTCCTAGGCGGAAAAAGTTCATGTTTATTACGGGAACAATACGGCACTTGTTGCTCTGTTCTAGGACAAGGCTTTTCGAGCGTATTTTTGGGCAATATACTCCGCATTTAAACATTGTGGATTACGTGTCCCCTTACCTTGAAGTCTGACAACAAATTTATTCATATTATTAAATAAATTATCTCAGTGACGACACTTAATCAAAATATAGCGCAGTAGTAATATCAACAACACCTCTAATACCTATTTCTATCTCAACTAATAACTAACTATTGTTTTGGCTTATCGCATTGCTCATTTTTTAGTAGTCTATTGCAAGATTTTCACACTTCACTTAGTAAAGCGCCATATATCTTGTAGGCCTACCATTAATAAACACACTCAAGCCAAAATGCCTACTGCCAGTATTTAAAGAAATGAGGTTAATCCAAATTGGTTTTCGCTTCTTTGCTTTGTGCTGGCGGAAAGAAATGCGAAACCAACTCAAATAATCTCGTAAGTGACATCACAATTGAGTATTAGCAGCAGCTCTGACGATCGTTATAGGCTGCAGTTATTAAAATGCTCTTCAATGCACCAGTGACTTTCCTTGAAAAAAGTTTTCACTTGTTGAAATTTGCACGCGCTTTGACCAATCGCAGAAAATCTCAAAGCTAGAACTTCTCATTTTTCCTAATGATTGCCGAAATGTACGGGGGCTGCAGCTTGCGAGCCCCCCCTACTTTTATGCTTTTGCTCGGCGCGACCCATTTTTTAACCCTTCGCAAACCATACTTCGGTAACCGCTGTGGTAATGCCTTAATTGCCTTAATATCAATTAATTAAATTAACATCTTAGACCAACGTCAGCTCCTATAATTTGTATTATAACGTATTAAAGGCACTGGCTTGGCTGGGAATTAAAGCATACATCGCATCAAGCTCACTGTAGTGAGCGTGCACAATATACAACTAGGGCCATTTTTTTGACCTAAAAAAATATATTTTTGACTTTATTTTAGCTAAATTTTGACTTTATTTTGACCTAACCGCTTTCACCTATTATTTATGTCTTGTTGCACTTTTTTGATTAAAAATGTTTTATTATCCGCAATTTACATAAGCTTTTAAAGAAGAAGGCAGCCTACTTTAAACATTTTCTCAATCACTCAGTCTTGAGGCTAATCCAACAAAGCGACGCATGACATCAAAACCTAGGATAACGAGCCATTGTGTGTACCGGTATCAATTAGTGTGTAATACAAAAAATGCGTTGTTATCGCAACTCTACTGTACATTAACAGTCTGTCTATGATGTTTTTAACGAAAGCCACACAGTATAATTACGAGGACTTTTTATTGTAATACAGCATCATATATTTTTTACGTTCTTAACATCAAAATTTCTGTCTTTTCTCAGTGATTTACTGAGCATAGAAAACGACCTCTCAACAGCAGCAGAGGTTGGCTGGGTTTTTTGCAATAGTGCGTAGCTTGTTGGGTCAATTGTCAAGTTGGTACAGTTTATTATTGTTTCTAAATCACAATTGGATAGTCGTTTTTTAATGTAATTTTTATTTGCGCACGGATCATCATCGAATTGCATATTCTTCAGCAGCCTTATGCTTCGGTTATCGTGCAGGCACTTCCTTCTAAGAACTCTACGTTGGCTGCTAGAGTCCGGTATTGATTTATTTTAACCAAGTCCGGCACTAAATCTTCCACATTGATAGCGTCTTTTGCTCTGCTGACTAAGAGGCCTGCACTTGTCCAATTGCTGACAATGGTACGAACAGCTGGAAGGTTCTCACTGTAATATAAGGCAGCTCTGAGCCAAGTTGCCCATCTTGTAATTACAAGGTCAGGAGGAGATGGCAGACCAGCATCATGAAAATATTTCTTGCGATCTTTGTTTTTGATTGTTGCTGCCTTGATCGTTGCTATTACTTCATCAATATTTTTAAAATGAGCACGCACACGCATAGAGCAGTTATGTAGTAAGTGTGCAACGCAGGTGACATGCATCAAGGAAGGGTATGATTCCTTTAATGTCTTTCCAGTCAAAGACATCTACCGAGCTGCATCAGTCAAAAACAATGAAAAATTCTCGCGTTTTATTTTAAGTTGTCGCAATATGTCATCCACAGTGTGCAGAATAATACTGCTATTAACATTGCTACCGCTGTCAAGTGGATGGCAATCAACGAGAAATGTCTGATTTGGGGCATCTAAGCTGCCCACAAGCACACTAATATACTTTTGTTTAGCAATCTCTGCTTCATCCACAATTAAAAAAAATTTTTTGTCACGAAATAATTCTTGAATTTGTTCTTCTTTTTGGGATGGTAATTTAGCAACACATGCCCGGGCTGCAGTCTCCGAAGGCAATACTTTTCCCATTGTAGCAAACAGAGACTTTAAAGAAGGGTGGTTCAGTTTATGAAGTGGGATATCTGCAGCTAAGAATGAAGAGACAACCTGTTCCTTGAAGTTTACTTGATCGAGTTGTAAAAAGGTTTGCTTACTTTGAGATTTGCTCTTCGTCTCCAATTTTCTTTGGTGTTGCTTACTTTTTCGGTGGCTTTCCACAAAAACTTTTTGTGCATTTCACTAGGTTGCATCGCAAGTCGCGGGCAGGAGTTGCCAAAACTCATCCAGATATTCTTGGCAAATTTGCCTAAGTTTCGCTGTAGACGATTTGGCTTGTTTAGGCATTCTTTGCTTTGCAAGCTACGACTTAAAAAGACCACGTCTAAAGAGCGCAAAGGTTTTATAGGAATAGATTAATTGTCTAACAATTATGTGTTTATGCATCAACAGTGACGATTTCATACATAATAAGTGCTATTTCCTTCTCAATTACCGCACGCATATTTACCATTGCAACTATTTGAGAAGTTTATGTAATGGCGAATTGAAATGCTGCGCTTTAAATGCGTGTGAGCATGGGCCATTGTGTCTGGGTGTGCGCGCCAACGTGCTCGTCGCTACTGGGATAGTGAAGAAGTAAGCATTGGAATGTGTTGTTTTTCGTGCTTGGTGATGCGAAGTGGCATTTTATTATTAGTAGTGTGGTTTTCTGGGCAGCAGCGTGCGAGTAGAACTGTTTTTTTAATTTTACTGAAAGATTATTATCATTGCTACAAGCTATCGAGGCAACAATCCCTACAATTTCAAGGAGATGAGTTTGAGAGTTACTGACGTTTTGAATAAATACAGCGGCGATGGTGATGTGACGGTTTGGTTGAAGCAAGCGCATTTGGCTAAGAGCTTGCTTAAATTGAAAGACTTAGCGGTAGTCATTCCGCTTTTTCTTGACGGTCCAGCGTTCGCTGTCTATGACCAATTGAGTGACGCTGAGAAGCAAGACGCTAACAAAATAGAGGTAGCGTTGAGAACTGCGTTTGCTGCTGATAAGTTCCTAGCGTACGATGAATTTCGGAATAGGTTGTGGAGAAACGGTGAGACAGTAGATGTCTTCTTGGCTGATCTCAAGCGCTTGGCCCATTTGGCAAACATTAAATTCGAAGACAACAATGAGGAAATCGTCAAACTAGCGTTCGTGATGGGGTTGCCAAGTAGAGTTGCAGCCCAGTTGAGAGCAACGCCTAAAATCGAAATACTTGATTTAAACGCAGTGTTGCAAATCTCTCGAGCTCTGATGTCTGAAGCTTCCAGAAGTGAGTCATTTGAAGTAGGGGCAGTCGCGCGAACCTGTGAGAGCAAGCCCAATTCTGGCTGCTTTGTTTGTGGGGGTCCACACTACCGTAGAAACTGTCCCAAAGTAAAAGACATTATTTGCTATGATTGCAACAAGCCGGGACATGTAGCACGGAACTGCAAGTTTTCGGGAAATGGAGTATCGACGGCGCAATCATTCCAAGAGTGAATATTCTTGTGAACGGACAGCCAGCTCGTGCTCTGATTGATAGTGGTTGCACACAAACTTTGGTGGGCCCAGCTATACAAACTGGCAAAGCTTATGGATTGAAGCGAATTATGACTGCTGATGGGAGAATGATAAATTGCGAGGGCGAGACTCCCGTTGTATTGACTTTGAAGTTCTGTCCGTAGTGACTAAGAAAATGGTCCTTGGTGTCGACATCATAGTTGGAACTGACGTGCTCAAATATTTTAAATTCTCCATGAACTATGGTCGTTTTTTCATCGCAGCCGCTGTCGATTCACCTGAGACGATTCAAGATAGCCTGACAATTACTAGAAACAACTTTGAAGTAATCTTTGATGGAGAAAAGTGGATTGCAAAGTGGGACTGGAAAAATGAACCATTACTGCGCAGCCGAAAAGATTTTTACAAAATGGATAAAGCAGTTTACCCAAGATTTAAATCAGAAGTTGAAAGATGGATCGAGAACGGGTGGTTAGTTAAAACTAACTGTTCCGGCGACGGAGTGATACCATTGATGGCGGTGGTGCAAGAAAAGAAGGACAAAGTTCGCCCAGTGCTCGATTTTCGAGAACTTAACGAGTTTGTGGAATGCAGTGGGGCAGATGCCGACGTTTGCGAAGAAAAATTGAGGTCTTGGAGGCAAAAATCGTCGAATTGTGCTTTATTGGATTTGCGTGATGCCTATATGCAAATAGGTGTGGTTGATAAATGCAGCAAGTATCAAATCGTTAAGTTTGAGGGAGATTATTACATGCTGCGCAGGCTTGGATTCGGTCTAAACTGCGCTCCCGAAATCATGAAGGCGGTCGTGTCCAAAGTCTTGTCGTTGGATGAAAACATTTTCAAAGCAACCGATCACTACTATGATGATATTATCATCGACCTCAACATTGTTAGTGTCGAGAAGGTGAAAGAGCATTTGTTGAGGTTTGGACTCGCAACCAAGCCAGCTGAGAGTTTATGCTCCACAAAAGTGCTTGGTTTACAGACATATGAAAAAAAAGGAGCTGTTCACTGGAGGCGAACTGAGTTGAAGGAGGATGTAGAGCCAACAAATTTGAACTCAATGACAAAGCGTCAAATATTTTCTCTCTGCGAAAAATTGGTTGGTCATTACCCAGTTGCCGGATGGCTGCGGGTTGCATCAAGTTTTGTGAAAAGAGGCTGCCAGGGAAACGCGTGGGACAGCTTTGCTGATCGTGTGGCCATAGAAAGATTGAAGGAAGTTTTGACCCGGTTGAAGGCTGATGATCCAGTTAAAGGAGTCTGGTCAGTTTCTCCCACTGGGGTTACAAAGATATGGTGTGACGCTAGTAAAATTGCTTACGGCGTTGCTTTGGAAAGAGGTGACGAGATTATCGAAGACGGAGCCTGGTTACGAAAAGCTGATGATGGTACTCACATAAATCTGGCAGAGTTGAATGCTGTAATCAAAGGAGTCAACTTATCTATGAAATGGGGCGCAAAGAACGTTGCGATAATGACAGATTCTGCTGCAGTTCATTCGTGGATGTCGTCAATGTTAAAGAGGGACAAACGTATTAGGGAGTCAGGCCTTTCCGAAATGTTAGTGAAGAGAAGGCTTTCAATACTCTTGGAAACGCTGGAGGCATATGATGTACAGTGGAGTGTCTCTCTTGTATCGACAACCAAAAACAAGGCAGATGCGCTCACGCGAGTACCAAGACATTGGTTAAGGAAGTGCACTTCAGACCCTGCTGATACAGTTGCTGTCAGTCAAAGCTGTTTGGAAAACCATGATCTCGTTGAACACTCCCACAGATTGCACCATTGCGGTGTTGACACTACCCTGTATTTTGCTAGGCAACTCGACCCGAATGTTGGAAGGAATGAAGTGGATCATGTTGTGAAGAACTGCCGCGAGTGCCAATCGATTGATCCGAGCTCGACTAGAATTGATGGTGGAGAATTGAGCGTACCTGACGACTGGCGGCGAGTAGCGGTGGATGTAACACACTATGGTTTGCAGAAGTATCTAACAATGGTGGACTGCGGCCCCAGTCGATTTGCAATTTGGCGAATAATTAGAAGTGAAGCGGAGACAGAGGTTGTATCTGCATTGAGACAAGTGTTTTCTCAGTTTGGTCCACCTGCTGAGATATTGTGTGATAACGGCAGGTCATTCACTTCCAAACTGATGCGCGACTTTTGTGAGTTTTGGGCCGTGCGGTTGGCGTTCAGATGTGCATACAAACCTTCAGGTAATGGGATTGTGGAGCGCAATCATAGGACCATCAAAAGAATGTCTGCAAGATCCGGACGCAGCGTAGAGTATTCTGTTTTTTGGTACAATGTTACTCCACACTGCGATCAAAGGATAATTCCCTCGCGGAAACTAATTTCTTACAAGTGGCGCAATCCATTTTTGGAAAGAAGCAATGGAATGAGAACTGTTGATGATCATGAGCTCACTGGCAGTGAATTTGATGTTGGCGATGAGGTGTGGGTTAAACCGCCAGGGGCCCGCTGTACTACCCCCTGGAAACCAGGTGTAGTTACAGGGGTCAATTCTAAGTATAATGTCGAGATCGACAAGGTGCCCCGACATGTACGCAATATCAGAAGATTGGCAAACGAATTTGATGAAAGAGAGCAGGGCGTTGTGTCAGAACCTCTGCCATCGAACAATTTTGATTTTCTGACGGAAAGTTTTGAGGCCTCTGAAGATGGTGCTGGCACGGACGAGAACGCTTCGACCTCACGTGTTCGACGCGTGACGAGAAAGAGACAGTTACCGGTTCGTTTCAATGACTTTTTATTGTGAATTGTGATTTGAACATCACGGGGGAGTGTAATGGCGAATTGAAATGCTGCGCTTTAAATGCGTGTGAGCATGGGCCATTGTGTCTGTGTGTGCGCGCCAACGTGCTCGTCGCTACTGGGATAGTAAAGAAGTAAGCATTGGAATGTGTTGTTTTTCGTGCTTGGTGATGCGAAGTGGCATTTTATTATTAGTAGTGTGGTTTTCTGGGAAGCAGCGTGCGAGTAGAACTGTTTTTTTAATTTTACTGAAAGATTATTATCATTGCTACAGTTTAAAATCAAATAAAACTGCGCATAAAATTTTAATAGCAGCTCGAAAATTCAAAAAAATATAAATTTGTTCGTATTTGTAAGGAAATTTTTGATGAAGAGAATTTTGACAAGTTTTGACTTTATGCAAAATTTTGACTTTATTGACTTATAAAATCTACCAAAACAGACTCCTGAACACCTGAAACGAACGTTAGTACACGTTTAATCATGTAACAAGGTCCTGAAAAAGTTTTGACTTTATTGACTTTAGCGGGCCCTATATATAAGCTTGGAATTAACAGCATCAGTTGACAGGATCGATGGCGGAGTGGTATAACCCGCATGAAGCAATTCATGTGATCGTCGGTTCAATACCTGAGTTCACCTGACGAGTTCTAGCAGGAACAAAACCGGTCATGAAAGCGACATTTTATTCGACTGATTGCAGTTAGCCTATATGCCTTAATAACAATAAATTAAATGGATATCTTAACAGGCCAACACCAGTTCCTATAATTCGTATTATTGATATTAGTTAGTGTTAGTGTATTGTGTTACAGTGTTTTAGTTTTGAGGTTATTGTGTAATCATATTAACATCACTACAACTGGGATTGTTTAGCCTATGGTAAGCAGCATATGGGTGTGACTTTATAGTTAGAAGTGATTATTTTTCTTACGATTGTTTTAATAGCCTGTGCATAACTAGTGGTTTTGGGGAAAAGAAATGTAGGTAGGCGGTACAATGTTTTTACTTTGTTTTGCAGACCACTACCTGCTAACTCGTAACGCCAGCAGTATATGTTGTATAGTGTGTATATTACTTTGCTGTTGGCTATTGATAGCTGTTTTGTGTCTTAGTTGAAGGTGTGTGATCTGGTTGTTGTATGCCAGTGAAAGATAGTCAAAGCTATAAGTTCCGAGTATCCGGTTAATTCGAATAGGATCCTAAATCGGCAGGCGTTGGTCTGGCCAGTTCACCTCACGAGTTACGTGTGTTACAGTCACCACATACCAAATGTATAGCGACACTGACAAAAACTACATGGCTTACATGGCTCTTTGGTACGGTTAGTTTTCTCAAAGTCACAAACAAAACAAATTTCAAAGGCAAAATCAAATCATGTTTTAGATTACGAGGAGGTAAAATGCGTAAATTGATATACTGTATTTGCATCGGTAAATGTTTACTATGACTACAGCCTAGAAACTATGTATATTGAAGTATCCTCTATTCAAATGTGGCAAAAAATACTCAATCGCCAGTGCTGGGGCTGCGGAGAGTGTGAAGATGTAACTATATTTATAACTTAGCAGGCATATTCAATAAGTTGCCGTCTCAGCAATATGCTGATCGTGTGCTTAGATTTTGTGAAAAGAGCCGGAGATCTTCGTCTCAACTACGTCAACGCCTACGCTTAAGGTACCGGGAAATGCTCTCGGAAACTGATTTTAGTAAGTCCTACCCCCAGTTGTATAACCGGAAAGGTGGTGAGATTTTTTATTTCTTCAAAGATTTTTGGATTAGAAACTTGCCTATTTTTTAAGGGAGCCGCTAGGGGGCTGAAGCCACCCCTAGCCATATTGTTTGGAAAAAATAAAAATTCTATCTTTGCTACCTTCGTGTTGACAATCAACAAGGATACAGTTCTGTAAACAAAGAAAGCTAACCGAGAAAACTAGTCTATAAACAGATTTGCATAATATTTGGATAAGGGAACAAGGGGGCAAAGTGACCTGGTTGTGTTTTTTGGAAAAGTTGTAAGCATTTTTTATCTGTAAGAAATTAAATGTTTGCGTTGTAGTTTTTATGTACTAAAATGCAAATCCGGAAGTTGGATTTGTGATTAAACCGGTGTGAACCCCTCTTCAGAAAAACCCTTTTTCAAGCGTTATTAAGCTTATGTCCGTATCGCCACCTGGAAAAATCGCTTTCAACTTTGTTTGGACTCCCGAAAAAATAAATCAGACATTGGGTTGGTTGCTCACTATTAATTTTATCATCAATTCCATTATTTTTACAATTGGTCTTATTTCCTTGCCAGTTGTTTTAAATTACTATAGGTCAGTTGCATTGACGTCATAAATCGCCAACACCAATCCTTGTGAAAATGTTTGAAAATTCTTGGAGGACCAAAATTTAGTTTTTGCAATGTAAAGGTAAAGAATGCTTTGCAAAGTAATAGGAAGCAAAGAATTAAGAAAATTAAAAAGATATAGCTGTTCGAGAAGTTTTTTTTATTAGTGGCAGATCAGATTAAGAAATATTACCAAGTTTTGGTTTAATTCTGTAAAAAGGTGGCGTTTCTTTTGACCAAATACTTGCAATACTAACAAAAGAATAGCCTAACCCCCATTAATGTATAAAAGGCTTACAGCTGTAAACTTAATTGTTCATCTTCTATGCTTTGATAGGGATAGAATGTAATAACGGTCTTTTTGTGCCGTTGTTGGATGTGCTAGCAAAGGAACTAGGTTTTTTGATGCTTAAAATCATACATAAAGCTGTAAAAGGAAAGCAGCTTGAACATTTATCTTTCAGCTGTTTGAAAGTTAAGTCAAGTAGCATTCAAACATTAAAAAAATGTAAAAGATTAGTTACACATATCTTTGAGTTTGCAAGGACCATTCTTGGAAGGTGCATAAAGTTTAACTGGTATAGTTTGCTACTATACACTGCAATACTAGTAAGTCTGTGGGCTGCCTGATTTGCTGAAATGTCTTTTAACCAGTAGGCTATCAGCTATTTGTTGTCTTCTGATGTTGTCCTCATCTGTTATAAACTTGTTGTATGACTCAAATCCAAGATTTTGATTAATTGTTTTTGACCATCCTTTCTTTGGTTTAATCATCGTTCAAATTCAATTGATATTCTAAATATAAGCTTTGTTTAGCAGCAAATTTGTTGCAAGCCATCAACGTGCAGTTAGAAAACAATTATGCATTAAGCGTTGCTGCCTTTCCCATCTGGGTAATAAAAAAGGCTAGGTCTAAAGTTTAAATTTGTCAGAAGAATAAGTAAAGCTCCAATGACCTAATTTGTGGCTATGCCCCACAAACTCAATTTATAATTTCAGCCCATCAAAGTGCTTATGGTATAGTGTAGAGAAACCAATGTTGCTTTTTATTTTACCACTCAACTGTGCCTACAAATCAAACTTTATCCTCTACTCATTACATGGTTAAAAATATATTTCTAGCTAGTTACACTTAACTTTTTGTTTCAGATAATGTGATTGAATTATTATTATTGCTGTTTGTATTAAGAAATTACTATACTTTTTTGATCTGCTGCACAAAATGCCTGTTTTTGAATCTTGTGCTTAGTATAACATCAACAAGCAGTAGAAGATAATTGAGTACTGGTTATACTAGCTGAAAGTAACTAAATTAAAATATGCAATCTATTCTTTAAATTGTATAATTTTTTTTTATTTAAATGAATGCAATATCTAAAGACAGGTTCTTAAAATGCAAAACAAAGGTGCACTCTTGATTACGTCATTTATTGTTTTTTTAACAAAGTATAAAGATTATTAGTTGATAGGTATTAATTTTCAGGATTTTTATTACTGAGTATTTTTTATACCTGTGTAATGAGAGCTAATAAGGTCGAAACTGGCTGCGAGTTATTAATATTATGATGTAATAGATTGCTGTATGTTATCATAAGATGCTGGTGATTATTTTTGAGTAAAATTTTAAATCTAAATTTAGATGTATAAGTAGTTAGCTTGTGGAGACATTCTGTTTTTTATTAGTGCCTGATAAATCACTAGCTCTATACTTTCGTTTGGCATTACCCATACTTAGTTGCAAGTAAAAGGACAGCTGTGTAGAATATGATTTATTAATCTTTCCTCTTGTTTGTTTTATGTAGTTTCTGTAAAGAAATTGTCGAACGCAACATTACTTGGATATATAACTAATTGAAATAGATTTTATGCACTGGTAAATATTATGAAAGAATTAAATGACACATTTGTACCTCACTAGGGCAACTGCTCTGTGTAAGTTTGATGCTACAAATTATTGTTACTACCTTGTAGCATGTAGTCTTTTTGATTGAGTGTAAAATCCGACTGGGCCTTTGCAGCTTTGAAGTGCAATACCAAAACTATGATGTCACAAAGACATGATTGCTATGTTATTTAAAATGGTCTCGAAAAGGTTATTTATGTTTAAACAAGTTACTTTGTACAAGCTGTATTTGTTTTTTGCTCGTTTATTGCGCTTATGCAGAAGTTCCGCTGATCCATTGGTCATTTTCGTATTCATGTAATTGATTAACTATAACCTTTTTATGTGAAATGCTGAGTCATTAAGTAGTTCACTTTTAAAAACTGCAGATTTTTAAAAAGCATTGTCGTTAGTGCAGGATAAATACTTGTATTGATGAAAAGCAAAGCTGATACATATAACTTTGCAGGGTCTACCAGAACTGGTGCCATCATGATTCCATGACTTTCAGAAATGAATCCATTCAATCATTGACTTTATTTGATCCCAGATAATTAATCACACAACCGTGGCAGAGTGGATTGGTTTGCTCAAAATCACAGAAAAAAAACTACTTTGTTTTTCATTTTTATGGACTAATTTTCTGTATTCATTATCAAAATTGCGTATAAAAAATCTAAATCTGGACCACCACATTCACATATATTTTATGCCTTTTTCTGTTGCTACTCTTAAAAATACAAATATTTACAAATTAAATAGAATATTTTATTTTTCTTTGGAGCATATCATCGCTTCGACTTGATCGTACTCGACTAGAACTTTTGGTAGTTGAAGTTCATTTATGTTGAGTGTAAATTCTCCCTGCGCAATGACCGATAACGAAACCTCGAAAGAGCTTACATGTGATTAGCATTTTTTGCTTCGTGTTGTCTACGCCAAGGCTATACGAAGAACTCGATTTTTTCTACCTCCCCCCTTCCCGCTTGAATTGTTCTTACTATTTTAGTTTTTATGCGCAATGTCACTGAGGTAGACTGACGGATTGAGCCCAGACCGGTTTCAATTCAAAGAGCGAAGATGTGAAGCTCACAATGACAGAATTTATGTTGGTTTTAAACATAGGCCCTCTATTCTCAACAATTTTGGTGTGTGTGTGTGTGTGTTTACCCCTCCTCTTCCTTGGGATGGAGATACGGCATGAACGGTAATTCGAATTCATGCCGTCAATCTAATTGATATTAGGCTATGGGAAGATGGCAGCCCATTTCGAACCAGTCTTGAGTGACTGGTAGCCCCACCACCAACAAGGCGGACTGCCACTGGTGGGTACCCAAGAGTCGTCTGACATGCTGGGTTAGCAACTTCACAATTGTAATTCGGTGAAGTACGGGTGGGCCACCTGTCTGCCACATAAAGGTGGAGGCGTTCCGTTAAGTGCCTTTCCCAAGGACACAACAAGCAAGCTTGCCGGCTTGTTTTCCACACTATCCCTTTTTTATGCTGAGCGCCAAGCAGGGAAGCTATGAATACCATTTTTAAAAGTCTTTTAGTATAACTCGACTTAGGGAATGAACCCCAGGTCTACCGACTACAATGTGGACGCTCTAATCACTGCACCATCGCGCCGGTTAACAATCTTGGTCGCGGTGTGAACCTGAATTTGGAGGACTGGTAAACTTGCTATTCTAACCTTATATTAAAATTTTTTAGTTCAATTATGTTTAACGACTTATTCTTTTTCTTTTCTTCAATTGTGGTTTGTATTTATGTAGTTAACGATAACATCATATTTGTTGATACAATGTTTTTTGTGAGATTTAGAACATAGAAACTGAAGAATTTGATCACTAACTGTTCCAATGCCAAAAACATAGCAGAATGCAACAGGTCACGTGTAGAAACTTTGTATTGAATTACTGGTATAAATTTACAGGTACCACAAGAAGCTAGGTACTCAGACTCGTTACGGGAAATTTGGTTGGAGAGGACATGCATTTTTCCTACACTTTTCATTTGAATATACTATCAATGTCGAGTCATACCAAAAGACTTTAAAAAATGGTATCTGTAGCTTCCCGCTTGGCGCTCGGCATTTATGGGAGGTTGTGGAGAACAAGCCGGCAAGTTCGCTTGTTGTGTCCTTGGGCAAGGCACTTAACGGGACGCCCCACCTTTATGTGAAAGACAGGTGACCCGGAAATGGCAACTCCCAAGCGAGTGCGGACTCACCGTCCAAAACATAGCGATACATCGCTTTCTCGTGAATGGAGGATAAATATGGCAAATAAAAAAAAAAAAAAAAAAGAAATAAGTGCATGTCTCCTCCAAAAATATTGTCAGCCCTCCTGTTTTCATAGAATTCCAAAATAGGCAAAAAACTCACTTGCGCAAAGTTGATCTCCAAAAAGAGTCTTCAACTTTGAATGTATGGAGCAAAAGTATCGCTCAAAAAAAGATGATCTTTAAAAAGACTTTCAATTTGGTATGAAATATAAATACCTTCAGCCCGCCAGAATTATCAAAAATGGGCAACATACGAAGAAAAAAATATCTTCATTCTTGTTTGGAGCTGAAAATAACAAAGAAGTCAAACACAAGCAGTACAATATCTTGCATAAAAAGGCTTTCAACTTTGTTGAAAAACAAAAATGCATTCAGCCAACCCACAGAGTCTCTGAAGAAATGCTTAAAAAGTGGTCTTCATGCTTATTTGGAGCTAAACAGAGCCAAATAGTTACGCACAGAGACGTAGCAGCCGCCCCCCAAACCCCCCAATTGGGGGGGGGGGCCCAGGCCAACTTTGGGGGCCCAAGTTAGTCTGAAATTGCTTTTTGGCTACGTGACTATTTTCAGTTCAGCAGACTTGTTTACAACCGATTTAAACTGTAGGAAGAAATTGGCTTGTGACATCATAAGTGAATGCAACGTCATTTTATCTCGCAGAATCTAGAATATTTCGATTGATATTCTGGTAGAATCTTGAATATTCGATTGACGTAACAATGCCGTTGTTACGCAACAATCATAGAATGGTCTGGAATTCTGTTTGGCTATAAATACCGGGACAATATATATACACTGCAGAGTGCAGATAAAGTATTTTATTGACATTGTATAGAATGAAACGTTCAAAAAGTGGTGCTCAAAAGAGAAAAGAAGCAGCCACTGCTCGAGATGCTGTAGCGAAATTGCCAAAGATGACAGATTTTTTCAAGATTACTGAGCAGAGTAGACGTGGCACTAGTACCGAGAGGGATGAAGAAAACTATAGTGTACAAGAAAAAGAAGACTATGACGATCAGCATCAAAGTGATTGTGAATTTCCAGAAAATGTAAGTTGTGATTTACCTGCCAATACGCAACCTTCAATATCAAAAATAACTGAATCTCAATTTACCCTTATCCCTGATGACCCATGTAAATGGCCTGAAAGTATTTCTGATGCTCAACGATGTGATATAGTAAAGCGTGGACCACATCAACTAATAATGAATTTTCCATATAATAACACAACTCCAAGGCGACCTTTTTCCTCCAACCATTATAAACGTGTGTTACCTAATGGTGAAAGTGTTTCACGGTCGTGGCTAGTTTATTCTGGGGAATCAGATCAAGTTTTTTGCTTTTGTTGTAAGCTATTTGGAAAAACACTAAGCCCCTTTTGTAGTGGCATAAATACATGGGAGGGTTTTTCGAAAAAACTGAAAGACCATGAAAACGGCATTTCCCACCAAGAATGCTGCAGTCAATGGATGTTGCTAGCTGAAGGGATAAGAAATTCATCCACTATCGACAAACGCGAGATGAATATTTTTTTCAATGAAAGACGTTTTTGGAGAAATGTTTTAGAGAGACTTATCGATATTGCCTTGTTTCTATCGGAAAGGAATCTTGCTTTTAGAGGATCTGAAGAAGTCTTAGGATCTCCTCACAATGGAAATTTTCTGGGTATATTTGAGCTGTTGGCAAGAAGAGATCCGATCCTAAAAGAGCTTCAAGACAGAATCAAGAATAAAAACACTAAAGATCACTATTTGAGTCCTACCATACAAAATGAACTAATTGAATTGCTAGCGACAGAAGTTGAAAAAGAAAATTTACAGCAATTGAAATTGGCAAAATATTTTTCTATAATTTTGGACTGCACTCCAGATATGTCACATCATGAACAAATGTCTGTCATTCTCCGTTATGTACTATGTAATGAAGAAGCTGCTGTTGTTAAAGAAACATTTTTTGGCTACTTGAGAATAAGTGACAGTACTGGGAAAGGCTTGTTGGACGCTTTCTTAGAAAAAGCGACCGAACTGCAACTCGAATTGTCTGATTGTCGAGGTCAGTCATATGATAATGGTGCTAACATGAAAGGAAAACATTCTGGGGTCCAAGCAAGAATGCTAGACATCAATCCCAAAGCTGTTTACGTGCCCTGTGCAAACCATACCCTTAACTTAGTTGTTGTTGACAGTGCTAATTCATCGACGGAAGCATTGACATTTTTTGGAGTACTTACAAGGTTGTATGTGCTGTTTTCTTCCTCTGCTCAGCGTTGGGAAATTTTGAAGAAACATGTGGAGCTGTCCATAAAGTCACAATCTGATACTCGTTGGGAAAGCAGAATTAAATGCATCAAACCTCTTCGATACAATTTAAAAGAGGTGTTGCTGGCACTGAAAGACTTGGAAGCCATTTCCATAGAAAGAAAAGATGGAAGAGCTGCCTCAGAAACAAAATCGTTGATAGCTCATTTATCAAAATGGAGTTTTCTTTTGTCGGTGTTTATTTGGTATGATATCCTATTCCAAGTCAATAAAGCAAGCAAGATTCTTCAATCGTATGGAGTCTCCCTTCATACAATGGAAACGGAAATCCAGGCAACTGAAAAGTTTTTGTAAAACTATCGCACAACGGGTTATGACAGTGCCGCAACATCTGCTGTTGAAATAGCACAGGAATTGGATATTGATCCTTCTTTTCCTCCGTCAAGAAGTGGAAAGAAAAGAAGATTGTTTGATTACCAAGGTGAAGAGGAACAACGAGCTACTCCTGAACTGAAATTTAAAAGCAACTTTTTCTATCCATTAGTAGACCAGGCTATTATGTCAATAAAGGAGCGCTTTAATTTGTTACGTGAGGTTTCTTCCGCCTTTTCGTTTTTGTACACCCGAGACAAACTTTTGCTTGTGCAACAAGAAAATGCTCTTCTTACTTGCTGTAAAGAGTTCCAAAAAAAGTTCGGTGACATTGATTCTGATGAAATGAGCGCTGAGCTACAGCGGTTTGTTTTAATTTTACAAAAAAAACGCAATCTCAAAACGGCTCAAGACTTTCTGAACTATCTTCTAAAGACTCATTTATTTGAATTGTATCCGAATGTGTACATCGCACTTCGAATCTTACTAACTTGCCCCGTGACTGTTGCCAGCGCTGAAAGAAGCTTCAGCAAATTGAAACTGATCAAAACTTTTAATAGAACGTCTATGACAGACAGTAGACTATCTTCATTAGCCATGTTGTCAATCGAAAATGACTGCGCCCGATCTCTTGATTATGACAATGTCATAACAGCATTTGCGAACAAAAAGGTTCGCTCCAGACTATTTAAATGATACTGTGTTTTTATAACTTTTTCATGTTTTTCAGTGTCATTGCTTTCGTTTCGCAGTGTCTGCATAAATGTCCTACTGAACTCTGGCATCGGTGCCGAATTTTTTATGACTTGCACCTTCGGTATCGGCATGCTTTATTCTGACATTAGCCTGTTTACTTATGTACAAATTGTGGTGTATTTTCTTAATGCAGCTTTTCAATTTTACACCTCTAAAGTGATATGACCTGTGCGCAGGGGCTCTTGCGCTTACTTTGGGGGGGCCCGAAGTTGGAGTGCTACGGGACTGGTTACGCAGGAAAACTTAATCTCTCAAAATGTCCTCAATCTTGTTTTGAGACAAAAAAGCCTTTCCTTTCCCCTCCCTCCATAGATAATTAGTGTTTTGTTTATATAATAAGCCAGTTTTTAGGGGTGTTGGGAGGTTGATCCTGATTCGCAAGTTAATTTTTGAGAGAACTGACGAGCAATTTGTTCCACTATGGGGCAAATTAACGCCTTTTTAGTAATAAACACTTAAAAGTTTAGCTGAAAACGAAATTTTGGCGGACATTAAGTTAAAACCTATTTTTTTAAGATGCCAAAATAACTTTTTAAAAAAGAGTTAAGTTGCAGCTACTTCAACTACTCTGGCTTCTTTACACAATCCCCAGTTTGTCGGTATTGCGTGGATCCTTCTCAACGCAACTGCCTACGAGCGGTTGTTGCAAATTTTGAATTAGATATTTGCTAATCCTACTGTCCTAGGTTAGTTTACCAAATATAGTCTAAAAATCTCTTATTTTTAGCACATTCGCTTACTGTTAGTGTCCTAATATTTAGCTGCCTTATCCATGTTTGCGATTTCCGAAAAAAATTTTGATTTTAAGCGATAAAATGTTAAGAAAATAAACTGATAACAAAAGCTTCCATTAAAATTCTATGCTAACAATGCGTAGTTGGTCCTCCAACAAAACTTTGAAGGGCGCCGCAGGTGGTGAGACGTCACGTGCAATTGACCTATACAAGTTCAAAGCTTTTTCACAGTAGAAACCAATTATTCAGAAATTACGACCATGTGCGACAGTCACTGAGATTGTGTTCTGTGCTGACAAAAGACAAGAAAACAAAATCAATCAATTACAACTTAAAAACAGCTACGATAGTTCCAGCGATGACGTGTCTTTTTGATGGAGAAAAGTCGCTTGTCACTGGAGCTCAGGAGCATTTACATTCAACAAATAATAAAACTGCTGCAACAACATATTAATTCATGCTCGTTTTTTGGTAGCACAAACCTAGGCTTTGGTTCCTTTAAAATACTTAGACAATGCAATAATGATTGTGGAGCTAAAATTCAAGAAACATTGTTGATCAAGAAATTTAACCAATGTTGAACACACAATTGTAACCAATGTTTGTTCTTTTTTGCTTAATGGAAAAAAAATAAGCAGGCAAAACAAAGCAATTAACACTAGCTTTTGAGCTACAGGACAGCAGCACCAGCGGTGTCACTGGTTTTAGTAATTAACACTGCTATACTCGGCAGTTCTTAGTTCGCGAAACATTTAAACAGCTTATGAACCTTGCCCTCGTGCAAAATTGAATAAAATGAATATTGTATATCAACCAGACACCAATATTGCATTTATTAACTTTCAAAACTTCCGTAATTGATCAAATCGATCTTTAATTTATTCTTTTGATTTGTCAACTAAAAATAATTCATCCACAATGACTGGTTCTTTCAATGCAACTTTCAAATAGACAAACAAGGATAAAATAGGAAACTGCCTACTCAGCAACCGTAGAGGCGCCTTTCGGGTACCCACATAGGGTATTAATAGGCGCCGTGAGAGCCCACCAATAGCAGTCTGTCTTGTTGGTGGTGGGGATGGCAAGTCTACAATATGAGTTCGTGATTAGTTCGAAATGAACTGCCACATTTCATAACCTGATCTAGATCAGGTTTGCAGGGTGAATATGAATTACCGCTTCATGCCGTGTCCCAAGGAGAAGAAGTAAACACAACACAGCAAATACCAAAAATGTATATAACAAAGAAAAAAAAACTGTATGGAAACCAAATCAGGTAATATAATTTGTCAATGAGTAAATTTGCAACAAAAAGGAACAAACTTAATTTATAACTTGAAAACTGGAAGGCTTTGCGCCAACTCCTCGAAAATTTCTCACGGACCGTAGTTTTAAAACCATTGCTGTATACTTGCATAATTGCAAACACAACCAAGAGGTCTGCAAAGGTCACGTCCTTCCAAGTCTTTGATCCAATCCCATTCCCATTCTAGGCTTATTTCTTTTGAAGTATCCTAAAATAGCAAAAGGTTTTTGCGCTTACATGATAAAATTAGCCTACAGATAAGCAAACTGTTTTTTTACAAAATCAACTTAAAATTCCCATTTCACAGCTTTTGCAATTGCGGTGGTTAAATTTGTCAACAACTTATATTTTGATTTATCAAAAAAAGTCAATTTTACGTTCTTTTTTCCGACGATTTTGCCCGTTTGGTGGTGCTGATTTAATGCATGTCTATCTACCACTGCACACTCACTTTCGAAGCAGATTTTTTGCTAGAGCAACGCTACACTTTAGGCTAATTTCCGGATACCAATGATCTCTTAGCATAGAATTTAATTATATTTTCAGTAAAATTTTACGCAAATTAAAATACTACATTTCCGACAAAAAGTAATTATTGCGATAGGGGATCAAAAAAATTGTATCGATTTTGTCAGCAATTTTTGCAAAAATTGACTCACCATCCGCCGTTTTTCATTGGTAAACTTTTGCAGGCTGGAAACATAGGTCAGCTCACTAGTTTTCGTTTCTCTCCGAAGGCTTTGAAAACGTTCAGTCATTTATAAATCGTTCTTTGTGTTATTGCTATCAGGTCGACAAAATTCACAAGCGCAATTGGCAAGATAATCGATTTCATAACCCCAACCTTTTTACCACTTCAGTATTTAACTTACTTTAACGCCCAAAAACATCAAATTTTCGAGGAGAAGTTACTATAGGCGTAAAAGTAGGGTGGCCTTACCTCTTTCCAAGAATTGACATCTCCCAGCCCACCCATAGATTTAAAAAATGGTCAAAATAAGCATTTTCAAAAAGTTGATTTCCAAAATAAAAGATTTTCCAACTTTTGTTTGAAGCTGAAACTAGAAATGTAGTCACTCTAAAAAAGATGATATCTAAAAAAGGTCTTCAACTTTGTTTTAAGACAAAAAAGTTTCCAGCCTTTCTATGATCCCTTTCCAAATGCAAAAGAAAGAATCATGCCAAAGATGTTTGCGCAGCAGTTTTCCTGACATTTTTTGACACATCGCGACACTGATTCAACCCAACCCTCCATTTTTTCTTCAAAATGTTAAAATGTATTCCAGCATCAGTATCTATTGGACAATGTGAGATAGTTTTTATTATGGACCATGGCTACCAGTAAGACATGGTAGAACCAACAGTAAAGTTTTTCGAATAACATTTGTCTCTCGTCGTTTGAGTATGAAAAACCAACGGCAAAATTTTCTAACTCTACTGCAGAGGGGCAGTTTTGACGGCAAAATAAATACTACTTGATAAAAAATATTTTAGGTATTTAAACTGCCATGTAGTTTAACACCTTACTAGGTTAGTGTTGAGTTACTCTCAAAAATAGGCCAATTCAATCACGTGACTGGTAAAAGCAGACTTAAATCATTGTGTAAAATGTTTGGCTAATTGATGCGTTTTTCAACTGAATGGAAGGACATTAAGCCAGAGTCATTAGTGGTTGAAAAATAATAATACCTAGAGTGCCTTAAAATTTTTTTCTACATTTTTGCAAATGCCTTAGCCATAGGATAGAGTTCAAAAACTTTGGGAAAGAACCATGGTCAATGGCTCCCTTTGACCATCACCTCTCCGGCCCTAGCAACGGCTATGAACTCATGTCTGCCAGTAGTAATCAAGAACAGATAAAGTGTTGTATTTGTTCATAATTTAGGATATAACTTTCCGTGGATATACTTGTAAAAATTTTATCTGTCCTGTTGTTGCAGATGTTGTTTCCAGACACCTTCCTCGAAATTGAGAATGGTGGAAAACCATAAATCTCCGAAAACCGGACCACTCGAACATGTCCTAGACAGAAGATTGCAATGAGAGAATGGCCAAAAACAGTGGGGGTTAAGTATTAGTTGTGCTGCAGAACAGGATTACACAAAAAAAGTCCTAAAAAAGTATCCAGAGGTCCGGCTCAATAAAGTCTTGATTCTTTTTAAGAGACAAGCATTCAAAAAATGTCCGTCGAATGGGCGGTTGATGATAGATCATCATCACCAAGCCCTGCCACCAGAGTCCTCGTCGTGGCGGATGGAAACAGGCAATGCAATGGCAAACCATCCCTGCATTATCTTGCCCAGGAAACCTTAACGCAAATGTCAAAAATAGACAAAACAAACAACAGCGTAAAGGAGAGTCTACCATTGGAGACTGCCTTGCTCGGTCAGAAAAGTGATGTATCATCTCAGGTCACTACTGATCGTCAATCAGCTACTAAGTGTTTAAAGAAAGTCAACAAAAACATCTTGCAACGCAAAGAATTGCTACATTGAATGTTTGCACTCTATATCAAAAAGGTCAGCTTGAGAACGTGATGCAAGAAATGCAACGCCTGGAAATTGATGTTCTGGACTTATCAGAAGTAAGATGAACAAACACAAGCTCATTCGACAAACAAGGATGTCACATTATATGGTCTGGTGGACAAAACCATGAACATGGCCTTGGTTTTATTCTTAATGGCAAAAGCCAAAAATCGTACAAGGGACATTTGACTGTTTCAAATAGAATCATTTTACTCAAGCTGAAATCTCAAAAGATTGATATTAATTTGATTCAAGTTTACGCACCTACTATGAATTCAAACAAAAATACCATACAAGAATTTTATGAAGATCTTGATGCAACCAAGAAAAAATGCAAATCTGGAGAAATGCTCTTGGTCATGAGTGATTGGAATGCAAAAATTGGTTGTGGTGTGGAGGAACTAAACCAGTTACTAAACTAGAAACAGTACCAAGATTAACACTTTTCTTGAAAAGAAACTCAATTAAACAGACAGTGTATTTTCGATATCTTGTTTCACTTCTTTCAAGTAATCGAAGGTGCACTTATGAAATAAAGAGAAGAATAGCACTGGCCAAACAAGCATTCATAGACTTGGGATATATCCTCCACAACAAGAAGGTGAGTTTCAGGATTAGAGTTGGTTCGTTAAAGTGCTATGTATGGTCGGTTTTCCTCTATCGTTGTGAATCTTGGATTACGACAAACGAAACTCTCAAGAAAATCAATGCATTGGAACTTTGGTTTCTACGGCGAATGTAATAACGCATTTCATGGACTGCTCACATTACCAATGAAACTGTTATAAAACAAACCTGCAAAGTTAGAGAACTTCTTTACACAATCAAAAATAGACATTTGCAATTTTTTTGACATATCATGAGATAAGAGAATCTGGAGCAAATTTCAATTTCTGTGCGTAGCCTATCAATGGAAAACGAGCACGAGGCTGCTAAAGATTCATTATTTGGATCAATTAAAAACATACACAAAGCTTAATACAGAAGAACTGCTGCATTTTGTCAAAGATAGAAGAAAATGGAAAGATATTTGCATTAATGCCGCCAAGGTGTGGAACAGTTATGGTACTAAACGATGATGGTGATGATTTGAAAAATGATTTTATCTGCTGCAGCTAAGGTGAGAGAGGACACAGCAAGCGTAACCAAAAATCGACCTATAAAATTTCTAGCCCAGGTCGTGAAAAATGCTTGGCTTCTGGGGCTACGTGGTTTTATGCCATGCTTCCACCTAGTGAAAGAGGTGACAGGAGCAAACTAAAGTTCTTCAAAATAGTGTTATGATGAACTTGCACGTCTCTGACGCAATCTCATCTCCAACTTGTGCATCCTTCAGTTTGGGCCGCGTCGAATGAGAGTTTGTTCATATGCATCAATCTCTCACTCCTGAGACCGTAAAACATAACTTCTATATTGATGACTGTTTCTTCTCATGTGAATCTGAAATCGAGGCCATAGGCATAAATGTAGTTTATGATGTGGTGAAAATGTTTAGCAGAGCAGGGTTCCGATTAAGGAGTGGCTTAGCACCAGCAAATAGGTGGATTAGGCAATTCGTTAATCAGAGAGAACAAGTGATCTTGTTTGTCGTGAATTAAAATCATTTTTAGCAACCAGAGTTTTGGCGGTTCAAAAAAATATCAAACTGACGAATTTGGTTTTCGACGTTAAAGTTCTACGAAGGCCATTGACTAGACGGGGATTACTACCGACATCTGCTGTATAGAGCTTATTTGATCCTCTCGGCTTCGTTGCTCTAATCACTCTTTTTCCTAAATTGCTTTTGCAAGATCTTTGCAAACACGATAGCATTTGGGACGAACAGCTGAATAAAGACCTAGCGAATGACTGAAAAAAGTGGTTACAATCTTTGTCACATCTGAGCAGGTTGCAAATTAAACGTTGGCTGAAACATAGCGAATTTATGGCTATGTCTTATAAACTCATTTCTTCTTAGATGCTTCATTGCGTTGTTACGGCAGATGCTGTTACCTGAGAATGGTTGATAACGTAGGTCACGATTATTGTTCATTCATAATAGTGAAGGCCCGGGTTGCACCTTTGAAGGCTATATCAAGACTTGAACTAACAGCAGAAGTTTTGTCAGTCAGGTATTATATGCTCGAGGCCTGAGAGCCAAACTTATCAAACAGCAATTTCGTGTTTTGGATGGTCTCTACAGCTACCCTCCATTGCAAACAGAAAAATACCAAGCACTTTCCTGTTTTCGTGGCCACTCATTTTGCCATCATATGTGAACAAACATCAGCTACTGTAGTTCCTGGAAATACATTCCATCGCACCAAATCCTACTGGCGTTGCCACTAAAGATATTTCAGGAGTTATTTTCCATTTTCACGCTTGGCTACTGGGACCATCATTTCATTAGAGAATTGATGATTTGTGGTCAGCAGGACCTCCTGTCTTACTCGAAGTGCCTGTAGAATTTTCCTGGCCAAAGATAAATTCTTCAAAGAAAAACAGTAGTTTTTCAATTACTATATTATCTGCCCAAACCATTAGCTGTTATCCTTTTGACTAATTATCAAAACGATGTTTTTCCATGTTGAAAATAGTGGCACGGTTGCTGAGGCACCAACAAAATGTCATGAATTGCGGTTCTGTGGCGACTAATTAAAGATAAATTGCTTTCGGTAATCGAACTTGAAACACGCTCAAAAATTCTCTCTTAGTTGCTTCCAATTCTTCTTCTGAAGTAGATTTTTATTATTTTACCCACTCTGTTAAAAGACTATATCCTACTACCATAAATGGCAATCTTCGCGTCGGAAGGCGTCTCGATTGCAGCGATCTGGATTTTGATGTGAAGCATCCAATTATACTCCATAACGATTCTCATTAGGCAGTGTCATAGCCAGTGAAGACATTGCGGACTTGAGCACACGTGGCCGATAATAAGAGAGCGATATTGGGTATCAACGGGAGGAGCCGCTGTTAAATGAACCACGGGCCACCGCATTTGTTGCGGAAAAGGAAACACTTGTTTAGTAAAGGAGTTGATGGCATACTACAGAAATACAATGACACTTCACCTGTCGCTGTAGTTCCGTTTCAAGACTCCCGCCAGTCCCGTAGCACTCCAACTTCGGGCCCCCCCAAAGTAAGCGCAAGAGCCCCTGCGCACAGGTCATATCACTTTAGAGGTGTAAAATTGAAAAGCTGCATTAAGAAAATACACCACAATTTGTACATAAATAAACAGGCTAATGTCAGAATAAAGCATGCCGATACCGAAGGTGCAAGTCATAAAAAATTCGGCACCGATGCCAGAGTTCAGTAGGACATTTATGCAGACACTGCGAAACGAAAGCAATGACACTGAAAAACATGAAAAAGTTATAAAAACACAGTATCATTTAAATAGTCTGGAGCGAACCTTTTTGTTCGCAAATGCTGTTATGACATTGTCATAATCAAGAGATCGGGCGCAGTCATTTTCGATTGACAACATGGCTAATGAAGATAGTCTACTGTCTGTCATAGACGTTCTATTAAAAGTTTTGATCAGTTTCAATTTGCTGAAGCTTCTTTCAGCGCTGGCAACAAGTCACGGGGCAAGTTAGTAAGATTCGAAGTGCGATGTACACATTCGGATACAATTCAAATAAATGAGTCTTTAGAAGATAGTTTAGAAAGTCTTGAGCCGTTTTGAGATTGCGTTTTTTTTGTAAAATTAAAACAAACCGCTGTAGCTCAGCGCTCATTTCATCAGAATCAATGTCACCGAACTTTTTTTGGAACTCTTTACAGCAAGTAAGAAGAGCATTTTCTTGTTGCACAAGCAAAAGTTTGTCTCGGGTGTACAAAAACGAAAAGGCGGAAGAAACCTCACGTAACAAATTAAAGCGCTCCTTTATTGACATAATAGCCTGGTCTACTAATGGATAGAAAAAGTTGCTTTTAAATTTCAGTTCAGGAGTAGCTCGTTGTTCCTCTTCACCTTGGTAATCAAACAATCTTCTTTTCTTTCCACTTCTTGACGGAGGAAAAGAAGGATCAATATCGAATTCCTGTGCTATTTCAACAGCAGATGTTGCAGCACTGTCATAACCCGTTGTGCGATAGTTTTGCAAAAACTTTTCAGTTGCCTGGATTTCCGTTTCCATTGTATGAAGGGAGACTCCATACGATTGAAGAATCTTGCTTGCTTTATTGACTTGGAATAGGATATCATACCAAATAAACACCGACAAAAGAAAACTCCATTTTGATAAATGAGCTATCAACGATTTTGTTTCTGAGGCAGCTCTTCCATCTTTTCTTTCTATGGAAATGGCTTCCAAGTCTTTCAGTGCCAGCAACACCTCTTTTAAATTGTATCGAAGAGGTTTGATGCATTTAATTCTGCTTTCCCAACGAGTATCAGATTGTGACTTTATGGACAGCTCCACATGTTTCTTCAAAATTTCCCAACGCTGAGCAGAGGAAGAAAACAGCACATACAACCTTGTAAGTACTCCAAAAAATGTCAATGCTTCCGTCGATGAATTAGCACTGTCAACAACAACTAAGTTAAGGGTATGGTTTGCACAGGGCACGTAAACAGCTTTGGGATTGATGTCTAGCATTCTTGCTTGGACCCCAGAATGTTTTCCTTTCATGTTAGCACCATTATCATATGACTGACCTCGACAATCAGACAATTCGAGTTGCAGTTCGGTCGCTTTTTCTAAGAAAGCGTCCAACAAGCCTTTCCCAGTACTGTCACTTATTCTCAAGTAGCCAAAAAATGTTTCTTTAACAACAGCAGCTTCTTCATTACATAGTACATAACGGAGAATGACAGACATTTGTTCATGATGTGACATATCTGGAGTGCAGTCCAAAATTATAGAAAAATATTTTGCTAATTTCAATTGCTGTAAATTTTCTTTTTCAACTTCTGTCGCTAGCAATTCAATTAGTTCATTTTGTATGGTAGGACTCAAATAGTGATCTTTAGTGTTTTTATTCTTGATTCTGTCTTGAAGCTCTTTTAGGATCGGATCTCTTCTTGCCAAAAGCTCAAATATACCCAGAAAATTTCCATTGTGAGGAGATCCTAAGACTTCTTCAGATCCTCTAAAAGCAAGATTCCTTTCCGATAGAAACAAGGCAATATCGATAAGTCTCTCTAAAACATTTCTCCAAAAACGTCTTTCATTGAAAAAAATATTCATCTCGCGTTTGTCGATAGTGGATGAATTTCTTATCCCTTCAGCTAGCAACATCCATTGACTGCAGCATTCTTGGTGGGAAATGCCGTTTTCATGGTCTTTCAGTTTTTTCGAAAAACCCTCCCATGTATTTATGCCACTACAAAAGGGGCTTAGTGTTTTTCCAAATAGCTTACAACAAAAGCAAAAAACTTGATCTGATTCCCCAGAATAAACTAGCCACGACCGTGAAACACTTTCACCATTAGGTAACACACGTTTATAATGGTTGGAGGAAAAAGGTCGCCTTGGAGTTGTGTTATTATATGGAAAATTCATTATTAGTTGATGTGGTCCACGCTTTACTATATCACATCGTTGAGCATCAGAAATACTTTCAGGCCATTTACATGGGTCATCAGGGATAAGGGTAAATTGAGATTCAGTTATTTTTGATATTGAAGGTTGCGTATTGGCAGGTAAATCACAACTTACATTTTCTGGAAATTCACAATCACTTTGATGCTGATCGTCATAGTCTTCTTTTTCTTGTACACTATAGTTTTCTTCATCCCTCTCGGTACTAGTGCCACGTCTACTCTGCTCAGTAATCTTGAAAAAATCTGTCATCTTGGGCAATTTCGCTACAGCATCTCGAGCAGTGGCTGCTTCTTTTCTCTTTTGAGCACCACTTTTTGAACGTTTCATTCTATACAATGTCAATAAAATACTTTATCTGCACTCTGCAGTGTATATATATTGTCCCGGTATTTATAGCCAAACAGAATTCCAGACCATTCTATGATTGTTGCGTAACAACGGCATTGTTACGTCAATCGAATATTCAAGATTCTACCAGAAAATCAATCGAAATATTCTAGATTCTGCGAGATAAAATGACGTTGCATTCACTTATGATGTCACAAGCCAATTTCTTCCTACAGTTTAAATCGGTTGTAAACAAGTCTGCTGAACTGAAAATAGTCACGTAGCCAAAAAGCAATTTCAGACTAACTTGGGCCCCCAAAGTTGGCCTGGGCCCCCCCAATTGGGGGGTTTGGGGGGCGGCTGCTACGTCTCTGACTCCCGCGATAGGTGAAAATCCGCGAAGTAGAAAACAGTCAAAAAAGGAGAACATGATTTACCAGACCAATAATAATCTCCTTTTCAAATCACAAACCCTTCCTGCATTTTTATACATAGAAAACTTACTTTTACATAGGATTATGTCTCTTTAGTTCTGTACTTAAATAAATTTTAATCGTGGACAAACACAGCGCTAGGTAGAAGAATCCAAGCCGCGTAAACGTTTTGAGCGAGCTAGTAGATGCAAACAAACAACGGAACATATATTTTTATGCATGGTTTGCTATTTTTAGACTAGGCTATATACTAATTATTATTATTATAATTTAATGGATTTACGGGAAAATTTTTGTAGTTCAATTTTCGCGATTTTTCCAGAAAATTCGCGATGTAAATTCCATATACAGGGTGTCTCAAAAGTAAGTATACACTTTAAAATTTGAATAACAATCTAATGGCTTATTCAAATTTGTCAAAAGTTTACAAAAATATTCTATAAACTACTAGAAACAGATTACCGTCCTAATATCTCGTTGAATTTATTTATTGACAGAATGTTAGACCTCAACGTGGAAACCACCAATTTCGAGACATTTCAGCCACCTTTTGGCGCATTCTTGCCCGATACCCGGCAATAAATCTTGTGTAACTAGTCCACATGATCCTCTAATGTTTTGTTCCAACTCTAAAAGGTTTTGAGGCCGTGTGGAGTGAAGTTGACAAAAAATGCTTCGGTTGAAAAACTGTTACTTTCAGCAAGATGGAGCTCCTGCAAATTACACCAGGAAAGTCAGAGATTACTTAAATCAGCTTTTTCTCAGTAGGTGGATCGGGTGCAGAGGTCCTCTAGAATGGGCCGCTCGTTCACCTGACTTCACCCCATGCGACTTTTTTCTTTGGGGTTTCCTTAAGAGCAAAGTTTACTCCACACGGTCTCAAAACCTTTTAGAGTTGGAACAAAACATTAGAGCATCGTGTGGACTAGTTACACAAGATTTATTGCAAAGTGTCAAACAAGAATGCATCAAAAGGTGGCTGAAATCTCCCGAAATTGGTGGTTTCCACGTTGAGGTCTAACATTCTGTCAATAAATAAATTCAACGAGATATTAGGACGGTAATCTGTTTCTAGTAGTTTATAGAATATTTTTGTAAACTTTTGACAAATTTGAATAAGCCATTAGATTGTTATTCAAATTTTAAAGTGTATACTTACTTTTGAGACACCCTGTATATATGTGTATCATGAAAAACCCGCGAAGTCGTGAATCCGTAAAATTTGAACGGCGATGTAGCGAGGGAACATTGTAATCGTCACAGTATAGGCATATCGAGGATACCGATAGAGCAGACTTAGTAGGCATAGTGCGGGCATACTATACATATTAAGCATAAAACAGACATAGTAGCCACAGCATAGACATTGTAGGGATGGAACAGACAGTAGGCGTAGTACAGATAGAATAAACATAGTAGGTGTAGTGTGTCGCGCCTCGCTCGTCATCAAGCTGCCATGCCAAACATCTTTTTGTCTTTTTTTTACATTTTTTTTATTAGTTTGCTTTCAGTGGCTTAGCACCTTGCTCCCACTGATGTGTGTGATTCTAGTTGTTTACTGTAAGAGCTGTGTTTGCTAATTTGCAACTTCGTGCGTCCCCAGTTTGACGCCCAGCTCGCGCACCTTTGCTGTTTTACCCTATGATTTTACTGTAATATTAACTGACGAAGTACATACCGTCAGGTTTGTAGCCGCTCGGCAATCTCCGTTTAAAGTACATCGTGCTCCTATAGTTCGCACGCCTGGCGATGTAACCTCATGCCAGGAATCCAGCCTGCATGGCTTTCCGGCAACCTAGCCGTGATATTGCAACGCGTATTGTTTATTGTTATTGTATGCGTCTAAAATCACACACATTTATTTTTCTTTTTTATTAGGGCTAGATTATGTATATTTTTGTCTTCTCTTGGTAGCTCGGTGATCGGCTTGCCTTTCCCGCCATTAGGTTGTTTATCCGTTATTTTTTGTTAATGTGACGTGTGCAGTGTCCTGTTTACATAGACGTGTGCAGCGACCTAATTCCTGGTGTCGCGTGCAGATTTTGTTACCGACCATGTGGTCGGTTTTTCGACGATTCGAACTCGGATTTATTTCCAATGCTTTCCTGGCTTGTTCAAATTCCGATACAATTTCAATTTTTCGTAAATAATAATAATTTATTCTTATCCAACCTTATTCAAATAGAATAACAAAAGAAGTTAAATATATGCAAACAAAAGAAGATTATTAGTGTTTTCGTAAATTATATGTAAACTTTAAAGTAATAGAAAACTAAAATCCTATCGCAACTGGTAACAAAATACGCTTCAACTTAAATTTTCCATCAACGCAGCAGGCTTCTAAAATCACGCGCAAGTACAAGCGCGCTTGCAAAATTCACGCGGCTATACAAAACAAAAACGCGCTCTGCATGCGTGACGTCATTTAATGCAAGGCTGCAAATAAAACGTAAAACAAAATCATCTTTATAACATTTCCCCCTCCTTGATAGAACTTTATTCTATCAAATAAACAAATTTCACAATATTAAAATGTCATATTCACTTTTTAATAGCTATTTACATTTGCTTACTACATTTATAATCATAAAACTTAAATATCACAGTTCACTGAATGGCATATCAACACAATACATTGCAAAAAACTTAAAACTCTAGTGGACACAAATGTGTGATTGGACGTTTCATCCTGGTAGTACCAGTTTGCACTGTCACTACTCTTACTCGCCCATCAAGGCCTGGATGAACGTTTACAATTCTCCCCAGAGGCCAGTGTGCACGAGGTGTTTTTTGTGACAAAACAAGCACGATATCACCAATTTTTAAATTGTCACACTCGACTTTCCATTTCGAACGAGCGTTAAGTGCGGGCAACCATTCTTTAAGCCATCTGCCCCAAAAATGTCTGATCAATTCTTGAACCCGACGCCATCGTTTTCGTGGGTTATATGGGGCATCGTCAATAATCTCTGGAGAAAATTTGCCACCTAATTGTCCCACCAAAAAGTGATTTGGTGTCAACGGAATGTCATCAATGGGATCAGCACTTTGATACGTAAGTGGCCGAGAATTGATTAGTGCTTCAGCACCAATAAACGCTGATTGTAATTCTTCATCAGTTACATCAGCTGTAGACAAAATAGCTTTAATAGCTTTTTTTGCAGATTTGATCATTGCTTCATGAACACCTCCAAAATGTGGTGCTGTTGGTGGTATGAATGACCATTTTACATTATTATTAGCAAAACATTTCTTCAGTTTTTTTTTATCAAATTGCGAGCACAATTCTTTCAATTCTTTATCAGCTGCTGTGAAATTTCCAGCATTATCAGACAACATTTCTTGAGGAACGCCTCTTCGATCAGCCATTCTGAAGAACGCATTTAAAAATGAATTTGTATCTAGACCGTAAGCCATCTCTAAATGTACAGCTCTGCTCACCAAACAGGTAAATAAACACAAATAACGTTTAGCTCGACGTTTTCCACGTCCTTGGATTGTCGCAAACGGACCAGCAAAATCAACAGCAACACGTACAAAAGCTTTCAATGGTAATTTCAGCCGTATTTCTGGCAAAGCACCCATTAACTGTTTTGCAGGTTTTGCCTTTTGTCTTATGCAAGTTGTGCATTTACTTTGCCATTCTTTAATGGCTTCCCTTCCAGATATAATCCAAAAACAACTAGAAATAGCAGCAAGTACTTGATTAACGCCGTGATGGCCTAATTTTTCATGAAAATGTTTTACAATTAATGTGGTAACCCAACAATGTTTTGGTAATATAATTGGATACCTTGCAGAATATGGTAAATAATCTGCATAATTTAAACGTCCTTCGCATCTAATAACACCCGTTTCATCCAACCACGGGCGTAACTTTAACAATTTACTATTCGTGGAGATGTCTTTTTTTTTACTTAAGGCAGTGTACTCAGCTGAAAAAAATTCCTTTTGGGCGTTCTGCACAATCAATATTTCGGCGTCTTGAATCTCCGACACTTCAAGTTCTCCTAGACTTCTTTTTTCCTTTGGTGCGCGACAATTTTCTAAAAACCTGTACACCCAGGCATACATTCGTTTAAGCTGTGTCCAATCGGAAAACCGTTTAGGGTCCAATTTAAACAATTCATTCAGATTAATTAAATTTTTATCTAGCGCATTAGACACAAATGTACGAATACCGGTATCACTATCTTTACGACATTCTTTAACATACTTGGGTGATTTAATCGGAGTTTTGGGCCATTCAGATTTATCAAGATGCAGATAGTGAGGCCCATTAAACCACAGCGAATTAGTTTTTAAAGTATCGAACATTAGATCCTCTGCTTATAATATCGGCAGGATTACGTTCTGTATTTACATAATTCCATTGATCAGGACTAGTGTTTGATTGAATTTGCCCGACACGATGTGCTACAAATGGTTTAAAAGATCTGCTGTAGCCTCGTATCCACCACAAAACGTCCATACTATCTGACCAAAAGTAGAAACATTTTAAAGAACAGTTCATTGCTGCAGATACACTTTTTGCAACTTTCAGCCCAACTACTGCTGCCATCAGCTCAAGCTTTGGCACTGTCATGCATTTTAGCGGAGCAACTCGACCCCTGCTAAGTACAAAACATACTTTTACGCTTTTATCAGCATACACATGGCGGACATAGCAAACTGCCCCATAAGCATCACTCGACGCATCAACAAAAACATGAAACTCAGTGTCTACAACATGTTGATTAAATCCCAACCATCTAGATATCTTAATTTCAGACATGCAACAAATTTCATTAAGCCAATTTCGACAAGCAGTTTCAATGTCACCTTCAATTTTCTCGTCCCATTCATAGCCTTTAACCCACATTCTTTGAGTTAGAATTCTAGCTTGCACGATAAACGGAGCAACAAATCCCATCGGATCAAAAATAGTGGAAATTTTTGAAAGCCATTGCCTTTTCGTTACTGTCACCATTTCACCAGCAACAAATTTATACTCAAACACATCTTCAGTTGCTGTCCACCACAATCCTAAAGTTTTTACACAGGGCAAAATTTCACCACCATTAAAGCTCATACATGAAGCTCTTTCATTAATGGGTATGTGTTGAGCAACAACCAACGAGTTTGAAATCCATTTTCTTGCATGCATATTTGCTAAACCCCACAATTTCATTAGTTCTCGGTACAAACCAATACCTTCTTCCTCAGTATCAACAGAATCCATACTGTCATCCATATACGTGGATTTCAATACAGTTTCTGAAGCACGAGGAAACTCTTCAGAAAATTGCTTGGCATGTTGTTGCGTGACATACTGAGCAATAAATGGTGAAGAGTTTAAACCAAATACAACACGACTAAACTCGTACACGTCAGCAGGACAAGATTGATTTAAATCTCTCCACAAAAATCTTACAAACGGTCTATCCTTTTCAGACAATTGAATACGAAGATACATTTCAGCTACATCACAAACAATACAAACAGTTCTTTTTCGAAATCGCAATAAAACACTCACCAAATCTTGTTGCAACTTCGGACCAACCGCAATAGCATTATTCAAACTAATTCCATCACACTGCGCAGACGCATCAAACACAATACGAAGAGCAGATGTAGATTTTTCAGGTCGTAAGACTGGAAAATGAGGAAGCAGCCATTGTTGAAGAGCCTCATCATCTTGCTTTTCAATTTTCTTTACATATCCCTTCTTTATATAGGAGTCAATAACACACGTATAAGCAGTCGCCAAATCGGAATTCTTTAACAATCTCTTCTCTGTGCTGTAGAGTCGTTTTAATGCCATTTCAGAGTTACAAGGTAGTTCACTTGAACTCATAGTCCATGGGATGGAAACTTCATAGCAATTTCCTGCCCATATCAACGATTTATCCACAACCTCTAAAGCTCTTTTCTCTTCGGCATTTAATATTAGGATTTCAGAGCTATCGCATTCCTCTATTTGCCAAAACTTCTGTAATGAATTGTCGATTGATCTCATTACATCTCTTTCAGCATCATGAAGAAAGTAAGCATAATTGGTATAGTCTTTATCAATTGTAGGTACACATCCAACACAAGTCCAACCTAATGGAGTTAACCGCGCTATTGGTTCTCCGGGCTTTCCTCGAATTTCCTTCAGACTTTGATGCAAATTTAAATAATCAATCCCAATCAACATATCGACGTACTGACTTTTTATTGGTGGAAATGAAATACTTTTGAGATGCTTCCATCTTGATTTTAGTTCACACCATGTTACAGCTTTTAAATTCCCTGTAACATTTTCAATTGTAAAAGCAGTTATTTCGGTTTTCAAATTCCCATTCACACTTTCAAGTTTCATGGTCACTGGTTGTGTTTCAAACTGTTTACTTTCACCGTTTAAAACACTTACGTTCATGCACTGAACATCTCCTTCTAATCCAAGTTCTGCTGCTACATCGGCATTTAAATATGTTTTTGTACTACAGTCGTCAAGTAATGCGTTGACTTGGAGTTTTCGTTTTCCATTTGCTAGCAAAACTGGAACCGTTCTCATGGCAACACGCTCTAAAGGGGAACTTTGCGCAATCAGGGTTCTTTGATCTTCTTTCTTTTCAGAAGTAGATACCTTTGCTGTTCGTTCTTCTATTTGCTCGCTGTTTTTTTCATCTCTTGAATTCTGGATGTCAGATTTTGGTTCTTCCGATTTGTGGAGTAAACGATTGTGAAACTTTGGGCAACCATTTATACCACACGGTCTGATTTTACGGCAACTTTGAACGGTGTGATTTTTCCCGAGACAGCAATAACACAGGTTTAACTTTTGTATCATTTGCCATCGTTGTTGCGCGGTCAAATTCTTCAATTTGAAACATTTCCAAATTGGGTGATTCTGGTTACAGACCTCACAACAAATTTGCTTTTGGCTTTCTTTCCAGGTACCAAATAGTGTTCTCTGGCTATTATCAGCAACGCTTGAAGCACCTTCATGAACTCTTTTTTCCATTCCGTGAATGGTTTCATAGGCAACAGAATGGAATTCTGCTTCTCTGTGTACGTATTCCCTCAATGATTTTACACATTCATCTTTGTTGTTATCGATGATCCATCTTCTATAACTTGTCAACATCGTTTCAGAAAGCTTCTTTTGTAGCTTTATGTAAAGTGTTCCTTGCGCCAATTCACCATGTAAACCAGCTTGTTCCAAATTTACTACCGCAATATCCAGTAAATCAGCAAACTTTTCTAAAGCCTTTGTATGCCCGTCTTTTATAGGTCGAAATGCTTCCAATTCATCCAGACACAGCGATATTAATCGGCGTTCTCCGCCATATTTTCTTTCTAAACATTCTTTGGCAGCTTCGTATGCCTCTGGAGAATGTCCCAACTTTTCAACTACTCTTAGTGGTTCTCCTTGTAAGCACTGCCTTAATTGCAAAAGTTTGTATTCTGGAGTTGCTGGAGCTTTATCAATACAAGCAACAAAAGCTGATTTCCAACTTGGATAAGAATGTTTGTTGCCACTAAATTTCGGAATGGATACCCGATCCAACTGACGCCACATATCATGACCGATTTCGGCTTTCGTTTCCATAGCAACGCTGGGTTTTGCCGCCTTTGCTTCCTCCTGAAACTTCTTTCGCAGCTCATAAGTATTTTGCAATTGCTGTTCTTGTTGAGTAATCCAAGTTTTTACTCCAAAACTGGATTCACTCGAACTGGTCCACTCATTCCTGTTTTTGGCAATGAATTTGCTGGCTTGAAGTTCAATGGATTGGAATTCTTCCGTCAATTTATCAACTTCTTCAAGAACTTTATCAGATGATTCAATATCCCCATGACTATCATATGCTTGTGATAAATTGATCAGTGTTTCAACAAATCCATCAAAAGCATCACTTAACTTTCTTCGAACATTTGTAATCTCTTCAAACTCTGGAATATCAACACTATCCATCAGTCTCAATAGCTGATTAGAGAATCGAGTAAATTTGGCTTTGCAAGTAGATTTAGCTCTCTTTTGAGCTCGCAAATCAACATTATCAGACTTTGAGCATACCGGAGCATCAGAAGCATCTTGATCACTACTCATATTGAACAGTCTCTTCCATTCAACGATTAGCAAACCACAATAACGACAACAACCATCCTCTGCTACCAATGTTTCGACGATTCGAACTCGGATTTATTTCCAATGCTTTCCTGGCTTGTTCAAATTCCGATACAATTTCAATTTTTCGTAAATAATAATAATTTATTCTTATCCAACCTTATTCAAATAGAATAACAAAAGAAGTTAAATATATGCAAACAAAAGAAGATTATTAGTGTTTTCGTAAATTATATGTAAACTTTAAAGTAATAGAAAACTAAAATCCTATCGCAACTGGTAACAAAATACGCTTCAACTTAAATTTTCCATCAACGCAGCAGGCTTCTAAAATCACGCGCAAGTACAAGCGCGCTTGCAAAATTCACGCGGCTATACAAAACAAAAACGCGCTCTGCATGCGTGACGTCATTTCATGCAAGGCTGCAAATAAAACGTAAAACAAAATCATCTTTATAACAGTCGGAGATATTGTGCTCTCTTTCATCGTTGAATTTCGTGACGGACGGACGTAATTCAATTGTTACCACAACCGCGTAAATTGATGGAATAAAATATTGCTGTAGTGCTTTCTTCCTTGTGACTGCCATAGTTCCCAGCAGTTGGGATTCAGTCAGCACGTTATTGCTCAAAGGATCATATTTCCTACAAAAGAATCCCAATTGCTGGGAACTATGGCAGTCACAAGGAAGAAAGCAAATAAATTTTAATCGTGGACAAACACAGCGCTAGGTAAAAGAATCCAAGCCGCGTAAACGTTTTGAGCGAGCTAGTAGATGCAAACAAACAACGGAACATATATTTTTATGCATGGTTTGCTATTTTTAGACTAGGCTATATACTAATTATTATTATTATAATTTAATGGATTTACGGGAAAATTTTTGTAGTTCAATTTTCGCGATTTTTCCAGAAAATTCGCGATGTAAATTCCATATATATATGTGTATCATGAAAAACCCGCGAAGTCGTGAATCCGTAAAATTTGAACGGCGATGTAGCGAGGGAACATTGTAATCGGCATAGTATAGGCATATCAAGGATACCGATAGAGCAGACTTAGTAGGCATAGTGCGGGCATACTATACATATTAAGCATAAAACAGACATAGTAGCCACAGCATAGACATTGTAGGGATGGAACAGACAGTAGGCGTAGTACAGATAGAATAAACATAGTAGGCATCAGTGATTTAAAAGGTATAAAAGATGTCAGTAATCAGACCGGAGTTTCAGTCGAACGTAGGCTTCTTGAGCAGCCTTTGCAGCAGCACGTACAGAAAGGAAGAATATTGAAGAGGAGCGGCTTGAGACAGAGCACAAAGAGGATATAAAAGGTCAGCAAAAGGGGAGTGAGGGAGGTGAACCGCCCTGATAGTAGATGAATTCGCTGAGCTACTGCCCACATTGAAAGTGTGCACGTCTGGGGAGAGAGGGCAAAACAGAAGAGACAGTTGAAGATAAATAGGTGCTACTATAGCGTGAGGTCTACCGCGCACCTACCGAGGTGCAAACCGCGTGAGGTTTGGGTTAGAACCACAGCCCTAACCCTAACCCATGATTTATTTGTGTCATTTGCAGATGTACGAAGTGTATATCGTTAGAATAAATTTACCTTCGTGTGTAGTGTTTGGAATTATTATAGCTATAGTAGTAAGCGTGTAGCTATAGACGGGTGAGGGATAAATAATTCAGTGGCAGACCTCACGCTATAGTAGTAACCGGAGGTAGATCTCACGCTATAGTAACACCGATAAATGTTTATCTCCAGAAAAAACCGCAATGAAGTCAATAACACAACTTTAGAAGTGACATAAGGGGAGAGAGTTCAACTTTGGAAAGGAAAGCGCAACTTAGAAAGACTCATTGGAATCAGGAAGATCGTTGCTTTGACATGCCCCTCCAGATTACATTGCCGACGCATATGGAACAAGAAAAGACAGTACCACAGCTTGTATAAATGTTGGCTTATCAAATTTTCTGGCCCCCTGGTATTCATTGAGGAACTTGTGCTTCCTTGTCACGTTTGCGGTGTCTTCTCTCATCTTAGCTACAACATACACAGCCTACTTTCACCTCTGTACAACTGAAAATATTCAATAGTTAATTACGGCTGTACTATGCCTATTAATAACCACCCCAAGACCAAGGCCGGTCTTAGACCTACATCACTGTAAAATATATATTTTTACTAATCTTTAAAGACCTACATCACTGTAAAATATATATTTTTACTAATCTTTTAAAATTACGCAATTAATGAATTCTAACTCGATTGAAGTTTTTTGAGGTCAGGTTAAGTTTGAGTACAAAAATTTGTATTTTTCGAGTTAGAGTTCGGCAAAAATGACAGAACAGGCCTTGGGGAGTTAACCGGCTTTTCGGACTCCATGGCGTTCCATCATGCCCTCATCGCTCGAAAGGGGTTGGATAACATCTCAGTTCTGCCGGCATCTCCGTGTTTTGCAGTCTTGTAGTGATCATTTAAAGTTTGCCATTACCTAGGTGCGTCTACTTGGAATATGGTAAAGTCCCGTTTTGTTTCGTTTTCGTAGAAACACAAGTTAGGCATTCCTTACTTGGTCTCTCCCTCCATACAGTAGGCTATTACAACTTGAGTCCTTTTTTCGTTTCGAGTCCTAAATATTTTGTAAGTCTTTTGGATAGATATTTGTTTTTTGTTTTATTTGCCATATTTATCCTCCATTCACGAGAAAGCGAATTGTATCGCTATACTTTGGACGGGAAGTCCGCACTCGCTTTGGAGTTGCCTTTTTCGAGGTTTATGGGCCACCTGTCTTCCACATAAAGGTGGGACGTCCCGTTAAGTGCCTTGCCCAAGGACACAACAAGCGAACTTGCCGGCTTGTTCTCCATAACCTCCCCTAAATGCCGAGCGCCAAGCAGGGAAGCTATAGATATCATTTTTTAAAGTCTTTTGGTATGACCAGACACGGGAAATGAACCCCAGGTCTACCGACTTCGAAGCGGACGCTCTAATCACTACGCCATCGCGTCGGTTTTGAGATAGATAACTTTTGGACGAATAAACGAGGTGCCAACAGTTGAATTCGTGCGTTAGCTTTTTGATGAAAAGTTCAATAAAAAAAAACAGTAAATTCGTACGAATAGAGAGCTTCAGAAAATGGTTTAACGTCAAGGAACATTCTATGAGCTTAAGCAATTGAGTGTAGGTTATTAGGCTCACGGTGCAGCACACCGCACTTCTGTCACTAGAGTATGAATGATATTGGATCACGCTCTTTACCTCCCCTAATTTTAAATTACCTTTCACCAAAAAATACAGGAAAATACACATCTAGCTCTATTGACAGTATAAAAAAACTACTCACACGCACGCGCGCGCACGCACACACACACACACACACACACACACACACACACACACACACACAATTAGCACTGTTTGTTCAATAAAATGAGACTTCCAAGTTACGCAGCCATGTTGATGTTTAGGGACTAAATTTTCCTTATGTACCGGCACATATTCTTGCTGGATGTCAGCTTTCAATCTTCTAATCTCATAAATCATGGAATATGTTGCGGAAACATATACACGCGTCGATATTACTACAAAATCCTTCAATTACTTTTCCCTCCCCATGACAAATACTCTGGAGTGGCCGCAGCGTCATATTCTTCTATTAACTGTTGTACGATATCACGTGATGCATCCATCTCATCAAGGTTACTTTTGAACATATCTTCTCTGCGAAATTGTTCGAGAAAAGCTTCTTTTTTTCTTAGTTTATCAAATTGTCTCGCGGCTCGTTTAAACAAAGCACTGATGCTTGTATGGTTGGCGAGCATCAACCCACTGACTCGATGAGCAGATGGAATGTACGGAGATTTACGAGAAAGTGCAACCTTCAAATAAAATCTTTAAATGTAATACAATTCGTACTTTCAATAAAATGTTGAAAATGCTTGAGCATGAATAAGCCAATAAAACGAGGAGGGTGCTGATAACTCTTGCATTAGTTGGCAACATGATCACGTGGGTTGAAGCAGCGATTATCGGGAAAAACACTATACGATTATTATCTCTGCTTAGTGAATTCTAACAAGTGAACTGCAATTCAAGCGTAATATCAGAACTGGAAAGCTTTGAAGTATCTTTTTCTCTGATTATTATACAGAAACACCATTTTCTCTGATGGCTCTAGTTGCTAACTCGACATTATATAAATATGTGAGTGAGACATGGAAAAAGGTTTCTCCAATTAAGATAGCATTATCTCTAAGGATTACGTTGAATAGGCTACTACTACTTGAATGAGTCAATTTTGTCAAGAGATCCCGCATACCAAGAACAGTTCAAATCAAATATTAGTATCACAAAAATACTGCTGGACATACGGCAAAATGAACGGCAAAAACGGAAAAATAGAAAATCGTTGCAGTAGATAAGTGAATTAGCTAGCTATACTTTAGAATAACAAAACAATCTGTAAGTACAAGCAATAATTTTGTAATTTACACAATGGAGACTGGATATTAACAGAAACGAAAAGGGTAAATTGAATAAATTAGTAGAAATCGAATTATAGGTCAATAGCGTTTTTTGTTGTTTGGTCATTGTCGATAAAGCGGCATATGACTGTCAAAATTGCGAGCACAGTACAGCAGCAACACGTACGCAACTGCAATCAGCTACATGACAATAAAGCTTCAAATAAGCAAAAACGTCTATTCGTAGATAAATAGTATAAGGATAAAATGCTCGGGGATATACAGTCTCGCCCAAATGTTTTAGAACATCTACGTAAAACTTGAATTTTTCTATGAAAATGACAAAACTCTTGCTAATGCCACATTAGCTTTTATGTTCTAAGAACATTGTTACGTGACAAATGCTTCTGTTGAAGCCTTGAATGATGACATTTTGTGTGAAATTCTTTTTATGGAAGCAAAAACATTCAGTTTTTCTCAAATTTTAATGTTGGAAATATGGGCAAAAAGAAGGAATTATTAGTTGTAGAAAGGGAAAAAATTGCTACTTTGAATGAAGAGGGGTAATCAGAAAGGCAAATATAAAAAAAAAACTGAAGTTTAGCAAAATAGCAATCCATCAAGCAATCGTTAGATTTTGAATTTTGGGAGTTTTCAAGATTTGTACAGGTCTGGAAAACCCAGGGTTACCTTTCAAAAGGATGATCACCTGATGAAGAGGAAGGTAAGTGAGCTCACCTACGAGTTCAAGCAAAAAAATTAGATTGGCTTTGTTGCTCAAAGGTACAGATGTCAGTATAACCACCATAAAACGTCGTTTGAATAATCAATGTGGGATAAAAGCTTACAAACCCACCAAAAAACGTAGGCTTACATCTTCCATGAAAGCTAAAAGATGTGCTTTTGCCAAGGCTCATTTAGATTGAACCACTGAAAACTGGAGAAAAGTTTTATTTTCTGATGAGTCAACTGCGCAGCAGTTTACACCTCGCAAGCAACTAGTGAGAAAACCAGTTGGCGCCAGATATGAAAACCGCTACACCATCCAAACCATAAAATACCCTCCAAGCAATATGGCTTGGGGAGCAATGTCTGCGCATGATACAGCTGGTCTGTATTTCCTCCAGCCATGTACCACCATGAATGACGCAAAATACCTACATCTACTCAAGTTAGATCCACACAATGGTGCATGATTGCAATGTTTTCATGCACGATGGCTCTCCATGCCACAGGGCAAAGTTAGTGAAAAACTTTCTACAGGAGAATGTTGATATCCTGGACTGGCCAGGAAACACCTCAGATCTAAATCCAATCGAAAACTTATGGCATGTGATGAAGAATGAAGTAGCAGATCAGCATCCTACCAGTATGGAATCATTGAAGACAACAATAAAAATTGTATGGACTAAAAAAATGGAATCAGAATACTGCTGCAATCTCATAGATAGTATACCCCGAAGAATGGCTGCCGTGGTAAAATACAGGGGAGGTCTCAAAAAATATTAAAATAATAAAAAATGATGTTTTCTTATATTTGTGGTGTATCATTTGTTTGATAGGTCAAGTCTCAATAGATAGACAAAAGATTAAGGGCACAGGACAAAAATACAACGAGTTAGGAAGAGACAAAGTGCAAACAGTTTTTTTCACGCGTATGAGCTCATGCTCGGTTTGCATGTCTTTCGTCAGACTGGGCCACCACGACGGGTAGACTGCTTGGCCCCACCATCTGTCTGCCACATAAAGACGGAGGCATCCCGTTAAGTGCCTTGCCCAAGGACACAACAAGCAAGCTTGCCGGCTTGTTCTCCACACTATCCTTTATGTGCTGAGCGCCAAGCAGGGAAGCTGTGAATACCATTTTTTAAAGTCTTTTGGTATGACCCGACAAAGGAAATGAACCCCAAGTCTACCGACTGCGAAGCGGACGCTCTAACCACTACACCATCGCGCCGGTATATGCAAACAGTGAAAAGTCATGAGTGGTCTTAAACTTTTGGTCGCGACTGTAGTAGTGTCGTTCAGTGTGAGATGGTGCAACCAATTTAAAAGGGTACAATGTTCTCAATACTCATATTGTTATTTTTTAATTACATGGACTTACTGCTTGTGTAAACAATTTGCTTTGGAGTGATCTTATTTCTTTATATTTTCATTTTCCTACTACAGTGGCGAGCAAAAAAGTAAGACTTTTTTATTTTGCGAAATTTTCAGCAAGACCCATTTACCTTGAAATCAAATTGAGATTACGTGTTTTCCAAGAAACCAAACCCTTCATCATTGACACAGTCTGAAAACAACTCATTTGTGGCATCATTTGACAAAATTTCAAGCGATATTTAAAAAATTCATCTATTAAAATTTTTTAATTTTTTGGAGGTCTCCAAACCCCCCAAAAATTTGTATGGTAAGTAAAAAAAAGTAGATTTGGTTATTAAAAATGTGATATGTTGCCAAATACCAGTCGCATTTGAAAGCTTATGAAATTTTCTTTCCAGCAATATATAACTTTAAATAGTCTAGGCTAAGCAGTATATGATATTTATTGATCAAAAGTGGTTACTGTACATCATATCAGTTCAAAACTCCCCAAAATTTTTCAACTTACCTTCACTAAATTAGAATTTTTAGAAAAACTACGCCCTTTAAAAAGATCAAATAAATTGCAAATATTTCACGGCTAATGTCATTGTTTTGCATCAAGTTTCAAAGGAGATGAAACTAAAATACAAGTTTAAAAGCTAGCAGAAGCTTGGCTTCTCTAAATCAAAATTTGCTGTATCCTCCTTGTTTCTCAACAAACGGAAGGGGTGTAAAAAAGCTTCTGTTTCATCGTTAGTAACAGCATATTCTATTTAAACTTGATATTTTCTGAATCTTAAAGACATTCCCTTTTCAAAAATACGTAATGTTACATGGATTAGGCTTACGTCTAGCAGATATTGACTGATCATATTTCAGGTCTAAATTTAACTACCAAAATTTAGTACCAGTCAACAAAAAGGTCATGGGTCTCAGAAAGTTGCAAAGTGTAAAAAAACCTAGGCTTTTAGGTAAGTTTTGACTGATATACCTTGAAAGCTTATTTCCTAAGCATCGTCGAGCGACCATCTAAAAAAATTGGGAGGAAATAAAATTTGTAGTGGTCTTTGAGGTAAGGGTATTACTTTAACTTCGAAGACAACTCAGCACCTATTGGAAAGTTATTTGCATATTCAAAAAAAATTTTTTTTGTATTTGATATCTTCAAGAAATGGAGATTTTAATGATATATAACACTTGAAGTAAAAGTAAACAGATGAGTATTGATTTACAAACAAGCTTGGGATATATAATCATGATTGACTATGACAGTTTTCGCACTACCACCTTGCGGACATTTTTTGGGGCTTTTCACGCGGTAGCGAAAGAGTTAATTTTGTTGTTACTCAACAATTACTGCGAGCAAAAAAGACTTTTTTTATATAATTTGGGTAAAAATTTATTTTTTTCTTAGGTTTTTTATAATTATTAATTAAATAAACATTAATTTTATGTTTTTTAAGCTATGCTAATGGGTAAAATCCAGATTTAAAGCCCAACAAAAAGAGCTAGAATTGTTGAAAAGCGAAATCAAAAAATGAAATTTAAGGATATTGCTAATGACATGGGAGTTAGTGAAACTGCTTGCACACAAGCTTTTTTATCATTGGAAGAAATTTGGCAACTTCAATTCATCACCAAAGTCAGGCCGGCCAAGAATTATCAGCATCAGATTGCACAGAACGATTTGCAGATCATCAGATATCGATCGAATGAGACCGGCTGTGGAAGTTAATAGTGAATTGAAGAAATTCCAAGGCAAAGAAATATCTGTGCATACAGTCAGACGAAGACTAAGAGAATCTGGGTTGAATACACGAGTTGCCAGACGTATTCCACTCATTTCATTGAAAAACAGAAAAAGTCGTTTGAGCTTTGCCAAAAAATTCTCGAATTGGACACCTGAAAACTGGGAAAAATGTTTTTTAGTGACGAATCTAAATTTAATTTAATTAATTCTGACGGTAGAAGTTATGTAAGAAGAAGAGTAAATGAGTCATTCAGAAAAAAAATGTGTCACATTGACTGTTAAATACGGAGGTGGAAAAGTCATGAACTGGGGGAGGGGGGGGTTAGTGGTGCAGGTGTTGGTCCTTTAATTGAAATCCAGAATACTTTGAAGCAAGATGGCTATATACATTTGCTGAGATCAATTCTTGCCTTCTTCAAACAAGAATTTGGCACCAGGATGGACATTTCAACAAGATAACGCCCCGTGTCATAAGAGCAAGAAAGAGTTGCAGTAGTTTGAAACTCACGGGATTGATCTGGTTGATTGGCCGGCCCAATCGCCGGATCTCAGTCCGATCGAAAACTTGTGGGGAATAATCGATGCCAAAATTCGAAAAGAAAAAACCTAAAATATGGAAGATCTGAAATGCAAAATTGTGGAAACTTGGAATAGAATTCCAAATCATCTAAAATTAAAGCTAGTGCATTCGATGCCAAACAGACTTGCTAAAATCCTTAAAAATAAGGGCTATGCAATTGACTATTGACTAAAATTAAAATAAATGTGTAAACTTTATACTTTTTTAAAAAAAGTCTTACTTTTTTGTTCACACATACAGAATTACTTGATAAATATAATTCAATCTTAACAAAGTTATTTTTAAACAATCTAAAAAAATAAAAAAGTCTTACTTTTTTGCTCGCCAATGTATATCAGTTTTTTTGTAAGAAGCATTGACTGCAAAACTTTTTTGCCAATTAAATGTTTCTGGGGCCCTTACAATACATACTTACAATGCTTATTAATTTTTCACCCGCCATTTTTTTCATTCCACTAACTTTGGCATTGTTAACTGTTTGTTGCGAGTATTTTGATTGGGCAAACAATAAATATACTACTCCTGATTTTCACTATGTCGTCAACTCCATCGCACGCGTTTTCCGTTTTTTGATATTTCACAAATTGCTAATGATGGTCCCATGCAATTTACGTAACTCGATGCAAAATGTGCGACTTGCTATGTGCTCAAGAGACATTTGTTTTGCACTGCTCTTTTCATTTTGTGTATCGCTCTTTCCAATGGTTCATTATTTCCGAAAACTCTCCAAAAGGATGCTGGAATTTCATGCACAGAGCATGTTTTACAATTATTGATGAAAAACCTCACGAGTAGGGATACGGTCAATTAGCAAGATTTGAATCTCTGAAAAATACGGAAATAACCAGATTCTTATCATTCATGCATTGAAATGTTTATCTTTACTGCATTATAAAGCGCAATTCTTTCTGTGAATGGATGTGTTTTAAGTCCAACAAAGATAGTGGGCGTACAAGCATGACACTTGGCACGATTGATCACTACTCCGGGGTGAGTGCCATATGATGGATCATGACATTATAATGACGTTACAACTGAACATAATTTCTTGAGGACAGAAAGCGATTTTTGTTTCAATGAAAACCAGCACTCGACTTGCTAACTTCAAAAAGTTTTACATATTTGGAAGTAAGATGACGTCCGCAAGCAGCACGACCAAGACCTCATTTTTTTGAATGCCAAAAACCGAGATCATGTATGCCAAGACCAAGACCACTTAGGACTCAAGACCATCTAGGAACAAGGAACCAAAACCATAATTTCAAAAAAGATATTTTTATATTAACGGCTAATGGTTACTAGGTTACTATGGCATACAAAGTGAGTAGCTAGCTCGCAGCGAAATACGGGTGTAAATAACTAAATACAGGGTGTTAAAAAAGTAACGCAAAATTTAATCTTTAAAAGTTTTATTTATTTTTTATTGGGTTGTTGCATAAGTTTCCGCCGTTTCATAAAACTTTTTTTTTCTAAAACGGTTTTTTGATATTTGGTAAAGTGTTATATATTGTCAGAAATTCCTCATTCTGTTCTACAAGATAACGGTCATCGTTTTTTTTCATATCATTTTTTCTCGTTTTTCAGAATCGTCAAATGGATTGTCAAGTCAATAAAAAATCGCATTTTCGACACCTGCTTCTTTTCGCTTTTAATCGAGGTCAAAAAGCGAGTGAAGATACCAAGGATATTTGTGCTGTATATGGAGAGGACGCTATAGCAGAGAGAACTGTTAGAGATTGGTTTGCCAGATTCAAACGCGGTAATTTCGACCTCAACGACGCTCCTCGTTCCGGAAGGCCAATCAAGATGGACGAAGACCAACTCAGGGATCTTTTGAAGGAAGATGGCCACCAGACATGTAGAGAATTGGGTGAAAAGATGAAATGTGATTTTGCGACAATTTCACGTCACCTTCAGTCGATGGGATTCACTCAAAAGCTTGGTTGGAGCTTAGGTCCCACATGAACTTACCCAAAAACAGAAGGATAAGCGGCCTTCCATTGCTGCTTAAAACCTTGCTCGACACCACGGAACCTATGGCCACAAGCAACGTTTCTTATACAGAATCGTCACTGGCCATCTTCCTTCAAAAGATCCCTGAGTTGGTCTTCGTCCATCTTGATTGGCCTTCCGGAACGAGGAGCGTCGTTGAGGTCGAAATTACCGCGTTTGAATCTGGCAAACCAATCTCTAACAGTTCTCTCTGCTATAGCGTCCTCTCCATATACAGCACAAATATCCTTGGTATCTTCACTCGCTTTTTGACCTCGATTAAAAGCGAAAAGAAGCAGGTGTCGAAAATGCGATTTTTTATTGACTTGACAATCCATTTGACGATTCTGAAAAACGAGAAAAATGATATGAAAAAAAACGATGACCGTTATCTTGTAGAACAGAATGAGGAATTTCTGACAATATATAACACTTTACCAAATATCAAAAAACCGTTTTAGAAAAAAAAGTTTTATGAAACGGCGGAAACTTATGCAACAACCCAATAAATCACATTGAGCGAAGAGATGAGGATAATGAAGACTAAAGAAGATGTTCGAAGTGTCCTCCTTCGTTTTGAACGCACTTAGCCATTCTGTCTCGCATAGACCTACACACTTTTCTGCAAAGGCTTACGTCAATTGTTTGCAACTGTTGTGAAATAAGCAACCTCAGCTAGTCGAGAGTAATGGGGTTGTGTGAGTAAACTTTGTCCTTCAATACAGCCCAGAGGAAAAAGTCTCCATGTGTTAAATTGGGCGACCTGGCTGGCCACCAAATTGGTCCTCTTCAACCAATCCATCTTCCAGGAAATTTCTCGTCAAGAAAATCTCGAAAAACAGAAGCGAAATGCGGCGGAGCAAGACAATAAATGCGTGCTTGCAAAGTGAAGTGAACGGGTATGAATAAAAATCAATTTAGAAATAAATATCTATGCTAACCAGGAATGAAAGAGAAGATTCTAAAACCGAGTATGTTGAAAGTCAAGTATGATGAATTAGCTTTCTATACTGTTTAATTGGAATCGCTATCTGTGACGTGATTTGTGAAAAATTTTGCGTTTCTTTTTAACACTCTGTATGTTGCAGGCTGTTTGGCAAAACCTAAATTAGCGCAAAATGCATTTAATAACGTTCAAATCACGTCTGCATTATAGCTTGCAATTTGGCAGCCCACTTCTTAAACAACAATTTACTAAAACTAAGTGTATTGTTTAAGTTGTCAAATTTTTATCGTACGGTTGGTTCTTGTTTTAAACAAATATTAACAATTTAACCTACAGTTCATTTTAGCGCTAAGAACTTTACTTCGTCAATTAGTAAAATAATTACTAATTGAGAAAGTAAAGCTCATTTGGATATGGTTCGACCTAATGTGACAAATTGCGTGGATGAATTTACTACCTGCTCCGGCAAGAAACCAAGTCCTTAACATTAACTACAAACCAAACTACTACATGTTCATTCCTCACGTTTTAGTAAATCGGCAACGCTACATCAGATCAACTTGAAATCAATGCGGCATATATTCTGCCAAATGTGAAATAAAAAAAGATGGAAGATGAAGGGTCCACTTAAAAGAGGACATGGCAAAATGAGTCAGGGCAACTTGCAATAAAAGCAAAAAAGCCTCAAAGAGAACGTAAGGCAGCGGGTGCTGCCGCAATTACCCGAAAGCATTTCAACTTGGTCACTCATAACACAGAGAAAAAGAAAACATCCGGGTAAAGCATTGATGAAAACGAGGCATAGAAATAAGATTGGAAATTTTTGAAAGTACCTCTTGAGAAATTCAGGTGAAGGCCTTGAAATGAAAAATAAATGTGGCCTTCACCAAAGATGTATGTTTAAAAAAGGTAAGAGTGCAGTCAACAGCCACCCCAAAAAAAGAGTGAGGTTAACGTAGAGACGGAAGTTAAACCGGGATTCTGCACCAATCACCAGCTGCCCCAACTAGGGGTGTTCGAAACGAAAATATTTCAAAAATATTTCCAAATTTCGTTATGTTTTGATGCAAAGTTGCTTTGCTTTGGTTTTGTTTCCAATTAACTTCCTTAGTGAAAAATTTTGTTTCGTTTTGAAATCCAAGCAATGTTGTTTTGTTGTGCACTCAAAACCAAACCGTGAAAGGTCTAACTCATTCTGCGTAACGAACATGCTTTACATGCAAGCTGCATTGAACACGCCGAGCGGCCATTTACTATCGTCATATGAATTTTCGAAGGAAAACGATGACACAGATGAGTGACGATGAAAAAATTTCAAAATGATATTTCCTTTTGAACTGTTTTTTTTCTGTAGTAAAATTTTGTTTCATTTCGAACTTACTTTCACAGAGCAAAATTTCGTTTTGTTTCGCCACAATAAAATTAATTGCAAACACCACCTACCCCCAACGAGGTGACATAGCCCTTGACCCTGCTGGGTTGGGTTGAGGTGGCTGTATGCTTTTCCGAAGGTTGCAGTAGTCATTTCGTACTTTTTATTAGCCTCAAGGCGCACTTTTTACTACCAAATCGCTTTTTGCGTAAAATTCAACATTAGTCTAAACCCTTTTGCAGACATGTTACAAGCCTATGAGTTTGATAAAAATCATCATTTCAACTTATAAATCTGTAGCATTCTTCCGTGTAAGAATTTGACTAATAGCTAATAAAAGTAGACCACAGTCCACAGATTCAAAAAATACTATGTGTTTATGAGACAATGTCACCAAAGAGGTTCAATGATTAAAACCAAACACGTGCAAGTCCTTAAAGAGCCTTGTTTTAACTCTTTTGCTCCGGCGTGAAAAGCGAAAAAAATGTCCGTAAGGTGGCAGCGCGAAAAACTGTCATAATCAATCATAATTAATCATAATTATGTACCTCAAGTTTGTTTGTAAATCATTACTCAGCTGTCTACTTCTACATTAAGTGTGATATATCGTTGAAATCTACATTTCTTGAGGATTTCAAATAGAAAAATTATTTTTGTGAATATGCAAATTTTATGCAAATGAGCCCTCCCAACTGGGGGGTAGTTGTCTTCAAAATTAAAGAGGTACCCTCACCTCAAAGATCACTACAGATTTAATTTTCTACCAATTTTTTTAGAAATGGTCGCAAAATGATGCTAAGGAAATAAGCTTTCAAGGTACATCAATCAAAACTTACCTAAAAGCCTAGGTTTTCTACAATTTGCAATTTTCTGAGGTACATGTCCTTTTTTTGACCGGTACCGACCGGTACCAAATTTTGGTACTTAAATTCAGTACCTAAAATATGATCAGTTATAATCTACTAGAGGTTAGCCTAAACCATGTAACATTATGTATTTTTGAACAGGGAATTTCTTCAAGATTCAGAAAATATCAAGTTTAAATAGAATATGCTGTCACTGACAATGAAACAGCCGCTTGTTTACACCCTTCCCATTTCTTGAGAAACAAGGAGGATACAGCAAACTTTGATTTAGAGAAGCCAAACTTCTGTTAGCTTTTAAACTTCTATTTCGCTTCTTGTCTCCTTGGAAATTTGATACAAAATGACGACTTTAGTGGTGAAACATTTGCAATTTATTTTATCTTTTTATAGGGTGTAGTTTTTGTAAAAATTATAATTTAGTGAAGGTAAGTCAAAAAATTTTGGGGGTTTTGAACTGACATGATGTACAGTACTCATTTTTGATCAGTAAATATCATATACCACTTAGTCTAAACTATTTAAAGTTATATATTGCTGGAAAGCAAATTTCCTAAGCTTTCAAATGCGACCGGTATTTAGCAACATATCATATTTTTTATGCACTAAATTTACTTTTATCTACTTATCATTCAAATTTGTTTGGGGGGGTTTTGAGACCCCTAAAAAATTTGGAAATTTAAAAATGCAAAATTTATTATTATCGCTTGAAATTTTGTGAAATGATGCCCCAAAAGAAAAGTTTTCAGACTGTGTTAATGATAAAGGGTTTGGATTTGTGGTAAAGATGTAATCTCAATTTGATTTTAGTGTAGTTGGCACGTGCTGAGAATTTGGCCGATTTTGTCGTCTGCAACTGGGTTCTTGGTCTTTTTAACCCTTTTTGGGTATAAAAATCCAAGAATTAGGGCACAAATTATACATCTTCCGATGCGCGAGGAAATAAGTGTGATCTTTTGAAAATTTCATGAAAATCGGATGAAAAATAAAGTCACAAATCGATTTTTTATTAAACTAATTTTGTAACTCAATTTTAAAAAATTTGAGGTAAACACTGTAAACACGAGATCATCAATCGATGATCGCGGGAGCGAAAGAGTTAATGCATTCTTTCTAGCAAACAGGAGTTAAACGCCCATTGGATGCATATAGCAAAGTACATATTTTGAAGTCAATTACATGCGTCTAATTAGAGAGTCTCTGAAGCATTATAAAATTGCAGAAACACACGCGGTGATGCATTAAGGTGACATTATAATGAAAAAATAACGCCAAAATTGTAGTCATAACTCAAAATTCTATCACAAAAAAGATACCTGTTTTTAAAATTGAGTGATGAAATTATGAAACATCCTGCCGTAGCCAGTTGTTTTATTTTTAGCAATGCTACCCATTTCTGGGGATATTTATAAATAAAAATGTAACCCAGTATAAAAAAAGTACTCGTACATTACGTCCATAATATTAAGCAAAAACATGCAAAAATCAATTCAAACACATGCAGTAAGTCAGCTAACCTGTATACTCGCAGGACCCCACGGAATGAATTGCGCTAACTTTCGTTCTCGTATTCGTTGCAAACTTTTGTGAACTTGTGTGGGATCAACCTCCCCTTGAATGATGTTTAAAATTGAAATGTAACAATGCTGAACCATTCTCTCGCGCCCAGTAAACACCATCATGTTTTTCGGTTGCAACAATCTTCTCATAACGTCGAGAACAGTGGTTTTCCTCACAGATGTTGCTGCTTGATCACTTACCAAAGGAGTGTAGCCAGTCATCAAAAAGTGAAGCCTGCACACAATGAAATACCTTGATTCAAAAAATTTGCTCAAGTTGAACGGTATGGAAAAACTTGAATAACGTTCTTCATAAATAAAACACACATATAAACATCAAACTTAAAGCTCGTCACCAATGCAGTGGTAAAGCAGTAACTCTACCGCTTACACGTTAGCGACAATACTTACGTTACCTAGTGGCAGCGTTCTCTACAAACGTGAAAAAAGTGCGAATTTGCGAAAACATGTCCGGCGGATTCGCAGATAAAATTCAACAATGCGTAAAAGAGTCCGGCAGTATTCGGTAATTTTTTTCAGTTTGTGAAAATTTTTGCAATTTTGCTAGCAAAATTTTCAACAACTGTTTAATGCGTGAGAGACAGTGAACAGAAATCCAAGGTTGGACTAACGCTTTTTTAGGGCAGTGCAAGGTCTCCCGTAAACATCATGGGGTTGTGACGCAACAGCGAGTGATGGCGACTTAAATGTCTTTTGTATAACAAATTATCTCTCGAGCAATCAACATAGAGCAAATCAAAAAGGTTTTTTTCTTTACTTTTTCCGGCCAATATCAATCGAGGCTGAAGAGCAATAATACCAAAGAGGTCTCAAAACTTGAGTTTGACATAAGACATGATTTTCCGAGGGAAGTTAGAAACCGGAAGTGGTTAAAATGTATATTTTTTCTATACGCTTTAACGCCAATTGCAATCGTGCTTTGCAAGATAAAAAGGCACAGTGCTCTAAGCTTCAGGTAGCATAAGAACACCATTTTTTGAGGAAGTGGCTTAGTTTTCGTCAATTACAAATAAATGTTGTCACACTTGTCAGTTATGAAAACTAAAAGTAAAAAAGAATATGATTTCAAACCAATTTTAGTTTTAAATACCAACCAAAATGTTTTTTAAATAAAATGTCGCTGACGGCTACGTGCCGTGATAGCTTACCAGTCATGATTGAAATAAGCCCCAAAAACGCAAAGAAAAAAGTGTAGATTACAGTTTCGATTTCTTTGAAAACGTTTTACATTGAAATGCAGCCTTCTTTATGTTAATTGCTAGAAAAGTAATTTGTAATACAGTAAAATTTGCCAATAACTTTAGGAGAGTGTAAAAATTACCGTTCACGACTGACCATTTTAAAACTGTTGTTTGATTCAACATTATGGTGCATCATCTAATCACGTCTACCAGTGTGAAGAAAAATCACTAAATAGTCAAAAACTCACAGAAAGTTGTGCACTGCACAAAGAAACCTTCCTAAAGCATAATTGTGTGCGCACGGCTATTGCAATCTTTTGCATCTGCCTGTAGTCAGTGGCCCCGGGTAGAGTAGACGGGGTACCCAAAAAAATTTCCGGAAAGAGCAGCCGCATCGCAAATGCAGTAAAACTATGTGGTTTAAATGAAGAATGGACTTTACTTTTTTTACAGTAAGCGCCTCCAAGTCAGACCCTGTAGTTTCATGCGTAGTTACAAATATCAGCTTTTCAATTTTTCACTAGACTTAAAAGCTGCGTTTATCAAACTCGCGCATATCTGCGTCCGTGAACTTCTCTTTTTCCATTACTTCGGTCAAGTTTCAAATGCTTATCAACAAAGATAAAACTTCGGTCAAATTTCGAATGCTTTCCACAAAAATAGAATTCTTTTCACGCATTCAGTCAATGGTCAATTAAAACTTTACTAAGAGCGAAAATATATTAGCCAGCTTTGTTACCGCGATTATCATCGAGGGTCCCGCAAAAAAGCTTCGGCAGTGTCTCAAAACTATCATTACTTTCGTCCCAATACCTAGCCAGATAACGTTTCGCTATTTTCTTCAAATTTGGGACAAAACTTTCTAAAAATTAACTTGTTTGTTTTCATGCGTGATTTGTGAAACTAAATGACAAGACTGTGGTGAAATTTTTTATCGTTTGTCAAAAATACTGCTTTCTGAGATACGTTTGAGGAAGGAAGCAAGACACACACAGCATGACTACTACAGTCAACTTCAGACATAAGGAATGCGGATATAAGAGATTTTCGCTTATAAGGGACTATTTCAAATGGTTCCAATGATTTTTAATGTAAAAATAATACTAAAATATTCGTTATAAAGGATCCAGATATAAGGGATTTTCGCTTATAGGGGATTAAATTTCAAAGCCCCAATCATAATTTTCTTGATTAATTTCAGTCGATTTTTTGTTCTGATGATGCGTTAAAATAATGGTCGACATTGACATCTGTTCTTTAAAATCTTTGAACGTTCATTGTCAATACATCTAAACATTGTTTGCATCTTTGATAGAAAAATCATATGCACAAAATTGACCCGAAACACTCGTTCCCAAAAGCGCACGTTCCGATTTTGAACTTTGCACCAGTCAGTTATAAGGGATTAATTGAGCTGGTCCCAACAGATCCCTTATATCCGAAGTTGACTGTACATCGTAAAAAAATCTTAATTTTCTCTTTTATGTTATGCAGCTTTGGTCATCAAATACTTCCAATTTTAGATGAAAAGTTTACTCGCAAAACCCTGCTGTTTATTTAATTGCAATTGAGAAATGTAACTAGTCTAATTATTTTAATATAATCAAGCAGCAATTGAAGTTTTCCAGTAATTTTTGTTCTGGTGTCATAGTCGTGGTAACCTACCTAACATCCTGTAAGTCGAAAAAAGTCATATTTTTCATGCTCATGTTGGGGTCGGCACAGAATTAGACTAATTTTATTTACATACACTGTTAATCTGACATTCCGAAATGTTTACAAATTACTGCTGCACAGGTTGCAGAGTTTCAGTGACCACATTAAGCGCGGCATCACAGTTTTGCCTCCTCTTCCTCCGCCCTGAAATTTTGAAAACTCTGCGTTTATGCTCAAAGCAATTGCTTCCAGACTTGTTTTTAGGCCATCTTTAAAGATCTTTGACACACAGCTAACACTTCTTCCAGCAAAAAATGTAGCTGAGTAAACAAGTTCCAACTCGCAAGCTGGTATCTTAATCGAATTAAAAAATCATTTGTGACAGATGACGATGGCCCAGAGCAGAGATTTTCAATTGGCGGACAAAGGTCTTCACAGGGCCAGTACTTTATTTACCTTTACATCGAGAGAAATCAGAAAATTTTTTTGACGACTTGCTTTATTTTATTTGGACATTCCTGAAATTTACTTTTATAGCTTTTTTGAAGTCGCTTATGAAATTGAGAAAAATATATATTTGGGCCACATGCCTCTGTATGTTTCGAAAATGGTGCCACATGCTAAAATCGGTTGAAAAGCACTGAACTAGGTAAAATTGCCATAAGAGAAAAAATACCCGAGGGAAAACGAAGGATAGAGTTATTCGCAAAACAATGTTACTGTAGGCAAGTAGAGGTCATCAATGAGGTCGTTCGCCAAACTCTTCTGTACAATAAAAGCGTGGACAGTGTGCGCGTAGCTTGCAAAATCGCTGTTGCCATACTGTCTCGTGATGTTTGCGTGAGATGCTCAGTTGCCTTCGAAAAACTTTTGGACGAAAGATCTGAGATTTGAATTGGGGTAAACGACATCATTTTTTTTAGCTAAGCGTATACACTGAACAGCAGTAGGCTACCAAAAACATCTTTTTTATTAACTTTAAAATAAGTTACTAAGGCTGGTGTAGCGGTTTTTTTTGGCAATGTCTACCAAAATTTGTACTGCAGTTTTCGTATATTTGCTGGTAATCTGGCACTTGCACCGGCGGTTACGCACTCATTAAAATCTTAAAAGGGAACACTGTATAAACAACAAAGTTTTTCTTTAACAAATCAATAGAACTCCTAAATAAAAATAAAAGCATGATACCTCGGTGTAGGAATTAATGATGCAACAAGGCCAATTAAATCATTGTTCATGTAACCAGGATAACGCAACGTTGCTGTGCTTGCTGACATGATTGTTGAAACCATCTTGTTTATTTGAGTAAATGAAGGATTTTGTATGTGAAGTCGTTCTGTGGCAATGCTGTTCAATGCAGTATTATCCAACACAACTGTCGCATCAGCATGTAATGTTAATCTCTTTAGTGTGAGCATCGTATTATAAGGCTGAACAACGACATCAGATACTTCATCTTGATTTGGAAAAACGCTGTAAGTTTGTATTAATTTTTTTGGATAACGATCATTAAGTTTCTCGAGCATGTATGAACCCAAACCAGATCCTGTGCCACCAGCAGTTGAGTGGCAGAGCATGAAACCTTCCAAATTATCAGAACCATCTGCCTCACGATCAATGATATCAAATAACTGTTCATGAATTTTTTCGCCAGCATGATAGCCAGCAGCCCAATTATTTCCAGCACCTCCCCCATGCTCAGACAAATATATGTTTTCAGGATTGTATAAATTAGAGTACTCAGAATTTTTAATAGAATTGACAACTCTAGGTTCTAAATCAACAAGCACAGCACGTGGAATGTAGTGATCATCATCAGCCTGATAAAAAAAAACATCTTTTCGATCAGTGCCGTCAGTGGCAAAATCTTGCAGAATTCCATTAGATCGAATTCCATGTTCCTGGCATAATTGTTTCCAGTATTCAAAGCCAATTTGGTTTCCACACTGACCAATTTGCAACGTAACTATTTCTCTAGGCATTATTGATCTACAATTAAAAATGAACAATTAATTATCAAATTATTTTGCAATTGGAATTGATTACAATCTGGCCCGGTAAATTTAATATCCTATCTTGTTGATTGTAAGCCGCATGTGATAATGTTAGAAAATGATGAGGGCCAGGCACTGTTGACTGTGGCCATCAGTAGCGACGACTGCTTTGAGCATACTGTGATTACAGTTGTGGATGTCACAAGCTTTCTCAGTGTGAAACACAACGGTTCAGAGTGATTCCTATTCGTCTTTTGTGATTGCTGTGCTAAGTTTCTGGCAAAACATATATTCGATAAAAAAAAACTTATTGCAAGCCTTCCTAAAATGTTAACCACAAAAATGAGAAAAGATATACTTGTGACTAACAATCGTTTTACTTCAGCATCAACCAACAGTTGTACCCAAGATGGTTGTTGCTACCCACCATATTTTCTTCAAAAGGAAGCTTGCTCTTCCTCAAATGCAGCATTGCTTAATCAGTGTCACTTTTAATTAAATACAGTGGATACATTGATGCGGAAGTTGTTTCTTGCATTTTCATGATTTATGCTATGGGTGGCACACGCTGTGATACAACTTTGTGTTGTGACATCCTGGCACGCTATTCAATGGGTTCCCCAAATAATTCGATTTTGTAATCACAATTGTCACTTTTACCCAGCATAGTTGCTCTGAAAGTAGATTTTTCATTTATTGTCTTCTCACACGTTTACTGCATTGCATTATTACCAGGACAAGTTTTGTCAACAAAAGCAATTTTTTAACGGTAAGCATGATCAATTCATTTTATTTAGCTCTTCTGGTAATGATAACGTTTATTCAAGCTAATACAAGTTTTTACCAAGCATGCGAAAAACTTCAATATTGGTTAACGTTTCGAACAGCCATACAGCTGTTCTTCATCAGGACTAATAGTAAACGAAAGCACGAGTGAGACAATATAAATTCTGTGCTACGCATTAGAAAGAAAAAGGCACAACAAAAAGTTTAAAAGCGAATAATAACTAATTGTGGATTATGCCTAATATCATAAATTTCAGAATAAAAACAATTTTCTTTATCATTGATTGCGATTTCAGAATTATGAATAAGAAAAGATTCAAGAAATCAACGTTTGGTATAATTTGTTTCAAAGGTTAAAATTTTGCTGTAATCCCAGTCAACTCGGTGATCTTTGGTAATGACATGTTTAACCATCGTCGTTTTTTTTATTAAAATTGCTGTCATCAACTTTTGCCAGACTGGCTGGTCTTAAATTCCTTTTATGCTCAGCCATTCTTGTTTTGTAAGCCCGTTTAGTTTATCCAATGTAGATACCAGTGCAATCCCGACATGAAATCTGGTAAACTATACAGGTCTAGTGACTTTTTTACCGAATCTTTTGGCTTTGGTAAAATGTCTTTCAAAGTTGAATGCGGTTTGCTACAAACCAAAATTCCTACGTTTCTTGAAATTTTAATGTTAAAGTTTCTTAAAAATTTATGGGTAATAAAATGTTGATTTTTAACTGTTACGTCGTTTTTCATTTTTTAGTCAATGACATTAATTTTTGGTAGATAATGCAATTGTTCCGTTGAATCAAATGAAAGTGACAACAAATAATGTCTTCAGACATAGTCAATCACTTCTATATCAAAACATAAAATACTGTACATTGGTAAAATCTATAAAGACATATTTGCACTGTAAAATCTCGCTTATTTCTGCATGCTTTATTTTTCTTTACAGATTTCAGTCGTTTAATCATCATGTAGTATCAAAACAAAATGAAATAATTATCAAGTAGTGCGTAGCATCATTGCAACACACCAATTCAGGAAGGAGAAGGAACTATGTGCTACCCTTAATTTAAAAACACATTATAATGTACCAATAATAAAAAACCATTTAAATTTCCATTAACACAAACTTTCTAATCTGGATTAAAGAATTTTTACTATACCTAGTGAGTGAGCACTGAAATATCATTGAATAAATGCAGCTTCTACTTGAGTTTATAGTGGCAGAGCAAGTATCAACAGCCCAGTTATGCATAATGCACATACTGACTGTGTTTAATGGAATTGCTAGTTTTTGAGAGCAGTGGTAGTTACATTTAAATGTTTTTTTTAGGCCAATTCAGAATCCCCATAGCGGGAACTACCAAAACGTCAACAGTTAAAGCTACTCTCCAAGATTATCCAGACGAATTCATAAAGAATCCTAATAATAACATAATGCAAACTATGCAAATGCACAAATAAGCACACTAAGCGATTTCTCGTTGAATGTCTTGGAAAGACATTCAAACATCAGAAAGTGTTAAGCAATGAATCTGAATTGCTAAGACTACACTATCCTCAAACTTTCCTGGCATAAACTGAACAAGCACATTACAGGCTGTCATGAATAAGGAAATTGGTCTTGTAAGAGTAGTTTTCATATATGTGTAAAGTGCTGTATCATTTGTTCGCTTGGCTACTGATCGAAAAAAAAGACCTTTTTTCCTCACAATTGGATTTGCTGTAAGTATGCCTTTATTACATCACAATCATGTATGACATAATAAAATTCCAGATTGATCTAGTGATTCTAGCTTCTTCGAAGAATTTTGTTGACCAATTACATAACAAGTAATGCTTTTTTCTCTTTTTCACGTGATTTTGTTCTAGTGACTTCTGGATTGTTTTTTTTCGATTTATATATAAGGTGAAGGGATTTTTTTAGTAGAGTATAGTAGTATAGAAAAGCGTTGTAATGGGGAGAGAGATTGATTGACGGAGTAAAGAAGGGTTATTGTTTTTTGTGATAATTTATTGTGGATTCTGTGGACAAGGCGAGCACTAAGCAGTTATTGGTGAAATTAGTTTTGGCGGTTTCTTGATTGTGTGATAAAGTGATTAGTTCTGAGATTGTTGAGTGAAGAAGTTTGAAGTCGTGAAGTATTATTTCTGTGAATACAATATTCTGTTATTAAAGTGGTTTAAGGTGTTTTTTTAGTGGAAGCCGATCTTTTCCAAGTTTTATTAAGTTGCGGTCAGACCTAATTATCCGAGCGATTATCATACGTCGCCTCAATTTTAAAAGAAATTTAAGATTGAGATAGAACTGAAAGTTCTATATCTACAGGGTGTCCCAAAAAGATGTACTCACCGTTTGACCTTCTAGTAATCATACATTTTGTGTGTAAGTAGATGTGTCTTGACAAATGTACAATCCTAAGAAGTTAAATTAATAAGAAAATAATAAAAAATAAACAAATTAATATAAGTAATAATAAAGATAAACAAATTAATATAGAACCCATTATTTATTGTTATGTAGATGAATTTTTATACACGCAAATGTTCGAATTGCCTTCCTTCATTTTCCAAACACAGCTTGTTGGGGCTCGTGGATGTTCGTGGTCTTCCAGAGCATTGCTTACTGACATTGTGTAAAGTTCCGTGAACTTCAAATTTCTCTTTGATGCAAGCGATGGTACGTCGCGTTGGTGGAGTCTTCTGAAACTGTCTGTTAAATTGTCTTTGGACTTCCATGATATTCTCGTGCTTCCAGTAACACTTTAAAATAAATTTCTTTTCTTCAAACGTTAGTTGAGCATTTGCCATTATGAAGGGTTGCCTATATCTATATCTAAAATAGAACAAACAGTATGTAATTAATTGTCTGTCAAAGAGTGAGCACATCTTTTTGGGACACCCGAACAAACAGTATGTAATTAATTGTCTGTCAAAGAGTGAGTACATCTTTTTGGGACACCCTGTATTATATATTAAAACGCGACATAGGCCTACTTCAAGAAATTGGTCAGTTTACCCTTGGAAAATACTTGTCAAAAAACTGTTACTTAAATTAGGAAGAGACAAAGTTGTGTGCATTAAAACTGCTTTAGATGAAAAAAATTTCTAAATGTTGATGAAAGCACTTTGTACAGCACCCAACACATGAATATTCTAGTTGGAAACGTAACCAGTGAAAGTATATACCAAGTAATTGATCATGGTGTCAGATTGTTAGGTACTAATTGTAACTTTTTCTGCCTTATGTAGTCTGATGTTGTATGGTATATGGTCACTGCTAGCACCACACTAAAATTTCAACATACTAAAGGGCTTCATGGTATGTAAACTGCTCACTTGTTGCAAAAATTTCTCCCATGAAAATCAAATCTTAGTTTCATGATATTGATCAAGTAATGTTAGCAAAAGTCAAAGCAGCTACTGTAAAAAACAAGACCAGACACGCCAAATCTGCTCCCATTGGTTACCCAACCCTGCCTGTGATAAGTCAATGAAGCTGGTTAAAAATTGCCTCATACTATTGGCATTTGAAACCCTTCACTGAAGACAAAGCAATTGCCAAAAAATTTTGAAGTGTTTAAGATATTAGCCACACAAGCAAAAGCTAGTTTACGAACCCCTGATTTATATGCAATGAAAAGCTTGACATAGCTTATGGTAGCAGTGGAAAGTACGAAGTACAGCATTAAAGAGGGTTCTTAAGTCATTCAAGAACTTACTTTGAAAAAGCCCCTTGTGATAATAAACGTTTTATCGGAAAAAGAATGCAGGAAAGTGACATATCCAAAATAATGGCAATGGTAAGACCAAACATTCCACCCGGTGAATAGGGCTTGCTAAAGCACTGTCAGATCACAACAACTTTTTTGAGAGTTTTTAATGTAACAAAAGCTTCTTGCTATAGAAAGAAACATCATGGCTGACAATGTCATATATTACATGGTTGAGTACTTTAATTTTTCTCTTTGTGAGAATAACTGAGTTTGGAGAAAAACTGAAAATAGATCCTGAAGCTGGCTGGTTTGTTGTCAGCTTTGTAAATCTTGTTTATATTTTCAATAAAAAGTTCAATAACAAAGTCAATTAATAGTTTTAATTTCTAACTCTTTTGTGGCGATGCGCATTGCGAAAAAAAATGTCCACAAGGTGGCAGAGCAAAAAACTGTCATAATTAATTATCATAAAATACCCAAAGTTTGTTTGTAAATCATTACTCATCTGTTTACTTCTGCATCAAGTGTTATCTATCGTTGAAATTTCTATTTCTTGAAGATTTCAAATATATCAAAAACAAAAAAAATTTTTGAATATGCAAACGTTATGCTAATTACCTACCCCCCTAATAGGTGCTGAGTAGTCTTCGAAGTTAAAGTAATACCCTTACCTCAAAGACCACTACAAATTTTAATGTTCTACCAATTTTTTAAGAACTGGTTGCTCGATGATGCTTAGGAAATAAGCTTTCAAGGTATATCAGTCAAAACTTATCTAAAAGTCTAGGTTTTTTACACTTTGCAACTTTCTGAGACCCATGACCTTTTTGTTGACTGGTACTAAATTTTGGTAGTTAAATTTAGACCTGAAATATGATCAGTCAATATCTGCTAGACGTAAGCCTAATCCATGTAACATTACGTATTTTTGAAAAGGGAATGTCTTTAAGATTCAGAAAATATCAAGTTTAAATAGAATATGCTGCTACTAACGATGAAACAGAAGCTTTTTTACACCCCTTCCGTTTGTTGAGAAACAAGGAGGATACAGCAAATTTTGATTTAGAGAAGCCAAGCTTCTGCTAGCTTTTAAACTTGTATTTTAGTTTCATCTCCTTTGAAACTTGATGCAAAACAATGACATTAGCCGTGAAATATTTGCAATTTATTTGATCTTTTTAAAAGGCGTAGTTTTTCTAAAAATTCTAATTTAGTGAAGGTAAGTTGAAAAATTTTGGGGAGTTTTGAACTGACATGATGTACAGTAACCACTTTTGATCAATAAATATCATATACTGCTTAGCCTAGACTATTTAAAGTTATATATTGCTGGAAAGAAAATTTCATAAGCTTTCAAATGCGACTGGTATTTGGCAACATATCACATTTTTAATAACCAAATCTACTTTTTTTTACTTACCACACAAATTTTTTTGCTTGAAACTTTGTCAAATGATGCCACAAAAAAGTAGTTTTTAGACTGTGTCAATGATAAAGGTTATGGTTTTCTGGTGAACATGATACCTCAATTTGATTTCAAGGTAAATGGCTCTTGCTGAAAATTTGACAATTTTTATCGTCTGCAACTGGGTTTTTGGTCTTTTTAACTCTTTTTGGGTATGAAAATCCAAGAATTAGAAAACAAATTTTACATCTTCCAATGCGTGAAGAATTAAGAACGATTTTTTGAAAATTTTATGAAAATTGGATGAGAAAAAAAGTCACCAATCCATTTTTAGTAAAATGATTTTGTAGCTTTGGCAGAAAAAAATTTGAGGAAAACACTGAAAGTACAATATCATATGATGATTTTGTTAGTGAAAGAGTTAAACTTTTAGGTTAATATAAACTTGCCCTAAATATTAAGAAATTGCTATTGTGGAAATGTTGTAAAAATAGATTTGTCACTTATTGAACACTAAACAAGAAAAATTTATTTCATACATCAGAGGGTTTTTCAACTGCTTTTGACTAATTTTGAAGTGGTGATTTAAAATCTGAAGCCAAATTTTTGCTATCACGTCAAGTTTCTGAGACATTGAAAGTTGTCATTTCATGTATTTCATGTTGTCATTTCATGCTGTCATTGTCATTATGCTTGAATTTCATGCAATGGTATCACTAAGATTATCTTTATACGCAAGAAAAAGCCACTGAGAAATCAATAATGATGCTTACAAGAACAAAGTCCATTAGCACAAACTCAAAATTCAATGCTAAAACAATTTAGGACAGCATACAAGGTCTGTTCAAAAAGTATCTGACTTCTTTGTATAAAGTACACAGCACAACAAATTTTGCAAGTTTTATTTAATCTCCTTCAAAGTATTCTCTTTTGCAGTACACACACTTTTCCCAGCGCTTCTGCCACTTCTTAAAACGTCTCTTAAACTCCTCCTCCAGAATGCTCCCAAGCTCCTCCGTCGATTTTTTCATAATGTCTTCTCTTGATTGAAATTGCCTCCCTTTCAAAATTGTTTTTAGCTTGGGGAACAGTCAGAAGTCACATGGTGCCAAGTCGGGAGAGTAAGAAGCCTGTCTAACAAGTGGCATGCTGTTTTTGGCTAGAAAAGCATGGATCACATGTACAGAATGAGCGGGGGCATTGTCATGGTGGAGCTAAAAATTCTTTGCTGCCCACATGTTGGGTCGCTTTCTTTGCACAGCTTCATGAAGGCGACATAGAACCTGCAGCTAGTACTCCTTGTTGATTGTCTGGCCTTCTGGTGCATATTCGTGATGCACGATGCCATGGGAATCAAAAAAACAGGTCCGCATCACTTTCACATTGCTGCGAACTTGCCAAGCTTTTTTGGCTGTGGTGATTCCGGATGCTTCCATTGTGAGGATTGAAACTTGGCTTCTGGGTCATAACCATAAACCCAGGCCTCATCACCAGTGATGATGGTCTTAATAAATTCTGGGTCATGATTTGCAAGATCGAGCAGGTCCCCAGAAATTTCCTTCTGGAGTTTCTTCTGTTGCTCCGTCAGCAGCTTTGGGACAAATTTAGCGAACATTCTCTGCAGGTTCAAATCCTCAGTTAGGATGGAATGAACTGAGCCGATGCTTATTCCCACTTCTGCAACAATTTCTTGTACCATTAAGCGACGATCCTCCAGCACTTTTTTGCAAACTTGATTCATCACCTCCTTCTTTCAGTTTGTGGATGGTCTTCCAGAGCAGGGATCACTCTCCACTGATGCACGGCCATTTTTAAAGCGTTTAAACCATTGCATTATCTGAGTTGGGCTTAAGGCCTCATTCCCAAAAGCTTGTTAAATCTTTCAAATTGTTTCAACTTGAGTATCACCAAGTTTTTGACAAAACTTGATGCAATTCCTCTGTTTGATGCATTCTGTCATTGAAATAAAAATTGCTGAAAAATCAAAAAATCGACAAACATGAGCCACCCACCTGCACTAAATGCTTTACAGAGAAATAAATAAATGATGAATTGGCTCGAAACGCTTCACGATTATGCATGAATGTGTGTGTGTGTGTGTGCAGCCACGCTTTGCATGGGCAATTCACTCATACCTTGTTGGCGAGAGAGAAAAAGGTCAGATACCTTTTGAACAGACCTCGTATGTAAGATGTATCATTTTCTTTCCACAAAACCAGTAAATCACTCCTTTATACCAGCTTTTTTATCAAAGAAATGTCTTGATGAAACCATTCTCCATGCTCGTTTCTCATTGTCACCAAGTATGGGTGGAAAAAAGTCAAAGCTAAGCATGGAGGAAATACAGATTCAATAAAATTTGGCAACCCAATTGTTGACAGGCTTGCAAAAGATTTTCAACAATTTTTACAAAACTTTACAGCTTTATATTTTCCAAATAAATTGTTGACAACCTGTCTAAATGATTTCCAAGCATCCAATTCCGTAGAATTAAGTTTTTCTGTAAACTCATTATCTAGCAATATTTTTCAAATTTACAGTCCAATAAACATTCTTTACATCAGTTTGGCTATGCTTCTGAAAGGTCCAAACTTCTCTTTTAAATACATAAATGCAGTTCGGTTATGATAAATTGCTTTGACAAACGTTTTCATCAGCTCTTTTACATCAATGAAATGTGGTCGAAAAAGCCAACTGACCAATCTAAGTAACTAATGTTAAATACAACTCAGATGGGCAGAATGCTCTCAAGCCAATTAGCCAGTCTTGTTGTGCATGGCAAAACTGAAAACAAAAGATGCTTAATTGGGGTTATTACCAGTGTTGCCAGTACAATTTTATAGTAAGTAACCAATTCAATTCCAAAAGTAGCCCAAATTTATTTAGCACAGGCTTTGCAACTACTAATTTAGTTACACAGCCTAATATTAACAATCATGATTTTAAGTAAACTCACTAATGTAAGACAAAACTTTTAAAAACATGTGAAACATGAGCTTGGATGCTGCTTTTATTTTATTGAAACAACAGCAAAATCTTTCTATTTTGACACAAAATGTGTTTGCTATATATTTTACACCAAATGCTAGTGGTGGTTGCGAAGCAGCAGTTACAGTAAGAGTAAGAATTGGTTGGGTAAGATTCAGGAAATGCAGAGAGTTATTGCTTGAAAATAGGTTTCCTCTGAAGATGAAAGGTAAAGTTTATATACTGTATGGAAGTGAAACATGGTGTTTAAAAGAAAATGAAAAAGCAATTTTAAGGAGACTGGAGAGCTATGGAGAAAGCCAAGTGCGATCAGGAAGTGGTTGACAGAAAGACAACTGAAGAACAAATGGACATGTTGGGGTTGAAGGAAACTATAGACTGGTTAGCAACAGCAAATGAAGTCAGATGGTATGGGCATGTGCTGAAGAGGGATAACAATAGTGTTTTGAGGGTTGCACTAGATCTTGAAGTGAGTGGGAAGAGAAAGCGAGAATGACTGAAGAAGACCTGGAAGACGCAAGTGGAAGAAGAGACAGAAAAGATTGGTTTGAACAAAGAGGATGCCCTGAGACGAGACAAAAGGAAAGACAGAGTGCGAGCAATTGCAGAAGGAATGGGGTAAATTCAGCCATCTCTGTTTAGTGGAAAACACCAAATAAAAAGTAAAAAATAGCTGAGAGAGATCCAATTTATTTAATCTGGTTTAGTCCATGTTAACGCAGGTGGCCAGATTCCCCTTGTGCTTCTCGATAGTTTGTAAACACCACTATGCCACTTCACTCTGTCAATGGCATCCTCCCTCTTTTGTCCAGTCTGATTGGTATGCTCTTCCACTTGTCTCTTCCATGTCATATTCGGTTGCACAGACCCCCTTTTTCCTGCCACTTCAAAACCCAACGGTCTTCTCAAAACATCACAATTATCCCTTCACAGAACATGCCCATACTATCGCACTCCACTCGCCCTGGCTAGTCCATCCAAAGTATCCTTTAATCATAGCAAACTCATGAGTTCTTGGCTCCTTCATTTCTCAATGACCTTAGCTCCACACATTGCTCTCATCATGGTTTTTTCAGTTCTTCTCAAAATTACCATCTCACTCTCCCTTAGACACCACGTCTTGCTCACATACAGCATTGCTGATCTTATGCAACTCTGATAAATCCTTCCTTTCATTTTTAACGAAAATTTTCTCCCATAAAGTGACTCCTTACATTCTCTAAATTTTATCCATCCAATTCTCGTTCTTACTGTAACTGCTGCTTCACTTCTACACTGGCATTCAAGCTGCCCCCCAAATAGCAAAAGCTCTTCACAAAGCCAACCTGGTCAAAAAATGATATTTCTTCACTTGGTTCCACAATTCCTTCTTTTGTATCAACACATAGTTGACAAACAAAACCTTTTGCCAGAGTTGAAGTCACCCTTTTCATTTTTGCACATCTACCATGTACCCATTTACCACATTTTGTACAAATCATCAAATTTCCCATCACCCTCTTGCCACAGTTGGCACATGGATCAACTTTACTCTTGAGTACCTCACCTTTTGAACCACTCACCATTACTTTGGTTTTCTTGAGGTTCACCTTCAGCCCCCTGCTTTCAAACGCCTATTTCCATTTTAAAAACTTTTCTTTCAAATTCTCCATACTTTCACTAATTAAAACCACGTCATCTACATACAAAATTTCGTTCACCAATCCTTCTCTTGCATTCTCCAAGATTACATCCACTGTAATTGCAAAAAGCAGTGGCGACAACACAGATCCTTGATGTACACCAACTTGTACCAAGAATTCCTCAGATCCCACTTGAATTTTCATTTTGCCCCATGATAGAGGCTCATTACCGCTCTTACAATTACTTCTGGTAAACTTTTCTTTCTTATTGCCCACTCCATCACCTTTCTTGAAAGTCTATCAAATGCCTTCTCAATATCCACAAAACATATGTACAACTTCTTCTTCTTAGTCCCATATTCCTCCTGCATTTTTTTGCACTACAAACAATGCATCTGTCGTTCCTCTTTCATACATAAAACCAAACTGCATTAAATAGATATTTTCTAATTCTTGAATCCTTCTCTCCAGCACTCTTTAAACGATCTTCATGGTATGCTCTAGCAGCTTTACACCTCTGTAAGTATTGCAACTTCAAACATCTCCCTTTCCATTGAAAAATGGTATCAGCACACTTGTTTGCCATTCATCTGGCATTCTTTTCCCATTTAACATGCATTGGCAAAGTTCCACCATCACACTAACCCCTACTTCTCCACTAGCAGATATCATCTCTGAACATACTTCAGAGGGTCCAGCTGCCTTTCCTGGTTTTGTCACTTTTAGTGCTGTCACCATTTCTTCGCAAGTAACATTTTTAGTAGGTCCATGTACCATACTAGCTGTTGTCACATAGTCCCAATCATTTCCTTATAATCTCCTCTATGTGATTTTTCCATATTCTTTTTCTGTCTTTCTCACTGAAACCTAATTTTTCGTCTTTTCCTCTCATGCATCTACCTCCTTCAATATCTTTCCCATCTTTTTTCATGAACTTTAACAGTGTAAAAATGTTATTTGTTTTTTTTCTTCAATTTTGTTAACTCTTTTTCAGCTTCTTTCCTGATAGAATTAGCAACCACTTTCTTTCTTTGATTTTTGATACACTTATATTTAGCCTTGTTTTCCTCTGATCAATTTTTGCACATCTCTTTATATGCCACTTGCTTTTGTTGTATTGCTTCCTTCACCTCTTCATTGCACCACCATGTATCTCCATGGTTTTTTCTACGTTTCTTCTTTCCACATACTTCATCACAAGCTTGTAGCACATTATTTGTAAAAGTATTCCATACTAACTCTTTCTTGAAATCTTTTTTTCATGTTGCTCTCCTTAAACTTCCAAACCCTCCTTCTGATTGTTTGTTTGTTCTTTACTACTTTCTTCAACTTTCTTTTGTCTATGTCTGTTACTGCCAGCCAATGTTGCGATTCCCAGGAAATAGCTTTCATGTCTTGTAATTACTTTCTATTGTTTTTACCAACCAATACAAAATCAATCTCACTTTCATTTCCACCCGTACTGTATGTTATTTTTCTCTGCTCCTTCTTTTCAAACCATGGATTTGCCACGCACAACTCCTTTTCATCACAAAACGTGAGCAGTCTTCTTCTCTCAACATTTCTTTTGCCAATTTCGTACCCACCATGCACACCCTCTAAACCATCAATCCATCTCCCAACATGTCTGTTGAAGTCCCCCAGACCAAGAACCACTTCACCAGGGCTTTGCAAATCCCACTCACTTGCCATGTCATTATAAAATTGATCTTTCTTGCACTTTGATCTTCCAAGCTGGGGAGCATATGCGCATATAACTCTTACAACTTCCTTTTCAAAAACCAGCACCATTGCCATCACTCTGTCACTTTTTCTCCAAACTTCTACGACCTTTTCGCAAAGTTCTTCCTTCATTAAAATTCAACCCCTCTAATTCCATCATTATTTCCAGACCACCATAGCTTATATCTCCTACCTCGGCAACCAACAAATTGAGCTCCTTGCCTTCTCCATTTTACTTCCTGTAGACAACACATATACACTTTTCTTTTTCTTAACTATTCACACACTTCTGTACCTCTTCGACAAAAATTTCCAACATTCCAACCAACAAATCTTGCCTCAAATTTCTGTAACCTGGAGATTCTTCACACATCTACCCATTTAAGAGCTGTTGGCAACTGAGGACCAATTCTTTAACCAGTTAAGTGTATATGACGAGATATCTCATCATGGAAAACTTCCTCTTACAGTGCGAATGATGAGATATCTCATCATGGCAAGTTCTCATCACGTTGTACTCAATAGATGCGGTATCTTGATATTATGGGAGTGACGAATTATCTCGTCATTATGTTAAATGCATATACTCGATCTCTGTATCTTGATAATTGTGCTTTTGTGGTTTTAATCAAAATGATTCAATGCTTTTCTTAAGCTTCCACTTTTCTGAAAACTTGAAATCACTATTTTTGTCAGCTATATTTAACATTCATAACTTCTGATTGCTTATCTTGAATTTCAATTTATAACTTTTAATGCAATTCACTTTTGTTGATGTAGTCATGATTAGTTTCACATTTCTATTATTCTCATGCTTTACCGACGCGGTGGTGTAGTGGTTAGAGCAGGGGTTCCCAACTAGGGGTGCGAGATGGTCATTCAGATTTTTGTGTTGATCTAAAAAAAAGATCAACCCATGCAATTTCAGCCGAGACTTCAAAATTGGCCCACATCTTGACCAGGACATGTTATGAATTCGTCACATGTTAAAATACTTTGGGGGTGTAAGAACATAACAAGATGTTTTAGGGGTGTGGGCCATTACAAAGGTTGGGAACCACTGCTCTAAAGAGAGGGTTGTTGGCAGGAAAAGCATCTGCCATGTCATAAAAATGCAGGTATCTGCTGTGGCAACCCCTAATCGGGAATAGGCTGAAAAAAAAGACTGTTCTCATGCTTAAAAATGGCAGGAAACCGCTAAAATAACAAAAAAATATTAGCTATGACATCATCAATGACATCATAGTGGTGATGTCAAATTAATATTTGCATTTTCAGAAAAAGAAAATCATACTAAACAAATCACTAACAGGTTGTTTTGTTCTAACTTCAGTAGGTAAAACGTGAGAGACGACTGAATTCATCCACCCAAAATTGCTTAAAATAATTAGGCAGTGGCTATTTCGCCGTCGACGGCAATTTGCCCTTGGAATCTATTTTGCCGTAGTCATTTGCGTGTGTTGATATAGCCGTATTTGCTACAATTACGCCAGTGACACTGTGGTGTAGCAGATAGTGCACTGGTCTTCAGATACCATGGTTGCAGGTTTGAATCTCAGCTGGCAGGGCATTAAAAGAAAGGCAGTGTACACCAAAGGGGCAGGCCCAGTATGTAAATGTATGGGCCAGTGTACAGGGTGGGGGATAGAGACCTGGGGGTGCAAAATTTTTTTAATTGGTTTTTAAAATTGACCAATCAGGAACGACCAAAAGTCACATGTTTAGTACATCGTTTAGATTGACCAATCACAAATAACTCACAGCAAAATAGTCTCTGAGGGTAAATTGCCGTCGATGGCAAAATAGCCACTGCCAAATAATTATGCCTAGTACAGTCGACCAGTGAAAAGAAAGCTATGCACTTAAAGGGTTAACAAACTCTTTCATGAGGTAATGAGTAATGAACTTTGAAAAGAACAGTACAATAAATAATTATTCTGTACCACCTAAAACCTTGAAAAGAATAATGGCAATCAAATGAATAATCCGCAGAGAACAAAATTACAAGAAAACCAAAAACATATAAAAGCAACAATGTAAAGAAAACTAGAGCCTTGCATGCTCATTGGTTAGAATATTAAAGAATCATAGCCTAGCTGTGCACATTGATAACTAGATTCACAGTCATGACATTGAGCACAATAGTATGCAAATTGTTGAAAACACTTGCACAATCAAAAGTGGCAGGATTATGCCAAGTATGTTACAAAAGGTAGCCTACTGCACCATACCACAATCTCGAATTACTACTGCACTCATTAGTCCAATAAATTTATCAGAGAAAATGACGACGATTCCACTTAAAATAAATACATCACAAATTACTCACGCACAATTAAATTGTTTTACCCCACAACACTTGCAATAATCTATTAAGTAATCAACTTTAAGCTGGATGTATGTTAAGCTATTAAACTACTGTTTAGTATTTAAGGAGTCTAATCAGAGCTATTTATGATAATCACAAAAAAAGTCAATGCCAAATATTCCATAAGGGCCTTGTAAAAAAAGATTTATCCTTTAAATGAAAACGTGGTTAAAAAATCATTCTTCATAAATTATATCAAGAAGTAAAAAATATGCTAAACCAGCAGTTTTCAACCAGAGAGCCACAGCTTGTTTTCCAGTACGGGCAAAAATATAAAGATCAAAATGGTTGATCTCAAACAAAAAAAGGTTTTTTAAAACCAAAACGGCAAAAGTTTAAGATTTCAAAATGACAAGTCAACACTGAATCTCCAAAAAAAGGACTTCATTTTTTTCAGTATTGGATTCAAAAATTAAAGAAGTTGGCCATGATAAAATTAAGACTTTAAACAATAAGTTAATAATGGACCCCCCACAAAAAAATTCTTCACTTTTGACCTGATTTAAATGACAAAGTGGGCCACTAATTTATTTAGATTTCAAAAACAGGCCACAGACATAAAAAGGTTGAGAACCACTGCACTACACCATTCACCTAAAGACTTGCCCAAAATTAGGCCATAGTTGATGAGCTAAACAAAAAATAGACATGATAGACCACTGTTCACAGCAAGCATGAATTATAATCTATTGCAGATGATTGACAAAATTATCTTCTCATGAAATGTACTAGGCATACTTGTCTCACAGAAACTGCAAGAAAATTAAGGCTAAAAACATTGTCAATACATTTCTACAAGGAGCATACTGGTGCCACCTATTTTATTTGCACACATGTTAACCACAAGGATGAAATATTGGCCTGTTTTAAACACAATTCATATACAGGCCCTTGCTAATAGCAAGTCATTTGCTTGTTTTTCACAAGCCAAGCAGAATGAGGAGTCATACTGAAGCATAGCTTTTGGAGCTTGGCATGTAGAACAACACATTTTTTTAAACCGAAAAGTAACTAAGTACTCTCATTAGGCCTAAAAAGCAAACCAACGTTAATGGTACATCTGAAGCCTCAATTTGCTCGGATACAAGCAGCCTAAGATAAATATAAAATCTTGTCCTCAAAATTCGAACAAAAGCTAATTGCAAAATACGATTTTGAATCAACAAGCTTCTGTCAGCAACTAGGGTTATAATCAAGAGCTATGCCAAAATGCGGAAATTCATACTAAAATGTTGGAAAAACTATCTACTGAAATACGGAAAACTTAGAAATATGGAAATTTATGAAAGATGAGAGAAAAGAAGTACAAACATCCAAATAAATGAAATTAGATAATTAAATTGAGTTAAACTCTGCATCCCTATCTAGTAAATGAATGGCAGAAATAAGGAAATTTAGGGAAGATGATGAAAACACAGCATAAAGATTCAAATGAATCAAATTAAAAAAGTAAATGAAGTTAACTATGCATTTCCCTACATTATTAATGAGTTGGTGCGAAGATCAGTTCCTCAGAAAAATATATATAAATTTGTCGAGGACAGCCTATCAATCAGCAGGAGTGAGAGAAAAATGGGAAGTTCATTTAGCAGTTTAGAGACTGAAGATCTGTTTGGTGTCAGATTGGAGGAAAACAGTGAGATTAGTGGAAGATAGATTTCAAAATAAATTGAAAAGAAACAGGACATATACCGGTAGTCTAGTGCAGTGGTTCTCAACCTTTCTTCTTTTGAGGCCCATTTTGAGTGTCAAAAAAATTACTCAGCCCACAAAACCTTTAGTACAAATTTCGAGTATCATAAAATGTTTTTTTATTGATATAAACAATAAAGTAAAATTGTCAATGATCAAACTAATCCTTATGTCTATTTATCAGCTTGTCAAGTTGTACTGCTAAACCTTGGTTTAACCTCAAGCGTAAATCTCTCTTTTCGATTTGCAATTGATGACGTTTCTTTGTCGGTAAATCAATTACTGCAGAAAATCCTGCTTCAACTAACCAAGTAGTGGGAAAACCAAGTAAAAATGGAATTACTTTTTCAAACAACAACGGATAGAATGATCCTTCGCTAAGCCATTCGATTAATCCATTTATTTCAATATTTGCCATTAATGCTTTGTTCTCCTTTAGCTCAAGAAGTTCACCAGCAATAATAGGATCAATGTTTTCTTCACTTAAGACGTCAAAATGTGCCATATCTATAATCCAACCAGGTGGACTCATTTCGATTATGTCTTTAAATCTTCTCGTCATATCTTCTCTTAAGTGTTGCAGGTGATTAGTACAGCTTGCGATTACTTCTGGCTTGGAGCAGTTTTAGCCAAGTTACAAAAAAAGCAAATTCATTCTTTTGTGGATGCATTTTCCAGAGACTTAATTTGTTCAAAAAAGAGTGCACTTTCTCAGCACAATCTACTAGATTATAGTGTTTTGCCCTTACAATGTTTTGTTTAGTTGGTTAACATGCTTGAATAACTCAGCCAAATAAAAAATCTTTGCCTTTGTATTACTTTTATTTAATGCCAAAAACAAAGTCTCAGCTTTATCTTTTTGTTTCTTGCTATGAGCGCTAGTTTCCATGTGATGAACAAAAATAAGAACCATGTCCCACAATTCTGCAAGACGAACAAGGGAATTTCCCTTGGAAAGCCACGTAACGTCAGTGTGTAAGAGAAGTGTCTGGTGGTCTTCATCCTCACATAGTTTTTGAAACAAGCGGTCATGCAAAGCATTGGCTTTGACAAAATTTATTGCTGAAATTGCAACTTTCAATGCTTCTTTCATGCCATTATCAAGAGATTTAGCAGCAAGATGTTGCCGATGAATAATGCAATGGATTGCCATTATATGGGGGGCAACTTCTTTAAATTTTGAAACAAAACCATTGTGCTTTCCGGTCATAGCACTGGCACCATCTGTGGCAATCTGCAATAGATTTGACAAAGGAATCCCATTATTGTGCAGGAAGTCATAAACAGCTGCATAAATAGTTTCACTTCGTGTGTCAATCAGCTTGTTTATAAATAACATTTCTTCATGTATCACCATTGCATCAATATATCGAACATAGGCAAGTAATAAAACAGAATTATTTATTGTAGTTTCATCAATTTGCAGTGAAAACTTTGAAACTTTTAATTTTTCCACTAGCTGTTCCTCAAGATTTTCTGCCATTTTATCTTGCCTTCTTTTTACTGTGTCATTGGACAAGGGGATTTTTTTAAAAACATTAGCAGCTTGTTCTCCTAGCAATTCGTGAGCACAAATCAACATTGCTGGTTTCACTAGACGCTCTGCAATCGTGTGAGGCTTTCCCACCTTAGCAATCATTTCACTTACAATATAGCTGACTTTAAGTGCCTTTCTACTATTATCCCTTGCCTTTTTCCAAAGGAAATCTAAAGGCTTTGGAACGTGCTTCTGGCGTAACTCCACTTTTTTTTCGAAATAGCTGAGCTCTTTCTCTACAGAACTAGGATGCTTCACCTGTTGATGAGCTAATAATTTTTACTTTTTCATGGAATCATTGGTCATTATTAGACCACACTCCACACATTCAAGCTTCTCAGAATCAGTAGTTGATGGATAAAAGCCTAGTAATAAAAAATCTTTGTGGTAATTGCGGACAGTCTTTCTTTTTTTCGAACTTGAAGATGCCATTATGGAAAGTCAGGGGGTTAAAAGAAACGTTAAATTTGATTAGTATAAACCTAAAATAAATGTTTTCACAAATAAAAAAAATTAAACCATTTGTTTTATAATGTTATAATCAATAATCAAACAATATTTTAATAATAAAACTATACTACAACCCTAAATCGCTGAGATTTTAGCGCCAAGAATCAGTGACGCTAACAATGTTACAAGTTAGTAAACTTAGCTCGCGGTTGTTTCTTCTTCCTTCTCTTCGTCATAAACTTAGCTCACGTCTTCTCTATTTTCTTCCTTACTCTTGTTTGTTAAAACAAACAATTTAATTGTTTGTTTAACTACAATAAATCTGCTTCCGTTATAGATCATTTAAATTCTGCAAAAAAAACGCCTGCATTATTCAGCAACAACAAGCAGAAGAAAAGAGCTCCTTCGATTGCATGCATCTAACCTATTACTGAAGCTTTGCAAAAGTAGTTTTTGGAACACCACAAGCGAAAAATTGCTAACCTATTGCAAAGTTTCGTTGTGGGATTGCCATGAACCGCTTATTAAAATAACTACAAACTCGCGTGATAATAGCCGGCGAGAGGGGGCGTTATTGCTTACTAAACAGAATGGCGGCCAATCATGAAGAGCTTGTGGTCAGTCTCAGTCAAATAAACACCTTTCCCATTAACAATTTTTATATAATTTTGACATTTCAAAACAATATGAGTTTGCTAACACATTGCAAAGTTTCATGGTGAGACCGCCATGAATTGCTCATTAGACTAACTACCAACTCGTGTGATAATGGCCAGGGGGGGGGGGGGGCGTTATTGCTTACTATACAGAATGGCTGTCAACCATAAAGAACTTGTGGTCAATCTAAGCCAAATTAAACACCTTTCCCATTTACGATTTCAATATAATTTTGACATTCCACAACAATATGAGTTTACTAACATATTGCAAAGTTTCATGGTGGGGCCGCCATAAACCGCTCATTAGAATAACTATATATCATCGCTTGGTTATTCATTATCATACGGGTTTGTAGTTATTTTGATGAGCGGTTTATGGCAGTCCCACCATGAAACTTTGCAATACGTTAGCAATTTTTCATTTTCGGTGTTTCAAAACTACTTTTGCAAAGCCTCAGTAATAGATTAGATGCGTGCAAACGATGGAGCTCTTTTCTTCTGTTTGTTGTCGCTCAATTTTTATCGCGAATTTGTCTGAGACAAAAAGCGGATATTTTTTTCTGGAAAAATTACCTTGTTTTACTTTTTTTATCATACATTAAAATAAATTTTGATGATTGATTGCATGCAAAAAGGGATTACAGAAATATCAAGTTTTTTGATAAAGAAAGGATGGAAGATCATGAATGCGTACACCTCACCAACTATATCCTTAGAATGTGAAGAATAGCTGTCTAGTCCAGTGTTGATTAAACTTTTTAGGCTAATCCAACGTACCGCAAAGCCTTCATATTTTTTTCCCAAACAAATCTTCATCTCTAACCTTTCCAAAATTTCCCACTCTTCCAAAATAGGAAATTTTCTATTACTTTGCAAAACTTTCCCGAATTTAAATGATTTTCAAAAAAAGTCAGCCAATTACAGCTTGATCTAATTCGGAACTCGTTGAAGCGCCAACAAAAATAAGATCACTTGCATTATTCAATTTTTTTTTCTTCTGATGCAGCAGTAGCATCTTTAGCAGTATTAACTTCATCTATAAGTAGTTGAGTACCGGCATTTTTAATCTAAACGCCGCTATAGAGCAAATTTTTAGCAGAAATTGCTTTCTTTCTTCTATGAAGAAACGCAGTTTGGATTGCAATCTCTAATAACTTTACGCTACGAAATGAAAACAAGGAAATATCTGTCAAGTTTTCCTTTTTTTTTCGTTGACATGGATGAAATTAAATAAAAAATTGAATTGCTTTTGTATGAAACCGTTTCACAAATAAGTACCGTACTTGCCGAATAATTACCAACAAAATAGCAGTCCTTTTCTGTTTTGAAGTATGGAGCTCAAAAAAAAAAAGCAAAAAAAATTGGCGATCCCCCTACAAAAATGGTAAGGAAATCAACATAGTCCTGTATCACCTTTAGCAACAAAATTTTCCTCTCAAATTACATATCATCTGAAAGTTTAAGAAATTTCCTTTCCAAAACATATATTGTTACATGGTTTAGTCAAGGAGTTATTCTATAATGACTGATAAAACATGATACTTAGAATTATCTTTAGTACCGGCCCAAAACACTCAAAATTTGCTAGCTGGACCTCAGAAAATGAAAATCACACAAAAAGCACTCCCTTTCCAAATTTGAAATCATGTTTATGCGTTTACATAACTCATTTTTGCGCCCTGTATCAAGTTTTCATAGAGCTGGTGTATATCAAACACTTTTTATAGATTTTGCAAGGGAGAGTACTCCAGGTGATAATCTGGTTCCTCCAACAAAAAAGGAGGGGTGTAAAAATGGTCCATGTTTCATCTTTAGCAATAAAATATTAGTTTTAAGTTTTATATCATCTGAAATTTGAAGAAATTTCCTTTTCAAAAACATATCATAATACATATTTAAGGCTAAGTTTTGATTGGTAAAAAGGCTAGCCTACATGATAAACCCTAAATTATCTTTGGTACCGGCCACCCCCCCAATTTTGGTGCTAGACCTCATAAAATTGCAAATTGTAAACAAAGTACACCTTTCAAAATCTTAAAACATTTTTATTCAATAGCACAATTCTTTTACCACGTTGTATCAAGTTACCAAGGAGAAAATGTAAACAAAGCACTTTTTATTTATTTTGACAGGCGGGCTATAATCAATCAAAATTAGCTTTTTCCCAGCAAAAAGGGGGTGGAAAAGAGTAGCTTGTGTTTTACCTTAAGCAACATAATAATCTATTTAAACTGCATATCATTTGAATCAGGAAGAACCAGTCTTTTCAAAGATAGACAATATTAGGTGGTGTAAGCAAAGAGTTATTATATAACGACTGATGAAAAAAGTAGTTGCAGTAGATTTCAGGACCCCCAAAAAGGCCAAAAATTTGGCCCCTTGGCTTCAAAGAAATTAAAAATAATACAAAAAATTTGTCCTTTGGTAATTTTTGACATTTTTCTTCGAAAGTATGATTATTTTACATCATCTAGCGGCCATTTTCAAAAAAATTCATCCACGTGCGAGGCCAGTAATACCTTTTGAACTTAGGGTAACATTGGCTTCCCTCACCAAAAAAAGAAGGGGGTAAAAATGTTTTTTTTTCATTTTGAGTCACAAAGCATTGTTTTTAGAATGCACATCACGTTAACTGGGATGAAATTTCCTTTCCAAAAATATATTACACTACGTAGTTTGAATTAATCTTGATTTTATTTTGATCGATCAAAAACGCAGTTCCAATACACATCCTTTTGTTGTAGCCTAAAAAGATCTTGAAATATCTAAGGCCCTGGGTCTCAAAAAAGTAACAATTGTAGGAAAACTAAGTAACTTGGTGCATTTTGGCTATTTTTCCTCGAAAGCATGGTTCTTGTATTTTTTGTATTTGTTCATTTTTATCCTCCATTCACGAGAAAGCGAATTGTATCGCTATATTTTGGACGGGACGTCCGCACTCGCTTGGGAGTTGCCATTTTTGAGGTTTATGGGCCACCTGTCTTCCACATAAAGGCGGGGGCGTCCCGTTAAGTGCCTTGCCCAAGGACACAACAAGCGAACTTGCCGGCTTGTTCTCTACAACCTCCCTTAAATGTCGAGCGCCAAGCAGGGAAGCTGTGAATACCATTTTTTAAAGTCTTTTGGTATGACTCAACAAGGGGAATGAACCCCTAGTCTACCGACTGCGAAGCGGACGCTCTAACCACTACACCACCGCGCCGGTCGAGTTATTCTTTAGCTTGATGTATCTAAATTTTCGAAAAGATACATCAAAAAATGAAGTCTCTAGAATTTTTTAAAGCTACAGTACCTTATTTTGAAAGTAAATTACTCCCCCAAAAAGAAGGAGGTTAATTTGCATAAATTATATTTATGGGCAAAAAATTTTTTTGGAGGTCAGCATATTTTAAATCACAATGAAATTTCCTTTTCAGCGATATAACGTGATCTATATAATAGCCAATGGCCTAAAACCAGTAATGGATAAAAGTAAACATAATTAATGTTTTTTTTATGTCAATTAGCCGTTTTTTGCATCTGCTACAAAGAATTCGGGGACTGCTTTGCGGGAGCGAAAGAGTTAAACAAAATTTGTTCTAGGATAACCGGCAAAGGCTTTAGCAGGATCAGACAATAAGACATGAAAAAAACTATGCAGAGCCAAGATTAGTAGTTTACAGGAATAAATGATCCTCATAGCTAGATATACCTAAAATATAAAACAAACCGCATAAAAAACGATTTTGTAATAAATCAATAACTAATATCCTGGGGTTTGAACCCAGGCTATAGGTAACACCGCTAATCAAATATCTTTATGTAAGTGTCAGCACATATTTAACTGTCTCTTATTAATATTTTTATTGATATATGTCTATCACACTACCAGCAGCCAACAGTGTATTAAATCCACTAAAACATTGCTTGAATCTTACAGATTCTAGGCCTATTCATCGCGTTAGCTCAATAGCCTAACTTAATCATCTTATAAACTACACAATTTTAATTCTTGCCTGGAGTATTCCTCATCGTGTTGATGGAAGAGATTGGATTCACTAAGACGAGAACCCAGCAAAAGACTATTTAGCGCTTATTCATGCTCCTTTTTCCTTCTTTGTAATCAAAATTTATCTAATGGGCAAAAGTGAATTTTTTTGCCTGGTCAGTTTTATTGTTTTTTGACAAGGATTACAATAGTAATGATAAAAAAAGGCAGTTTGAAGCATTTAAGGCGAAAATCAATTTTATTGTTTTTCATGCTTCTAAATTGGCAATCATTTCCCGATCATGCAACAACTTTTTCTCGATCAGGAAACGATTTCCCAATCAAAACAGTGGTCCCAACTGTTACCCATGGTCACTTTGCCCCATGCCTGCATTGTCCATACCTATTACATCTTTGCACATTATGGCCCACACCCATTAAGCCTATGCCCATAATGCATCATGACCAATATGCTCCATGCCTATTATGCCTCAGCCCCATTTTGCTGCATGTCCCTCATATCCCATAACCATTATCTCCAATGCCTGTAATGCCCCATACCCAATAACCCCCATGCTGACTATGCCCAATGCCCATTATGCTCCATACCTACCAGCCTACTATGCCCTATGCAATTTATGCCCCAAGTTCATTATACTCGATGCCCATTACGCTTTAGGCTCATTATGTTCCATGCCCCATACCCAAAAGGCTTTGCGTCCATTATAACCCAAGACCATTGTTCATCATGTCCATTACCCTTCATGTCCATTATGCCTCGTTCCCATTACTCCCGGGCCTGGTATGCCCCATGCCCATTATGTCCTACTTTCATTATGCCTCATGCCTATTGTGCCCCATGCTTGTTAAGCATAATGCTTTTTATGCTCCAGCATACGGAACTAACGTAATGGCGGACTGAAATAGTCCTCGGACTATTCGAGTCCGGTGAAAGAAGCTTTGCCAAAATGGCTTCCCAGAAAAAATGCCTAAATCAATAGCATAAACAAAATAAAGTTAACCGAATCAAAGAAACTTCTACAAAATCAAAAATCATTGCAAAACCAAACAATTGTTTGAGTGAAACGACCTATATCTACGACAACATGCGCAAACTATTGCTATGACAACAAAACGTGCTAAATCAATAGAAAGGTTGCATATGACGTCAACATTTGGCGCCAAAAAAGTGGCTGACCAAAAGATGTAATTATGCTGGAGAGGTATAGGGCGATCAATCAATCAATCAGTTAATTATTTTGTGCACGATCCCAATGTTACGTGTAGCATAATATAGCTGTAGCACAAGGAAACGATAGAGATGATCATACAGTCTTTTAAGTCCATCGCCACCTACAATTATTTAATTTTAAACATTGATAATGATAAATGAAGGAAAAAGAAAACACTGAAAACATACAAAAATTACCAGAGATAGCATTATTATCTATAATTGTTATTACATAGTTTTATTGTCTAGGTCCATTCAAGAAAACTATATACAAACAGGGCTGGTGAAAATTAACATTCTATATGCAACAGATGTACGAACACAAATTTTGAAATTATTTTGAAAACTAATAAGAAATTAACTATAAGTGGGAATAAATTGTTGCTAGTTTGCTACTTGGAAACAAATAAATTCAATCAAAAGCAATTTGGTTAAGATTAGGCTTTTCAGTTGGCTAGTCTAAGCTTAGTACAGTGAGCCAATTTGCCAAAAAATTGGCTATAAGAGAAATGCCATCTAAATACCATTTGCTCCTCAGTTAAAAATATCTCTATGCCAACTAGATAATCGTGGGTACGTCAGCAAATACAAACATTATCAGATCATTACTTACTACCGGCACCGTATTACCCTTGGTCCAGTAGCCTAGACAGTAGCCCAAAAAATTGTTTAAGGATTACTTGAGGTCACAAAATGACATCTGACCAATCAATGTAACTAGTCTGCAAGCATTATTGACACCAAAATGTCAAAGAATTACTGATTTTATTCATCAATATCTAATCCAACATATGACAAACGGTACAGAAGTCTGCCTATCGTCTAGGATACAGTATAATTTAGGTTTACAACTTTTCGGTATGCTTATGCAACTAGATATGTTTTATAAGTTGCACTTTACTAATAGCTTAAACTCAGCATTCCCAAATACGCTGATTAATCTAATATGAAACCCTAACAAAAGCTGGCTACAAATAAGTCTGCATGTTTAGCCTATAGAATTAGCCTAACTAGTAGCAATAACAAGCAAATCTTGGCACTTCTTAGCTTCCTTTGACATCAGATTCATTCCATAACATCAGTAAAACATTCATTCAACTACTATATAGTTAAGGGTGGTCTAACTTAATTTTATAGTGGTACATCAGAATCTGACAAATTTATTCTGCGAGCCACCGTTTAATTTAGGGTCACACCTACATATGCTAATTAATGATAAGTTTGTGAATTTATTGCTAATTAATGCGATTTTTGAGGTGTACGTTTTTCTTTGATAATGTTAATTGCTGAAAACGCACACTCACAAATTTATGTACTTCCAAACATCGAGAAGAGCTTTAAAGCTGCATTCTTCAACATCGGAAACCACTGTTTTGAAACAAACTTTCAAAAGTTTTCTGAATTTTTCATTTTCCTCTGTTGAATTTACACGTATAAATTTTACATAAAATGTTTTGAGTTTTAAACCCGCAGTCTTTCGATTCAAACCTGACACTTAAACTCATTACGTCGTGCTGTTACTAATAACATTTGAGCCTTTTGCCCGGAGCTTTCCTAAATTTACGTGTGGTTAATTTGAAGACAAAGTCAAAAATGTATGTGAACCAGTATAGTTGAGAATTGACTACGGGGAGAATGGTCGGAAGATTAGTTACTGTCAGAAGATTCGTTTGATATAGTTGTTAAAAATTGTTACTGCTAATTTTGGATCACAAGTATACTGTACGATTTGCATATACATTTGGAACGGTTCCGCCATAGTCCGGTAAGCCCAATTTTAATATTGCTTTTGTTACCTATTTTCCCGTTGGATTTTCCTTATAACGACTGTTTTATATCTAAATTATTAATCCGAAATTCGAGCATAACTTGTAGTAGTCTGATCCCGTTTTGAACCCGTAGTCTTGATCCCGTTTTTTGTATGTGATCTTGTGTGTAGTCGAACCCGCATTTATAATCTTATTTGTGTGTGTTTCACTTGCTAATTCGTCTCCCGTATTGCAGATAACCGTACTTCCAGCGCTCGCCCACATTGATACAGCATCAAATATAAGTATTTATAACATCGGGTGGAAGTCAATTCTGGAATACGCGTCAAATTCGGCTATATACACCTGTCTCAGCAGCCTCAGTCTTCCAAAGCTGAATAAAAAGGGCTGCTGTTACATCCTCCATTGATCATTCTGAAGATCACATAACTCGAATTGAATTTCCGACTGCTGTGAAGCAGCATTAACTTGCATGGGATTGCTGTATAATGCAAGAAGACTTTTTAACTTATGAAAATCCCCAAATCTACTGCAAAATTCTTCAGACAATGAGGCAATATTACTTTTAAACTGTCCAAAATCAGCATTGGAATATTCTTCTTTGATGACAGAGCAGCACAACAAATTAGCAAGATCATTATTTTGCAAACTGTCTGTAAATAAACGTAATTTTGAGCGAAAATTCTCAAAATGTCCTACCAAATGAGAAATACTTTACCCTTTTCCTTGCAAACTCAAATTTAGCATATTCAAGTGATTTGTTATGTCAGTCAGAAAAGCTAACCCGCAAAGAAATTCAGTGCTTTGCAATTGTACTTAAAAATTACTTGTACTGTCCAATAATTGTTTTTCAAAAATAAAATAGTTTTTTTGTGCAGCCAAAAAAGTGTTTTGGTATCACGGGTGCGCTTAATCATCTGATACTCGAATATAAAAGGGCAAGTCACTGAATTCAGCATCAAGCTTTCTCACAAATCCTACCAATCTTCGGTGCCTTTGAGCTTTATGTCCACCCTTATTAGATTAACCATTTTGATAACACTTTGCATGACATTCATCATTTTCAGTATTTTTCTGCCAAGTGCTTCTTGGTGAATTACGCAATGCAAACCAACGCAGTTAATTTCATTTTTTCTTGGCAATCCAAGGAGACCATTTTGGCTTCCCACCATGGTCTTTGCTCCATCTGTCACTATACAAGAACACCTTTTAAAATCTTCCAACTCAGAAACAGGAGAGTTTAATGCTTTATGTATATATCGTATTCTTTTGTTCCGCCTGTTAACGGATAAATTGCTAGCAATTCAACGTGAAAATCAAAATTCTCACCCATTGGTCGAGCAAATATCATCAACTGGCTAATGTCAGTTACATCAACACTTTCATTCAAAGCAAGTGAGAAATAGCTACATTTGCTAATATGCGTTTTCAGTTCACAAGATACATGTTGACTTAAATCCGCTACTCTCCGCCACTGCCTGATGCGATAAAGACACTGCTTTGAATTTTTCTTCCACTTTTTTCTTACCAAGTGCTTCTGCCATTTTAATTGCACATGCTTTTACTAATTCACCTTCTCAAAATAGCTTCATTTCTTTTACGGGAAGTGCAACTTCATATGATGCTGCAGGTCTAGAACTCTAACTGCTCACTAAATTGAACATCGTACTGACTTGATTCTCCTGTTTGCTTTTCAGATTCTACAAAACATTTTTTCTTTCGGTTTCTGAATATTTTTTATATTTATGTTTGTGAAGAGTGTCACAATGGCGCTTTATATTGTATTCCTTTGCAACTGAAACAGTTTTTGGCATACTAAGCACAGTAACTTTCCATTATTTTCCACAAATAGATAATCTTCCTCCTCTTTTTTAAAAAATGTTCTTTCTTCTGCTTTCCTTTTTTTGTTACTACTCATCGTTTTACTTTTATGCAGTGATTTCATACAGCTACGGTTGTTTTCAAACTTTAAGCTAAACTTGTAAAACTAGCATTCTACTCTATTGTGTCTACGATACTAAACTGGTAAAAGACACATAAAATAGCGTGTAAAAATCTTGTCGCTTTACATATATGAACGGGACGCGATCCAGAAAATTCAAGAACAACATTACGTGACAAAAAACACTACTAAATTACCTCATATCGGAAATCGAAAATTTTCGAGAGGAAAAAGTGCGTTCTGGATCAGTTTTTAATGTAAACACGTGATCTACCATTGTGACGTCAGAAGAGGCGTGTATGAGCAAATCTTAATACGAAAAAAAAGTTCTTTTCTGAAAAAACAACCGAAATATAAAAACAAGTTTAGACTCGAGACAAATCTAGATTTACGAATAAAATAATCACTGCAGAACAAAAGCAACAAATTACAGACCATACATATATAAACTATTCCAAGGAAGCAAATTTGCTTATTCATGGCAAGTAAGATAATTATGAATTTTAACACGCTAATTGCCATAATTATTCGCGGGCCAAGAAAAAGAACTTTCGGGCCAAAATTGGCCCGCGGGCCTGCAGTTGTACCATGCTGGTCTTGTTTATTCATTTAATTTGCAAAAAAACATATCGCTCCTATTCAATTCAATGCAAAAACATGGAAACTGGTCAGCCACTTTTAATGAAAGCGCATTTTGATGACGTTTGATCACGTGCATGCAACCTTCCTATACTGCATCAAGTATTGTTCTTTTAAACGAAAAACATTTCTGAATTGAATTCATGTGACGGCTTGTGCACGCATAACCAACATCACATATTATAGTACAGCCGATGGCGTATCGAGACACAGCATTCATGATTGTGCCTAATCCGTTGCTATGGCAATAAAACGTACTCAACAAAACATTTTAATGTTCAAAACACACTTGTTCAGATGCAAACTTCTCCTGATTTCGATCCATGTCACGGCTTCTGCACACACAATTAACATCACACCTCGTAATACAGTCGATGGAGGATCGGGACACAGCGTTCATGATTGTGCGCAAGCCATTGCTACGGCAACAAAACGTGCTCAATAAGCATTTTAATGTTCAAAACACACTTGTATAGATGCAAACTTCTCCTGATTTCGATCCATGTCACGGCTTCTGCACACACAATTAACATCACACCTCGTAATACAGTCGATGGAGGATCGGGACACAGCGTTCATGATCGTGCGCAAGCCATTGCTACGGCAACAAAACGTGCTCAATAAGCATTTTAATGTTCAAAACACACTTGTATAGATGCAAACTTCTCCTGATTTCGATCCATGTCACGGCTTCTGCACACACAATTAACATCACACCTCGTAGTACAGTCGATGGAGTATCGGGAAACAGCGTTGTAGCGTGTCGCGCCTCGCACTTCATCGAGCTGCCATGCCAAACATCTTTTTGTCTTTTTACATTTTTTTTATTAGTTTGCTTTCAGTGGCTTAGCACCTTGCTCCCACTGATGTGTGTGATTCTAGTTGTTTACTGCAAGAGCTGTGTTTGCTAATTTGCAACTTCGTGCGTCCCCAGTTTGACGCCCAGCTCGCGCACCTTTGCTGTTTTACCCTATGATTTTGCTGATGAACTAATGTTAACTGACGAAGTATCTACCGTCAGGTTTGTAGCCGCTCGGCTATCTCCGTTTCAAGTATATCGTGCTCCTATAGTCCGCATGCCTGGCGATGTAACCTCACGCCAGGAATCTAGCCTGCATGGCTTTCCGGCAACCTAGCCGTGATATTGCAACGCGTATTGTTTATTGTTATTGTATGCGTCTAAAATCACACACACACATATTTTTATTTTTTTTATTAGGGCTAGATTATGTATATTTTTACCTTCTCTTGGTAGCTCGGTGATCGGCTTGCCTTTCCCGCCATTAGGTTGTTTATCCATTATTTTTTGTTAATGTGACGTGTGCAGTGTCCTGTTTACATAGACGTGTGCAGCGACCTAATTCCTGGTGTCGCGTGCAGATTTTGTTACCGACAATGTGGTCGGAGATATTGTGCTCCTCTTTCTTCGTCGATCGCCGTGGCGGACGGACGTGTTCTGGTTGTCTGTCATGTTTCTCGTACGTTGTTGATCGTCGTGGCAGAAGGACGTGATTTTTGATTATCTGCCACAGCTTGCGCGAATTGATGGAATAAAATATTGTTGTAGTGCTTTCTTCCTTGTGACTGCCATATAGTTCCCAGCAATTGGGATTCAGTCAGCACATTATTGCTCGAAGGAACTTATTTCCTACAGCGTTCATGATTGTGCACAATCCATTGCTACGGCAACAAAACGTGCTCAATAAGCATTTTAATGTTCAAAACACACTTGTATAGATGCAAACTTCTCCTGATTTCGATTCATGTGACGGCTAATGTATGCACAATTAACATCACATCTTATAGTACAGTCGATGGAGTATCGGGAAACAGCGTTCATGATCGTATACAATTTCTTGCTACGATAACAAAACATGCCAAATCATAATTTGTTTGTCGAATAAATCTCTATTTGGATGCAAACTTCTCCTGATTTCTATCTATGTGACGGCTTCTGCACACACAATCAACATCACATCTCATTGTACAGTCAATGGAGTACCGGGAAACAGCGTTCATGATCGTGCTCAATTTGATGCAATGGCAACAAAACGTGCTCAATAAACATTTTAATGTTCAAAACACACTTGTTCAGACGCAAGCTTCTCAGGATTTCGATCCATGTGACTGCCTGTGTACGTACAATCAACATCACGTGTCATAGTACCATCGATAGAGTACCGGGAAACAGCGTTCATGATCGCGCACAAGCCATTGCTAGGGCAACAAAACATACTCAATTAACATTTTAATATTCAAATGCAAACTTCTCCTGATTTCGATCCATGTGACGGCTTTTGTACGTACCACCAGCATCCCTTGGCAGAGTACAGTCGATGAAGTACCGAAAAACAGCGATGAAGATTGTGCACCAGCCGTTGCCACGGCAACAAAACATGCCAAATCATAATTTGTTTGTCGAAGAAATCTCTATTTGGATGCAAACTTCTACTGATTTCGATCCGTCTGATGGCTTGTGCACCCATAATCAACATCACATCTCATAGCACAGCGATGGAGTACCAGGAAACAGCGTTCATGATTGTACACAATTCGTTGCTATTGCAACAAAACATGCTAAATTGACATATTAATATTGAAAACGCTCTTGCTCAAATGCAAACTTCTCCTGATTTCGATCAATGTCACGGCTTGTGCACGCACAATCACCATTACTTTTTATAGTACAGTCAACAGAGTACCGGAAAACAGCGTTCAAGATTGTGCACAAGCAGTTGTTATGGTAACGAAATTACACTTTATATGTTTGAAAATGTAAATATCTCGTTTCTTAGTTGCCTTAATGAATGCACGGAAGCACCTGCTGTTTGTTGACACAGATTAGTGAAGGTGCTCAACCAGCAAGCACAAAAGTTTCACAACAGATATCAAGTTTTCGGGTTTGTTACTAAAATGATATGTTTAGGTTTCATGATTTGACTTTGAGCTTTAAATTTGTGATTTTTATTCTATGGGCTCTACTCTAAGTTACAAAAAGTTAATCTGAGATCTTTCTGTAGAATACTGAAGCCATACCAATCCGGATATCAAAGTCTTGCGCAATCACGATCGCTCATACATACTTCTTGATATTGCCTATCTTTGAATACAGTTTATATAAATTTTTGGATTTCGAGTGTCTTGTACTTTGGATCAACTTACAAGCAAGGCAATGATAGCATCTACAAGCTACAAACCAATCTTTGTGTCAATGAAATACGCATCATTTTTGAACTTTTTTTTGTTTTGTACTTTTTGCCGGTAGTATTTGGAAAATATTTGCTTTAATTCTCCCAACTTGGTTGTTTATGCAATATACCGTAATGTGTTATACTAATTTGAAGTCGTTATTTTGTAATTATTTTGTCCAACAAGCTTCATTTTAGTTAAATCCTGCTGTTAAGTTTAAATTTAACTGAAATGTCATATAATTTTTTTTCACCGTTAATTATTGGAGTCGCGTACAAAGTTTTCATTCGCCCCGCAGCCAATGAATGGTTTGATGGACCAAAATTAAGATAACTTACAGACTAACTGACTTTACTCAAATAAATTAAGAATTCAGTTGTTTTGACAATGACAAATTACAGAATTCAAAGTTATAGAGAAAATCGAAATAAAAATCCCCTGGAATACTGCTGTTAAATCTAAATTCAACTGACGTGTAATATGACTTATTTTTATTTTAATCATTGGATATACATATAAAGTTTTCAGTTATTCTGTTCCTGGTAAATAGATCGATGGGCCAAAATAATGATTTTACACAAATAAGTTAAAAATTGAGTTGTTTGATGATGGAAGGAACAATAAATGAATATGAATGAGGAAAATAGGGGACATACCTCGTATATTCCTATCAAAATGTTAACATAGGCTACTCATAGGTTTAACATAGTTAACATAGGCTTTCCAAACATAGGCTACTAAACAAATTAATTCAAAAAGTTTGAACAAGTGTTTAAGCTATGGTTATCTATTGTCTAAGAAAATTAGTTCAAAGCAACTTTGTGTACGTGATATCTATCCTCCTGCCATTACTCCTGTAAAAAGAAAATCTTGCTAGGACATGTGATGCTAATTTTGCGTGCACAAGCCATCACATGGATCGAAATCAGGAGAATTTTGTATCTATACAAGTGCGTTTTGAGCATTGAAATATCAATTCAGCATGTTTTGTTGCCATTGCAACGGCTTGTGTACGATCATAAACGCTCTTTCCAGGTACTCCATCAACTGTACAATGAGATGTAATATTGATTGTGCGTGCACAAGCCTTCAAACGGATCGAAATCAGAAGAAGTTTGTATCTATACAAGTGTGTTTTGAGCATTAAAATATCAATTCAGCATGTTTTGTTGCCATAACAACGGCTTGTGTACGATCATTAAAGCTGTTCCCCGGTACTCCATCAACTGCACAATGAGATGTGATATTGATTGTGCGTGCACAAGCCTTCAAACGGATCGAAATCAGAAGAAGTTTGTATCTATACAAGTGTGTTTTGAACATTAAAATATCAATTCAGCATGTTTTGTTGCCATAACAACGGCTTGTGTACGATCATTAAAACTGTTCCCCGGTACTCCATCAACTGTACAATGAGATGTGATATTGATTATGCGTACACAAGCCTTCAAACGGATCGAAATCAGGAGAAGTTTGCATGTGATTAAGTGTGTTTTGAATATTAAAATGCTGATTTAGCATGTTTTGGTGCCATAGCAACAAATTTTGCACAATTATGAATGCTGTTTCCTGGTACTCCATCAACTGCACAATGAGATGTGATATTGATTGTGCGTGCACAAGCCATCACATGGATCGAAATCAGGAGAAGTTTGCATCTGATTTAGCACGTTTTGTTGTGATAGCAACAGTTTACGCATGTTGTCGTAGATATAAGTCGTTTCACTCAAACAATTGTTAGTTTTTTCAATGATTTTTGATTGGGTTGACTATATTTTGTTTGTGCTATTAATTTAGGCCTGTTTTCTGCAAAGCCATTTTGGCAAAGCTTCTTTCACCGGACTCGAATAGTCCGCGGACTATTTCAGTTCGCGATTTCGTTAGTTCCCCAGCATACCCACGTCTATTATGGCCCATGACGATTGGGTAATCATCTTTTCTCAACTATCATTGCCCCATCGCATTTGAATAGTGTTCATTTCCTCATGCAATTGCTCCATTAACATTGGCTCATGATTATTATCCCATGGCATTTGCCCTTGGACTATTGTTCCAAGCCCAAAGCTACATCTCACATAAAATCCAACATATGGCATTTGTCGTGCGACCAATCCACATAAGAATCGAGAACTGCATTTTGGTATTTCCTAAACAAAATTTTCATGCATGTATTTTCGTACTTTCTACATGAAATTCACATGCATCTTCGGCATTGATGCATCTGACAGTTTCCAAACTCAATACGGATTGCACATCCCCTATTCAAAAACAAAATCTAACTACTATCTATGAGATGTATATTAAATGAATCTTGGCTTGTCACTTATTACCTAATTGCATAGTTTGCGGCTACCTAGATCCCAAATAAAACTTTTGCATACATTTGGATATTTTTGAAATAAAAGTTGAGTGCAATTTTCTATTTCTTCACTGAAACATGGCTTGCTTTTCCGTAATTTTTTACTAAATAACGGCTTGCCTTTTGTACAGTCCCGTAGCACTCCAACTTCGGGCCCCCCCCCAAAGCAAGCGCAAGAGCCCCTGCGCACAGGTCATATCACTTTAGAGGTGTAAAATTGAAAAGCTGCATTAAGAAAATACACCACAATTTGTACATAAGTAAACAGGCTAATGTCAGAATAAAGCATGCCGATACCGAAGGTGCAAGTCATAAAAAATTCGGCACCGATGCCAGAGTTCGGTAGGACATTTATGCAGACACTGCGAAACGAAAGCAATGACACTGAAAAACATGAAAAAGTTATAAAAACACAGTATCATTTAAATAGTCTGGAGCGAACCTTTTTGTTCGCAAATGCTGTTATGACATTGTCATAATCAAGAGATCGGGCGCAGTCATTTTCGATTGACAACATGGCTAATGAAGATAGTCTACTGTCTGTCATAGACGTTCTATTAAAAGTTTTGATCAGTTTCAATTTGCTGAAGCTTCTTTCAGCGCTGGCAACAGTCACGGGGCAAGTTAGTAAGATTCGAAGTGCGATGTACACATTCGGATACAATTCAAATAAATGAGTCTTTAGAAGATAGTTCAGAAAGTCTTGAGCCGTTTTGAGATTGCGTTTTTTTTGTAAAATTAAAACAAACCGCTGTAGCTCAGCGCTCATTTCATCAGAATCAATGTCACCGAACTTTTTTTGGAACTCTTTACAGCAAGTAAGAAGAGCATTTTCTTGTTGCACAAGCAAAAGTTTGTCTCGGGTGTACAAAAACGAAAAGGCGGAAGAAACCTCACGTAACAAATTAAAGCGCTCCTTTATTGACATAATAGCCTGGTCTACTAATGGATAGAAAAAGTTGCTTTTAAATTTCAGTTCAGGAGTAGCTCGTTGTTCCTCTTCACCTTGGTAATCAAACAATCTTCTTTTCTTTCCACTTCTTGACGGAGGAAAAGAAGGATCAATATCGAATTCCTGTGCTATTTCAACAGCAGATGTTGCAGCACTGTCATAACCCGTTGTGCGATAGTTTTACAAAAACTTTTCAGTTGCCTGGATTTCCGTTTCCATTGTATGAAGGGAGACTCCATACGATTGAAGAATCTTGCTTGCTTTATTGACTTGGAATAGGATATCATACCAAATAAACACCGACAAAAGAAAACTCCATTTTGATAAATGAGCTATCAACGATTTTGTTTCTGAGGCAGCTCTTCCATCTTTTCTTTCTATGGAAATGGCTTCCAAGTCTTTCAGTGCCAGCAACACCTCTTTTAAATTGTATCGAAGAGGTTTGATGCATTTAATTCTGCTTTCCCAACGAGTATCAGATTGTGACTTTATGGACAGCTCCACATGTTTCTTCAAAATTTCCCAACGCTGAGCAGAGGAAGAAAACAGCACATACAACCTTGTAAGTACTCCAAAAAATGTCAATGCTTCCGTCGATGAATTAGCACTGTCAACAACAACTAAGTTAAGGGTATGGTTTGCACAGGGCACGTAAACAGCTTTGGGATTGATGTTTAGCGTTCTTGCTTGGACCCCAGAATGTTTTCCTTTCATGTTAGCACCATTATCATATGACTGACCTCGACAATCAGACAATTCGAGTTGCAGTTCGGTCGCTTTTTCTAAGAAAGCGTCCAACAAGCCTTTCCCAGTACTGTCACTTATTCTCAAGTAGCCAAAAAAATGTTTCTTTAACAACAGCAGCTTCTTCATTACATAGTACATAACGGAGAATGACAGACATTTGTTCATGATGTGACATATCTGGAGTGCAGTCCAAAATTATAGAAAAATATTTTGCCAATTTCAATTGCTGTAAATTTTCTTTTTCAACTTCTGTCGCTAGCAATTCAATTAGTTCATTTTGTATGGTAGGACTCAAATAGTGATCTTTAGTGTTTTTATTCTTGATTCTGTCTTGAAGCTCTTTTAGGATCGGATCTCTTCTTGCCAAAAGCTCAAATATACCCAGAAAATTTCCATTGTGAGGAGATCCTAAGACTTCTTCAGATCCTCTAAAAGCAAGATTCCTTTCCGATAGAAACAAGGCAATATCGATAAGTCTCTCTAAAACATTTCTCCAAAAACGTCTTTCATTGAAAAAAATATTCATCTCGCGTTTGTCGATAGTGGATGAATTTCTTATCCCTTCAGCTAGCAACATCCATTGACTGCAGCATTCTTGGTGGGAAATGCCGTTTTCATGGTCTTTCAGTTTTTTCGAAAAACCCTCTCATGTATTTATACCACTACAAAAGGGGCTTAGTGTTTTTCCAAATAGCTTACAACAAAAGCAAAAAACTTGATCTGATTCCCCAGAATAAACTAGCCACGACCGTGAAACACTTTCACCATTAGGTAACACACGTTTATAATGGTTGGAGGAAAAACGTCGCCTTGGAGTTGTGTTATTATATGGAAAATTCATTATTAGTTGATGTGGTCCACGCTTTACTATATCACATCGTTGAGCATCAGAAATACTTTCAGGCCATTTACATGGGTCATCAGGGATAAGGGTAAATTGAGATTCAGTTATTTTTGATATTGAAGGTTGCGTATTGGCAGGTAAATCACAACTTACATTTTCTGGAAATTCACAATCACTTTGATGCTGATCGTCATAGTCTTCTTTTTCTTGTACACTATAGTTTTCTTCATCCCTCTCGGTACTAGTGCCACGTCTACTCTGCTCAGTAATCTTGAAAAAATCTGTCATCTTGGGCAATTTCGCTACAGCATCTCGAGCAGTGGCTGCTTCTTTTCTCTTTTGAGCACCACTTTTTGAACGTTTCATTCTATACAATGTCAATAAAATACTTTATCTGCACTCTGCAGTGTATATATATTGTCCCGGTATTTATAGCCAAACAGAATTCCAGACCATTCTATGATTGTTGCGTAACAACGGCATTGTTACGTCAATCGAATATTCAAGATTCTACCAGAAAATCAATCGAAATATTCTAGATTCTGCGAGATAAAATGACGTTGCATTCACTTATGATGTCACAAGCCAATTTCTTCCTACAGTTTAAATCGGTTGTAAACAAGTCTGCTGAACTGAAAATAGTCACGTAGCCAAAAAGCAATTTCAGACTAACTTGGGCCCCCAAAGTTGGCCTGGGCCCCCCCAATTGGGGGGTTTGGGGGGCGGCTGCTACGTCTCTGCTTTCGTATTTCCTTACTGAAATAATGCTTGCATTTCTGCATTTCTTAACTCTGAAAATGGCTTGCATTTTCGTATTTCCTAATCTAAAGCGGCTTGCATTTCTGCAATTCTTTACTAAATCCTCCTGGCATTCCCCTATTTCCTAACTTAATGATAACTCGAATTCTTAACTGAAAGATGGCATCCATTTCTGGATTTCCGAACTCTGGAAATGGCTTACATTTTTGTATTTCCTCAATGAAGTATAGCTTGCTTTTCCGCATTTCCTTACTCAAACATGCTTGCATTTCCGCACTTCCTAATTGAACGACAGGTCGATTATCTAACTAAAATTTGGCATACATTTCTGCATTTCCTAACTCTGAAAATGCTTGCATTTCCATATTTCCACACTAAATATGATTTGCATATCCGCAATCTTGACTTAAACATAATATTCATTTCTGCATTTCCTAATTCAATGATAACTCGAATTCTTAACTGAAATATGGCATGCATTACTGAAATTCTTAACTCAAACATGGGAGGCTTTTCCATACTGAAATACTGCTTGCTTTTTCGCATTTTCTAGCTCAAGCCTGCTTGCATATTTGCTTTTCCAAAAAGAAAAGTAGCTCGATTATCTTACTGAAATATGACAAGCATTTCCGCGTTTCCTAACTTAAACATGACTAGCGTTTGCGTATTTCCTAAGGGAAATATGGCTTATTTTCTTTGAAATACCGAAGCGCACGCAAGGTTTGTGTTGGAAACTGCGGAAATGCAAGCAATGTTTAAGTAGGGATATACAGAAACGCAAGCAATATTTCAGTGAGGAAATACGGAAACGCATACCAGTTTTGATTGGAGAAATGCAGAAATGCATGCCATATTTCCGTTAAGATATAGAGCTATGTTTTGGCTGGAAAATACGATCAAATGCAAAAATGTAAGCCATATTTCAGTCAGGAAATTCGGAAATGCTAGCCAGGTCTGAGTTAGGAAATGCAGAAACGCATGCCATATATCAATTAAAAAAACGAGCTGTCTTTCATTGAGAAAATACAAAAATGCATGCATGCTTAAGCTAGGAAACGCGAAAATGCAAGCAATATTTTAGTTAGGAAACGCGGAAACACATGCCATGTTTGATTTAGAAAATCGAGCTATTTTTCATTTAGGAAATGTGTAAATGCAAGCCCTATTTCAATGAGGAAATGCGGAAGTGCATGCCATCATTTGAAGTAGAAAATGCAGAAATGTATGCCATGTTTCAGTTAGGAAGTCGAGCTGTTTTTCAGCAAGAAAATACGGAAATGCAAGCATGTTTCAGTTGGGAAAATGCGGAAAAGCATGCTACATTTTGGTAAGGAAATGTGGAAATGCAAGCAATATTTCGGTTAGGAAATGGAAGCCTTGTTTGAGTCAGGAAATGTGGAAAAGCGTGCCATATTTCAGTTAGGAAATTGAGTTATCGTTGAGGTAGGATATGTTATAAAGATGATTTTGTTTTGCATTTTATTTGCAAAGCCATGCATGAAATGACGTCACGCATGCAGAGCGCGTTTTTGTTTTGTAAAGCTGCGTGATTTTTGAAAGCGCGCTTGCACTTGCGCGTGGTTTTACAAGCCTGCTGCGTTGATGAAAATTTAAGTTAAAGCGTATTATGTTACTAGTTACGATAGAATTTTAGTTTTCGATTACTTTTAAATTTACATCAATTTACGAAAAAACTAATAATCTTCTTTTGTTTGCATGTATTTAACTTTTTTGTTATTCTATTTGAATAAGAATAAATTATTATTATTTACGTAAAATTGAAATTGCGTCGGAATTTGAACGAGCCAGGAAAGCATCGGAAATAAACCCGAGTTCGAAACGTCGAAACAGGATATACAAAAACGCAAGCAGGTTTTAGTTGGAAAATGCAGAAATGCAAACCATACTTCAGTTAGGAAATGCGGAAATGCATGCCATGTTTCAGTTAGGAAATCGAGTTTTCCTTCATTAAAAAATAGGTAGTACGAAAATGCAAGCATGTTTCGGTTAGAAACGACAAGCTATATTTCGGCTAAAAATACGGAAATGCCAGTTATATTTCACTTAGAAAATACGAAAATTTAACCCAAGTTAGGAAATGCAGAAGAGCATGCCATATTTCAGTTTGGAAATCAAGCAATCGTTGAGCTAGGAAATAGGGAAATGCAAGCAGGTTTTAGTTAGGAAATTCAGAAATGTAAAGCATTATTTCAGTTCAGTTAGGAAAGGCAGAAATTTAAGCCAGTTTTTTGTTTACTATGTTTATCCTCCATTCACGAAAAAGTGAATTGTATCGCTATATTTTGGACGGGACGTCTGCACTCGCATGGGAGTTGCCATTTCCGAGCTGTCTAGGCCACCTGTCTTACACATAAAGGTGGGAGCGTCCAGTTAAGTGCCTTGCCCTAGGACACAACAAGCGAACTTGCCGGCATGTTCTCCACAACCTCTCCTAAATGCCGAGCGCCAAGCAAAGAAGCTCTGGATACCATTTTTTAAAATTCTTTGGTTGACTCGACAAGGGGATTAGGCCCAGGTCTACCGATTGCGAAGCGGACGCTCTAACCACTACGTCATCGCGCCGGTTTAAGTTAGGAAATGCGGTAATGCATACCATGTTATAGTGAGAAAATACGTAAATGAATACTGTATTTAAGTTGGGAATTGAGGATATGCAAGCCATATTTAGTGTGGAAATATGGGAATGCATGCATTTTCAGAGTTAGGAAATGCAGAAATGCATGCCAAATTTTCGACCTGTCGTTCAATTAGAAACTGCGAAAATGCAAACATGTTTGAGTAAGGAAATGCGAAAAAGTAGGCAATACTTCATTGAGGAAATACGAAAATGTAAGCTATTTTCAGAGTGAGTTGGAAAATATAGAAGTTGCTAGTTGCTAATTAACAATTTTCAAGGCGATCTCCTATTATGAGGGATCGGCCTTCAGAATAACACCAAGGCAAAATAGAAAAATTTGCTCAAAAATGATCACCAGCATCATGTGGTACCATACGGCAGTCTATTACATCATGTCGACAACCCGCGACTGGTTTCGACCTTATTGGGTCTCATCAGGCGGGTGTAAACAACACTCAACAATAAACATGCTGAAAAAGGACAAATTTGCCATTGGGTGCAAAAAAAGATGCAATACAAAACAATATAATACAGCAATACCTAAATCATGGGAGTCTCATTTAAGGATACACACACATAATTGGGCAACAAGTCACAATGGTAAGCCCTAATAGGCAGATCCATCTTAATAAGAGATTGCCTTGAAAATTGCTAATAAGCAACTAGCAACTTCTATATTTCGTAAAATGATAAAGTCTTAACAATGATCCTGCACCCCTATTAGGACTTACCAATGTGACTTGTTGCCCATGTTATGTGTGTGTGTGTGTGTGTATCCTTAAATGAGACTCCCATGATATAAGTATTGCTGTATTATATTGTTTTGTATTGCATCTTTTTTTGCACCCGATGGCAAATTTGTCCTTTTTCAGCATGTTTATTGTTGAGTGTTGTTTACACCCGCCTGATGAGACCCAATAAGGTCGAAACCAGTCGCGGGTTATTCACATGATGTAATAGACTGCTGTATGGTACCGTATGATGTTGGAGATCATTTTTGAGCAAATTTTTCTATTTTGCCTTGAGTTATTTAATATGGGAATGTTTGCATGTTTGAGTTAGGAAATATAGAAATGCAAGCCACTTTAGTAGTACACAATACGACTTTCGAGTCCCTTTTTGAAGAGTTGATTTGTGGTACAGAATTTGAAAATTGAAGAAAGGAGAGTATTCATTCTCGAAGCTTTTCGTCTGACACTTTTCAAGAGAATCCGTCAGAAATGAGTGAAAAGGTGAAGTGAGTCATTTATATAGAGACACAGTTGACGAAAAAGAAAAAAAGGGAAAAAAAGGCTCTATCGTGATTGGTAAAAAGAAGCGACCAATAGAAGGAGCGGAAACTAATGTGCGATTTTTAGACCATAAACGAATTCCTTTTGTTTGCATAAATTTGGTTTGGATGTTTTAATGTACGTGGCTTCAAGGGTGGAAAGGTGAAAAGAAGTACGGCCACGGGCAAGAATAAAAATTTGTTGTCATTATATTCGTGTGCGCATGTAGGGTTTTGTAAAAGATGTTGACCTATGGCAGAAAAGGAAGTTTCAGTTTTAAAGCTTCTGATTGGCTTGCAAGAGCGGGCCAATGTGCTTCGGTCCTGAGAAATATGCTTCTGGAGTATGGTTTTCGGCACGTGCTGCTTAATCCTCTGTTGTAACCTTTGAGACGTACGACCCACGTACCGACTATCGCAGTGGCACAGAAATTGATAAACAATGTTGCTTTGATGAAAAGCGGGTAGTACATCCTTTTTGGCTACAGGCAGAAGTTGTCTGGTGGTGTAGACAATGCATGGTTCAACTGCAAAGTAACAGCGTTTGACGGCTGTTTTAATTTGCATTTCGTACCTCATCGAAACATTGCCCAGCCATGGCAAGTGAAGATAAACTGGGCATTTCTTCGGACCGAATTGCGTTGATCTGCGAAATTGATTCATTTTCTTGGTCATAACAGTGTTGATTATAGCTTCAGGGTAACCGTTGTTGATAAGGATTGATCGAATATTGGAAAGTTCATTTTCAAGAGTAGATTTCGAACAGATAACTAGAGCTCTGTGGACTAGAGTTGAAATCAAATTAGTCTTCCGCTTCATGGGGCAAAAAGAGTTCCAGCGAATGTATTGGCCAGTGAAAGTCGGCTTCCTGTAGATCGATGTAACAAATTCGTGATCATTCTTTTCTACCAGGACGTCAAGAAAGGGCAAAGTCCGATTGCATTCCTTTTCAAAAGTGAAACGAAGCGATGGATGGAGAGAATTTAGATGAGAGAAAAACTCATTGCATTCGTCTTCATCGTTAAAAACTGTAAAAGTATCATCGACGTATCGATAATACATAAGTGGTGTTTGTTGACTCTTTTGAAAAGCAAAGCTTCGTAATATCCGACAAGATGTTGGCAAGAGATGGGCCAAGAGGTGAACCCATAGCAACGCCATCAATCTGTCGGTGCATTATATTGTTGAAACTGAATTCTACGGAGGAAGTAGCCGTTTGCATCAGCTCAACAAAAACTGCACGAGGAAAAGGAGGCGGAGTAAGCTCGCCATCATACAGAGCATTAGCGCAGATATCAATAATTTCTGCGAGTGGAACATTGGTAAAAAGGCTACAGACGTCATAGGAGCAGAGAAAGACAGAAGGAGGAAAGTTAAAAGTTTTGACTTTGTCAGCAAAAGTAAAAGAATCGGAAATACAGTAGGTAGAATAAAGTGAAAGAACAGGATCAATAACTGACGTAAGCCATTGCGCTAATTGATGCTGTGCTGAGCCAGTCATTGACAATATAGGACGTAAGGGTACATCTTGCTTGTGAATTTTTGGCAAACCATACATTCGGGGCCGTTGTGAACCAGTTGGTCGAATCCTGCTGTAAATCTTGAATGGAAGAAGGCCTTTTTTCTTGAGTTGAAGCAACCGTCTTTGAATATGAGATTCATTCTTCGCAGTGTTGTCAAATTCGGAAGAAGGGCCAAGATTTTCAAATTTAGAGTTGTCTTGCAAAATAAAATCCATTTTTGAAATGTAATCAATCTTGTTCATTATGACAACCCCAGAACCCTTGTCAGGTTTAGTGATATGGATATTTTCATTGCATCTGAGGGATTGGGTTGCCTGGATGCACTCTTTTAAAATCAGAAAGTCGCCCATGTCAATTGGATTACCGCAATAAGCATGGGCGAGGTCGCTTAATCTGGCTTTCAAGGCTGAAAATTGCTCGGAGGAATGAGGGACATGATGTAGCAATTGACCAATGAGCACTTCGAATTCGGCAAAGATCTCTTCCCGTTGAACACTGTGAGGTGGTAGACAAAAATTTAGTCCATGGGAGAGAACAAATTCTTCCGTTGGGGAGAGTTTGTAATTCGAGAGATTAATAATAGCGTCCTTGTTTGGTTTTGCCATGTTGCCAAATCGTTGTTGGAAAAGAAACGTACTTGAAGCCACGTACATTAAAACATCCAAACCAAATTTATGCAAACAAAAGGAATTCGTTTATGGTCTAAAAATCGCACATTAGTTTCCGCTCCTTCTATTGGTCGCTTCTTTTTACCAATCACGATAGAGCCTTTTTTTCCCTTTTTTTCTTTTTCGTCAACTGTGTCTCTATATAAATGACTCACTTCACCTTTTCACTCATTTCTGACGGATTCTCTTGAAAAGTGTCAGACGAAAAGCTTCGAGAATGAATACTCTCCTTTCTTCAATTTTCAAATTCTGTACCACAAATCAACTCTTCAAATATTTCGGAAGACGGTATAGCGACCAGCAACTGAAGATCCTCAACAAGCTGGTCAGAACTCGTGGAAAGATTAGAAGTGTTATCTCACAAACAGCCTTTCTTAAGGCTTCTGTTGGTCAACGAACGCTCCCTAAGTTCGTGAAGTTTCGAATAGAAAAGTCTTCAGTGCGTCAGACACCAAATACGGAACGTGCGTTTATGTGCGATGGAATTGAAAAGAGTAAATCGTTGATAACATTCTTGAAAGGCAAACTGCGCGCACTGTGGCAAGAAGTTAGACAATTCCTGTCTTTCTTCGATTTCATTCGATTCTGCAGATATATAGCCACCATTGACGAACGGAAAGAACGAGAACTTTCTATCAAGAATGAACGGAAACTCAAATTTCTTTTCCAACAACGATTTGGCAACATGGCAAAACCAAACAAGGACGCTATTATTAATCTCTCGAATTACAAACTCTCCCCAACGGAAGAATTTGTTCTCTCCCATGGACTAAATTTTTGTCTACCACCTCACAGTGTTCAACGGGAAGAGATCTTTGCCGAATTCGAAGTGCTCATTGGTCAATTGCTACATCATGTCCCTCATTCCTCCGAGCAATTTTCAGCCTTGAAAGCCAGATTAAGCGACCTCGCCCATGCTTATTGCGGTAATCCAATTGACATGGGCGACTTTCTGATTTTAAAAGAGTGCATCCAGGCAACCCAATCCCTCAGATGCAATGAAAATATTCATATCACTAAGCCTGACAAGGGTTCTGGGGTTGTCATAATGAACAAGATTGATTACATTTCAAAAATGGATTTTATTTTGCAAGACAACTCTAAATTTGAAAATCTTGGCCCTTCTTCCGAATTTGACAACACTGCGAAGAATGAATCTCATATTCAAAGACGGTTGCTTCAACTCAAGAAAAAAGGCCTTCTTCCATTCAAGATTTACAGCAGGATTCGACCAACTGGTTCACAACGGCCCCGAATGTATGGTTTGCCAAAAATTCACAAGCAAGATGTACCCTTACGTCCTATATTGTCAATGACTGGCTCAGCACAGCATCAATTAGCGCAATGGCTTACGTCAGTTATTGATCCTGTTCTTTCACTTTATTCTACCTACTGTATTTCCGATTCTTTTACTTTTGCTGACAAAGTCAAAACTTTTAACTTTCCTCCTTCTGTCTTTCTCTGCTCCTATGACGTCTGTAGCCTTTTTACCAATGTTCCACTCGCAGAAATTATTGATATCTGCGCTAATGCTCTGTATGATGGCGAGCTTACTCCGCCTCCTTTTCCTCGTGCAGTTTTTGTTGAGCTGATGCAAACGGCTACTTCCTCCGTAGAATTCAGTTTCAACAATATAATGCACCGACAGATTGATGGCGTTGCTATGGGTTCACCTCTTGGCCCATCTCTTGCCAACATCTTGTCGGATATTACGAAGCTTTGCTTTTCAAAAGAGTCAACAAACACCACTTATGTATTATCGATACGTCGATGATACTTTTACAGTTTTTAACGATGAAGACGAATGCAATGAGTTTTTCTCTCATCTAAATTCTCTCCATCCATCGCTTCGTTTCACTTTTGAAAAGGAATGCAATCGGACTTTGCCCTTTCTTGACGTCCTGGTAGAAAAGAATGATCACGAATTTGTTACATCGATCTACAGGAAGCCGACTTTCACTGGCCAATACATTCGCTGGAACTCTTTTTGCCCCATGAAGCGGAAGACTAATTTGATTTCAACTCTAGTCCACAGAGCTCTAGTTATCTGTTCGAAATCTACTCTTGAAAATGAACTTTCCAATATTCGATCAATCCTTATCAACAACGGTTACCCTGAAGCTATAATCAACACTGTTATGACCAAGAAAATGAATCAATTTCGCAGATCAACGCAATTCGGTCCGAAGAAATGCCCAGTTTATCTTCACTTGCCATGGCTGGGCAATGTTTCGATGAGGTACGAAATGCAAATTAAAACAGCCGTCAAACGCTGTTACTTTGCAGTTGAACCATGCATTGTCTACACCACCAGACAACTTCTGCCTGTAGCCAAAAAGGATGTACTACCCGCTTTTCATCAAAGCAACATTGTTTATCAATTTCTGTGCCACTGCGATAGTCGGTACGTGGGTCGTACGTCTCAAAGGTTACAACAGAGGATTAAGCAGCACGTGCCGAAAACCATACTCCAGAAGCATATTTCTCAGGACCGAAGCACATTGGCCCGCTCTTGCAAGCCAATCAGAAGCTTTAAAACTGAAACTTCCTTTTCTGCCATAGGTCAACATCTTTTACAAAACCCTACATGCGCACACGAATATAATGACAACAAAATTTTTATTCTTGCCCGTGGCCGTACTTCTTTTCACCTTTCCACCCTTGAAGCCACGTACATTAGAGTCCCTTTTTGTGGTGGAATTGTGGTGGACTACGTCATTTCCGAACGTGACTTCCGAACGTGTTGATACGTCATTTCCGAACGTGCGGCTACGTCATTTCCGAACGTGTTGATACATGAACTTGAAGTACAATGTAACAGCTTGTAAATACAACGTGTACCAACTTGTAACAATTTGAAAACAAACGTCAAGACAACTTGAAAACAAATGGTAATACAACTAAAACAAATATATTTGTTTTTAGGAATGGTTTTATTTGTTTGAGTTCTTTTTTGGAATGCTTTGAAAATGCTCTTGTTTTAGGAATGATTATATTTGTTTTTGGAAATGATTTTATTTGTTTGATTTGTTTTTGAAAATGTTGTTTCTTGTATTTAGGAATGATTAGGTATATTTGTTTTTAGGAATGGTTTTATTTGTTTGAGTTCTTTTTAGGAATGCTTTGGAAATGTCGTTGTTCTTGGAAATGGTTTTATTTCTTTTTGGAAAGGATGTTATTCTTGAAAATGTCCTAATTGGTTGTACCCTCGCTTCAGAATACCCCCACTTCAAAAGTTCTCCAATTGATTCCACTTTTCAACTCGTTTACGATTTTTTGTCTTATTGTAAGCACAACTGCTGTAAAACGGAAACATTAACTTTAGGTCGTGACTGAAGCCTTTGATATTAAATCATAACTACTTCTTTTCGAAGCGTAAGCATTAATCGCGCATAATCATTCACATCTTGAAATTGTTGATAACATCATAGAGCCTCTGATCGATTTCTCCTTTTTGATTCCCTAGAATGTTGTTTCTTTACTCTTCTAGATGTGTTTATTGGGGGGTATTTTCCTTTACTCATGGTATTTCTGCAGTTGGTTGGAATCAATTTACATCTATTTCAGTAGAACTAGGTAGGTAATGGATTCAGTCTTATTACAATACAATCTGGGAGGAATATAGACGTAGTTACTGGTGTCATGAAAGACAGACGCTTGAGGGAAATGTCGCGTGTCTATCACTAGCTGAAAATGTACATAAGAAAATATTATGCAATCTTGGAGGAATATAGATGTAATTACCACAGTCATGAAAGACAGATGTTTGAGGGAAAATTTTGCGTGTCTATCACTAGTTGAAAATGTACATAAGAAAATAATTTACAACCAACAGTTTAGAACTAGCCGCAGATACAATGTTGGGGAGTATAGACTTCAAAACTAGGGTCAGACACAGTCTTGGACGAGTATAAATTTTAGAACTAGTAGCAGATACAATCTTATAGGAATATAGATGTAGTTACCAGTGTCATGAAAGACAGATGTTTGAGGGAAAAGTTTGCGTGTCTATCACTGGCCAAAAACGTACATAAGAAAAATAGGTTTAGTACCACCAGCAGTTTGAAAAACTAGGGCAGATAAATTTTGGAGGAGTATAGATTTTAGAACTAGCGACAGATATAATCTTGGGGAAGTATAAATGTAGTTACCAGTATGACGAAAGACAGATGTTGAAGGAGAAAAATCTGCTTGTTCATCACTAGTTGTAAGCTTACAGAAGAAAATAATATACAGTTTTCTAGATCATACAGATATTTCAATCAAAACATTTACGTTTATTACAGCTAGTCGTTAGTTTTGGAGGAAAATAACCAACAGTTTTCTAGATCATACAGGTATTTCAATCAAAACATTTACGTTTATTACAGCTAGTCGTTAGTTTTGGAGGAAAATAACCAACAGTTTTCTAGATTATCAGATTTGTTAGAGAAAGATCACAGGCAGTGACATTGCTTCTAGAAGAGTTTGGTGGAAGGAAAAATATTTAGTTTCACACAATTTCAATCAAAAACTTGTACCGCTAGCCGTTAGTTTTACACTATTTGGATTAAAATTTCAGTAGCTTAAGGAGATCTTTGGGTGAATTGAGACAAGATTGCTTCACATATGGCAGTGAGGTAAATTTTTAGTACAGTGGTGGAAACATTTTGAAAAGATCACAACAAAGAGGCTTGTTTCAATTCAGCAGTTTTTATCACTACTATTGTTAAACCAAGAAGATTGAACCTTTGTTGTGTTTGGAGACTGCTTCAACAATTGTTCAACTTTTACTTGTAAACATTCACTATGCATCCAATTTACAATATCTTTTCATATAACTAGAAAACAAAAATGGTATCTTATTTAACACTGTTTTAAGTATCAAATTCTTAAGCCACCAACATAAAATTCATATTTTTCAAAGTCAGGAAATCAGCTAAGATTATTATCAACAAAAATCTGATGCAAACGGAAACATCAACATCACGTCAGCAAACCTTTAACCAATCACAATCGACACAAAACTTTAAAAATGGTTTACTATCAACCCTCTGTTCTTCAGTCTTTTTGTCAATAATTTTCTGACCACACATGGCTCTCACCATAACTCTCTCCACTCTCTTTAAAATTGCGTTTTCATTTTCTTTTTAACACCATATCTCACTTGAAGCACTACTGTTTACATTGTAAAACCGAAAAGATTTATCTTTAACTGCGCGCAAATCATAAAACATTCACCTCAAATCAGTCCCGTAGCACTCCAACTTCGGGCCTCCCCCCACCAAAGCAAGCGCAAGAGCCCCTGCGCACAGGTCATATCACTTTAGAGGTGTAAAATTGAAAAGCTGCATTAAGAAAATACACCACAATTTGTACATAAGTAAACAGGCTAATGTCAGAATAAAGCATGCCGATACCGAAGGTGCAAGTCATAAAAAATTCGGCACCGATGCCAGAGTTCAGTAGGACATTTATGCAGACACTGCGAAACGAAAGCAATGACACTGAAAAACATGAAAAAGTTATAAAAACACAGTATCCTTTAAATAGTCTGGAGCGAACCTTTTTGTTCGCAAATGCTGTTATGACATTGTCATAATCAAGAGATCGGGCGCAGTCATTTTCGATTGACAACATGGCTAATGAAGATAGTCTACTGTCTGTCATAGACGTTCTATTAAAAGTTTTGATCAGTTTCAATTTGCTGAAGCTTCTTTCAGCGCTGGCAACAGTCACGGGGCAAGTTAGTAAGATTCGAAGTGCGATGTACACATTCGGATACAATTCAAATAAATGAGTCTTTAGAAGATAGTTCAGAAAGTCTTGAGCCGTTTTGAGATTGCGTTTTTTTGTAAAATTAAAACAAACCGCTGTAGCTCAGCGCTCATTTCATCAGAATCAATGTCACCGAACTTTTTTTGGAACTCTTTACAGCAAGTAAGAAGAGCATTTTCTTGTTGCACAAGCAAAAGTTTGTCTCGTGTGTACAAAAACGAAAAGGCGGAAGAAACCTCACGTAACAAATTAAAGCGCTCCTTTATTGACATAATAGCCTGGTCTACTAATGGATAGAAAAAGTTGCTTTTAAATTTCAGTTCAGGAGTAGCTCGTTGTTCCTCTTCACCTTGGTAATCAAACAATCTTCTTTTCTTTCCACTTCTTGACGGAGGAAAAGAAGGATCAATATCCAATTCCTGTGCTATTTCAACAGCAGATGTTGCGGCACTGTCATAACCCGTTGTGCGATAGTTTTACAAAAACTTTTCAGTTGCCTGGATTTCCGTTTCCATTGTATGAAGGGAGACTCCATACGATTGAAGAATCTTGCTTGCTTTATTGACTTGGAATAGGATATCATACCAAATAAACACCGACAAAAGAAAACTCCATTTTGATAAATGAGCTATCAACGATTTTGTTTCTGAGGCAGCTCTTCCATCTTTTCTTTCTATGGAAATGGCTTCCAAGTCTTTCAGTGCCAGCAACACCTCTTTTAAATTGTATCGAAGAGGTTTGATGCATTTAATTCTGCTTTCCCAACGAGTATCAGATTGTGACTTTATGGACAGCTCCACATGTTTCTTCAAAATTTCCCAACGCTGAGCAGAGGAAGAAAACAGCACATACAACCTTGTAAGTACTCCAAAAAATGTCAATGCTTCCGTCGATGAATTAGCACTGTCAACAACAACTAAGTTAAGGGTATGGTTTGCACAGGGCACGTAAACAGCTTTGGGATTGATGTCTAGCGTTCTTGCTTGGACCCCAGAATGTTTTCCTTTCATGTTAGCACCATTATCATATGACTGACCTCGACAATCAGACAATTCGAGTTGCAGTTCGGTCGCTTTTTCTAAGAAAGCGTCCAACAAGCCTTTCCCAGTACTGTCACTTATTCTCAAGTAGCCAAAAAATGTTTCTTTAACAACAGCAGCTTCTTCATTACATAGTACATAATGGAGAATCGCAGACATTTGTTCATGATGTGACATATCTGGAGTGCAGTCCAAAATTATAGAAAAATATTTTGCCAATTTCAATTGCTGTAAATTTTCTTTTTCAACTTCTGTCGCTAGCAATTCAATTAGTTCATTTTGTATGGTAGGACTCAAATAGTGATCTTTAGTGTTTTTATTCTTGATTCTGTCTTGAAGCTCTTTTAGGATCGGATCTCTTCTTGCCAAAAGCTCAAATATACCCAGAAAATTTCCATTGTGAGGAGATCCTAAGACTTCTTCAGATCCTCTAAAAGCAAGATTCCTTTCCGATAGAAACAAGGCAATATCGATAAGTCTCTCTAAAACATTTCTCCAAAAACGTCTTTCATTGAAAAAAATATTCATCTCGCGTTTGTCGATAGTGGATGAATTTCTTATCCCTTCAGCTAGCAACATCCATTGACTGCAGCATTCTTGGTGGGAAATGCCGTTTTCATGGTCTTTCAGTTTTTTCGAAAAACCCTCTCATGTATTTATACCACTACAAAAGGGGCTTAGTGTTTTTCCAAATAGCTTACAACAAAAGCAAAAAACTTGATCTGATTCCCCAGAATAAACTAGCCACGACCGTGAAACACTTTCACCATTAGGTAACACACGTTTATAATGGTTGGAGGAAAAACGTCGCCTTGGAGTTGTGTTATTATATGGAAAATTCATTATTAGTTGATGTGGTCCACGCTTTACTATATCACATCGTTGAGCATCAGAAATACTTTCAGGCCATTTACATGGGTCATCAGGGATAAGGGTAAATTGAGATTCAGTTATTTTTGATATTGAAGGTTGCGTATTGGCAGGTAAATCACAACTTACATTTTCTGGAAATTCACAATCACTTTGATGCTGATCGTCATAGTCTTCTTTTTCTTGTACACTATAGTTTTCTTCATCCCTCTCGGTACTAGTGCCACGTCTACTCTGCTCAGTAATCTTGAAAAAATCTGTCATCTTGGGCAATTTCGCTACAGCATCTCGAGCAGTGGCTGCTTCTTTTCTCTTTTGAGCACCACTTTTTGAACGTTTCATTCTATACAATGTCAATAAAATACTTTATCTGCACTCTGCAGTGTATATATATTGTCCCGGTATTTATAGCCAAACAGAATTCCAGACCATTCTATGATTGTTGCGTAACAACGGCATTGTTACGTCAATCGAATATTCAAGATTCTACCAGAAAATCAATCGAAATATTCTAGATTCTGCGAGATAAAATGACGTTGCATTCACTTATGATGTCACAAGCCAATTTCTTCCTACAGTTTAAATCGGTTGTAAACAAGTCTGCTGAACTGAAAATAGTCACGTAGCCAAAAAGCAATTTCAGACTAACTTGGGCCCCCAAAGTTGGCCTGGGCCCCCCCCCAATTGGGGGGTTTGGGGGGCGGCTGCTACGTCTCTGCCTCAAATTCACATTCATTAATTTACATCTATTTCAGTAGAACTAGGTAGGTAATGGATTCAGTCTTTCTTCAGTCTTTTTGTCAATAATTTTCTGACCACACATGGCTCTCATCATAGCTCTCTCCACTCTCTTTAAAATTGCGTTTTCATTTTCTTTTAAACACCATATCTCAGTTAAATCACTACTGTTTACATCGCAAAACCGAGAAGATTTAGCTTTAATTGTGTGCAAATCATAAAACATTCACCTCAAATTCACATTCATTGTTCATACAACTCGAAGCCAAAATTGTATCGTATCACCACACTTTTTTAAGATTTTTTCCGAAATTTAGCAACTTTAAAACTTATTAACACGAAGTTTTACTACCTTTCAAAGTCTACTTAGCTCACCTACATCGAAATAAGCATAACTTTTAACATTATTTGTAGAACATTAACATAAAACTCATATTTTCCACAGTTTACTTAGCTCATCTACGTAGAAATAAGCATAACTTTAAACATTATTTGTAGGACATTAACATAAAACTCATATTTTCCGCAGTTTACTTAGCTCACCTACGTAGAAATAAGCATAACTTTAAACATTATTTGTAGGACATTAACACAAAATTCATGGTTTTCACAGTCTACCTAGCTCACCTACATAGAAATAAGCACAACTTTTCACATTATTTGTGGGACATTAACATAAAATTCATGTTTTTCACAGTCTCCTAACTCAACTACGTGGAAACAAACGCAACTTTTCACATTATTTCAAGGACATTAACACAAAATTCATGGTTTTCACAGTCTAATTAGCTCATCTACATAGAAATAACCACAACTTTAGCATTTTTGTAAAACATCAGTAAAACAAAACACAAAAATTATTCTTATTAAAATGAGTATTCACCCTCTACTGCAAATAGAAATTATTGATCCAATTCTTTAATTTTTCGTTGTTTGCTAAAAACCACAGACAGAAAACTTCAAAACAAATCTGACTCTGTGCTATCACCAATCTAAAACTCATTGCTTTAACAAAAATTCTCAACTTATCCGTTAATTTGTAAGCACTTGAGCAAACATACTTACGTATTGTGACAAGTCGTCTTAGATGATCAAAGACTTTTGTTTCGTACAATTAAACTCTTGCACTAAGTTTTGATCTATTTGAAATCGTTATTTGTAATTCACAACTTTCAACTCGCATCATATTGTCTCCCGTATAGGCAAATCAAGAATTTTACCTAAATCCTGGCAAAATTACATTAAGTGATATCTATTATACACTTCTTATACGTAATCACTGCTACACACGTTTGCAATTGCAAATTAGACCAAGTTGATTCATTACAAAATCTCTTACTATCTATAATCAAACAACTTCAATGCTACTGTATTAAGTATAACCCATTCATTAAAAATGTAAAATATGAACTTGTTGCTAAACGTTTTTCTACTAGCTTTCTCAAATCTAATGCTCTGTTAGAAGCGAACAAACTCTCATAGTAGCATCTAACATAAACTTACAGTTGTCTTTCTCAGTGACCTCATTAGTAATTGCTGTGACCAACACACAAACGTTTTGAACGTGGTCTCGTGATAGTCTTGACTAACTTTCTGACAAGCCACTTTCCATTCTTAAAACAATTTTTCCTCACAATCAACTGCTTCAATGCTTTTAACACCTCAAAATCTAAACGTATAAAATATTTTCAGAACTTTACCTTCATATCTTCACCAAGTATTGACTCGCATAAAAATCACGACCCGCTATTTTCAAATTTCATTCAAGTTTTTTACCAAACTCGCAATTTGATTCTCATTTGCACAACAAAACTTATCGTTTATTTTCAAGAAACACAACCACAATTTCTGATATTGCTATACATGACTCTGAAGCGTAAATAATTCTTATTTCTCAACCTATCAAAATTATATAATCTCGTTCTGATTGATTCGTTTTTGGTTTATTGTTTTGCTCTTACTTATTTCATCATGTTGATATTGATTTATTCAACAAAATATTTGCCATTAATCGCTGTAAAAGTTTTATCTGTTCACCTCCATTCAAGATTGAACTTGCACCATTTCAAAATAAAGCTTTTCATAGTTTACCAACAAGAAAAAAACTCAAACTAATCACGGTCAACAGACATACACTCCGCACATACTAACAAACTTGCATCGAATTACTTTAAAAATTACCCATTTAGGTAGAAATCTGCACAGTACGGTTTATTCTTTCCAATCAAAATTACTATTTGGAGCGCTATTTCGTTGTGATTATGATAAAAGTACAAACCATATAAATTTCTTTATCAACATGCAATTTAAAGCTATTTTCGTTACATCCACCAAGCTTCAAGTTTAAATTTCTAACACTGTTATACGTAATTGATATGCAAAATATCTAAGTTATATTCAATCATCATTTAACTTTCTCATCGAATTTACTTTTACCCTACACCTCATTGTGCAACAAAGAATTCAATTTCGCCTAATTTACACCAACGTCAATACACTTGAATTCATATCAAAATTTTATAAATCTACCTATATTCTTCGGTTGGAAATGTGGTTGGAGACTTAAAATTTTTTAATAACTTTTTAGATTTAGTCACTTGTTAAAATCTTCACCAAATGTTGAACACGTTGAGACAATAAAAAGCTTTATCTGAAGCTCTCATGAAATATTTAAGATAAAGACCACTAAGCTACATTTTGTGCGATCAATGTATTGTTTTCTGATTTTAGCACAACTCAGTTCAATGGTAAACGAGTAGTCTAATGTTTTTCAACCATCACGTATTTTTTGCACCATGTAATAAATCTAATATTTTGTGTTGCATATCAATTTAAATCAAAAAACCCTATCTTACAGTGTAAAGCATTTTCAAACTTATGTCAAATTTTCTTATCGCGCACTCACCTCACCACATTTTTCACCTCTGTACATAACTGTAAATTGAATTTACCCCAAAACTCTTAAAAGTTTATGTATCAAGCCTCATATTTGTAACTTTCGACACTACATATCACTTTCGACACTACATATACCGACGCGATGGCGTAGTGGTTAGAGCGTCCGCTTCGCAGTCGGTAGACCTGGGGTTCATTCCCCTTGTCGAGTCATACCAAAAGACTTTAAAAAATGGTATCCATAGCTTCCCTGCTTGGCGCTCGGCATTTATGGAAGGTTGTGGAGAACAAGCCGGCAAGTTCGCTTATTGTGTCGTTGGACAAGACACTTAACGGGACGCCCCCGCCTTTATGTGGAAGACAGGTGGCCCATAAACCTCGAAAAAGGCAACTCCCAAGCGAGTGCGGACTTACCGTCCAAAGTATAGCAATACAATTCGCTTTCTCGTGAATGGAGAATAAAAATGGCAAATAAAACAAAAAACAAAAGAAACAAAGCAATTTTTCGATTACCTTACAAGTTATTTTATAATCCACACTGTTGATATAGCAAGTAACTTTAATAAATTAAAAATCATTTTAATTCGTATAACATCTTAAATTCGAACGTTTTCGACTTTCATAAAGCCCTTTTCAAGAATTAAATCTGTAAATGTGACGTAATAAATTATAATAATCAACGATAATTTCAAATAATACACATTATGAAGATATAGTACTTCTAACGGCTGTAAAAACGTAGCCAACTTTAAAATAAATAACAGCTGGGAGGGATCGGATGCAAAAACTTTTAAGCTCATCAAAACCAGGATTAAAGTCTTCCAGAAATGGCAAGATTCCCAAAATTATGCGAAAATCCAATATGGAATGTCATGTTACGATTACGTGCAGTAAGTAAAGTTGTTGTAAAATTGTGCTAATATATGTTTAGCAAAAAAGAAGCTCCACTTGCATAGCATTGTTTATTAAGGCTAGGGCTATGACGTTTTATAAGCAAAGCTTCATGAATTTTTGCTTCATAATCTGAATTACATTTTTTCAATATGGTGAAAGAATTAATATTATATTGCAGATTAGAGCAGGTGGGGCATGACAAAATGTGGTCCTTAATTGCGCTTTTTCTTGAATCTGCTAAATTCAGATGCTCCTTTACTCTGGTGATCAAATGTCGGGAAGACATACCAATGTATGTCAAGTTCGTATCACACGAACAAGTAAATTTATAAACGACATTTGAGCATAGAGGCAAAGGCGTCTCTGATTTCAATTGAAAATACTGTCCTACTTTATTTGTGCGATAAAGAGGAAGCAGCCTTACATCAAAATGTTTTGAACATAATCGAGAGAGAGCTTTCACAAAACGGATTGACGCTTCACCAACATACGGAACAAAAATAGGACATAATTCCACGTTATTTACTACACTTAATTCATCAATAGGTATATCGTTAAGTTTGGCTTTAAATTTGTTGTAAATTTTATCAAAAAAACCAAGTCGGATAGTTATTATCATAAAATAAGCGCTTCAACTTTCCAATCTCGACTTCAAATAAATGCTGGCTGGAACAAATAGATTTAGCTCGATTAAGTAAGCACAGTACAAGGCTCGACTTCCAAACATTTGGACATATTGCATTAAAGTTCAATAAAATGCCAGTATTAGTCTCTTTTCGCCACACACTTAAATCTAATTCATTTTCTTGAATTTGAACATGAACATCCAGAAACGGGAGTGCCTGCATTGATTTTTCCATAGTAAACTGCATGTATGAATGCTGTTTATTTAACAGATTCAAAAATTTTTTTATCGATAGATTGTCATCGAAAATTGCAAAAACATCATCCACATATCGTAAATATAATTTAGGGTAAAAGCCATTTGTTTCATTGAGAAGCTTGTTTTCTAAATTTGCTAAGAAAAAGTTTTTGAAATTGTTTGAAAAAGTTTTTGAAATTTTTGAAAGTTTTTGAAATTTTTGAAAAAGTTTTTGAAATTTTTGAAATTTTATTGAAAAATTAAAACAGGTAAAAGTTCAATCACATCAAATTCTGGTTAGCTTTGATGCAGTCTCACTCTTCACCAACGTACCGCTAGAAGAAACCACCCAAATTATAGCAAACTATCTATTTGACAAAGACAATCCGAACACACCACCAATGGAAAAGCATGCTTTCATCAAGCTCATGAAATTGGCTACTCAGAGAATGTTTCTATACAATGGTGAACTATTTAAACAGATTGACGGAGTAGCAATGGGGTCACCTCTTGGACCGACATTAGCAAACTTTTTCTTAGCAAATTTAGAAAACAAGCTTCTCAATGAAACAAATGGCTTTTACCCTAAATTATATTTACGATATGTGGATGATGTTTTCGCAATTTTCGATGACAATCTATCGATAAAAAAATTTTTGAATCTGTTAAATAAACAGCATTCAAACATGCAGTTTACTATGGAAAAATCAATGCAGGCACTCCCGTTTCTGAATGTTCATGTTCAAATTCAAGAAAATGAATTAGATTTAAGTGTGTGGCGAAAAGAGACTAATACTGGCATTTTATTGAACTTTAATGCAATATGTCCAAATGTTTGGAAGTCGAGCCTTGTACTGTGCTTACTTAATCGAGCTAAATCTATTTGTTCCAGCCAGCATTTATTTGAAGTCGAGATTGGAAAGTTGAAGCGCTTATTTTATGATAATAACTATCCGACTTGGTTTTTTTGATAAAATTTACAACAAATTTAAAGCCAAACTTAACGATATACCTATTGATGAATTAAGTGTAGTAAATAACGTGGAATTATGTCCTATTTTTGTTCCGTATGTTGGTGAAGCGTCAATCCGTTTTGTGAAAGCTCTCTCTCGATTATGTTCAAAACATTTTGATGTAAGGCTGCTTCCTCTTTATCGCACAAATAAAGTAGGACAGTATTTTCAATTGAAATCAGAGACGCCTTTGCCTCTATGCTCAAATGTCGTTTATAAATTTACTTGTTCGTGTGATACGAACTTGACATACATTGGTATGTCTTCCCGACATTTGATCACCAGAGTAAAGGAGCATCTGAATTTAGCAGATTCAAGAAAAAGCGCAATTAAGGACCACATTTTGTCATGCCCCACCTGCTCTAATCTGCAATATAATATTAATTCTTTCACCATATTGAAAAAATGTAATTCAGATTATGAAGCAAAAATTCATGAAGCTTTGCTTATAAAACGTCATAGCCCTAGCCTTAATAAACAATGCTATGCAAGTGGAGCTTCTTTTTTGCTAAACATATATTAGCACAATTTTACAACAACTTTACTTACTGCACGTAATCGTAACATGACATTCCATATTGGATTTTCGCATAATTTTGGGAATCTTGCCATTTCTGGAAGACTTTAATCCTGGTTTTGATGAGCTTAAAAGTTTTTGCATCCGATCCCTCCCAGCTGTTATTTATTTTAAAGTTGGCTACGTTTTTACAGCCGTTAGAAGTACTATATCTTCATAATGTGTATTATTTGAAATTATCGTTGATTATTATAATTTATTACGTCACATTTACAGATTTAATTCTTGAAAAGGGCTTTATGAAAGTCGAAAACGTTCGAATTTAAGATGTTATACGAATTAAAATGATTTTTAATTTATTAAAGTTACTTGCTATATCAACAGTGTGGATTTTACAATGCTTTACCTCTCTGCCAAAGTTATTTTATGTAACTAAAAGTCAAACTTATGACGATTGCAACCTTTTCCCAATTATCAAACGAACAAATATGGTGGTTAGAGCATATTAGACCTGGGTTCAATTTCCTTGTCAAAGACTTTTAAATGATTGCAGCTTAGTGCTCAGTATGAAAGGTTTGTTTAGAGAAAGACTAGTTTTCTTCAAAAAGTGTGTTTTCCACTACAGATAGGTGATGGGTTCGGTGTACCAACTGCAAACTTATAGAAGTGAACGAAACCAACATTGCCACTACACACAATTTCAAAAACCACCTGTTTCCAATCCACAACCTTCCATAAATGCCGAGCGCCAAGCAGGGAAGCTATGGATACCATTTTTTAAAGTCTTTTGGTATGACTCGACAAGGGGAATGAACCCCAGGTCTACCGACTGCGAAGCGGACGCTCTAACCACTACGCCATCGCGTCGGTATATGTAGTGTCGAAAGTGATATGTAGTGTCGAAAGTTACAAATATGAGGCTTGATACATAAACTTTTAAGAGTTTTGGGGTAAATTCAATTTACAGTTATGTACAGAGGTGAAAAATGTGGTGAGGTGAGTGCGCGATAAGAAAATTTGACATAAGTTTGAAAATGCTTTACACTGTAAGATAGGGTTTTTTGATTTAAATTGATATGCAACACAAAATATTAGATTTATTACATGGTGCAAAAAATACGTGATGGTTGAAAAACATTAGACTACTCGTTTACCATTGAACTGAGTTGTGCTAAAATCAGAAAACAATACATTGATCGCACAAAATGTAGCTTAGTGGTCTTTATCTTAAATATTTCATGAGAGCTTCAGATAAAGCTTTTTATTGTCTCAACGTGTTCAACATTTGGTGAAGATTTTAACAAGCGACTAAATCTAAAAAGTTATTAAAAAATTTTAAGTCTCCAACCACATTTCCAACCGAAGAATATAGGTAGATTTATAAAATTTTGATATGAATTCAAGTGTATTGACGTTGGTGTAAATTAGGCGAAATTGAATTCTTTGTTGCACAATGAGGTGTAGGGTAAAAGTAAATTCGATGAGAAAGTTAAATGATGATTGAATATAACTTAGATATTTTGCATATCAATTACGTATAACAGTGTTAGAAATTTAAACTTGAAGCTTGGTGGATGTAACGAAAATAGCTTTAAATTGCATGTTGATAAAGAAATTTATATGGTTTGTACTTTTATCATAATCACAACGAAATAGCGCTCCAAATAGTAATTTTGATTGGAAAGAATAAACCGTACTGTGCAGATTTCTACCTAAATGGGTAATTTTTAAAGTAATTCGATGCAAGTTTGTTAGTATGTGCGGAGTGTATGTCTGTTGACCGTGATTAGTTTGAGTTTTTTTCTTGTTGGTAAACTATGAAAAGCTTTATTTTGAAATGGTGCAAGTTCAATCTTGAATGGAGGTGAACAGATAAAACTTTTACAGCGATTAATGGCAAATATTTTGTTGAATAAATCAATATCAACATGATGAAATAAGTAAGAGCAAAACAATAAACCAAAAACGAATCAATCAGAACGAGATTATATAATTTTGATAGGTTGAGAAATAAGAATTATTTACGCTTCAGAGTCATGTATAGCAATATCAGAAATTGTGGTTGTGTTTCTTGAAAATAAACGATAAGTTTTGTTGTGCAAATGAGAATCAAATTGCGAGTTTGGTAAAAAACTTGAATGAAATTTGAAAATAGCGGGTCGTGATTTTTATGCGAGTCAATACTTGGTGAAGATATGAAGGTAAAGTTCTGAAAATATTTTATACGTTTAGATTTTGAGGTGTTAAAAGCATTGAAGCAGTTGATTGTGAGGAAAAATTGTTTTAAGAATGGAAAGTGGCTTGTCAGAAAGTTAGTCAAGACTATCACGAGACCACGTTCAAAACGTTTGTGTGTTGGTCACAGCAATTACTAATGAGGTCACTGAGAAAGACAACTGTAAGTTTATGTTAGATGCTACTATGAGAGTTTGTTCGCTTCTAACAGAGCATTAGATTTGAGAAAGCTAGTAGAAAAACGTTTAGCAACAAGTTCATATTTTACATTTTTAATGAATGGGTTATACTTAATACAGTAGCATTGAAGTTGTTTGATTATAGATAGTAAGAGATTTTGTAATGAATCAACTTGGTCTAATTTGCAATTGCAAACGTGTGTAGCAGTGATTACGTATAAGAAGTGTATAATAGATATCACTTAATGTAATTTTGCCAGGATTTAGGTAAAATTCTTGATTTGCCTATACGGGAGACAATATGATGCGAGTTGAAAGTTGTGAATTACAAATAACGATTTCAAATAGATCAAAACTTAGTGCAAGAGTTTAATTGTACGAAACAAAAGTCTTTGATCATCTAAGACGACTTGTCACAATACGTAAGTATGTTTGCTCAAGTGCTTACAAATTAACGGATAAGTTGAGAATTTTTGTTAAAGCAATGAGTTTTAGATTGGTGATAGCACAGAGTCAGATTTGTTTTGAAGTTTTCTGTCTGTGGTTTTTAGCAAACAACGAAAAATTAAAGAATTGGATCAATAATTTCTATTTGCAGTAGAGGGTGAATACTCATTTTAATAAGAATAATTTTTGTGTTTTGTTTTACTGATGTTTTACAAAAATGCTAAAGTTGTGGTTATTTCTATGTAGATGAGCTAATTAGACTGTGAAAACCATGAATTTTGTGTTAATGTCCTTGAAATAATGTGAAAAGTTGCGTTTGTTTCCACGTAGTTGAGTTAGGAGACTGTGAAAAACATGAATTTTATGTTAATGTCCCACAAATAATGTGAAAAGTTGTGCTTATTTCTATGTAGGTGAGCTAGGTAGACTGTGAAAACCATGAATTTTGTGTTAATGTCCTACAAATAATGTTTAAAGTTATGCTTATTTCTACGTAGGTGAGCTAAGTAAACTGCGGAAAATATGAGTTTTATGTTAATGTCCTACAAATAATGTTTAAAGTTATGCTTATTTCTACGTAGATGAGCTAAGTAAACTGTGGAAAATATGAGTTTTATGTTAATGTTCTACAAATAATGTTAAAAGTTATGCTTATTTCGATGTAGGTGAGCTAAGTAGACTTTGAAAGGTAGTAAAACTTCGTGTTAATAAGTTTTAAAGTTGCTAAATTTCGGAAAAAATCTTAAAAAAGTGTGGTGATACGATACAATTTTGGCTTCGAGTTGTATGAACAATGAATGTGAATTTGAGGTGAATGTTTTATGATTTGCACACAATTAAAGCTAAATCTTCTCGGTTTTGCGATGTAAACAGTAGTGATTTAACTGAGATATGGTGTTTAAAAGAAAATGAAAACGCAATTTTAAAGAGAGTGGAGAGAGCTATGATGAGAGCCATGTGTGGTCAGAAAATTATTGACAAAAAGACTGAAGAAAGACTGAATCCATTACCTACCTAGTTCTACTGAAATAGATGTAAATTAATGAATGTGAATTTGAGGCAGAGACGTAGCAGCCGCCCCCCAAACCCCCCAATTGGGGGGGGGCCCAGGCCAACTTTGGGGGCCCAAGTTAGTCTGAAATTGCTTTTTGGCTACGTGACTATTTTCAGTTCAGCAGACTTGTTTACAACCGATTTAAACTGTAGGAAGAAATTGGCTTGTGACATCATAAGTGAATGCAACGTCATTTTATCTCGCAGAATCTAGAATATTTCGATTGATTTTCTGGTAGAATCTTGAATATTCGATTGACGTAACAATGCCGTTGTTACGCAACAATCATAGAATGGTCTGGAATTCTGTTTGGCTATAAATACCGGGACAATATATATACACTGCAGAGTGCAGATAAAGTATTTTATTGACATTGTATAGAATGAAACGTTCAAAAAGTGGTGCTCAAAAGAGAAAAGAAGCAGCCACTGCTCGAGATGCTGTAGCGAAATTGCCCAAGATGACAGATTTTTTCAAGATTACTGAGCAGAGTAGACGTGGCACTAGTACCGAGAGGGATGAAGAAAACTATAGTGTACAAGAAAAAGAAGACTATGACGATCAGCATCAAAGTGATTGTGAATTTCCAGAAAATGTAAGTTGTGATTTACCTGCCAATACGCAACCTTCAATATCAAAAATAACTGAATCTCAATTTACCCTTATCCCTGATGACCCATGTAAATGGCCTGAAAGTATTTCTGATGCTCAACGATGTGATATAGTAAAGCGTGGACCACATCAACTAATAATGAATTTTCCATATAATAACACAACTCCAAGGCGACGTTTTTCCTCCAACCATTATAAACGTGTGTTACCTAATGGTGAAAGTGTTTCACGGTCGTGGCTAGTTTATTCTGGGGAATCAGATCAAGTTTTTTGCTTTTGTTGTAAGCTATTTGGAAAAACACTAAGCCCCTTTTGTAGTGGTATAAATACATGAGAGGGTTTTTCGAAAAAACTGAAAGACCATGAAAACGGCATTTCCCACCAAGAATGCTGCAGTCAATGGATGTTGCTAGCTGAAGGGATAAGAAATTCATCCACTATCGACAAACGCGAGATGAATATTTTTTTCAATGAAAGACGTTTTTGGAGAAATGTTTTAGAGAGACTTATCGATATTGCCTTGTTTCTATCGGAAAGGAATCTTGCTTTTAGAGGATCTGAAGAAGTCTTAGGATCTCCTCACAATGGAAATTTTCTGGGTATATTTGAGCTTTTGGCAAGAAGAAATCCGATCCTAAAAGAGCTTCAAGACAGAATCAAGAATAAAAACACTAAAGATCACTATTTGAGTCCTACCATACAAAATGAACTAATTGAATTGCTAGCGACAGAAGTTGAAAAAGAAAATTTACAGCAATTGAAATTGGCAAAATATTTTTCTATAATTTTGGACTGCACTCCAGATATGTCACATCATGAACAAATGTCTGCGATTCTCCATTATGTACTATGTAATGAAGAAGCTGCTGTTGTTAAAGAAACATTTTTTGGCTACTTGAGAATAAGTGACAGTACTGGGAAAGGCTTGTTGGACGCTTTCTTAGAAAAAGCGACCGAACTGCAACTCGAATTGTCTGATTGTCGAGGTCAGTCATATGATAATGGTGCTAACATGAAAGGAAAACATTCTGGGGTCCAAGCAAGAACGCTAGACATCAATCCCAAAGCTGTTTACGTGCCCTGTGCAAACCATACCCTTAACTTAGTTGTTGTTGACAGTGCTAATTCATCGACGGAAGTATTGACATTTTTTGGAGTACTTACAAGGTTGTATGTGCTGTTTTCTTCCTCTGCTCAGCGTTGGGAAATTTTGAAGAAACATGTGGAGCTGTCCATAAAGTCACAATCTGATACTCGTTGGGAAAGCAGAATTAAATGCATCAAACCTCTTCGATACAATTTAAAAGAGGTGTTGCTGGCACTGAAAGACTTGGAAGCCATTTCCATAGAAAGAAAAGATGGAAGAGCTGCCTCAGAAACAAAATCGTTGATAGCTCATTTATCAAAATGGAGTTTTCTTTTGTCGGTGTTTATTTGGTATGATATCCTATTCCAAGTCAATAAAGCAAGCAAGATTCTTCAATCGTATGGAGTCTCCCTTCATACAATGGAAACGGAAATCCAGGCAACTGAAAAGTTTTTGTAAAACTATCGCACAACGGGTTATGACAGTGCCGCAACATCTGCTGTTGAAATAGCACAGGAATTGGATATTGATCCTTCTTTTCCTCCGTCAAGAAGTGGAAAGAAAAGAAGATTGTTTGATTACCAAGGTGAAGAGGAACAACGAGCTACTCCTGAACTGAAATTTAAAAGCAACTTTTTCTATCCATTAGTAGACCAGGCTATTATGTCAATAAAGGAGCGCTTTAATTTGTTACGTGAGGTTTCTTCCGCCTTTTCGTTTTTGTACACACGAGACAAACTTTTGCTTGTGCAACAAGAAAATGCTCTTCTTACTTGCTGTAAAGAGTTCCAAAAAAAGTTCGGTGACATTGATTCTGATGAAATGAGCGCTGAGCTACAGCGGTTTGTTTTAATTTTACAAAAAAACGCAATCTCAAAACGGCTCAAGACTTTCTGAACTATCTTCTAAAGACTCATTTATTTGAATTGTATCCGAATGTGTACATCGCACTTCGAATCTTACTAACTTGCCCCGTGACTGTTGCCAGCGCTGAAAGAAGCTTCAGCAAATTGAAACTGATCAAAACTTTTAATAGAACGTCTATGACAGACAGTAGACTATCTTCATTAGCCATGTTGTCAATCGAAAATGACTGCGCCCGATCTCTTGATTATGACAATGTCATAACAGCATTTGCGAACAAAAAGGTTCGCTCCAGACTATTTAAAGGATACTGTGTTTTTATAACTTTTTCATGTTTTTCAGTGTCATTGCTTTCGTTTCGCAGTGTCTGCATAAATGTCCTACTGAACTCTGGCATCGGTGCCGAATTTTTTATGACTTGCACCTTCGGTATCGGCATGCTTTATTCTGACATTAGCCTGTTTACTTATGTACAAATTGTGGTGTATTTTCTTAATGCAGCTTTTCAATTTTACACCTCTAAAGTGATATGACCTGTGCGCAGGGGCTCTTGCGCTTGCTTTGGGGGGGGGAGGCCCGAAGTTGGAGTGCTACGGGACTGATTTGAGGTGAATGTTTTATGATTTGCGCGCAGTTAAAGATAAATCTTTTCGGTTTTACAATGTAAACAGTAGTGCTTCAAGTGAGATATGGTGTTAAAAAGAAAATGAAAACGCAATTTTAAAGAGAGTGGAGAGAGTTATGGTGAGAGCCATGTGTGGTCAGAAAATTATTGACAAAAAGAATGAAGAACAGAGGGTTGATAGTAAACCATTTTTAAAGTTTTGTGTCGATTGTGATTGGTTAAAGGTTTGCTGACGTGATGTTGATGTTTCCGTTTGCATCAGATTTTTGTTGATAATAATCTTAGCTGATTTCCTGACTTTGAAAAATATGAATTTTATGTTGGTGGCTTAAGAATTTGATACTTAAAACAGTGTTAAATAAGATACCATTTTTGTTTTCTAGTTATATGAAAAGATATTGTAAATTGGATGCATAGTGAATGTTTACAAGTAAAAGTTGAACAATTGTTGAAGCAGTCTCCAAACACAACAAAGGTTCAATCTTCTTGGTTTAACAATAGTAGTGATAAAAACTGCTGAATTGAAACAAGCCTCTTTGTTGTGATCTTTTCAAAATGTTTCCACCACTGTACTAAAAATTTACCTCACTGCCATATGTGAAGCAATCTTGTCTCAATTCACCCAAAGATCTCCTTAAGCTACTGAAATTTTAATCCAAATAGTGTAAAACTAACGGCTAGCGGTACAAGTTTGTGATTGAAATTGTGTGAAACTAAATATTTTTCCTTCCACCAAACTCTTCTAGAAGCAATGTCACTGCCTGTGATCTTTCTCTAACAAATCTGATAATCTAGAAAACTGTTGGTTATTTTCCTCCAAAACTAACGACTAGCTGTAATAAACGTAAATGTTTTGATTGAAATACCTGTATGATCTAGAAAACTGTTGGTTATTTTCCTCCAAAACTAACGACTAGCTGTAATAAACGTAAATGTTTTGATTGAAATATCTGTATGATCTAGAAAACTGTTGGTTATTTTCCTCCAAAACTAACGACTAGCTGTAATAAACGTAAATGTTTTGATTGAAATACCTGTATGATCTAGAAAACTGTATATTATTTTCTTCTGTAAGCTTACAACTAGTGATGAACAAGCAGATTTTTCTCCTTCAACATCTGTCTTTCGTCATACTGGTAACTACATTTATACTTCCCCAAGATTATATCTGTCGCTAGTTCTAAAATCTATACTCCTCCAAAATTTATCTGCCCTAGTTTTTCAAACTGCTGGTGGTACTAAACCTATTTTTCTTATGTACGTTTTTGGCCAGTGATAGACACGCAAACTTTTCCCTCAAACATCTGTCTTTCATGACACTGGTAACTACATCTATATTCCTATAAGATTGTATCTGCTACTAGTTCTAAAATTTATACTCGTCCAAGACTGTGTCTGACCCTAGTTTTGAAGTCTATACTCCCCAACATTGTATCTGCGGCTAGTTCTAAACTGTTGGTTGTAAATTATTTTCTTATGTACATTTTCAACTAGTGATAGACACGCAAAATTTTCCCTCAAACATCTGTCTTTCATGACTGTGGTAATTACATCTATATTCCTCCAAGATTGCATAATATTTTCTTATGTACATTTTCAGCTAGTGATAGACACGCGACATTTCCCTCAAGCGTCTGTCTTTCATGACACCAGTAACTACGTCTATATTCCTCCCAGATTGTATTGTAATAAGACTGAATCCATTACCTACCTAGTTCTACTGAAATAGATGTAAATTGATTCCAACCAACTGCAGAAATACCATGAGTAAAGGAAAATACCCCCCAATAAACACATCTAGAAGAGTAAAGAAACAACATTCTAGGGAATCAAAAAGGAGAAATCGATCAGAGGCTCTATGATGTTATCAACAATTTCAAGATGTGAATGATTATGCGCGATTAATGCTTACGCTTCGAAAGGAAGTAGTTATGATTTAATATCAAAGGCTTCAGTCACGACCTAAAGTTAATGTTTCCGTTTTACAGCAGTTGTGCTTACAATAAGACAAAAAATCGTAAACGAGTTGAAAAGTGAAATCAATTGGAGAACTTTTGAAGTGGGGGTATTCTGAAGCGAGGGTACAACCAATTAGGACATTTTCAAGAATAACATCCTTTCCAAAAAGAAATATAATCATTTCCAAGAACAACGACATTTCCAAAGCATTCCTAAAAAGAACTCAAACAAATAAAACCATTCCTAAAAACAAATATACCTAATCATTCCTAAATACAAGAAACAACATTTTCAAAAACAAATCAAACAAATAAAATCATTTCCAAAAACAAATATAATCATTCCTAAAACAAGAGCATTTTCAAAGCATTCCTAAAAAGAACTCAAACAAATAAAACCATTCCTAAAAACAAATATACCTAATCATTCCTAAATACAAGAAACAACATTTTCAAAAACAAATCAAACAAATAAAATCATTTCCAAAAACAAATATAATCATTCCTAAAACAAGAGCATTTTCAAAGCATTCCAAAAAAGAACTCAAACAAATAAAACCATTCCTAAAAACAAATATATTTGTTTAAGTTGTATTACCATTTGTTTTCAAGTTGTCTTGACATTTGTTTTCAAATTGTTACAAGTTGGTACACGTTGTATTTACAAGCTGTTACATTGTACTTCAAGTTCATGTATCAACACGTTCGGAAATGACGTAGCCGCACGTTCGGAAATGACGTATCAACACGTTCGGAAGTCACGTTCGGAAATGACGTAGTCCACCACAAAAAGGGGCTCGAAAGTTGTATTGTATACTACTCACTTTAAAGTTAGGAAATACGAAAATGCAAGCATTATTTCAGCAAGGAAATACGAAAGGCAAGGTGTTATTTAGTAAAGAATTACGGAAAAGTAAGCCATATTTTTTTACAAAGACTAGGTAAAAACTCTAACGTTTTCGTCTAGCTCTCTACAGGAGTTATTGATAGAATGAAGCCTGGTGTTGATGGCGAGGTATTTATAGCGAAAGCAGCTGGTGAAAATGTTGGAACGTTCTGATTGGTAGACAACCAGACGTTTCGTCGAGTCAGAATCAATGACGCAATTTATAAATATAAAGACTATAAGGCTATAAATACCTCGCCATCAACACCAGGCTTCATTCTAGCGATAACTCCTGAAGATAGCTAGACGGAAACGTTAGGGTTTTCACCTATTCTTTGTAAAAGAGTACAATGAAATGGTCGATGACTAAAGCTTTATTGAAATTTTGTACCACTTCTCATTTTTTTAAGCCATATTTCAGTGAGGAAACAGGGAAATGCACTCAACTTTTATTTCAAAAATATCCAAATGCATGCAAAAGGTTTATTTGCGATCTAGGTAGATACTAACAGGAGCGCAGCCAGGGGGTCCCTGTGCCGTGCCTCCCATTTGGTCCAAGATAAAATTATCCCCAAAACAAACAATTGCTTGAAAATTTGCTGGTAGCATTGGGCTTCATGCCTGAGATTATCACATGAGCTTTAAACTTTTTCTAGTTTTCTTAATATAAACTAGAAATCACACAAGCAAGTTCTTTTGCGCAAGAATCTTGTAGAAATAACCTATCGATGTCTGACGAGGTGAGCAAGAGTATTGTACAACATTAATAGCAATATTGCACGAAAACAAGTTACTTGCCAGGAGTATAAGCGAGTTTTGTGCTTTCCGGAAAAGTTTCAGAAACATTGCCAATAATAGAGCATGTCTCCATTTTTCCGGCAAGTTATTTATTAAATCATCTTGACGAGGCTAGATTCATAGTTGACGATTTAAATTTTCTAATTTTAGTCAAAATGCTTTGGACTGTCGACCGCAGAGGAAACAAAACCACCAATTTGCTAAGCAAAAACTGGATATGCTCTCTGGAATGTTTCTTAGAAGACTATAAAAACCACAAAAAAAGCTTAATGAGTGGACAAAAGTAGAAGAGACGCTACAATTAGAGATAGCACAAGTTATGCAGGTAACATTCTCTGGCTTGCAATGTACGCAAAATTCATGCATTCGTAAGCACCATGAAAGACATATCGGTATTTTTTCTAATTCTCAAAAACGTCTTTTACTGCTGCATGCTCACGTTAATAACAAATGTCCTGATTCTTCGCATTTGTGTTTGAAGCGTCATTGTTCCACAAAGTGGATTGAGAACTATGATACTGTCTTTGTTTTCAAGGAGTTTTATCCGGCGGTTGTTGGTCCTCTTGATCAACTGTCAGAATCAAGTTCTTGGAAGAGCTATGCCTTGTTTGAAAGCGTTAACAATAGCTGGGTTTTTGGTTAGCCTGGAGGTTGTCAATGCTATATTGAAACTTACCAAAACAGTTGCAAAGAAGCTACAGGGCACCAAGAAATTATTTTGACTGCATTTGATGCTACGATTATTACCAGTTGCAAAGATGTGATACAGGCTTTTAGGCACAATGAAAAAATATTAGTTGGACTCTTTAGACATGCCGAAGGTGTCTACAGGGAATCCATATTCATGCCTCGAATTGCGAATCGGCAGGCCAAAAAAGCAAATCCACTAGCTATTTCACTATTGCAGTTTTCAGGCGTTCTGTCTTATTGCCTTTTATTGACACAGTGCTTGAGTAACTCAGCGAAATATTTCGCTCTGATCTTGTTGATTGCATAAAACTCCAATTTTTGATACCATCTGCCAGTGTAAAGCATAATATTTGCTTCGATCAGAAATGCTGTAAACTTCTATCTTCCCTTTGTGGATGACAGCATTGACGCTGTGGAGGTTGAATTAATGCGATGGCGTTCATATTGGCTACGCCACAAAGGTGATTCTTTACCGTACATCACTTTAGGCGTGTTGCTGTCTGCTAAAGAAATACATACGTATTATCTTTGAAAGTTCTTCAAATACTGACAGCTGGTCCGGTATTACAGCAAAACATGAGCGTTTGTTTAGTGCTCTGAGTTATTTGAAAACCTATTTGCAGTTCACAACGAAAGAAGCTCGTTTGAATGGATTTCCATTGTTGTATGTTCACCGCGACCTTATCATTAATTTTGAACAGGTGAGTGATGAATTTTCACGTAAAACTGTTGTTGTTGTTGTTGTGATTACCCCTCCTTTTCCTCGGGATGTAGGTACGGCAAGAACGCCAATAAAGGTTCACGCCGTCTACCTAATTGACATAGGCTAGGGGAAAGGTGGCAGCCCATTTCGAACCAGTCATGAATGACTGGTAGCCCCTCCATCAACAAGGCGAACTGCCGTTGGTGTGTACCCAAGGGTCGCCTCTTACGAGATGCTGAGTCAGCAACTTCACAATTGTAATCCAGTGAAGTACGAATAGGCCACCTGTCTGCCACATAAAGATGGAGACATCCCGTTAAGTGCCTTGCCCAAAGACACAACAAGCAAGCTTGCCGGCTTATTCTCCACATTATCTCTTTTTTATGCTGAGCGCCAAGCAAGGAAGCTGTGAATATCATTTTTTAAAGTCTTTTGGTATGAATCGACTTAGGAAATGAACCCCAGGTCTACCGTCTGAGAAGCGGACGCTCTAACCACTACATCGCCGCGTCGGTTCACTTAAAAATCGTAGGCTAAATTTCAATGGATTAAATTTTGACATACAGAACCAGTAAATTTTTTTGGTTTGTCTACCACCATTACCAATCAGTTTGTATTAGTAAATGCTTTGGGTGCAATTGTGTAAAGGTAAATTTTTTGTGTGTGCAATTGCATTAAACTTCTTTGCGTTATGTTTAAAAACCGCACACACCTCTCATCTCCTGGGGAGAAAAACCTTGACATCCCTATTGTGAGTAGACCCTGAGGGGTTTACCAGTGCACCTGGGCTGTGCTATTCAAAAACTTTGCCCACTCCCCCCCCCCCTTTTGAAGAAATCCTGGCTGCGCTGCTGGATGCAAATCATGCAATTAGGTGATGAGTTGCAAGCCAAGTTTCATTTAATCTGCTTCTCATAGATGGTAGTTAGATTTTGTTTCTGAATAGGGGATGTGCAATCCGTATTGAGTTTGGAAACTGTCAGATGCATCAATGCCAAAGATGCATGTGAATTTCATGTAGAAAGTACGAAAATACATGCATGAAAATTTTGTTTAGGAAATACCAAAATGCAGTTCTCGATTCTTATGTGGATTGGTCGCACGACAAATGCCATATGTTGGATTTTATGTGAGATGTAGCTTTGGGCTTGGAACAATAGTCCAAGGGCAAATGCCATGGGATAATATCATAAGGCAATGATAGTTGGGAAAAGATGATTACCCAACCGTCATGGGCCATAATAGATGTGAGTACGCTAGGGCATAAGGATCATTGGGCATAACAGGCATGGGGCACAATGGGCGTGGGGAATAATGAGAGTGGGACGTAATGCGCATGTGACGTAATAGACATGGTGCATACTAGGCCTGGAAATAATGGCAAAGAAGCATAATGAACATGGCACATAATAGATATGAATCGTAATGGGCATGAGAAACAATGGTCTTGGGCAAAGTCTCGGCGCTCCTTGGGGGCCACAGAGCGGTTTTCTGGGGGCCACGAGCAAAGGTCTTTATTAGGTAGCTTTGCAGAAGCCCTCACTAGTAATGCAAAATCCAAATGTCACGGTATTAAGTGTTTGCCAGTTAAAATTAAATTCGTAGTTTTTATTATTGCGTCGTAGACCTCCCTTGTGACGTTCGGTGTAGCATTTTTCCGGAACGTTCTTGAATTATCTGGTACATTGTAGTTTTTTTTTTAATCTGTAGCATTACAAAACTTAAATGATTGAGTCTTTATAAATAGTGATGGAATGTTGTGATGGCAAGTTGCAGGTTGTGGTGTAATCCTGTTTACAACTTTAAGAACGTCTGAATTTGCTAACTTCCTTTGTTACGTAATAGTGCGTCTGGTAATTTCCCTTGCTTAAATATACCAGGCATTCCTCGTATGTCGAGTGTAACGATATTTCAACCAGATCAATTCGTTCTTTCGACAATTTATTATTCAAATTTAACGTTTCGCTCCCCTTAGTTACCGGGGAGCTTCTTCAGAATACGGTAGCTGTTAATAATGTAACATACAAACTGTACAACATAAAAATATAAAGACTACCTGTATTACTAAACACTAAAAATTATTTATCAACAGGGCAGGCAATCACGTAATAACAAAAACATTGTTACATCACAGATACAGGAGTCGCCAAGTGAAAAGTGTTGTGAGATACATAAGACATTATTTATTGGAGACAAACACACTATAAACAGTCGGAAAATTTGCACCATCATTGCGATTAATAACATTACATGAACAAGCCTTTTGATGTATCAAAAAACTTTCCGCAACGCAACGTCTGTATGCATGTGATTCTGACTTCAGTATCTTGACATTATCCCAATCTATTCTATGCTGAGCCGATGTTCTTGATTCCGACGTTGCTGATTGGGGCCCTGCGGGCGACGCCGGCAGAGCTGGCTAGTGCTACGTATAAAGATGACGCGAGCCTCGCAAGACAACAATTCACCGCGATTATTTCTTTTAAAAAAAAATAAACCAAATGTTCCTCTTCGTCCTATTGTTTCCTTCATTGGTACAGCTACCTACCAGCTTGCCAAATTCCTTAAGCAAATTCTTGTTCCCTTAGTTGGAAACACCCAATACACTGTCAAGAATTCCTCTGAGTTTGTAGAATTGATTTCATCCATCGAACTTGGCAAATCTGAATCACAAGTTTCGTTTGATGTGGTAAGTTTGTTTACTTTGGTTCCACTTAAAACCGCCAAAACCATTGTGGCTAATAGAGTCGGCGATGATTGCACCTTGGGAGAAAGAACAAGCCTTGCAGTGCCGGAAATCATGGAAGCATTAGATATTTGTTTACAATCATCGTTTTTTGTGTATAATGACGTCCTTTATAAACAGATTTTTGGTTGTCCGATGGACTCTCCTTAGTCACCAATAATAGCAAACATGGTTATGGAAGAGATTGAGCAAACAGCCTTGAACACGTATTTAAATCCTCCGTCTTTATGGTTACGTTATGTTGATGATGTGTATGCTATTATGGAAAAAACTGAGGTCGAGCCCTTTTATGATTACTTAAATACTATATCTACTTCAATAAAGTTCACTAAAGAATTGGAAAAATCAGGACAATTAGCCTTTTTGGGCGTAAGCATACAACGGATGGAAGATGGATCCCTTGTAACATGCGTACACAGGAAACCAACACACACGGACAGGTATCTTCAATATTCGTCTCATCACCCGGTTAATCAAAAGGTTAGTGTGGCTCGTACATTATTCTCCAGAGCCAACATTATCACATCCAATAACGAAAAAAAGATTGAAGAGTTTCATCAGATAGCAAAAACCTTAAAAAATAACGGATTTCCCAGTAACAAATGTAGTTTTAAGAAGTACTTGAAAAATCATAATTTCAGAAAAACAGAAAAACTGAAACGGTTTACTTCGATTCCCTACGTGCAAGGTGTCTCCGAACCTATTAGCCGAATTTTGACTCAAGCTGGTATCGGAGTGGCTTTAAAACCACATCACACGTTGTCTTCGTTGTTTCGCAAACCTAAAGATGTTATTAATTTTGAACAAAAGCGTGGTTTGGTGTATCAAATTTCTTGCCGGGATTGCAATGCTGTGTATGTAGGTGAAACAGGACGTAGTGTTAGAATCAGAAAACGGGAACATGCTGATGCGGTCAAGACTTTTAACACCAAAAAGTCAGCGCTGAGTCAACATGTTATGGAATTTGATCATAGAATAGATTGGGATAATGTCAAGATACTGAAATCAGAATCACATGCACACAGACGTTGCGTTGCGGAAAGTTTTTTGATACATCAAAAGGCTTGTTCATGTAATGTTATTAATCGCAATGATGGTGCAAATTTTCCGACTGTTTATAGTGTGTTTGTCTCCAATAAATAATGTCTTATGTATCTCACAACACTTTTCACTTGGCCACTCTGTATCTGTGATGTAACAATGTTTTTGTTATTACGTGATTGCCTGCCCTGTTGATAAATAATTTTTAGTGTTTAGTAATACAGGTAGTCTTTATATTTTTATGTTGTACAGTTTGTATGTTACATTATTAACAGCTACCGTATTCTGAAGAAGCTCCCCGGTAACTAAGGGGAGCGAAACGTTAAATTTGAATAATAAATTGTCGAAAGAACGAATTGATCTGGTTGAAATATAATTTCACTTGCTTTATACAGTATGCATACGACCGAAATTTTGCACTTCACTATTCTGAAGGATTAGAGTTGAAACGTCTTGTGGGGATGAACGGAAGGTCGGTATTGATAATTAGAGTTAACTCAAGGTGAGAGTTAGTTGCGGATAAAGACGAAGACGGAATATCAGCGCTATATCGTTGTAATATGCAATAAACATTATAGTGGATCCAACGTTCATATAATTCATTTGCAACAATGACAGCTGCAGCTCTTCTTCACCAATTTCTTTCAGAAAGCAATCTTTGCAAAACATCTCTTTTGGTTGGAAGAACACAATTTGGAAAGGAGTCACAGCTCTTAAAAATATATTTTCCTTGACGCTCACAAACTCTAGTAACAGCTTTTCTTGAAAGCATCCCAAAATGATAACACTTTAAACAGTAAGAGTACCAAGTTTATAAGATATTTTTGAGAACAAAAAACATTTTCTCTATTTTATTAATCTCCTAAAAAACATTTTGAACTTGTGTTATCTAATATAGCTTTGAAAAAAGCTGTTTTAGCCATAAGCTTTTCGTGACGCTCTCATCAGTGGCGGTATCGCGTCAAAAGGGAAGATCTAGAGTGAATTGAGTCTTTTATGTGAATAATTTGGATGTTACGTAATCAAGACAGGCCAATGATTGCGTTTGTATTGCAAAGCGCGCGAAAGAAAGATTTCGCAAGTGCGAAAGTTAAAGAAAGCGCGACAGGAGGCCAAATGCTACGATTATCGAAAGAGTTTGAGAGTGTAAACAAACTCTTTCTGTCTGCATAACACCGGGCGTCGAGTCTTGATATAAGTAGCCTCTAAAAGTTTGAGATGAAAAGAGCTGCGCGCTGCGGCGAGGATTGAAAACCGCTTATCATCATAGTTTAATGCGCATCGATCATTATCTAAAAGATGCTGACCAATGGCCGAGTCACAATCCGGTTTGGTGTCGGTTCGTTTGCACGATCTGTGTGGTTGAGATCGGCGTGGACGAGTCAATTGCTGTCTTAACCATTGCGGAACATGTTGCTTGATGCGATCCTGTAGTCGTTGAGATGTTCGCCCTACGTACCGACTATCACAGTGGCACTTGTATTCATATATGACAAGGCTTTTCTGAATGGCAGGTAGAACATCCTTGGGGGCCACAGGCAGCATGCGCTTAGACGTAAAGACCAGGCGGGTGCTGACGGAACCATAGCAGCTTTCCACGGCGGTTTTGACTTCTTTTTCTAAGTTTGTAGATGGCTTACCTATCCAAGGGACCCTCAAGTACACAGGACACTTTTCAGGGCCAAATCGCTTAAGGGTGGAGAACTGAGCAATTTTCTTGGTGATCTGAGTATTGATGATGTTTTTAGGATAGCCATTGTCCAGTAATATCTTCTAATCCGTTCTATTTCTTCATTGAGTCTACGCTTGGTGCAAATCATTAGAGCTCGATGCACCAATGTAGATATTAGACTTATTTTGCGTTTGAGAGGACTAAAGGACTCCCAACGCAAATACTGGCCAGTGAAAGTGGGTTTACGGTATACACTGGTCTCTAAGCCAACATCTGTTCTTTCGACATAGACGTCAAGAAACGGTAGACATTTCTCTTTCTCTTTTTCAAAGGTGAATTTGAGGGATGGATGAAGGCAGTTAAGTTTGGTCAGAAATTCATCTGCTTCAGCTTCGTGATCGAAGATGGCAAACGTGTCGTCAACATATCTGAAGTATGTTGAAGGCTTTTGCGTTTGAGAAAATAACTTTTCTTCATAATATCCAACGAAGATGTTGGCCAAAGCCGGACCAAGTGGTGATCCCATAGCTACTCCGTCTGTTTGCTTGTACATGGTGTTATTGAAGCTGAACTCAACTGAGGATGTAGCGCTCTTCATCAATTCAACAAACACGTCCTTTGGAATGACTGGTCGGGAATTAGACTGGTCGTAGAGGGCTTCCGAACAGATTTTGATGGTTTCCTCAAGGGGAACGTTGGTGAACAAGCTGGATACATCAAAAGAACACATGAAGACATTGGGGTCGATGTCAAGATTTTGCATGGTCTTAGCAAACGTAAACGAATCTGATATGCAGTGTGACGAAAACCGCTCCAACACAGGTTGTAATAGGCTAGCCAACCACTTGCCAAGTTCATGATGGGACGAACCTGTCATAGACAGTATTGGGCGAAGTGGAGTGCCTTCTTTGTGTGTTTTCGGCAAACCATACATTCGAGGTCTTTGCGATCCAGTTGGTCGTATTGCGTCATATATCCACTTCGGCATGTGATCGGCTTTGACTAAGTCAAGCAACCGCTTCTGAAGGCGCGATTCAATGATGGCTGTGTTGTCATTGCTGGAGACCGGACCAAGCCTTCTAAATTTCGATTGATCATCAAGTATCTTGTTCATTTTATCGACGTAGTCGCTTTTGTTTAAAAGGACAACGCCGGAGCCTTTGTCGGGTTTGGTGACAATGATATCATCATTCTTTCGTAACCGGTTGATTGCACGAAAGCACTCTTTATGCATTGTGAAGTCACGTGAGTCTATCGTGCTGTCACTGTACAAATGAGCAAGGTCGGCGAGTCGGGCTTTCAAAGCAGTGCGTTGTTCAACAGAACTGGCACTGTGATGTAAAAGCTGTGCCCACAGTGACTCAAATTCGGCGAAGATTTCTTCTTTGCACAGATACCTGGGTGGCAACCCAAAGTTAAGACCATGCGACAGCACGAAACTTTCAGTGTCAGACAAGACATAATCTGAAAGATTCAGAACATGCCTAGTAGTATCACCGAGAGCATTGCCGAAACGGTCACGTCTGAGTAAAGCAAGCAATCGCTCGTTTTTGTTCTTCCATTTTGATTTCGTTCTTTCATCAAGTAGTGCCAGGTATCTGCAGAATCTGATTGTGTCGAAGAATGTTAGAAATTCGCGGGCCGCCCGCCAATGTGATTGGTTAATTGTTTGAAGTTTTCTTGATTGCTCTGTTAGCTTTTCAACATCATCTGTTAGAAAAGCGCGTTCCATCTCTGGGCTGTGCCTGGCTCGTGATCGTTCAATGCGAGCCACGATGTACTTAGGGGCAACTCTTTTAGAAATGCAAGCCTTGAGAAAGGCTGCAGAGAACTTAAGAGTTCTGACTTTTCGTCTAGTTCTTACCACATTGTTCAAAACAGCTATTTGCTGTTTGGTGTACCGAAGGCGAAAGTACACAAAAATCTTGTTGGTGGTACAAAATTTTAATATAGCTTTGAAAAAAGCTGTTTTAGCCATAAGCTTTTCGTGACGCTCTCATCAGTGGCGGTATCGCGTCAAAAGGGAAGATCTAGAGTGAATTGAGTCTTTTATGTGAATAATTTGGATGTTACGTAATCAAGACAGGCCAATGATTGCGTTTGTATTGCAAAGCGCGCGAAAGAAAGATTTCGCAAGTGCGAAAGTTAAAGAAAGCGCGACAGGAGGCCAAATGCTACGATTATCGAAAGAGTTTGAGAGTGTAAACAAACTCTTTCTGTCTGCATAACACCGGGCGTCGAGTCTTGATATAAGTAGCCTCTAAAAGTTTGAGATGAAAAGAGCTGCGCGCTGCGGCGAGGATTGAAAACCGCTTATCATCATAGTTTAATGCGCATCGATCATTATCTAAAAGATGCTGACCAATGGCCGAGTCACAATCCGGTTTGGTGTCGGTTCGTTTGCACGATCTGTGTGGTTGAGATCGGCGTGGACGAGTCAATTGCTGTCTTAACCATTGCGGAGCATGTTGCTTGATGCGATCCTGTAGTCGTTGAGATGTTCGCCCTACGTACCGACTATCACAGTGGCACTTGTATTCATATATGACAAGGCTTTTCTGAATGGCAGGTAGAACATCCTTGGGGGCCACAGGCAGCATGCGCTTAGACGTAAAGACCAGGCGGGTGCTGACGGAACCATAGCAGCTTTCCACGGCGGTTTTGACTTCTTTTTCTAAGTTTGTAGATGGCTTACCTATCCAAGGGACCCTCAAGTACACATGACACTTTTCAGGGACACTTTTCGAAATTTAGAAGGCTTGGTCCGGTCTCGAGCAATGACAACACAGCCATCATTGAATCGCGCCTTCAGAAGCGGTTGCTTGACTTAGTCAAAGCCGATCACATGCCGAAGTGGATATATGACGCAATACGACCAACTGGATCGCAAAGACCTCGAATGTATGGTTTGCCGAAAACACACAAAGAAGGCACTCCACTTCGCCCAATACTGTCTATGACAGGTTCGTCCCATCATGAACTTGGCAAGTGGTTGGCTAGCCTATTACAACCTGTGTTGGAGCGGTTTTCGTCACACTGCATATCAGATTCGTTTACGTTTGCTAAGACCATGCAAAATCTTGACATCGACCCCAATGTCTTCATGTGTTCTTTTGATGTATCCAGCTTGTTCACCAACGTTCCCCTTGAGGAAACCATCAAAATCTGTTCGGAAGCCCTCTACGACCAGTCTAATTCCCGACCAGTCATTCCAAAGGACGTGTTTGTTGAATTGATGAAGAGCGCTACATCCTCAGTTGAGTTCAGCTTCAATAACACCATGTACAAGCAAACAGACGGAGTAGCTATGGGATCACCACTTGGTCCGGCTTTGGCCAACATCTTCGTTGGATATTATGAAGAAAAGTTATTTTCTCAAACGCAAAAGCCTTCAACATACTTCAGATATGTTGACGACACGTTTGCCATCTTCGATCACGAAGCTGAAGCAGATGAATTTCTGACCAAACTTAACTGCCTTCATCCATCCCTCAAATTCACCTTTGAAAAAGAGAAAGAGAAATGTCTACCGTTTCTTGACGTCTATGTCGAAAGAACAGATGTTGGCTTAGAGACCAGTGTATACCGTAAACCCACTTTCACTGGCCAGTATTTGCGTTGGGAGTCCTTTAGTCCTCTCAAACGCAAAATAAGTCTAATATCTACATTGGTGCATCGAGCTCTAATGATTTGCACCAAGCGTAGACTCAATGAAGAAATAGAACGGATTAGAAGATATTACTGGACAATGGCTATCCTAAAAACATCATCAATACTCAGATCACCAAGAAAATTGCTCAGTTCTCCACCCTTAAGCGATTTGGCCCTGAAAAGTGTCCTGTGTACTTGAGGGTCCCTTGGATAGGTAAGCCATCTACAAACTTAGAAAAAGAAGTCAAAACCGCCGTGGAAAGCTGCTATGGTTCCGTCAGCACCCGCCTGGTCTTTACGTCTAAGCGCATGCTGCCTGTGGCCCCCAAGGATGTTCTACCTGCCATTCAGAAAAGCCTTGTCATATATGAATACAAGTGCCACTGTGATAGTCGGTACGTAGGGCGAACATCTCAACGACTACAGGATCGCATCAAGCAACATGTTCCGCAATGGTTAAGACAGCAATTGACTCGTCCACGCCGATCTCAACCACACAGATCGTGCAAACGAACCGACACCAAACCGGATTGTGACTCGGCCATTGGTCAGCATCTTTTAGATAATGATCGATGCGCATTAAACTATGATGATAAGCGGTTTTCAATCCTCGCCGCAGCGCGCAGCTCTTTTCATCTCAAACTTTTAGAGGCTACTTATATCAAGACTCGACGCCCGGTGTTATGCAGACAGAAAGAGTTTGTTTACACTCTCAAACTCTTTCGATAATCGTAGCATTTGGCCTCCTGTCGCGCTTTCTTTAACTTTCGCACTTGCGAAATCTTTCTTTCGCGCGCTTTGCAATACAAACGCAATCATTGGCCTGTCTTGATTACGTAACATCCAAATTATTCACATAAAAGACTCAATTCACTCTAGATCTTCCCTTTTGACGCGATACCGCCACTGATGAGAGCGTCACGAAAAGCTTATGGCTAAAACAGCTTTTTTCAAAGCTATATTAAAATTTTGTACCACCAACAAGATTTTTGTGTACTTTCGCCTTCGGTACACCAAACAGCAAATAGCTGTTTTGAACAATGTGGTAAGAACTAGACGAAAAGTCAGAACTCTTAAGTTCTCTGCAGCCTTTCTCAAGGCTTGCATTTCTAAAAGAGTTGCCCCTAAGTACATCGTGGCTCGCATTGAACGATCACGAGCCAGGCACAGCCCAGAGATGGAACGCGCTTTTCTAACAGATGATGTTGAAAAGCTAACAGAGCAATCAAGAAAACTTCAAACAATTAACCAATCACATTGGCGGGCGGCCCGCGAATTTCTAACATTCTTCGACACAATCAGATTCTGCAGATACCTGGCACTACTTGATGAAAGAACGAAATCAAAATGGAAGAACAAAAACGAGCGATTGCTTGCTTTACTCAGACGTGACCGTTTCGGCAATGCTCTCGGTGATACTACTAGGCATGTTCTGAATCTTTCAGATTATGTCTTGTCTGACACTGAAAGTTTCGTGCTGTCGCATGGTCTTAACTTTGGGTTGCCACCCAGGTATCTGTGCAAAGAAGAAATCTTCGCCGAATTTGAGTCACTGTGGGCACAGCTTTTACATCACAGTGCCAGTTCTGTTGAACAACGCACTGCTTTGAAAGCCCGACTCGCCGACCTTGCTCATTTGTACAGTGACAGCACGATAGACTCACGTGACTTCACAATGCATAAAGAGTGCTTTCGTGCAATCAACCGGTTACGAAAGAATGATGATATCATTGTCACCAAACCCGACAAAGGCTCCGGCGTTGTCCTTTTAAACAAAAGCGACTACGTCGATAAAATGAACAAGATACTTGATGATCAATCGAAATTTAGAAGGCTTGGTCCGGTCTCCAGCAATGACAACACAGCCATCATTGAATCGCGCCTTCAGAAGCGGTTGCTTGACTTAGTCAAAGCCGATCACATGCCGAAGTGGATATATGACGCAATACGACCAACTGGATCGCAAAGACCTCGAATGTATGGTTTGCCGAAAACACACAAAGAAGGCACTCCACTTCGCCCAATACTGTCTATGACAGGTTCGTCCCATCATGAACTTGGCAAGTGGTTGGCTAGCCTATTACAACCTGTGTTGGAGCGGTTTTCGTCACACTGCATATCAGATTCGTTTACGTTTGCTAAGACCATGCAAAATCTTGACATCGACCCCAATGTCTTCATGTGTTCTTTTGATGTATCCAGGTTGTTCACCAACGTTCCCCTTGAGGAAACCATCAAAATCTGTTCGGAAGCCCTCTACGACCAGTCTAATTCCCGACCAGTCATTCCAAAGGACGTGTTTGTTGAATTGATGAAGAGCGCTACATCCTCAGTTGAGTTCAGCTTCAATAACACCATGTACAAGCAAACAGACGGAGTAGCTATGGGATCACCACTTGGTCCGGCTTTGGCCAACATCTTCGTTGGATATTATGAAGAAAAGTTATTTTCTCAAACGCAAAAGCCTTCAACATACTTCAGATATGTTGACGACACGTTTGCCATCTTCGATCACGAAGCTGAAGCAGATGAATTTCTGACCAAACTTAACTGCCTTCATCCATCCCTCAAATTCACCTTTGAAAAAGAGAAAGAGAAATGTCTACCGTTTCTTGACGTCTATGTCGAAAGAACAGATGTTGGCTTAGAGACCAGTGTATACCGTAAACCCACTTTCACTGGCCAGTATTTGCGTTGGGAGTCCTTTAGTCCTCTCAAACGCAAAATAAGTCTAATATCTACATTGGTGCATCGAGCTCTAATGATTTGCACCAAGCGTAGACTCAATGAAGAAATAGAACGGATTAGAAGATATTACTGGACAATGGCTATCCTAAAAACATCATCAATACTCAGATCACCAAGAAAATTGCTCAGTTCTCCACCCTTAAGCGATTTGGCCCTGAAAAGTGTCCTGTGTACTTGAGGGTCCCTTGGATAGGTAAGCCATCTACAAACTTAGAAAAAGAAGTCAAAACCGCCGTGGAAAGCTGCTATGGTTCCGTCAGCACCCGCCTGGTCTTTACGTCTAAGCGCATGCTGCCTGTGGCCCCCAAGGATGTTCTACCTGCCATTCAGAAAAGCCTTGTCATATATGAATACAAGTGCCACTGTGATAGTCGGTACGTAGGGCGAACATCTCAACGACTACAGGATCGCATCAAGCAACATGTTCCGCAATGGTTAAGACAGCAATTGACTCGTCCACGCCGATCTCAACCACACAGATCGTGCAAACGAACCGACACCAAACCGGATTGTGACTCGGCCATTGGTCAGCATCTTTTAGATAATGATCGATGCGCATTAAACTATGATGATAAGCGGTTTTCAATCCTCGCCGCAGCGCGCAGCTCTTTTCATCTCAAACTTTTAGAGGCTACTTATATCAAGACTCGACGCCCGGTGTTATGCAGACAGAAAGAGTTTGTTTACACTCTCAAACTCTTTCGATAATCGTAGCATTTGGCCTCCTGTCGCGCTTTCTTTAACTTTCGCACTTGCGAAATCTTTCTTTCGCGCGCTTTGCAATACAAACGCAATCATTGGCCTGTCTTGATTACGTAACATCCAAATTATTCACATAAAAGACTCAATTCACTCTAGATCTTCCCTTTTGACGCGATACCGCCACTGATGAGAGCGTCACGAAAAGCTTATGGCTAAAACAGCTTTTTTCAAAGCTATATTAGATAACACAAGTTCAAAATGTTTTTTAGGAGATTAATAAAATAGAGAAAATGTTTTTTGTTCTCAAAAATATCTTATAAACTTGGATTTTTGTGTTATCTAATTAATTTTGACTAGTAGTACAGTAATTTATCAAAACCACCAAAGGACTGCAAAAGCAAAAATGCATATATAAAATACAAAGAGGTAGTATTGAGCATTCTTAAATATTTTACATAGTCTATTATATTTATTTATTTATAAAATACAAAGTGAATAAACAAGCCGATTTACGTAATAGACAAAAGCTTCACTTTACCATTAGCAAAAACATCATATTTGCTAATTTGTGGCTTGTGTGATGCAGTTAGAAGAAAAAGTTGTATTGTAGCAGATATAAACTTGGGTCTTCTGAACATTTTAAGTCCAAAACCAACTTTGTAGCTTAACTAGTTTTTAGGTTATAAGATTTTCATAAATTTGGGGGAGAGTAAAATTTTTGGGGGTGTTTAGCCACCTGGGTGTAAGTGGCAGAACCCCAAAACAACTTTGGAAGGTGTTTTTAGACCTAACCACCTACTTTAATAAACCTGTTTTTTTGATTTGAAAAAAAAATTTTTAACCTCACCCTAACAAGCATAGTCATTCCTTTTTTTGTCTCGGAGTGGTTTAAAGCTGCTGGAAGTTCTGCAGTCAAAATTTCTTTTCTCTCACGTTTCTTGACAAAAAGATTGCTTGATGCTGAAGGGTTTGGTTCACGCTCTGAGGCATCACTCACAGCGGATGAAGAATCAGTACTGTAATCCAGAAAAACAATTTCTTTTCACTTTACTGCATCTCCCTCTGCGGCCAGCTTGCGCTTTTTTGCTTTCTCATAATTTTCTTTTTGACGTTTCTACCAGCTCAGGAACACAATGGTGGCAGTGCCTCGCGTCGCTTCATCTCACACTGAGATATTATTAAAAAGTACTTATTTTTTGGTTTGATATCATATTCAAACCATTTGCACGGGCAATGTCAAAAAGATCTTCACACTTGCCAAAAAATTTGCTTTCTTTATTTTTTGGAGTAACAATATTTTTCAATTGGTTTTTCTTAAAATCACCCTACTGTTTAAAAACTTTTGGTTTATGCATACTGGTTTGTGTCAAACAGGAAGGTTTACGTTAGTTCAGAATTCAAAAATCTTGTTTACGACTTCTTTAGATGCAGTACCGTAGTTTTTTGAATGCGGTTTAGGTGTAGAAAGTAGGAAACTCTTGTTTATTTGATGGCAGTTTGGCTCCTGTGACGTTACCACACAAAATTTTAAGCAAGTACTGTTTACCTCTGTTAGATCTTTCTACATTTTTCATAATGCCGGAAAAACATAATTGCAATTTACATTTTTCTCTAGTATTGTCTTCTTGGAATGTTACACCAGAAACAGATATTTTAGCCCTATAATCCTTTTCTTTGGTTCCTCACTCTTGTACTTTACCATTGCTTCACATAAACACACAGTTGTGTTTATTTTCTTAACCATTTTGCTTCTTCTAGTTTAGCCATTACTATTTTACTTCAATATATTTGATTTTTTTGTGGCAAAATCAAAGTGACTTAAGCAAGGTTAAGGGTTGACGGTAGAGTGATCCATCGAGAACCGAGATCAAACCCTCGACCAAGATGTTGGCCTCAATGAAATCAGTCTATAATCTATAAAATATATAATCAATTATTGTCACTTCCATACAACAACATCAGTAAAAACATGTCTCCATCTAGTGAACATCTGCGGCAACTTGAATTGAGTCACCCAGTTGTGCCTACAGCACTGGAACAGCTGCACGATCTCGCTCAGCCAGACACCAGTGTAGCACAACCGGCGGATTACAAATGGAACATGGAGTAGCGAAAAAACACGTCCCGACTACTTGGATTCATGGCAGACGACAGTGCAATACCATCGCAAATGTCCTTTTCCAGACCTTCATGGGCCAAGCATGATCGCCTTCCAACTGGTCTTGGGTTATTTCGCTTAACAATGCACAAATGGGGTATGGCTCCTGCTGCGGCTTGTAAGTGTGGCGCAAAGGAGCAAACAGCCAAGCACTTAACAATAACCTGCACCACCTACAACAATCCAAATGTCGCAAGTCTTCTCTCAGCTGTTGACGTGAGCTTGGTGACAAACACATTTCCGGCCATCTAGTGGCACTACTTTCTGCAACTGAACATTTTCCCCACATAAAAAAGAAGTAAAAACTGACTTCGGGTGGGATTCGAATCCACGAGCCGGGGTTCCGCTTAGAATAAACTGTTACCAATATCCTGACTTCCCATCCCAGGGTAGCTGGTGCGGATCATAGGTTCGAATTTCGTCTGAAGTCACTTTTTTACTGATACTGATACATGGCACTGATGTATAGATTGACTTCATCTTAATCGAATGATTAATCTCGGTTCTCGATGGATCACTGTGCCATCAAACTTAACCTATGTAACCATAATGATTCCTTGCTCTAGCTAAATGGTCCTGCTGGCCGATCTAGCGGATTGTTACTGAATTCTGAAATAAAGTTTAACCTGAGCTACAGTTACGTTTTTCTAGAACCAAGCAGTGCAAATCTTCCTAAACTATATTGCAGTAAGGCAATTTCACCAAAATAAATCACTAAGTTGTGCAGCAGCTCTGTGAACAAAAAGTAATGCAAAATCAATAAAACTACAGGAGGGTCTAGACAGGTCTGAACAGGCCTATGAAGGTCTGTATTGCATTGCTCAGCGTATCGATCTCCTGGCCTGTGATCAGTTATACCAAAACAAATCTTAGAAAGTTGCCCTGCAACATCTGTACAAAAATTAATGCGATTTCAAATGGCTTGGGGCTACCTTTAAATATCAAGGTATTGAAATAACGTTTCACAAAAATTGTTTTTATAGAACTGGAAATTTTTGGTAGGCTCTGCAATAAATAATTCCAAAAAACTTTTACTTCAAATAAGGCCCTCCCTACTGGAAAATGGATACTCTATAAACGTCGTCAGCATTCAGATCTCCAAAAAAATTACACAGTTCTCCACCCCTAAGCAATTTGTCCCTGAGAAGTGCCCTGTGGAAAAGCAAGCCCTCCACAAACTTGGAAAAAGAAGTCAAAACAGCCGTGGAAAGCGATTATTGTTCTGTCATCACCAGCTTGCTCTTTACGTCAAAGCGCATGCTGCCACTAGCTCGCAAGAATGTTTTACCTACCACTCAGAAAAGCTCTGTCATATATATAAATACAGGTGCCACTGGAATAGTCGGTACGTAAAGTAAACATCTTAGTGATTACAGGATCGCATCAAGCAGCATGTTCCTAAATCGTTGAGACAGCATTTGACTGGTCCACGCCGATCTCAACCACACAGACGAAATGATACTATACAGGAATGTCACACTGCCATTGGTCAGTGTCTTTAACAAAATGAAGAATGTGCATTAAACTATGACAACAAAAGATTTTTAATCCTCGCTAAAACAAGCAGTTCTTTCCACCATAATCTAGCGACGCCGTTTTGCAGACAGAATGGCTTTTTACACTCTTGATCTGTTTAGACAGACGTTCTTATTTGGCCTCTTGCTGCGCTTCTTCTAGCACTTCGCCATTGCCAAATCTCTTTCTTTGGCGCGCATTTTATACAAGCACTGCTGTTGGCTTGCTCTAATTGCCCACCGTTCGAATTATTGAGTTAAAGCAGCTTACTCACTCTAGCAGTCTAGCTCTTCCCTTTTGACGCGATATCGTCATTAATGAGAGCGTCACGAAAAGCTTATGGCGAAAACAGTTTTTCCAAAGCTGTATTCAAGTTTTCATTGTTATTGCTTATCTCCCTATTACGGGTGAAAATTTTGCGGCTGTGCACAGAGCATTTTCAGTTCAGACCCCACTTTAAAGTTATTGGTGCTGCTTAAGCACAGAGCATTTCCAACACAAGCTTGCAATCAAGCGAGGGAAATTGCCGTAAAGTGCCATTCTCAATGCGCAAGAAGGTAGCCATCGTTAGGTTCGAATTCACGATCATTGTCGCCATGAACTGCACTCTAATCCACTCAACTATGTTTCCGATTAGATTTTTTGGCAGCCAGCAACCAAGTTTCTAGGCAGCTAAAAGAATAGGACACTTTTTTCCATTTGGTAAAGCAAGTTGAATTTGTCGAGCCAATTCTTCGTGGAGCAATTTACCGCATGGCCAAACCTAAGCTCTTGGATTTTCTTAACATGAAAAAGTAGCGGCTTGATGTAAAGTAAGGTTTGAAAGCAGGTGCTATGTTCCCCTAACTCTTTTGATTTTCCCATATCTGCAGCTTATTTACTGTTAACTATCTTCACTCACTTTTGTCGACTTCCATTCATTTTTCCAGTTAATCTATTTGAGTAGAGCGTAAAAGCTCAGCAATTTAGAAGCAGTTTCAAACAACTTCTCTTATTTTCTTATTCTTCTGGTATTGTGTTTGAGTTTCATGAGTCTGGACTATAAAATACTACAGTTACGTGTCGAACCTATGACAATTAAAATTTTGATGCGTTGTTTTAGTGATTAAAATCTTTTTAGACGATCAGCTAAAGCATGATTCTTGGTCTTTTCAAGTGTGGCCAAGGCTAGACTTTAGTTGCAATGAGCAGTCAAACCTATATTTGTACGCACTGATAATTTAGGGACGCGGGTTACTTGAGAAGAAATGCTCACCATGGGCAACAATCGTTAGTGCAGGCCTGCTTCAGAAATAAACAAGTAGATCAGATGGAGAGGCAACAGTATACTTACCAATAGTTTAAATATAGCAGGCATTTCTCGTTTTTCGAGTGTAACGATATTACAACCAGATTAAGTCGTTCTTTCGACAAATTTATTCTTCAAAATTCACGTTTCGCTCTCCTTAATAAATGGGAAGCTTCTTCAGAATATGGTAGATGTTATCAGTGCATCATATAAAGTGTACAACGTAAAAATATAACGACAACCTGTATTACTAAACACTAAAAATTATACCAACAGGGCAGGCAATTACGTAATAACGAAAACAATGTTACATCACAGATACAGGAGTGGGCACAAGTAAACAATATTCTTTCTTGAGAAATAAAAATTCTTTTATAAGAAAGAATATTGTTTACTTGTGCTCACTCCTGTATCTGTGATGTAACATTGTTTTCGTTGTTACGTAATTGCCTGTCTTCTTGGTAAATAATTTTTAGTGTTTAGTAATACAGGTTGTCGTTATATTTTTACATTGTACACTTTATATGTTGCACTGGTAACATCTACCATATTCTGAAGAAGCTTCCCATTTATTGAGGGGAGCGAAACGTGAATTTTGAAGAATAAATTTGTCGAAAGAATGACTTGATCTGGTTGTAATAGGTATACCTACCAGCCAACTACTCACAAAAATTTTGGCCAATGCCTTTCTACCAGGCTAGGTACTAATAACAATACGCAAATAATTTTGCCACTATGCTCATCTTGTGCACTACATCCAACGTAGTAAATCTGCTGCTGATATATCATTATTTCACTCACAATGATTTAGTGTACTCAAATTTAATAAGATTTTTGGTACCAGTAGTCGGCCATTGCCTATTGTCTAAAATTAATCTATGCAAAAAGTAGAGGCCAATAAACTATTTACCGATTCTGATTACATCCTACATCAAAAAAGTTTCCATACTTTTCTGTTACTTTTCAGCAAACTTACTTTAATACTTTTTGATTTGGAATAGATTCCGAGTGAGGAGATTTGGATCTAAAAACCAGAATTTTTAATTTCTTGAACTCGTGAAGCAAAACGGCAGTGATCTCACTTCTGATACTTGTACAAATCTTAACCGAAATGTACACAAAAATCGAACGTATTAAAAGACCAGACGTCTGTGACAGTTCGTTACAGCTGGTCAATGATCGCATGGTTTTCATTTCACTCATTCGACAAAATATTATCGTTACGACGAACATTCCGACCTCGTGTGACCCGTCATTTCCCAAAAGCCATCCCAATCTTTTGCTCTTTTACAAGAAACTTCACAACATGTTTTTCGCCTTTACTGCTGAACTGAAAAAAATCATTAAGCTTACACTAATCTGATTTTCTGTGAATCTCACGTCAAGTCATGATATCCAGATTTCTCAAAGTCGGTGATGATGAGCCAAACCGGAGTCTCTCATCAATTCTCCGTCCAACGTGCAATGTCGCCACGAACAATCGATGAGATATCCCAGCCGGAATAATTTTTAAAATCAAATCTTTTCCTTGTGTTTTACTTAAAATATCGGAAAAAAACTCTCAGCTGAACTGTATTAAAAAATAAGTTATACAACGAGATTATGAAATAATTTGAGAACAAGCTATTATCAACTCCTACATAAAAAAAGACATGGAAAAATGAAACAGAGTCAGTTTTGAAAATTCTCTAAAATTTTCAACCGAAAAAACTTTGAGAAAAGGCAGCGGTAACGGTTCAATCATGCGCTATACCTTTAGTTGAATAATCGTGGTTCGACTGGTTGTCATGGATGTACATTTGAATCCTACCCCAACCTTTATTTTTGCAGGTTGTGAGTTACAATATGTAGCAGTAAATTCAATATTACTAATTCCCTTGATAAATTAATATGTGATATAGACAAATTGCGATAACTGCTGTAGCACGTAGCTCGGCGCACCTCTTGATGGGTTGATTCAGTAACTACTGATTGCATCATACTTTCAGCAAGTTGTACTTCTAAAAAAAACTTTCAGGCAATTTCGCCCCCAGCAAATTTGATCTTGCATCTTTGCTACCTCCTTCAAAAAGTTATGAATACACCGCCGCCTGCAAGTAGTTTAAGCCACTTCGTACGATTTTAGTTTTTACCGCTACCTCTTTCAAGAAGTTTAGTTGAATAAAAGCGCGAGGAAAACAGAGAATCAGACTGCTAACAAACAATATAACATAATATGTCTCAAAATTAAGTGGTCTCGAGCTCTGTGCTAAATAAAGCTAAAGTAGAACGCCATCTCAGAACAATGGCACTTGTGCTTTACCCAGCGTAACTGCTACTTGAGTTACTCTTCAAATTCCGCTCTTTGCGGCTAACCTATTACAAAGAACGCTTCATCAAACGCGACGTGACGATAGGAGTAACGCTATCTTACCGCACGAATCACTCTTAGATACTTAAAATAAAAAGTGAACTTACTCAAGTGCTAAAAAAAGTGAAGTTAAACAAAGCTATCGTTAAACAAGAGTAAAAGAACTTTTTTGGAAATTCAAATCTCCCAAATATGTCAATGATTGCCTGTTTTGTATTAATTTTTGCCTACCAGAAGTTCGAAAGTTTGAAATTCGAAACCAATCAAGTAAACTCTTCTACAAGCGGTAGAAGTGTTCAGATTTGGGTCACGTTGAAAAAGTTTATGTTTACATAGTTTAGTCCGTGATTGGAACCTAAAAAATACCTTCTGCTAAACAAACTTTTTCAATGAGACATCGAGCATGAGCGTAAAATATTTCCTGACTAAAACTAGGTATTGCTCTTTTCTTGTGACACTATAAATTGTTCACGCCTAAACAACTTACAATTTAAAAGAGTAAAAAGTTGGAACATTGTAAATTATTTATTTGAACTTCTGCGTGACATCAAATAGGTAAATTTTGTAAAATCATCGTTTGATTTTTTTCAATTTTTTCAACATAGTTCCATTTTTAATTAAATATCTTTGCAATTTGCTTCAAGAGTTTGCAATTCTTTATCTTGATGTCCTTTAATGCAACGCTTCTCAACCGATGGGCCGCGAAGGTCCTTCAGGTGGGCCGCGAAACGCTCTGCCACAAATTAAAGATTTTTTTGAAAAGAAATTATGAATTACGAAAGCTAAAAATGTACTATAAACTTAACACTCTTTTGTTTTGTAGCAACTTCCTTCCTGGAACAAATGATTGTTCTGAAACAAGTTTTTCATGAAGTGGGCCCCAAAACAAAGCCTCGGCGAAAAGTGGTCCATGACGACAAAAAGATTGAGAAGCACTGCTTTAATGACTGCCTGTTTTTGGCGTCATACTAGGTCTTTTTGAAAGACTTCTTGCATTTGGAATCATGACAATATTGATTAGGGTTAGAAGGCGATAGTCAAAAAGTACAAGATAAATCGATATTGATAATCCACAAAAAGTAAAGAGGTGTCGATATTCGATAGCACAAAGATAATTATAGAATAAGCACTACAATTTGAAACCGTATCAAAAATCTACCTGAAAGATGCTAATTTCGCACTTTTGAATAGAACGTACCAGAATGTTGTTTGTGAAAACTTAAATTTAAAAAATTTACCTAACTGCACTTAACAATAAACTCAGGACAAATGTGATTAAGCCTACGTTTTCGTCCCAAATTGTAGCTAGGTTTTGCGATATGATAAGTGAATTCCGATCAATTTTTTTGGGAGGCAGAGCAATCCATACAGAAAGTTATTGTGATGATCAGGTGTCACAATTTCATCTCCAACACAACAACGAGCAAAATTTTCGAAATCATTAAAAGCTTTAAAATGCCAGCGCGGTTTTGAAGCAAATTGGTTGTTCTTTCGGCGTTTTTTTGAAAACTCGCTATATTGACAAATTTGAATGGCTTAAATAAATATTTGGTTAAAGTATATTCAAGAAAAACATTGGCTATGTAATCTTATAAGCTTGATAAATTTTTTAAAATTAAAACAACAAAAAAAATTGATTTTTAATTTCGTCATTCAGGTTGAGGCGTATTTCATAACTGAGCGCTTATCAGCCGCTTAAAATTAATTTGGAAAAAATTTGATATTTTCTTAGTCGTTGAGAGAATTTTTATAAAACTTTGTAAAAACATTACCAAGGAGCCTAGCAACACCAGCTTGCCAAAATACCTAAAAAATGCTTCGTTGTCAAAAGTTATGAATACATTTATTTTTGGTGTTGGTTTCACAATTTATGCTTTAACTTTCTTTTTTTTCAGCCTTGTTTACCAACATCTCAAGCTTTTTTTACAAAGCTATCCTTATAGAATTATTTTGTCAAAAAAAAGACTTTTAGTGGGCCACAAAAAGCAATGTAGTAAATATCAATTTGCATAAAAAAAATTGTTCAGTAAATTTTTGTAGCAGATTTCACAATTTCAGCCTACGAATTCTCTCAGAATTTCGTTTTTTGAACAACGTAAGCAATATTTTACTCTTATCTTAACTGTTGTTAATTGTTTCAAAGCATTCTAACTAACGGATAACATTTGCGTATTTCAAAAATTGACAACAGTCTCACTATTATAGCTCAAACTTTTACGAGGCTTCAAATCTTTAACTTTCAAATTTCACTTCTACTTCATTTTCTGAGCGAACTTGTTGACTGCTACTCTCCAAAATTTTATATGTGCTGAAGATTTATTTCAACAGCCGATCACAGAAAAATTGCGAGCACTCGCTTAAAATTGAGCTCTAAACATCGACTTGAAAATTTGATTGATTTTGATATTTTAGCTTTTGCTTCAACTTTAACAACTATTTCAAGCTTACTAACAAATAATGGTTACTGCCCTAGATCATTTTCAACGTTCAACAATGGTCAAAAAGATAAATCATAAACAAGTTTTACAAAAAGCTATAAAGTATTTCTTTTTTTGCAGATTAAAATTTTTAATGATTTTTATATTTTAGCTTAGAGCGCTTTCTAGCCCTAGCTAACTCTAATACTGGTGTTCTGTGACGCTTTTAATTCACATGGTGTGTTCAAAAAGCTTACAAACCACAAAAGTTAAAATAGTTGATACAAAATTTATTTCTGCTTTAGTCACTGCGTAAAAATCATTTAACTGTAAAAACTGAGATACTTGGAATAACTCCATGTTTCTACTTATCGCTTAGGGAACAATTTTTGATTAAATTTTAGTAATTCGTCTTTTATTTTAAGAAAATAATATACATAAGTGTATACGCTTTTTCTTTCAAGCAACTCTTAAAAAGCCTTTTTTTCATTGAGCTTGGCTGATTAGCTAATATTACAACAGATAAGCTCATCAATCAATCGTTTTATTTTTGCCCAAATCAGGACAAAAAAAAATTTAACAACATTGGACTAAAAAAGGAGACAACATCAATCAGCTTTTTCGTTAAGTATTTGTATTAGGACTAAACAAAATATATTTCCTAAGCAACATTGCCGAGCCGAAGTCAAAATCACAAAAGCAAAAGGCTAGAAAATGCATTTTAAAAAACTCGGTTGGTGAGACTAGTTTTTAATCTATCTCAAAAATACTCGTTTAAGTAAGTTATAGCTTAAACAAAGAGTTAGCTTTATTATTTCCAGCATGATTCTGCTCTATGTATCAGCGTAACTTCAAGCTGTAACGACAAGTGTCTTGGACCTTCAGATTTTTCTACAATTAAATTGTCTCGAGTAGTTGATTAATCGAAGTATCGCTCTCCTTAGTCCGATCAACACATTCCTATAATACTTGCGTGACTAGATTTGTGGTGTAGATATTTCTATCGTATGCGGCACCTCATTTGATCAAATTCTTGTTTTATATTACTGATTAATAGCCTACCAGTAGGGCAAGAGGAACTCTTTGTTTTGTTCGAAGTAAGAAAAGTCTTTTCGGTCATCAGCCAAAATAAAGACAATCATTATTTCATCGTGCGTTGGTGACGGAGTTTTCTAAGCTATAGTGATTTATTTGTAGTATCTTCTTAGAAGCCGGTTGTTCATATGGCAGCTCTTACTCTCATAATGCAATATAATTAAAATTGTTTGAATTAAGTTTCGGCCTATGGCAAAGCCTAGTTTATGTTTAGGATATCTCTAGCGCTTGCCGAGATAGCAAGCATTGACCGTGGGATCGGATCGAAGCCGGAATTCATTTCCAGTGAAGTGATCTTATTGTATTTGTGAAGGACCGCCTATCTTCGGTAAATACAGGGTGTCCCAAAAGTGACCAAACCCAAATTTTAATAAAAATTGGATATCAAAACCAACAAACTTCATAAACATATTTAGTATTTACAATTGTTCAAAATGTCTACCTTAAACTTTAATACAATCAAGACATCTTTTGACAACACTGCGACATACTTTCTGGCAAGTTTCCAGAAAGTATCTTTCTTTAACATGCTTGTAGCTAGCCGTTGCAAAGTAATTTTTAATACCGAAGACATGCTCTTTTAATTCTAAAGTCCTTCGCCTCATTTTTAAAAATGTGGTTACCAGCAGCGTACACTGAGAGGGAATTAAGCAGTGATGTCAGGCAATAGCAAGAAAATACCAAACAAAAACATAAAAAAGAAATTGCATTTGTTGGTTTTCATGTCTAAATTTTATTTAAGTTTACGGTTTGGTTACTTCTGGGATATCCTGTACATATGTTTTACATCGATACTATTAGCGTAAAATCTATTCACATATTAGTTGTTTAAAGTGTGATCTTTTACCACCGCCTGTTAGTGATTGGTTTGTTGCATCATTATAACACAACCACTCACGTTTTACGACAAAAACTGACATTTCCATCTCGTTGTAGGCCTAACGGGATTATATTTGAAAATACACTATCATTTGTTGCATCAAATTTATTAAAAATTGAAATGAAACGCAATCATAACGAACGACAAGAACACTTAGAAAATTTAAAAAATATATGGACACACATAGACTATTTTTCAAAAAATTTACTTGGCTTTTGAAAGCGCCATTCAAGCAGAGAAAAAGCCAAGTACTGCAAAATGTTTTTATTTTACCTTTAAATGCATATGTCAAAACTTCACGAGCTATTTTGATTATTACTGGAAAAAGGTAAACCAGTTGCAGAAAATGTAAACGGACAACTCGAGCGAGATTGACATCAGGAAGATGCATCTGATACAATTTATGTTAAATGCAATTTCACGTGAGGTCCACGAAATTTTGCCTCATTTACTCCCCGCTTACTGACATATCTTTTTGGGGTTCATTCATTCATGCGTATGAGTTCATGCTCGATTTGCATGTCTTTCATCAGACTGGGCAACCACGACAGGTAGACTGCTCGGCCCCACAACCTGTCTGCCACATAAAGATGGAGGCATCTCGTTGAGTGCCTTGCCCAAGGACACAACAAGCAAGCTAGCTGGCTCGTTCTCCACACTGTTCCTTTTATGCTGAGCGCCACGCAGGGAAGCTGTGAATACCATTCATTAAAGTCTCTTGGTATGATTTGACTTGGGGAAATGAACCCCAGGTCTACCGGCTACGAAGCGGACAATCTAACCACTACGCCATCGCACCGGTTTTTTGGGGGATACAAATTTGTATACCACTGCTATTTTTTTACCTTCTTAATGCACAAAACAAGTAAGAATAAGTCTGTATACAACTGTTATTGTTTTACCTTTTTCCAATCCACACAACAACTAAGAATATTCGCATAACTGCTGGCTTTCATGTCAAAATTGAGTTCTATTCACAGATTTAAAATAAATTAAACCTACAAAGGTATAGCATAATTTTTCTCACTGCTTGTGTGGCAAAAGCCAGGTAACATTTTTGAAAAAAATAGCAACATGTAGCAATGCACCACCGTTACTTAGACATAAATAAATACAATACAATAGCGATAATTTGACAACCAGTTTTGAACTTATCGAAAAAATTAACGTGACCTAGAGATCAATTAAATATGTTAATTTTCACACACAAATAGCCTGGCATATTGAATGCACCTGAACTTAATCAATAATGAGGTCATTTTAACATTAGTTTTAAAGAAATGACAACGGAAAAACACAAAATTACACCAAAAAACAATAAAATATAAAAGAAAAAAAACAAAAAGTTTTTGATTCACAACAAAATAAAACTTGATGTTATTATTCCGTCACTGAATCCTTTTTACAAATTTGTCGTCTAAGCAAAAAGCCAATTTAACAACATCTCACGGACGGCTTGGGATACAAAAAATAAATAGCTATTTCACGGCCACCAAAATACAAAACAAACAGATAATATAGCAAACGAATGAGATCAAAGCAACCAATTGATTTTGCGGTTTGTTGGCCCTTAGAATCGATAGCTTCATAATTAGAACAGTTATTGCGAAAAGATACTTTTCGCAATAAAGTTGCTTAATTTACAATGACACAGTAGTTGACATCAAACAGCCCGCTAAGCCTTAAAAACAAAGGCTTTGGTACAAGAGAATAATGTAAAAACGAAATTGGATGTATCGTCAAGTTTATGTTTCTAATCTGTTCAAAAAATAGAATCGAACATGCATAAAAGACAAATATTAATCAAACTTGAAAATTAGGGTAACATTGACGGTAACTGATGCATTAATGCTCGCAAAAAGATCGTATTGTTTTTATGGTTGCCCAATGTTCTTTAAAAGTGAATAACGTCAAACCATAGTACAAATGAAGATTGGGTAAATTACTTGTTGCACAACGGTCTTCTGCTTGAAGGAAAATGACTGAAGACTTGTTTAATTGGCATCAACGTTGTTTAATGATCATTCTTTTGATAGACCATAGTCATTCTTGTGTTCAATGATCATTCTACTGGCCAACAGCTTGATACTCAAAATTAAAGTCCGGCAATCTGTGTTAAAATATGTTAGCAATAAAACCACAACTGAACAGCAGATAATTAATCAAACTTAGGTACACCAATCGACATACTTGTCTGGAAAAGCAAAAATAACGTCAAAGCAGCCCCACCATCATAATAAGAAAGTTTCACGCACGTGATCAAACGTCATCGAAACGCGCTTTTGAAAAAAGTAGCTGACCAGTTTCAGTGTTTTTGCATTGAATTGAATAGAGGTAATACCATTTTTTGCAAATTGAATGAATAAACTAGACAGTTGTTTAATAAAACTTAAATATGTTGTATTAATGATGTTATGGAATGAACCTGAAGTCAAAGCAAGCTAAGAAGTATTAAGGATCATTTGCTATTGTTACTAGTTGACCTAGTTTTATGGGCTAAACATGCAGGTTTATTTGCATTCGGCTTCTGGTATGGTTTCATATTTGAATAGTCAGCATATTTGGTAATACTGAGTTTAAATTAATTGTAATGTGCAACTTACACAGAAAATTTAGTTGCATAAGCATACTAAAAAGTTGTAAACCTAGACTATACTGGAGCCTAGATTACAGGGCAGACTTCTGTGGCGTTTGCCGTGTGTTGGGTTTGATATGGATGGATATGGTGACCAGTCTTTTGAAATTTTTTGTCAATAATGCTTGCAGACCGGCTACATTGATCTTTAAATGTAATTTTGTAAACTTCACTTTTCCTTAAACGATATTTTGGGCTGTTGTCTCGGCTGCTGGATTAAGTAGGCCAAGGATAATCAAAAACTTATGGTACCGGTAGTAATGATCTGATAATGGCTGATTTGCTGATGTAACTGCGGGTATCTAATTGGCATGGAGTTATTTTTAATAGAGGAATCTAATATATAAAGCGCAATTCCGTCTGTCTGTTCTAACTTCTCTGAAACTGCTGGAGGTACAAGCATCAACCTTGGCATGATTAATCACCACCGCGTCGTAAGTGTCATAAGGGTGTTTGTGACGTCATGATGACGTCATAACCAAGATTTTTTTAATTTGCAATAATTGACAGAAGACAATCGCTTTTTGCTCAAACGAAAACCAGCTTCCAACCTACCACATTACAAAAACTTTTATTTTTGGGGTCTAAAATGACGTCTTAATTAACGCTTCATTGCGCAATATGTTTTTTGTGCTTTTTCAAAAAGTACTAAACACAGAAACGTGATTAAACGCTGTTTTAGGAGATATTAACAAGATGATTTCGATAAAAACAACTTTACAACAAATAAAGCTTATTTGACAATTCTACAGCAATTCTTTATTTAAGCATGGCGTAGTGGTTAGAGCGTCCACTTCGCAGTCGGTAGACCTGGGGTTCATTCCCCTTGTCGAGTCATACCAAAAGACTTTAAAAACTGGCATCCGCAGCTTCCCTGCTTGGCGCTCGGCGTTTATGGGAGGTTGTGGAGAACAAGCCGGCAAGTTCGCTTGTTGTGTCGTTGGGCAAGGCACTTAACGGGACGCCCCACCTTTATGTGGAAGACAGGTGGCCCATAAAAACCTCGAAAAAAGGCAACTCCCAAGCGAGTGCAGACTTCCTGTCCAAAGCATAGCGATACAATTCGCTTTCTCGTGAATGGAGGATAAATATGGCAAATAAAACAAAAAAACAAAGCATTTCAAGCCCTCTAAGCATTCTTTTCCTCTTTTGCGCTTGCACGCTCAAAACTCGCTCTATGATGTCATAATTAATCCCGTAAAATTAACACAAATCTTTCGCTATTGCAGATCACAATATGAAAATGTTTTCAAAAATTGCAACCTTTTTGCAAAATCAGTTTACTTAAAAACTAATTTGTGAGCTCATTTCTTAAGTGATTTTCAAACTTTATTCAACAAATTAAAGATTATTTCAAGGCGATTCCGATAGTGTATAATACTCGTATGTACAATTAATATCTGTTTTAATAACTGAAAAAATTGAATTTTAAGATCTGTGGTGTAACTTTTCATCTCTTCCAAGAAGTGGTAAGCTGAGCAAAAACAGGTAATTTTAATATAAAAGCGTTATAATAAGGTACTAATAATTACTGTCCTTTGAAAGCTTAATAAATTTGATTTTCAGCAATATGTGACTTAAATTACTTAAGGCTAAAGATTAGTTTATAATGGCTGATCAAAAATTGGTTGCCCATACATCATGTTCCATTTTTAGTTGAACAATTGTCCTACTTGATCTAACAAACTTGCAGTTGTTAAGCAAAGTTTGTTCTTTGATACATTTTGACTGCTTTTCCTCACAAGCATGGTTCTTTGGCATTATCTGTCGACGTTTTCAAAAACATTTGTTAAAAAATGAAGTCTTTAAATGTTTATGAACTGTAGTCTACCAATAAAAACACTAAAAATTTTGATACCTGCGCCTCACAAAACTGCAATTTGTAGAAAAACTAAGTCCTTTGGTACATTTTGTCTATCCTTCCTCTATAGCATGGATCTTTGGCATTATCCATGAAAATATTCAACAAGATTTATCAAAAAATGAAGTCTACAAATTTTAATATGTAGCCAACTTTAAGCAAAAAAGTTGGTGATTACCCACGAAAAAGACGAGGGTGTAAAGATGGTCCTACCTTATCTTTTGCAACAAAATGCAAGTGTAGAGCTACGTATGATCTGAATGCTGACCCAATTTTCTTTGCAATTAGGTGAAGCTGGTGCAGCCAACTGATTTGATATTCTTAATCTCGACATTAATAATGGGGGTCTCCCTATTGCTATACATGTAACTAAACTGTAAGTGCTTTATTTCGAGTTAGTTTGCTCTTTGCATGGGTCGGTTTATGCCAGGGTCAAGGAACATGCACGCAGTCAGAGACGTTAGTTCATATTAATTCGTCAATAGTAACAAAAAAGTGGTAAGTAGCGATCCTAATATTTAATGGCTCAAAACGGACTGTTAGGTCATAATGTTAAATGACATCACAATGTTTGCCACTATACTGTATAGTGAGAACAGCAGCAAGTAAAAAAATTATCCACTATCATTTTGAGAGCGAGCATATATGGTAAAGCCTGTTGCAGCCACTGCAACTTCGATGCATACATGCGCAGCTATCGCGACAATGAGATCTAGCTACCAAGAGTCGTATGAGCACGAAGATGTTACAAACCACAAACGGAAAGTTACCAACAACAATGTTAAGTTATAAACCGAAAGGAAATCTACAATAGTAGCTATCATGATAGAAGTGACTAGTCGCCATATGAAGTGCACTCTTTTGACATCAAACTACAGCCAGATGCCTGCCGTTGCGCTACAAGCCCATTACTGATATTTATAATTGCAAGGATATTTGTACGGTACAAAATATTTTCATTGGTACTGATCTTCATTCAACAGCGGGGAGGTTTGGATTAAGGGCAAAATTAATTGTAATAAAATCCCAAGTTTAAGAAAAGATCAAAATTAAACAACAATAGCATCAATTTGTAACACTGGTTTAAGAGAAAATGCTTTTGTTTGAAAAAAGTTTAATAGGCACTAATAAAAAGGTTTCATATGACGTCACACATTTGGCGCGAAAAAAAGTGGCTGACCAAAAGCTGTAATTTATGCTGGAGAGACATAGGGCGAACACAAACTTGTGAGATTATTTTGAAAACTAACAAGGAATTAATTAAACATTAGAACTAATTATCGCTTGTTAGTTACTCGGAAACAAATCAATTTAATGAAAAGCGATTTGGTTGAGATCAGGTCTTTCAAATTACTAGTCTAAACTTAATACGGTGTGCCAATTATCCAGAAAATTGGCCTCAAGAGAAGTATCATCAAAATATCATTTGTTTCTTTGTTAAAAATAACTCCATGCCAATTTAATACCCGTGGTTTCATCAGCAAATCAGTCATTATCAGATCATTACTACTGGTACCATACGTTTTTGATTATCTTTGGCCTACTTAATCCAGCAGCCGAGACAACAGCCCAAAATATCGTTCAAGAAAAAGTGAAGGTCGCAAAATTACATTTAAAGATCAATATAGCCGGTCTGCAAGCATTATTGACAAAAAATTTCAAAGGACTGGAGATTACATCCATCAATATCTAATCCAACACACGGTAAACGGTACAGAAGTCTGCCCTATAATCTAGGCTCCAGTATAATCTAGGTTTACAGCTTTTCAGTATGCTTGTGCAAGTGAAGCAGCGGTGACAGCAAGAACCAGAATTGAGTGGATAAAGTTTAGAGAATGTGGGCAGTTACTTTATTGGAGAAAGGTTTCGTTAAAAATGAAAGGAAGAATTTATCAGAGTTGCGTAAGATCAGCAATGCTATATGGGATTGAGGCATGGTGTCTGAGGAAGAACGAGATGGCAATTTTGAGAAGAACTGAAAAAGCAATGATGAGAGCAATCTGTGGAGTTAGATTGATTGAGAAAAGAAGGAGCTCAGAACTTGTGAGTTTGCCGGGTTTAAAGTATACTTTGGATGGACTAGCCAGGGCGAGTGGAGTACGATAGTATGGACATGTTTTGAGAAGATAACTGGATTTGGAAGTGGCGGGAAAAAGAGGGCGTGGGCGACCGAATTGGCGTGGAAAAACAAATGGAAGAACATACCGATCACATAGGACTGAAAAAGGAAGATGCCATTGACAGAACGAAGTGGTGTATGCTGTTTTCAAACTTTCAAGAGATATGAGGTGAATTCGGCCATCTGCGTTAGCGCAGACAAAACCGAATTTAACAAAGCGACTCTCTCTCTCTCTCTCTTTCTTGTGCAACTAAATTTTCTGTGTAAGTTGCACATTACAATTAATTTAAACTCAGTATTACCAAATATGCTGACTATTGAAATATGAAACCATATCAGAAGCTGACTGCCAACAAACCAGCATGTTTAGCCCATAAAACTAGGTCAACTAGTAACAATAGCAAATGATCCTTAATACTTCTTAGCTTGCTTTGACTTCAGGTTCATTCCATAACATTGTTAAAACAACATATTTAAGTTTTATTAAACAACTGTCTAGTTTATTCATTTAACTTGCAAAACGGTATCACTCCTATTCAATTCAATGCAAAAACACTGAAACTGGTCAGCTACTTTTTTCAAAAGCGCGTTTCGATGACGTTTGATCACTTGCGTGAAACCTTTCTACAATTTTCTACAATACTATTGCGATAGGTTATATGACTTAGGGCAAAGGCTTGGTCTCTTTTCATGCTGCGGTCGAATTAAAGCAAACAGAGCAGGAAAAGATGTTAATCTCACAAATATTAATACGAAAGCGTGGCCACCAAATTGTCAAATTGGCTTACAATTAAATAGCTCATTTCTTTAATTATCAAAATGATCACCATTTGGACGACGCCATCAAATTTGACTATGTTTCATCCCCCACTATACACTTTTAAAAAAGACGATTGGTAGTTTATGACATCATTCTTTCATTTTAAAAACTTTCAGTCTTTATTACTAGACCGACATAATCATCATTACATGTACAGGAGCTATGACTTATATTTACCAAAACATTTCGTTGTGGCTCTAACAAATGTTTGTACGATGAAGCCGGCGCAGCTGCATTAAATGATACCCTTTAAATTGGCAGTGGTAATGGTATCCCCTGCCGATGTAAAATCGCACCATATTTAGGAGAAACGTGTTTTCTATTTTGCTTGGTAATAATATTATACAGCTATGGAAATTAAACCCAAAAATCTGGGAAAAGCAATGACTCATTTAACTTTTTTGGACATAACTAAGCAAGAAAAAAAAACGAATATGAATCATAATGCGTAGCCAGCAAGGACTTGAAAATGTTTGAGGGGAAATCAAAATTAACAACGTCACTGTGTGAAATCGCAATAAATGAAAGATACATGAGTTGCTAGTTGCTAGCCAGCAATTTTCAAGGCAATCTCCTATCAAGAGGGATCTGCCTCCAGCATCAACCTATAATAGAAAAATTTGCTCAAAATGATCACCAGCATCATACGATACCATAAAGCAATCTATTACATCATGTCAATAACCCGTGACCGGTTTCGACCTTATTGGGTCTCATCAGGCGGGTGCAAAAAACACTCAATAACTTTTTTTGCACCCGCCTGATGAGACCCAATAAGGTCGAAACCGGTCGCGGGTTATTGACATGATGTAATAGATTGCTTTATGGTACCGTATGATGCTGGTGATCATTTTGAGCAAATTTTTCTATTATACATGAAAGATATTATTGATATTTTGCTTTATAGAGCTACCGGGATCAAATCAAATATTTGGGAAAATTAAGGACTCTTTTTACTTTCCAGGGCACGTCAAGCAGGAAGAAAAGAACATGCTACATAATGCGTAGCCAGCGAGGACTTGAGAAAGTTTAACGGAAAATGAAAAGAAATCAGTGTCTATGTGTGAAATCGCATGATGCGAAAGCCATTTTTGCTATTTTGCTTCAAAATAGCGTAAAATCAGAAATGTTTTCCCTACTTCCAAACTACGGGGAACGCAAGGCCCTCTTGGTTTGTGCAAGCCATGAACAGAGTACATAGACCTAAGGCACAACCAGGACCTCGAAATGAGAAATTCGATTGGGAAAAGAAGCACAAAAAGTCGTAAAAATCTTATGTGCAGAAAACATATAAACTTTAGGTAACTGTTCACACAAGAGCCTGATAGGTGAAGCTGGCTTGGCTGACTGAACCAACATTCTCAATGCTGACGTTATTGACGGGGGCTCTGCGGGTGACACCATCGTATATACTGTAGTGAACCAAGGCCGACAAATTAATTCCTGGCTTTATTCAACTAATAAAGCACTCATCACAATTAACAAAACCGTATAAAAATAGCTGTAAAATAAAACGTTATAAGGAAACCAAAATATAGCTTATCAAACTAAAAATTCGTTAATAAAATCAAATAGCTCACTGTTATTGTACTACAGCTATGTTTGCACTGCAGCAAGCTAATTGCTTGCACAACGCAGACAATGCAACTGAAAACAATGCAACTGATTGCAAGGCTCGAAGGCACGAGAAAACTACGCATTAGCAAATTAGCTACGCGAATTGTTATGTACTACAGTACCAACATTTACTACATATACTATGAAGCAAGGATATTTTCTGTTGTTGATATGCCACCTATTAAGATATTTATGTCCATACTCTACAGCATTGTAATAAAATCCCAAGTTTAAGAAAAAATCAACATAAAATCATAACCATAAAAATTTGTAAAACTAAATTTAGAGAGAACATTTGTTTGAAAATAAATCGGCCTGATGGGCTTCTACTAAAATGTGGTGAATGATTTTGGGGAAGCCATAGCCGCTTTTGTCGCTATGCCGGAAACAAGACAAATAGCACAGCAAAGAACCTAACACCGCAAATATAAATAAAAAAGAAGCTGCACCACATCGCAAAACAGGCTTAACACTGAGTAGTTTATTTCTGAGATTGTGGAAGCAACCACCATTTGGCCGTTACCATCAGTTTTAACTGTTTTCAATCCCTTTACCTTCACATGCGTTAACAATAATTGGTGGCAACATTTTTTGTGAGCATTACAAGTCACGATTAAGAAAATATAATGATCACAATTTCGTGAATAGGAATTGTGAAAGTGCATAAAATTTATTAACTTTTCGCTAATGCTCACACAAGAGCCCGATGGGTAAAGACGGCGCAGCCGGTTGAACCGAAATACTAAATTCCGACGTTACTGATGAGGGCTCTTGCCGGGCGAGGACGACTAGTAAATGATATTTTGATGACACTTTTCTTACGGTCAATTTTTTGGCCAATTTGCACACCGTATTAAGTTTAGACTAGCTAACTAAAGGGCCTGATCTCAATCAAATCGCTTTTCATTAAATTGATTTGTTTCCGAGTAACTAACAAGCGATAATTAATTCGAATTTTTGATTAATTCCTTGTTAGTTTTCAAAATAATCTCACAAGTTTGTGTTCGCCCTATGTCTCTCCAGCATAAATTACAGCTTTTGGTCAGCCACTTTTTTTCGCGCCAAATGTGTGACGTCATATGAAACCTTTCTATTAGAACAAGTAGCGTAAACCATAAACATGCTGGCTTTTGTCGTAGGCATTTTATATACCTACACGGGTAGCTTAATCATTTTTAATCCGCTAAAACATGGGCTGAGTAAATAATATTTGTCTGACGATAGCGATGCCGTAGTGTGGCATTTACAGAATAATCGTGTGGCACTTGAACAATAATTAATCAATTTAGCTTCTATCTCTATTTGGTTTCTTATAACTTCTAAAAGTCATTTACAATATGTGTGATAAATAACTACCATAAACTGTGATTGTTGCAGTTGTATGAAGTATTACGACGAAAAAATATTTTTGCTTGTGGTTTGCAAGAACAACAGAATGCCGCAGACCAGTGATACCCAATCAGTGGTCCACCGAGAAGTCCTTCCATGAAAATGGAATATTTACCAAAAAATGCTTATTATAAAGATTCCATGCAAATTTCTCAGTCACCCTGTACAATAGGCATTACTGCATTTGTTTTTGGTAAAATACTGTTAAACAGTCAAAACTAGCTGCTCGATAGGCTCAGAGTTTATCAATTAAGCTGCTTATAATAGGGTTACTCTATCTGATGATGCAAAATTCCAGACACATTTTACAATTGCTATCTTTTGCTTGCAAGTTTGAAATTTGTTACTTTTGTTACGACGCAACCAAAGGTTGTTAGTATTTCACTTGGTTAATAACATGTGTTTTGGGCGTAATTTTGTTCTAAAGAGACGATTGGTAATGTCGAAGCTTGTGTTGTGTTACCCCAAATAGAAGTGTTCTAAAAAGAAAGGTCTTCACATGTCCCGCTGTTACCAATTGTGCTTCTTGCAATAACTTGGAACTGAATGCGAGTGGTCCGTTCAAACAAACAGGCCGGATATTGCTAAAAACACTAACTTTCTAAAAGCACTAAAATTCCTGACATTTAAGCACTTTTTGGCATTTTTTCTTAACGCAGATTACAACACTAAAATCCCGGACATGTCCGGGAAAATCGTGACGCATGGCAACCCTAACTTATAACAGTTGTCAGCATATATTAAATTAGAATTCTAGATCCTCTTGCTTTTCGACATGATACATGTAGCCTAGAATTCTTGTTAAATAGGCTAGGCAATGGCTATTTTATTTCCGCAGCACATCTAAAGCGAAAGCAGAAGAGAATGGACCGCGAGGGCTAAAATATTTACAGCCAGCTTAATTTTGACCCAATTAATCAGTTTGAATCACGCATAAACATATCCTTTTTTGTTGTGTAACGTCATCAAAGACGTTGCTTCTGTTTTAGGCAATTTCTCAATGCATATTGCCACTTTGTAATTGTCGCGTTTCAATAGAGTTTTGAATCTATCTCAATCTTAATTTACTTCTTAAAATTGACGCGACTTGCAGTATCGATCAAATAATTAAGTTTGGTTGCAACTTAATAGCTAGGAAAAGATTGGCTTCCACTAAGATATTTTAACCCACGCACTTTTCGATCAAGAACAATACATTTACAAACCACTTTACAACTTCGAATTCCTTCGCTTGCCAAAACACAGAACTGAAGCACTTCAATAAATAATTATCAGAGACTAACTAAACTAAAAACCACCAAAATAATCGCTTGTCACCTGTCACAACAATCACCACAGAACAACGCCTTTACAACACTCCAATATCTACTCTCAATGAATCTCTCTCTCTCTCTCTCTCTCTCTCTCTCTCTTTCTCTCTCTCTTTCTCTCTCTCTTTCTCTCTCTGAATGAATAAAATCTGTTTGTGGTTACCCCTTCTCTTCCTCGGGATGGAGGTACGGAATGAACGGCAATTCGAATTCATGCCGTCAACCTAATTGAAATTAGGCCATGGGAAAGATGGCAGCCCATTTCAGACCAGTCATGAGTGACTGGTAGCCCCACCACCAACAAGGCGGACTGCCATTGGTAGGTAACCAACAGTCGGTTTTTATGACATGCTGGGTTAGCAACCTCACAATTGTAATTTGGTGAAGTACCAGAGGGCCACCTGTCTGCCACATAAAGGTGGAGGCGTCCCGTTAAGTGTCTTGCCCATGGACACGACAAGCAAGCTTGCAGACTTATTCTCCACACCATCCCTTTTTTATGCTGAGCGCCAAGCAGGGAAGCTGTGAATACCATTTTTTAAAGTCTTTTGGTATGACTCGACTTAGGAAATGAACCCCATGCATACATGAATAAAATCTTGCCGCCTTATATATACAATGGAAAATAATCTAGAAATTGCTAGAACATCACGTGACACAAGAAAAATACCGTTAATAAATTACGTAATCGGTAGTAATAAAAAAAAAGAAGAAAAAAATCTTCAAGAAGAAACAAAAATCACTAGAATACGCTGGAAAACTAAGTCACGTAGACAGCCATTGTGACGTCAGAAAGGCGTGTGAGTTACAAACCTATTTATAAATCTGAAGAAAAAAAGGTCTTTCTTTTAAAACAGTTTAGCAAGTTTAGGGCTTCAGACAACTCAGATTTACAATTAAAAGGATCCTTGCAAAATAAAACAACAGATTACAATAACTGTACACTTATAAAACTATTCTTTTAACGCAAATTTACTTATTCGTGACACAAAGACAAATATGAATATAAGGAATTCATGAAATGAAATGCTTTGTTTTGTTTTTCCTCTCTTGCTGTCGTCCTTCCGGTTTTCAATATCTCTGAACCAAAAATGCATAGTATTTATTTGAATTTTTTTGAAATTTTAATATCTTAGAATGTTCTTGCGTTTTTTCTGATCAGTTCGCAACTGTTTAATCTTTTTAGCCATTTTCTTTTCATGATTGGTTGGCGTACGTGCTTTTCTGTAGTGATTTGAAACCACCAAAATTACCAAGTTGACACAAGACAAGATCAATTTCTTTCTTTTAATCCTTTCCCTCTACTCAGTTTTCCCAAGTTAGCCATAAAACAAAGAAAAACTTGCCATTCACTGGCAGTCGAGATCCACACATTTCTATATGCTCAGGTCCTGGAGTTTTAGACAAAATAGATAAATTAAGGTCACTACTCCGAGTATTTATTTTCAGATGCAAAGCATCGGTAAACAATTATTAACTTATTGGTACCCAAAACATGAAAAAAATTAAGTTTTTTATACTTAGGCCAATCATTTTTGACTAGCATCACGAGAACTGTGATGGCAGCAGTCATTATGTAATAAATAATCTGTAAGAAAATATTTTCAAGTTTTTGAACTTTGCAAAATGCACTAGAATTGAAATTACACTTACAAAAATGATCAATAAATTGAAACAAAAACTAGTATTAGCGTCCCCAGTGGCAATATTTCACAAAACTTATATTAAAAATCAATTCCTCAACTCTGAAAAAGGTGGGTTACATGCAAGTTCCAGAGCAATTGAATAACTACTTTTTAAGATACTGCAGCATACATTTTTGCCACTAGGGGCAGTAATGTGTAAAAAATGAGGAGTAAAACTTCCAAACTTGACAATCCAATTCGGGTCAACTTTTTCAAATGGTGCACACTAAGGAGGGACATTTTGAAAGACATCTGCAATAACATAAATTGTATATGCTGCTCTCTAGTGGCCAAAAGCATCAAATTTTTGCAAATTGAGTTGGCCTCAGCAGGGCAGTTAAACGCCAAAAAATTTCATGAAATTTTATATTGATATTCTACTAATCAAATCGTAGTACCATAAGATGGTTCAGCAATATCCAAAATGGTTGAGGCGTCTGCAACACCTCAATGAACTCATGAAAATTTGTAAATTCGTTTACTGGAGCATAGTTTAAGAAATTCAAACTTTGAGCGGAATTGATTGAAAAAATATGTCATTAGGTCTACATCCCTCGGCAGAGTCATAGTCAATAAATATTTCCTACGGAAAAAAAATTTTTCTTCAAAATGGGTTATAAGGCCAACCAGGCGATTGGATGCAATAGGTATAACAGTTGCGAATCCAAAAACTTTTGATGGAGAAGGTGAAAAGTATAAATTGACCATTATCATTGAAGACCATTATTCTTTTTTTAAGTTTAACTTTTTCGAAGTCCGATTTCTTAAACAAAATTTTATTAAGGCAAATACAAACGACTAAGTTTACGAAATCAAGACTAACAACGGCTGGTGGAAGGGATGCATACCTCACACTCTACCCTGGATCCGCCGCTGAGGTAGTCTATAGCTTCTTTTGCTCTATTTCAGAGCCAAGAACCATACAGTAGGTGCAGCAAAGAAACTTGATGTCACGAATATCATTACGAGGGGGTTGCACCAAGTCGTGAAATAAGCCTACCACTGAATAACTTTTTGCTGTATTCGTTTAAACGTGAACAGTTACGGTGCTCACCCCTAACTTTAATTTGGTGCCTCTATACTTATTAGAAGGAACGGATAGAATCCGTGAAATAATCGAGAGTTTGTAATACCCACTTTAATTTAAAGTACGACGATCGGAGTTAGGAGCGATGCCCTCATTTGTACCGATTTAATGTTGCTGCTCTCAGAAATGTAAGTTGAATGAAGCCGGACAACAGGTAAGCGGATATTTGTACCCCGACATAACTGATGAGTAACCATGCTGGACGACGTCATCAGAGCCAGCTAGTCTAATACATGAAGAAGAGTACTGACATATGAATATAAGGAGTTCAAGAAATACGTACGTGCGCTTTAATTTCTCAGAAAATGCTGGGCGTGCAAACATGAAACTTGGCACGATTGATCACCACCCCAGGATTAGTGTCATAAAGGGTTAAAGACGTCATGATGACATCACAGTTGAAGTTAATCTTTTAATTTGCATTTACTGTCGCAGAATGGCGAATTTTGATTAAACAAAACCCAATCACCGATTTACGAGCTTGGCAAAATCATACGTTAGGTGGCACCACAACGTCATAATTAACGATTGATTAAAAAAAATTTAAAGCGTTTTAAGCATGCTTCTTTTGCTTTTTAACGCTTCAAAAAAGAACTATTTTATGATAATCTTAACTGATGTGATAGTCCTATTCCATAGCTTAGGATTTTAGTGAAAACAGCTGCAGGCAGCAGCAATACTTATTATCCACTGTCAATTTGATAGTAAACATATACAGTAAAGACTGTTACTGATGCTGCCAGTTAATACAAAATGATATAGTACAATGCAAACAAACCAGCATATATTTTCTTTTTTTAATAATGCAACGGCAAACACAAAAATTATAATAGTTAAACTATAGGTAAGCTTCACGTTAAATTATTTTGTAAACTTGTATTGCGCGCCTGAGCACTCTTAACTTCTAAGACATAATGATCACGCATACGAGGTGTGTCCGAAAAGTAACGAGACTGGTGTTATAAAAACTGTATTGAAAAATATTGAAATATACCAAAGTCAAATTCCTTCAAAGTAATTCCCTTCCACTTTGAAACACATGTGCATTCGCTTTTTCCAGGATTCAATACACTCTTGGACGCTCCATCACGCTGGACGCTCCATCACATTAACGCTTCTGATCACACAGCCCTGAGTATTGGTCAGTTTCTTGCAAAAAGGAACATTGCAACTTTGGAATACGCCCATATTCCCCCAATCTGGCCCCGTGTGACTTTTTCCTCTTCCCCAAGATCAAATCTGTTCTGAAGAGAACCCATTTTTCTGACATCGATTCCATCAAAATGGCCGCTACGACGGAGCTCAAAAAGATCCCAGAAAATGCCTTCCAAAGGGGTATTGAATCCTAGAAAAAGCGAATGCACATGTGTTTCAAAGTGGAAGGGAATTACTTTGAAGGAATTTGACTTTGGTATATTTCAATATTTTTCAATACAGTTTTTATAACACCAGTCTCGTTACTTTTCGGACACACCTCGTAGGAAAACGGAACAAAATGCCAAATTTTGATTTTTAGCACAAAAAACCTGATGGGTGAAATTCACATAAACTGAAACCTAACTTGGGCCAGTTCGCCCTCTCTTGGTGACATTTATGTCCGGACCAAGGAACATACGAGCAACCACAGACTGTGGGTCACATAAATGGGCCAACAATTACAAAAATATTGTAAATAGTAAGACTGATACAATATTTAAAAGCTTATTCCCGCAAACATGTCAATCACTTTGGCACCTTTTCTCAGCAATATAATTTATGACCCCCTGCACGTAGTCAAGTAAACAGATACCGTTTATGAAATTATGTTTGTAGTTAAGTGCGCTTTTAATGTAAGGGTAGTGAGGTTAGTATTTGGAGCATAGTTCATGAAATCTAAAATAGCAGGAAAACCAAAAAATAGAATCAGTATGTCTATACCAAATGCTACCAAACTTTTCTAAACTGAACCAAATTTTCTAAAAAATCACAAAGCTTTGTAAAATCTTGTGACCCAAGGATACGTTCAAGTAATCTTATTAAAAGTCATGCGATTGAAAACTTGCTTCAACAAAAAGTGGATGGCGTTACATTTTTACATAGTAATGCTTTCTAATATACACAAAAGCATGGGCGAAGCAGAAAAAGAAGTGAAGTTTGTTTTTTTTAATTTTTGATATTTTAAAGAAAAGTTTGAGCAATATTATAACATTTTAATCTAATAGCTTTCAAACTGTGCGTTGCGACGGCCTGGAGCGTTGCCTTAAATTTCTAAGAGCGTTGCTGGGTGCCCATATCTGCTGATTTTTCCCCCAAAAGGATAAAAAATTTGTTTTTGCAAAATTGATTACCAAAAAATGAAGATTTTCAACTCTTATGAAAGTTCGAAAACATTGATTTCATCAATTTCAATTTCAACCAAAAGTTTTGTTGAGAGAAAGGGTGCGCCACAAAAATAGACATCCAAAGATTGAAAACAAAAGTTTATCTTCAAAAATAGGGTTTTCCACTAAACAAATAGATCATCTTACAGAACGTTGAGCAAAAACTAAATATGTAGTGTTGTGTAATGTGTCGCAAATATTATTTGAATGCGTCGCACCAAAAGAATTTGCCAAGCACAAATTTAATTCACGTATGTTTAAATTAGTGAGGAAAATTTTACATTTTCAGTTGCATGAAATGGCTTTGAGTGTGCAATTTACATTACCGGTTGTTGATTTTATACACCCAAGCAGTAGTAGTTACTAAAATCATTACTAAAATCATCACTTCAGTTTATCTTTATTTCTATGCTTTTAGCAACTCAAAACTGCACAAGGAGTTTAACAAAAAGCATTATCACAATAAATCGAGTAATGCTTATAGCAATTATACGCTTGTGCCACAGAAAAATGAAATTGCTTCTCTACCTACGTAATATTGTAGAAAAATCTTGCAGCAAAATGACAATATGCGATGATAACAAATTATGGAAAAGTTAACGCAATCCAATATTAAAAAAATAACAATGGCTCTATTGAAAATTTTTGTCATTTTGTTGAAATGTTGCAATCAGAGTTAAGAAATTTAGAAGGGCCATAGTGTTTTTTGCCTCCATCTCCCCCCTGGCTTATTCAATGAAATCATTTAACATCTATACCACAAAGCGCAACTCTTTCTGTCTGTATGTGTTTATTTGTAGTGTGTTTTAATTCCATCGAAACTACTCGGCGTACAAACATCAAACTAGGCGCGATTGATTACCTCTCCGAGGTGAGTGTGATAATGGGGTTCATGATGTCATGATGACGTCAAAAGCAAAGATAATTTTTTTTAATTTGCATTTCTTGTCGGACAAAAACTGTTTTTTGCTCAACAGAAAACTAGACACCAACTTACCAATTTACAAAATCTTTATTTCTGTCTGGTCTAAGATGACGTAAGAGCTAACTCTTAATTGCACGATCTGCTCTCTGTATTTTGTCAAAAACTACTGATCGTAGAAATGTGATTAGAAGCTTTTTTGGGAGATATTCACAAGGTGTTTTTGATAAAACATCTTGACAAAAATTTGAGCTGAATTGACGATGCAACAATCGATTCTACTTTTGATCATTTAAAGCATTCTAAAGCATGGGGTTTTTCGTTTTTTCTTGGACGCTTCAAACTTACTCTTTGATGTCATGAGTCTGGTGTGATTAAAAAAAAAAGACAAAAAAGCAGCAGGCTGGCGGTAACTCACAAAACTGTTTTTCACTGTACTTTTGAAAGCAAACTAAACATATATTGCCTGTTAAAGAAGAGTGATACATTACAGTATCGGAGACTACTAGAATATTGCAATAGGAAACCTACTACCAGAGCAGGAGTTGGTAAGGTCATTAGTAATACTGAGGTTTAAACACAAATCATTTATATAATTAACTAAAAACTGTATTGGTGACAGATGCCTCAGTTTCCATAGTCGTGCCATTTTCAATACAACTATGCGTAGAAATTATTTATGACAAATGCACTAAGCTACTTTTTATGAAAGCATTTTCCAACTAGGTTGCATATCTTCCGATTTGTAGTTAAAGCAGCAAGCGCATCTTGCAAAGCATTGCAACTGCACCAATCAACAGCCGCCTCAACGTGGTGGCGCGGTCCCCGGACCCGTTTGGGTTGGGTCGAAATGGCTTTTGGCCTTCCCGAGGATCGCAGTTACCCCGGGCACTCCCCTTCATTTTTTCGCTATGCTGCCCCCTGAACAACCGCAGAAGGGCAGCACACAGCTTCTTTAAAATCGGTCGCCTGTTTTCTCTTTTTCTTTTTCTTTTCTCCTGCCCTTCTCTTGCCCTTCTCCGTCTCCTCATTCTCCTCCTCTTGATGAGTGGTAACGTTCATCCCAACCCTGGTCCCATCTTTCCCTGCTCTGTGTGCACTGGAAATGTGACCTGGCGGGGCAAATCAGTACAATGCTGCACATGCTGCAAATGGGTCCATCTAAGGTGCTCACAACTTTCTTTATCCAAATTCAGAGCTCTTGGCAGCTCTCTCTCTTGGAGCTGCCCCCCCTGCCGTAACACTGTGACTCCCCCTCTTCGGACTCCTCCGACACGTATACCTCCACTGTAGAATCTGGCCCCCCCTTTGCTAATGCTGCTCTCTCGCCCCACCCTCGACTCCAAACCTCTTATCCCCCATCTGCCCATTACATATCTCCTTCCTTTGCCCTCCCACCACCGTCCCTTGCTCCTGGCTATCCCTTTGCACCTCCTGCCTCCTCTCCTCCCTCTGACTCTCTCAGGGTTCTTCAATGGAATGCTGGAGGTCTTCGAGCCAGGAGCACTAAACTACTTCACTTTCTTTCGTCCCATCCTGTCGATCTTATCTGCATCCAGGAATCCAATCTCAACTCCACTTCCTTTTTCCGGATTCCTGGGTTCTCTGCTCTGCGCTCTGATCGCACCCACTCCCGGTCTGGAATTCTCTCCTTCGATACCACGCACGCTAGCGGCGGCATTGTCATTTTCGTCAGGCAGGGCCTATCTTTTTCTGAACTTTCTATCTCCTCTCTTTCTTCGCTTAATCCCTACTCTGATTATGTAGGGATCAACATCTCTCTTAACAACTCCTCCTCGCTTTCTTTTCTCAATGTGTATGCTCCCCCTATTTGCTCCTCCCCAACGGATGGCAGAACCAATTCCTTCTCTCCTTCCATCCTTCCCTCCTCCAGAAATCTCTTCATTCTTGGGGACTTCAATTGCCATCACCCCCTTTGGGACTCAAGAGGTACTTCCGACTCCCGCGGGGAGGAAGTATTCGACTGGGTCATTTCTTCTGACCTCCTCCCCCTCAATGACCCTGACACACCCACCCTTCTCCATCGCTCCTCTGGCAATCGCTCTTCTCCCGACATCTTTTTGCTCCCTCTCTTGCCCTTTCCTGCTCCTGGGAGGTGCTACAGGACCTTAGTTCTGACCATCTACCAATTCTTCTATCTATCCCTCTCTCTCCGGTCTATCGCCCCACCGAATGTCCCCCTTCCTTCAATTTTCAGAAAGCTCGCTGGGATGGCTTTGCCTCTTATTTTGACTCTCACTGTCCTTCAGCAGAAGAATACTCGTCTCTTTCTCTTTCTTCTGCCGCTACTCTCTTTACCTCTCTGACTCTGAATGCGGCCAAATCCTCCATTTCTTTCGACCGCATCAAACGCCCTCCTAAAGCCTGGTGGTCTGCTGAGGTGGAAGATGCGATTAGTGAAAGACGCAAGGCTTTTGCTGCCGCTCACAGAAGTGATGAAGATCGACAGGCTTACATCTCCGCTTCTCGACGCGCCTCGTCAGTCATCGCCAATGCCAAGACTGAGGCATGGCAGACGACCTGCTCTTCTCTCTCGCCTAAGTCCAACCCTAAATCTGTACACTCTCGTCTTCGCTCTATCGCTGGCTCTCCTTCCTCGTCTTCCTCCTCTCCTAATTCCCTCAACTGTTCTTCTCCCAGGGAATCGGCTTCGGTCTATGCCGCTTACCTGGGATCTCACTTTTCCATTTCTCAGCCAAAGGCTCTGCGCAGCAGAGTCAGAGGCTACCTCACTGAGCTCCGCCGAGCCACGTGCTCGGAGGAGCCTCACTCGTCCTTTTGCTCCCCTTTCTCACTTGCTGAATTTCTTGCGGCTGCCTCCAACCTCTCCTCGTTCACTGCCACTGGTCCAGACAAAGTTGCCTATCCCATGCTGAAGCACCTTCCTCGCTCTGGCATGGGTTTTCTTTTTTACATCTTCAATCTTTACTGGTTTTCGCATTTCCTTCCTTCCATCTGGAAGACATCTTCCATTATTCCCATACACAAGATGGGAAAGCCTCTCGACTCTCCTGCCTCCTTCCGGCCTATCTCTCTCACCTCCTGCGTCTCAAAGTTTTTTGAACGCATCATTCTATCCCGTCTTCTCTTCTTTCTGGAATCTAATTCCATTCTCTCTCCCCGTCAGACCGATTGGAGGTGTTCCGCTAGGATCCATTCTTGGCCCTGTACTTTTCTCTCTATTCATTAATGATCTTCCGGCCTCTCTGCCTTCTACCGTCAGCTGCTCTCTTTACGCTGACAATTTGGCCATTTGGTCCTCCTCCCCCTCGGTCCCTACTGTGGTGGAGGCCACACAAGGAGCTCTGTTTCGACTGGAGCGCTGGTCTGAACATTGGTGTCTTCCTCTCAATTCGAGCAAATGTGAGGCCTCCTTCTTCTCAGTGGATCCCCACCAAGCTAACCTTCAGCCCAACCTCCTCCTACTCGGCTCCCGCCTCCGTTTCAATTCCACTCCAACTTTTCTTGGGGTCACCTGCGACGGCACTGTTTTCTTTTCTAAACATGTATCTTCGCTGAAGACCAAATTCTTCCCACGTCTCAAGGCCTTACGCTGTATCTCTGCTTCATCATGGGGCCCCTCTAAGGAGTCCCTCTCTGTTCTGTATAAATCTTTTCTTCGGTCCCTTCTCACTTACGCTTCACCCGGATGGTTTCCTTTCCTAAGCACCACCAATATCACCAAATTGGAACGCCTTCACCGAGCGGCTAGTCGCGCCATCACCGGCTGCCTCTCATCCTCCCCTATCCCTCTTCTTCTCTCCGAGGCTTCTCTACCTCCCCTACGAGTCACCCTGACTCATTTCACTCTTTTATCTTATAAGCGAGCTCTTCGTCTCCCAACCTCCTTTCTCATTTCAGGTTTGGCCAGACTATGAGTGAAACCAAGACTCTGCAGATCGTCCTGGAGAGCTTTTGCGTCCACTCACCCGCTCATGCTTCCTTCTACTTGTTCTAGGGATGCTCTTCTTGCTTGCCCTCCCTTTCCTCCTTGGAATCTGCCTTCATTGTGGAGTCCACCCTTTCCTCCTCATGCTCTCGCTCTGATCTCCCTCTTTCTCGCCAAGGTGCGGCTCTCGCCCACCTTGACTCTCTCCCCCCTGATGATCCGGTGCTTTCGACAGACGGCTCTGTTCCTTTTCCTTTTGGCAAGGGAGGCTCCGGTGTACTTGCCAATTGTTCTCTCTGTGGCACTGAGGCCACTCTTTCCTTTTCGGCGGGCCCAGTATGTTCAAGTTTTTCCGCTGAAGCCTGCGCCATTCTGCACGCTTTTTGCTGGTCTCGGCAGCACCAACAAGTCTGCCATTTCTCTTCTCTTCTCCTCCTGTCTGACTCTCGTTCTGTCCTCACCACCCTGTCCTCTCCTCCGTCTTTCCTCTTATCTCAAACTCTGTGGCAGATCTGGCAGGAACCGTCTTCTCTCTCCTTCTGTTCTATCAGACTACAATGGGTCCCCGGACATTCATTTCTACCGGGAAACGACGCGGCTGATGAGCTAGCCAGACGGGGAGCGCTACTTGCGCCCTCTGTTATCCCTTGTAGTCTCTCTCCTCTTATTTCTCGTATCCACTCTCGTCTTTTCTCGGACTGGAGGCGTACTGTCTCATCTAAATTCTTTGACACACAGGTTTCATCGATTTCCACAGAGGAACTTGTGGTCCCTCGTCATGCTCGCTGTGTCTTCTCTCGTCTTCGCTGCAACGGACACAGCCTTCTTTTAGGTTCTTATCTCTCTAGGATTGGCAGAACTGAGAATCCTTCGTGCAGCGCCTGTGGACAGTCGTCCCAGGACACCTCTCATCTCATTCTGCACTGTCCAGCTACGGACTGTTTGCGCCGCTCACTCTTTGGCGATTCTCTGTCTCTCTACGACCTCTGGTCCAGACCCTGGGGAGTTGCCCGGCTTCTGGGGCTCCATGGTGTTCCGCCATGCCCCATCCCTCGGAAGGGGTCGGGTAAACAACAACAAGCATTGCAACGCTTTAACTCATTTTTTGTGAAATAATTAAAAGCTTAGCCAACTACAGACAGTACTGTTTCGACTTATCAGGTCTCTGCAGTATATTTGGTGTCCGCCAAGTACATCGCTAGCTTTTTGAATTAAAAGCTGTTTTCACAATTAGTTCAAAGCTCTCATGTCTAACTTCACATTTTTGATTTATCAGAAAATTAAAGCACGTGGTCCGAAGTAGAAAGCAATCGTTCATGCTCCTCGATTACATAATCATTAATGCGATGACAGTCGTGAGCTTTGACAAGAATTTTCTAGCACGCAGAGTCCAGTTTTTTCCGAGACGCACTCTAGCCAGTGTATCCGCTGACGAAATATGTTACAGGAAAATCAGTATCAGTAATATCATCCAAATTCAGTGTCGAAAAAACAATTCCAATCATGCAAAATTTGAAGTTGAACTTAAAAAAGCAGCACCAGTGTCGCTTAAATGGTAGAAATTGTAGGTGGCTATGCCACAAGCCACTTCCTAAGTGTGCTGTTGAAGCAAACTTAGACTGCGTGTTTTTCTCTCAGCCAAAAGAATTTGATTGACAAACATAAAAAAGTGGGCCCCGTTTTTTTGACGATACCAGCCAGATTTGCCTTGAATGCCTAATAACACGAATTTTTCAAAAAGCACATACAAGAATCCATGTTTTTGTTGCAAACAAGTAGCTAATTTCGGAATAGCACTCATAATTTGAATGCAAGCAATGAATGTCTCTGTTGTAAAACCTGAATTTCCAGATTTTTTTCAGTCAGCAAAAATTTCTTTGCCTTTTACAAGTACAGTGGATCATTGTGACTCGATTGTTTAATGGTTGCATTGGTTTACACAATTCATTGTTTTTGTGATGTCCTGCAAAGGAAGGTCAAAAGGTACATACCATTTCTTATCATGCTTTTTGTAAGCATTCTGAAAGCTTATATAAAAAACGGGTATGTTTTAACATTTCAGTTAACTTAAATAAAAAATTTAGGCCCATATAGCATAATCTGCAATATATGTGTAATACTGGTATATCAAAATCTCTTAGCACATTGCCCAAAAAATCATCATAAATCAATCAACATATACCAAAACCATTTTAAGGTAAATAAAAAATACAAGAGCCTGTTTTATTCAAGTAGCCAGTAATATTTAGGCGTAAGCGTATCTTCGCCGGCGCGATGGTGTAGTGATTAGAGCGTCCTCTTCGCAATCGGTAGACCTACAGTTCATTCCGTTTTTCGAGTTATACCAAAAGACTTTAAATAATGGTATTCACAGCTTTCCTGCTTTGCGCTCGTCATTTAGGGGAGGTTGTGGAGAACAAGCCGGCAAGTTTGCGGTTGTGTCGTTAGGCAAAGCACTAAACGGGATGCTCCCACCTTTATGTGGCAGACAGGTGCCCCAGACGCCTAGAAAATGGCCCGCAGAAGGCAATGGCAAATTACTGCGGTCTTCTGCCAAGAAAATCTCCTAAACATAGTTCATGAAGTCACCAGGTGTCAATATTGACTCGACAAAGATGATGATGATGATGTACCTTCGCAGAATTTTTTCACAGATATGACGTTCCATATCTTTGTAATCAAACTGTTTGCAAAATTTCGAAAGACATTTACCGCATACTATCAGGCAACGAGCCGTTGACTCATTAAGAACATCTAGACCTGGGGTTCAATCCCCTTGTCGAGTAATAACAAAAGACTTTAAAAAATGTTATCCACAGCTTCCCTGCTTGGCGCTCAGCATTTAGGGGAGGTTGTGGAGAAAAAGCCGGCAAATTCGCTTGTGAGTCGTTGGGCAAGGCACTAAACGGAAGGCCCCCACCTTTATGTGGAAGACAGGTGGCCCAGACACATCGCAAATTTTAACTCCAAGCGAGTGTGGACGTTCCGTCCAAAATATAGCGAAACAATTCGCTTTCTCGTGAATGGAGGATAAGTATGCCAAAAAAAAATGCAAATGCAGTGTAAAGAAAGCATTGGGGTTTGTCAATAAAATCTAATTACACGCTTGTAGAAAGTTTTCCTAACGCAATTTTTCTTTATGTCGGCAATGTGGTTGTAAGATACAGTCGTACTTTCGTTGCCTTATTTTTCTTTTTGGGCTGGTCAGTTACGACATTTTTCTCTTGCTACGTGTCCATTAGCTACATTTTTCTCTTGCTACGCGTCCAATTAAAATGTGACTTCACAATCGCTATTATTACAGTACCGTTTAGGAATTCCCAGTTTATCCTATTACTTTTAATTAGTGGATGTTAAGGCATATAGGCTAACTGCAATCAGTTGAATAAAATACCACTTCCACGATCGGTCACCTCACGAGTTACATGTGTTACAGTACTGAATTGCATTGGGGTTCCGTTTATGGAGATAATGATCGTGAGCTTAAACTTTACCATGTTAACGTTATTGAGTCTTTACGAATTGCATGGCAACCGGTCGTGGAAGTGGTATTTTATTCAACTGATTGCAGTTAGCCTATATGCCTTAACATCCATTAATTAAAAGTAATATCTTAAACAGGCTAACACCAGCTCCTATAATTCAGTTTATCCTAGTAGACCATTGGTTTTGAGATTATTGTGTATTCATATTAAGATCATTAGAACTGGGATAGTGTAGTTTATGTTTAGCAGCGCATGGGTGTGACTTTATAGTTAGAAGTAATTGTTTTTCTTACGATTGTATTAGTAGCCTGTACATAGCTAAGAATTTTTTGGGAAAAGAAATGTAGGTAGGCGGGACAATGTTCTGACTTTGTTTTGCAGAGCACTACCGGCTAACTCGTAACGCCAGCAGTATATGTTGTATAGTGTGTGCATTACTTTGCTGTTGGCTATTAATATATATTTTTTGTCTTCATTATGTTGCGTGATCTGGCTGTTGTAGGACAGTGGAAGATAGTTAAAGCTATAATTTCCTAGCACCCGATTGATTCGATTGTAGGATCCTACATCGGCAGGCGTTGGTCTGGCCAGTTCACCTCACGAGTTACATGTGTTACAGTACTGAATTGCATTGGGGTTCCGTTTATGGAGATAATGATCGTAAGCTTAAACTTTGCCATGTTAACGTTATTGAGTCTTTACGAATTGCATGGCAATTTATCCCGCTTGGTTGCAGACTTGTGATAGAAATGTATTGTGCCGGCAGTACCGACAACTATGATGCGGGTCTGAAGGCAAAATGTTTTACGTGTTACCGCAAGGGTTTTTCTGTAGCCGGAGGACAAAAATATATGACACAAACATAACTACATAAAGTACTGTAGTAGCATTATCATGCATAACATATTGGCTGTAAATCTCCAAATGCTCATGCACAATAACATTGGAGATAAACTGTGGCCCATTATCAGTACATAGCGTAAGCGGTAATCCAAAGCACTAAAATGTAGGAATTAATACTGAAATAACTTTTTCTGTGGTCACAGATTTTAACACAGCAATCCCATAATAACGACTGAAATAATCAACGATGACAAAAATGTATTCCCCGCTGGGTAAAGTCATAAGATATCACATGCACAATCTTTCCAGGGTCCACTGGGTGAAACCGCTCTATGCATAGCCTCTGGCTTATTAGGCTCTCCAGTTACCTGACAGCCATGACATTTTCGACAAAGTCTCTCGGCCTCAGTATCCATTTTCGGCCACCAGGCTTTAGAACGTAGCCTGATTTTGTTTTGATAATGCCTTGATGGTCCTCGTGAGCCAGCTGTAACACCTGTTCACGCCAACGTAATTGATCATAACAACAGAGCCGGATTAACCATTAAGCAAACTAGGCACGTGCCTTGAGGCCACCAAAAAATACAGGCCACTTCTGTTAGGAAAACAATTAAACTTTATCTACGGAAAACATAAAATATATTTTTTGATGACCTTATCACAAATTAAAATGGCGCTTTTGTGTTTTTATTGTAGCAAAACTGTATTGAACTGTGTTGATACATTTTAATTTTTTTAGGAGTGTGTTTCAAAAATATATCATATTGTATTGAAAAATTTTTTTAATGCTGTTATACATTAAAAAAGTGTATAATTGATTTTTTGTCTGTTTGTTTGAAATTCACTGTCTGCCATGTCAAAACGAAAAATTTGCTGGGAAAGAGCTCAACAATCAAAGAAGAAAAAGAAAAAGGGAGACTTCCATTTGACTGAAACACAAAAATTAACTTCGTTTTTTCAAGTTTCTAAATATGGTGATGCCTCACTAGCATTTTCAATTTCCCTCAACCATACTAGCATCTCACACGCCAGCCATTCATGATCTTTCACACAAAATTAAATCTGTACTAGCCTATTGTAGGCTAGTCCATTCACAGTGTTTCCGGCATAAATTCAAATATGCCCTTCTGGGTAATTTCAGATCGTACCATCGATCCATTGCTGCATTACTGCATAGACCTCATACAAGGGCAACGATTTTGACCTATATCACATAGGCACTTCACATGTCTCAACCGCATTGCGCTAGAATCAACATGCAGAGGTAGCATTTGAGTATAACGTCAGTTTATTACAGTCAGTATAACACAAAATAACAACATGGGACAACGTTGTTTCGGGTTACTGACCCTCATCAGCCGTATGCTCATTTTCTGTAATGCCCTGTACAAAACACTCCCACCACTCCCCTTTGGTTCAATTAAGGACCAAAGAGCATATTTGTAAATCATGCAATTTAATAGAATGTCAAAACTTCAAATGTCTAAATATGGTGATGCCTTACTAGCATTCTCAATTTCCCTCAATCCATACTAGCATCTCACACGCCAGCTATTCATCATCTTTCGCACAAAATTAAATCTGTACTAGCCTATTGTTGGCTAGTCCATGGCATGGCATAATCTGAAATTACCCAAAAGGGCATATTTAAATTTTATGCCGGAAACACTGTGAATGGACTAGAATGGACTCTTCTGCTGCTGGTCGCATTGATGAAAAGTTATACAAAACTATGTGCGAGCAGAGAAATCACTGGAAAAATGTACTTTCCGTAGAGTTGCAACAATTGCCTTTTTTGGTGAAAAAGGTTTACCATTTCGGAAAAGCAATGCGATTGTTGGTTCTGGAAACAATGGTAATTATTTGGGAATATTAGAATTGATTAGTATGTTTGATCTTTTTCTTTCTCAGCATATTTGTCGATTTGCAAATCGCGGATGCGGTCATTCATCGTATCTTTCGAAAACATTATGTGATGAAATTGTTACGATGATGGCACAGAAAGTGCTTAGTGTCATTAAACAAAAGATTGTGAAGTCAAAATACTCATATTTCTCTATTTCAGTGGATTCTACACGAGATATCACTCGTACTGACTATTTTACAATTATTATTCGTCATGTCGATATGAGAAGTTGTGAGCCAGTATAACGTTTTCTCATGTTTATCAACATTTCCAGTCACACTGGCCACAATCTTGGTGATACTCTACTTCAGTACTTGTCAAAGCAGAAGATTGATTTTAATTACTGCCGTGGACAGACGTATGACAATGCCAGCAATATGTCTGGCAAATATATTGGCATGCAGCAAATTCTGGAAAACAAGAACAGCTTAGCGGATTATATTCCGTACGACTCACTAAATCTACGACCTATTAGGTCAATCTGCAGTAGATTGTTGCGTTGAAGCTGTTTCATACTTTGGGTTTCTGCACTAGTTGTACAACTTTTTTAAAGTTTTACAGGTCGATGGGGGATTTTGATATCCAATGTAAAACAGAAACCTAGTTGTCTTGTTCCTAAATATCCATCAGATACTCAATGGTCTACCAGAGCAGATGCCACTGAGGCTGTAGTTAGAGGATTTAAGCAGTTTCAGAGTGCTCTTCAGGAAATTGCAACTAATGACAATCAGACTGGAGATACTCGAAATCAGGCAAACGCTTTCGCAAAGCAAATGAATAGCAAAGAAGTAGCTTTTATTTGTGAACTTTGTAATGATATATTGCAGCGGTTCAATAAACGCAGCATATTGTTGCAGAGCTCTAGCATTGAACTTACTACCACTGCTAGTCTTATGAAAAGTCTGGATCAATTTGTAACTGAATGTAGAGAAAAGTTTGACTCTTATGACGTGAAAGCTTTTGACGGCAGTGGAAACAAATTTTATAAGTTTGAAAGTGAATCACGACGAACACCAAAACGCAAGAAGTATTTTAGTGACGGAAGTGCTGTTGATACTTTGCAAGGAATGTCAGGAGTCAGCAAGTTCACAGTGAGCATTTTTTATGTTATAGTTGACCAACTTAACAATGCTTTGAAGCAACGCATTAAATCATATTTATTTGTGCAACAGCGTTTTGGCGTTTTAACTGAATTTGATTCAATGTCCGATGAAGATATTAAAATTGCAATTAAAAAACTTGTTGATATATATTTAAAAACCTTTCTTTCAAATTCTACTCAGAATTCTGTCAGTTTATTTACTAGTACAAGGAACAGTCAAAAAAATACAGCAGAAAAGAGTCAACAGGCATTGCTCAACATATTTTCAAAGTGTTGCATACAATGGAGTTTAGACTGCATTCACTAATACCGAAGTAATTTTTAGAGTATACTTATCACTTATGTTTACTGATTACTCTGGAGAGCGTTCGTTTTCACAGCTTTCCCGAATTAAGAATGTGAAGCGATCTGCAATGAGTCAGGAACGCCTTGGTGTACTGGCACTTCTGTGTAGCCTATTGAAAGAGAGCTGCTACATGAAACTGATTTTAGCTCAGTTATTGATAAATTTGCCACGATAAAATCAAGAAAAGTTGAAATTTAATTTATTGCGCACTAATTATTATGTAGGTACATCGAGTAACGTTTTTGGCTTGTATTTCCAATTATTAAATTTTGCTAATATATAAATGTTTACCAATAAAACTTTTTTCTTTTTTATTTACTCTTATCATTAGTTCAAGCCATACTTAAATATGCCTTGGGGCCACGAAAGCTTTAATCCGGCACTGCATAACAGAATAATTCATTTTCAACATGCAAATAGCTGTACAATTTACTCGAAGCCGAATCATCAGTTTCAATACAACGTCTAATTTTATCAAATTCAGGATCTTCTGCCGATGCTTTCTCGATCTCGCGAGTTGTCAATGCTACGGGTGTAGAATGAACAGCAATTTCACGGACAAAATCATAAGTTTCTTGTTCTGCTGTATTTATGTGCTCATTTTTGTTCAATCCCGATAAAGCATCAGCAATATTCGTACCAACTGGTTTATATACAACATCAAAATCATAAGACTGTAATCGCAAAACCCATCGCTCAGTGCGTGCCGACTAGAATAAATGTGTTTAAGTGGTTTATGATCGGTTTCAAGTTCAAACTTTTTACCAAACACATACAATGAAAAACGTTTGCAAGCCCAAACTAGTGCCAGGGCTTCCTTTTTAGTTTGTCTGTAACGACGCTCAACCTCTGACAAACTTCTAGATGCACATGAGACTACTCTCCTAAGGCCATCTTGCAGTTCCCTTAACACTGCTCCCAAACCAACAGGAGACGCGTCTGCAATAATACGCATTTTGCAGTCATTTCTGAAATACGCCAAATTGTCTGCTCGAGAAATAAATTACTTCAATCTGTCGAATGCCAATTGTTGCTTGTTACCCCAAACAAATTTAACATGTTTTCTACTTAGATCCATTAAGGGCCTTCCAGTTGTTGCCAAATTTGGAATAAACTTTGCCTAATGCTGGGCCAGGTCCATGAATGATCTTGCTTCCTTTTCGTGTCGACTTATTGTTGGATAAAATCAGTAAGTTTTTGAAATTTTTTGTCAATAGTGATTGCAGGCCAGTCATATTGATATGTCAGACGTAATTGTGTGACCTTAACTACTCCTTGAACAATTGTTTGGGCTATTACCTAGGCTGCTGGACCAAGGGTAATGCAAAAATTACGGTAACGATTTATTCATTTATGCGTATGAGCTCATGCTCTGTTTGCATGTCTTTCGTCACACTGGGTCACCACGACGGGTAAACTGCTTGGCCCCACCACCTGTTTGCCACATAAAGATGGAGGCATACCGTTAAATGCGTTGCTCATGGACACAGCAAGTAAGCTTGCCGGCAGGCTTACCGTACCGGTAGTAATGATCAAATAATGGTTGTTTTTGCTAATGTAGCGACTGGTATCTAATTGGTATAGTTTATTTTTAAGTGAGGAGCAAATGGTAGTTAGATGGCACTTCTCTTAGGGGCATTTTTTAAAAATTAGCCCACTGTGCTAGGCTTATACTAGCCAACTGAAAGACCAAATCTCAACCAAATTGCTTTTGGTCAAATTTATTTGTTTTAGAGAATCCAACTAGCAATAATTCATTCCAAATTTTAATCAATTTTTTATTAGTTTTCAAAATAACCCCAAAAGTTGGTGTTTGCCTTATACCTTTTCAGCATAAATTACAGCTTTTGGTCAGCCCCTTTTTTGGCGCGAAATGTGTGACGTCATATGCAAACTTCCTATAAGAAGATGTCAGTGAATTGAAACCGTTTTTAGATAAGATATTAAGTTATTTTTGGATAGCGATAATTCTTTTTGGATAGTTCGCAAGCCACTTCGCTGTGAAGGAATCAATTCGACCGCAACTGGACGGGGAGGTGAGAGAACTTTTATATACATGTTTTGTTTGTTTGTTTGGTTACCCCTTCTCTTCCTCGGGATGGAGGTACGGAATGAACGGCAATTCGAATTCATGCCGTCAACCTAATTGAAATTAGGCTATGGGAAAGATGGCAGCCCATTTCAAACCAGTCATGAGTGACTGGTAGCCCCACCACCAACAAGGCGGACTGCCATTGGTAGGTAACCAACAGTCGGTTTTTATGACATGCTGGGTTAGCAACCTCACAATTGTAATTTGGTGAAGTACCAGAGGGCCACCTGTCTGCCACATAAAGGTGGAGGCGTCCCGTTAAGTGTCTTGCCCATGGACACGACAAGCAAGCTTGCAGACTTATTCTCCACACCATCCCTTTTTTATGCTGAGCGCCAAGCAGGGAAGCTGTGAATACCATTTTTTAAAGTCTTTTGGTATGACTCGACTTAGGAAATGAACCCCAGGTCTACCGACTGCGAAGCGGACGCTCTCACCACTACGCCATCGCACCGGTCACTTTAGTCGTGGACATGCATGTCGAAGATGGACATTAGCACTGCAACAGTCGAAACCTAGAGCAGTTTCTAAAATTTTTTCCAATTTTCCAACATATCTTTCTAAGCCATTATCAGAGCCTCGTTCTACATCTGCAAATCTTCACGGCGTGTTATTGACAATTCAAGAATTGTTCAACAAAGTTGAGATATGTTACAACAAGATTCTATGGCTAGTTTTGAAACATTCAACGTAATATCAAAGGACACAGTTTTACCTTTTGGTTATGTAGCCATCTGTAATCACGTAAAGAAAAAAGGAATTTAATTTTATTATATAGTTTACTAGTGTTGCTTCAAGTGCACCAAAGTTACTTGCTTGTGTAGCTGTGACTGATCGTTTAAAGCTTATGTATCGTCTACTTTAGTACCATCACATATGTTCAAGCAATTGTTGAAGTCTGATGTTTAAAAAACAATGTCCAAACCAGAAAACATACTTGCTTTTTTCAAATCAATCATGCAACATGAAAACAGCAATGCAGATACTTGTAAAATAAAACTGATAAATTTAGCTGTGTGCCTACTAAATTTATTTCCAAAGTCAAATTTGAGTGACACTGTAGATCAGCCTCATCTTTCTTTGATTCAGTTTGTTGCTAAGCAGCTTCAAATGTTTTAAGTCCTTAAACAAGCTCGTCGATATTCTTGATCAATGATAACAACCTCATTTTCATGGTAGTTAACTAGCAAATCTTTATAGACAAAGTTGCAAGAATTATTTATACTGCCAAGTGTGAGATGACTTCACTAGCTTTCTGCAATGACTACTTTTGAGACTGGAAAATTAACTTTGCGATATTTTGGACAATGTAAGGCTAACCGAAGTGATAAAAACAAATGTTACTTTGATGGTTGACGAGGTTTACACAGCTCAAATAATCGAACACTCTAACGGTGCATTTACAGGATTAACGGAAGAGGGTTTATTTGTGCCACGAATAAGGAAATTTGCCTTGAAGAATAGTTTTCCAATGTGTGAGTAAAGTGCTGTATTATTTGTTCGCTCCGCTACTGATCGAAAAAAAAGACCTTTTTTCCTCCCAGTTGGATTTGCTGTAAGTACGCCTTTATTACGTCACAATCGTTTATGACATAATAAAATTCCAGATTGTTCTTGTGATTCTAGCTTCTTCGAAGAATTTCGTTAGCCGATTACATAACAAGTAATGCTTTTTTTCTTTTCACGTGATTGCGTTCTAGCGTTTTCTGGATTGTTTTTTTTTGTGATAATTTATTGTGGATTCTGTGGACGTGACAAGTATTAAGCAATTATTGGTGAAATTAGTTTCGGCGGTTTCCTGATTGTGTGATAAAGTGATTAGTTTTGAGATTGTTGAGAGAAGAAGTTTGAAGTCGTGAAGTATTATTTCTGTGAATACAATATTCTGTTATTAAAGTGGTTTGAGGTGTTTTTTTAGTGGAAGCCAGTCTTTTCCAAGTTATATTAAGTTGCAGTCAGACCTAATTATCCGAGCGATTATCATACGTCGCCTCAATTTTAAAAGAAATTTAAGATTGAGATAAAACCGAAAGTTCTATATTATTAAAATGCGACAATCTGCAAAAACTGTTCTTCCATTCATGGTTCAATCAGCTTGCAGTAAATACAAAGATATAATCTGCTTGGGACCAATAAGCAAAATAGAGTTAAATAGTTACAGCTATGGTTTAAGAAATTGATGTGGACTCTTTATGACCATTTTTTGGTGACAGCAATGTGTGTTGACAATCATGCGTGCGACAGGTAAGCATTATTTTTACTTAAGTTATTTATTTTTTCTAATCCAATCTAATGTCGGATAAGCATTTCAGTTTTTTTGTCGCATTTAACTAAAACTTAATAGCTTTAACTACTGCTGAGATCATTAGTGGCATATTTCTAAGAAATAATTTATTGTTTTGTAGGATTCTAAGAAATAATTCATTGTATTTCCAATAATTCATTGTATTTCATATTTTTAAGAAATAATTCATTGTTTTGTAGAAAGATGTGTGTTGACTGGTGTGATGGACAACTTTCCCATAGCATTGGCTATCTTATAGGGCCGGGAGAACGCCTCTTTTTACGATTCGATTTTACAACTAATTTAAAAAAATATTTTAAATAATTTTGTGAACAAAAATCGAATGCACCTTCGTACTTCTGGATTTGAGAATATACTAAACAAAACTTTTACAGCTTCTTTTGAATATATCAGGCGTTTATAAACTATTGAAGAGGAAAAAAACTTTGAAAGTTGCCTTTTCATAAAAAAAGCATTGTTGAATCTCAACAACATTTCTCTCACATCACCGCAACATGCTTTCAATATTATATTTTAAATATTGGTGTTTTGTCATTATATTGTTTCAAAATGCACGCGCCTCATAGATTTGGAACAATTGATATTTTTTGTATTTGATATGTGGAACGTAGTGAATTGAATCAATGGAATAGCATTACAATGTATTAGTTAAATGTGACATTATTTCGCACGACTTTTGTATTCGTAGTAAGAACCAAAATATTTGTTTAGTAACGTGAGTCACATCCACTGGAACTGAATAATGATGAATAAGTTTTTCTCGCACGTGAAACTTGTTGCTCAGTATTATATTTGTCAGTGGAATGGAAAGTTTGTAAATAAATTGTACATAGTATCAAACCAGGAATCTATTTTAAGGGGGACAGGGCGACAAACCAAATTTATTGCAAAAATGGACATTGTCCTTGAGTTTGTGCAAGATGAATATTTACTTTATGTCAATTTGTGTTTGTTTTAGTTAAATTTAGTTAACTTGTGCAGTTTTCCCTCCAAAATTTTCTAGCAAACTAGGTCCTTGGTATCAACAATATATCATGTTCTTGCAGTAAGGCCTAAGTTAAGGTCAAGTGCAACAGAACACGCTATAAATGGCGACGAAGATTACGGACATCGATATGAATCGTTTAAATGCGTTTAGTGTTGACGGCAAAACAAGTAGTTTAGCCCAGCGCTGAAAAACGTGGAAAACGCTTTATGTAGTCGGAAAAGGCGTTACCCAAGATGCACAGAAGAAGGCATTGTTGCTCCATACTGCAGGATTGGGCTTGCAACAAACTTATTACACCTTAGTTGACGAATCTAATGATGAAAATAACTTCGATGCCACTGTTGTGATTTTAAACAATTATTTTATCCCGAAAGCAAACATTCACTTTGAAAGGCACAAATTTCATCAGCTAATGCAGACGAGCGAGGAAACCATCGACGAATTTGTGTGCAGGTTGAGACAAGGGGCGGCGTCTTCTGAGTTTGGTGATTCTGTTCATGAAAGCATTCGTGATCAGATCGTAAGCAAATATTACTCGTACGACGTGAGGAGAAAATTGTTGGAGAAAGACGCTCTAACGCTTGATGCCGTGATCAACAATGCGAGAGCTCATGAGAAAGTGCACCATCAACTTCAAGCAATGACAAGCCTAACCCACCGGTTGAGCTAAATGTTTTGCGTAAGGGGGGGAGGTAATAAAACAATGCTACGCTCCCCGCAACAGGCAGTGGAGTGTTATGCGTGTGGTTATAAGGGCCATGTCAAAAATTTACCGGAATATCCTGCTAAGGACAAAAGATGCAACGGCTGTGGAAAAAGAGGATACTTCAAAGCGAAATGAAGAAGTGGAATGCAAGGGAATATCCAATCGGGAAGTTTTCAAAGAACTCCCACCAACACAAATGCAGTAGTTGCAGATCGATGAAAAAGTGATGATCCGTCCAAAAACTAAGTATTTATTTTGGGTGCCTAATCACAAGGTAACCCTAACGATTCAGTTACGTTAAATGTTGGAAGTATTGAACTCCATGGCTTTCTTATTGACTCGGGTGCTGCAGGTAATGTGGTGGATAAAAGCACATGGGAGTGGCTTAAAAGTAAACGAATTGATGCAAGCATGCGAAAGTCAGCGAAAACATTATTTATCTATGCCAGTATGGGGAAATGAAACGTCGATCACGTCGGACTCCAAGAACGAGTATATTTCAAATCATAAACGCAGCGTCGAAGCACGAATGAAATTGCGATAAGTCTTGAAGCGAATTTAATTTAATTTATATTTTTTCGAATGAATGAACTAAACAATGCCTCTCTGTTTCTGCTTGTTTACTAGGTCACTCTGCCGCACGTCAGACGGAACCACGCCTGGCCATACGGCTCAGTCACCCAGTATTGTTGCAGCATGATATGTAACTATGGTTATTCTTTTATGACCAGTTTTAGGCCAACGAATAATTTACAGCAACGATACACAGTACAATAACGAGCGTACGAACAGAACGAGAATATTATGAGTCACCCAGATGATTTCAGCAAAACGGCCCCAAATAATCGGCGGCGCAAAACTTAAAAGGCTTGTTTGTGGGAGTAACTCGACACGCCGGCAAGTCAGCCATTAATTGCCGAACAGGAGTGGCTTTGCGCAATGCACAGGTACCACAATCACCCAAGTAACGTTTTACGCTAGAGATACCGTGAACAATCCAGAATCTTGCCGCGTTCTCATAAGAGTATACGAAGGTCCAGCATGTCCTGCTTCGACATGCTCTTGAATCACAATTAGTCTAGTTAAAGGATGCCTACTGGGAAGAATTAAAGGGTGTTTCGTGTCAAGAGGAAGTTCAGCATTCTCAAGCCGCCCTTCAACGCGCAACAAATAAGAGGCGTCTACGCAAGGACGTGAATTTCGCAAAGACTTCAATTCAGAAATCCGCCGCAATTGTTCGGCATTTTTTCCTTCATTACCTAACCTTTTCAAAAAGGATTCGAAGGCGTCCGATGTATCCGACTTTAACAGATCGACAACATCTCCAAAGAGGTTACTTTGGACGTATTTTACTATATTCATCAGCGCCATGTCCAGAAAGGTGGCATCCAAAGTAGGTTTTGAAAATGCGATTCCTTTGTTTCTAGTCATCAAGTAATGCTTAAAGGCGATGTGATATCCAACGCGCTTTTTTAAGGTGTAAAGATCAGGAGAAGAGGCAATTAGTCGATCCAGACCTGTGTTACGTTTGCTATAAGGTTCGTGATTAACAGTAGTTTTATGTACAACCGTGGTGAGAATTGATGGCTCGAGTTCCAAACTTCCATCTAGCAGAAATTTTGGGCCATCCAGCCAAAGCGCATAACAATTTGGGTGTTTCGCACTAGCTTCCCGAGTGCCTACGTCGGCAGGGTTAACTGACGAATGGACGTAGTTCCAAGCATCAGCTGGAGCAACTAGGAGTATTTTGTCCACCCGTCGTTTGACGAATCGAGGTAAATGAAGGTCTGGGTTCACTATCCACTTTAGAGTTACTTGCGAATCGGTCCAGAAGTGGCACCGACAATTGAGGTACTTCAGGGAACGAGAAACACTAAGCATCAAGTCTGCGCACAGTCTGGCAGCCTCCAGTTCCTTACGAGATATGACCCAATTTGTTTGATTGGTTGACACAAGTTTTGATTTTCCTTGAATAAAGGCTACGTTCGACTTCTCATTAACCAAACGCCGCAAGTATACAACACATGAAAACGCATGATTAGAAGCATCACAAAACCCATGCAGTTGGTAGATAACCTTGTCACCATTCGTATTTTCGACCTCGTCAGAAAAACAGTAACGAGGAGTGGAATAATTAGCAACAGCTTCCATAGATCTAATCCAATTCTTCCAATCATTTTTAACGTCTCCAGGTAGGTTATCGTCCCATCCGATACCCGACAAGGTGACCTTTTGGAGGATTAATTTTCCCTTTAAGAGGAAAGGAGCAAGGATGCCTAAGGGGTCAAAGTGACTTGCAAGCATACGTAGCATTTCCTTTCTAGTAGAGACTTCCGATAATGCACTGTTTCGGCATACCTTCAAACGATCATTTTCTACATCCCATACTACACCCAAAGCTTTGCAGTCGGGCATAGGATGAGAGCCAAGATCGATCTCCCGAATACTAGATCCGAGTTTACTCTGAGGAATGTTTGATAAAATAGACTTTGACAGGCCGTTTGCTACCCATTTACGCAGTTTAAATCCTCTACTCTCAAAGAGCGACATTGATTCACGAGTAATCATTTCAAGGTCAGTCAACGATTCAGAGGTCATCGACATGTCGTCCATGTACCGGTTGTTCTCAACCATCGACAATGTCAGTTGACTAGCGGCAGTAGGATTTTCGAGAATTAAACGTTCAATAGCAAGAAGGGCAATATACGCAATGGAGTTTATTCCCCAAACGTGCCTTGTAAAACGATAGCGCTGTGTTTCCCCGCGGTCCAAGTCGTTATCCGTGTACCAAATTAAGCGAAACAAGTCCTGTTGACTTTCCGGCAGAGATATTTGAAAATAGCATTTGCTCAATTCAGCCATGCATGCGAATTTCCCCAATCGGAATCGGATAAGAACGCTCACTAAGTTGTTCAGCAAATTCGTGCCAGCAAACACAGCATCATTTAACGCTACTCCCCCGTAGGTAGCTGCTCCATCGAAAACAACCCTCGGTTTATTTTGTTTGGTAACAAAAAAGGGGAGATACCAGCTGCGATTATCACAAGTACCGTCCTTTAAGGGCACTAACCAGCCCTCATGAACAAGTTCTTGAAATGTTTCGGTAAGGGTAAGTTTTAGTTTAGGATCTTTAAGTGCTTTGCACCGTAATGACTTTGTACGTTCCAAAGCTCCAGTAAGGTTATTAGGCAACGAGCTAACGACATCGGTTTTTAAGGGAACTGGTATTTCATAGCGTTCATTAACTACCTTTATGTGAGGCTCCACCAACTGGCGAGTGAGTTCGTCGTTTTGAGAAGGCTGAACAATCTCGTCATCTAACTCATAATTACGTAACCTTTCTTTCAAACTGTTTATTTCAAGTTTAAGTCGGTCACACTCGTTTACATTACAACTTGCATCTACTCCGACCTTCATAGTCCCACGCAAGTAGGACTTAACGCTTACACGCCCACCGCTGGCGATGGGACCAAGCCTGGTCAAAACGTAATTAGGGTCGTCGTGATTCAGGCCTTCGCGCTCTTCAATCACCGTAAGCAAGCACTTGTCAGTTTGCCCAATGAGTATATCAATACTTTTGCGCTGAGGAATGGTCGGAATTTCGACTCCTTTAAAATGTTGTAGGCCATTGGTATCCACTGCATGTGGAAGAGTGTTCAGATCCTCAGTAAAGTCTGGTACTACCAAAGCATCCCTAACCCTAAAGGTCTCACCAGTGGTAAGAGACTATTGAAAAATCTGTAAGGCCATAGCTGGGAGTGGTCTGTTGTGCCAGGGTACTGATAGTGATAGTTTTGTCTTTGTTGGTGTTAAGCCCGAGTTCAGTCTTCAAACCTTCAGAGATGAGCGTAGCTTGGGAAGCCGTGTCATGCTGCGCATACGCTAGCGTTGATTTCCCAGTGTCAGGGTTAATAACTCTTACTGCACTGGTGCGCAACAAAACAACGTCATGATTCGGCTTCAACTTTCTTACGACAGCCTGCTCCCCATCAGATGTTTCATCAACCGGTTCACTGCCTGCCTCGGGTAAGACCCTGCAACGATTTACTTCAGCGGCCCCGACATTAACAGAGTTTGACTGTTTGTACAAGTCATGTAAGACGCTTGCGTGTTTATGTTCGAAGTTCGGAGCACACTTACGACATTTCGATGAAAATGCACAATCTCGAGCACGGTGTCCCAACGATAGACAATTTAAACATCTTCCAGCGTTAATAATCATCTGCCGTTTGCAGTCTATAGAAAGATTTGCGAATTTTTCACAATCCGCAAGGAAATGTTTGGATCTGGAGTCAATGCATATAAAACAATTAGGAGGTGGTCTTGTCGGAGATCGTTTGTAAGCGCACTGGTTCTTGTCACTAACTGCTGATTCACGCTTATTAGAAGATCCTGTCAGCGTTAAACTAGTTGGTTTCGATTTTACAGCTACTTGTTGAACTCTAAAAGAATCACGCACACTTTTGAAATCACGTGGTTTGTCCTTTTCATCATTTTTGAAAAATGTTTGTGCGTAGTGTGACGTCATCACGCTCAACTCGTGTGTTATAAACTCGCGCAAAGAGTCGAATCCAGGGTGATTCAAGTCAAGTGCCATTTTGGCAAGATAGTCAAGATAACGTCGCTTTAACACGCTGGGAAGACGACTGGCGGTATCGAGCAGCAATTGACCCGATAGTTTTTCCACCTCATCATGGGCATAAGCAAAAACTTCTAGGGTATTAAGGTCGTCATTGAAGGCCTTCAGTGAAGTTACGTTGAAGGTTACTTTAGGGCCATTGCGAATGGCAATGATTTTAGGCTCAGTGGTAAGACCGTTAGAAACGCCATATCTTTGCCGTAGACGATCTAAGGCCTTTTCAATACGTTGCGAGGTTGACATGTTTTTCATGGGTGCCGAAAATAAATTAACTATCTCGCGTGGCTGATCAACACACGAAGCTCTCAGCACTTCGAGTCGGCGCTCGTTACAAGGACTCTCGTCCATAAGTTTACGAATTTGATTTTCGTAAAACACAAAAGTCATGTTTTTACCATTATATCCAATTTGAGAAGCCAGGTTGATAAACTCGCTTCTGCTCTGACGGTCAAGATAAGTCCTCAACGCTAAGTCTTGTCGATAAATCGGAGACGGCTTGTGACAGCCACGCCCTAAAGCATTTGTAGGCAAATCCGGATCGAGCCGAAGTGGCCAAGCCACTTTACGTTTATCATCCCGGTGTACATCATCCTCAATAGGCAAACTAGGCTGTACCTCATTTGGCCGAAAACGATGCCGCGCAGCTTTGACACTTACGCGGGGCTCGTGACGCCTCACTACAGACGATAGGGCGCCACGATGAAATTTGGAGCCAGCAGAAGGTCCACCCAATTGCCCTGAGGATGAAACAGAGCCTTGACGACGCGATGAAGCAACTGCAGACCCGCGTTCAGAAAGCGCGATTAGTCGTTCCTCAGCATCAAGCCTAGCCTCCTCGACGCGACGATGAGCTTCGGCTTCGGCAGCCTTCGCTTCGGCTTCGGCAGCCTTCGCTTCGGCGTGCGCCTTTGCTTTAGCAAGGTCATAATGGGCCTTAAGTTCAGCTCGCTTACGATCCAACTCAATTTGTCGCGCCGTCGCCTTACTTGATGCTATACTATAACACTCGGTAACCTGAGAAACGCTATCTGAAGGTTCAAGGTCAACACCATGATCGCCCTCGATCGCCACCGAAGACTCTTCGGAAAACTGACCATAACAACGCTGTTTAGCACTCTCGTATAAATTAACGCATTTTTGAAATTGGTTAATTATACTGTCAGACACATTAAATATTCCTTCTGAATCTGATATGTTCTTTAACTTTATTTTATAATCATCGTAGGAAATTTTGATGTCAGCGAATTGCTGCGACAATTCCAGAAAACGCTCTTGAGACGCGCATTTAGATAAATTATCGCAAACACGTTTCATGCGGTTTAAAATCTGCCTTTTAAGGTCAAAAGTTTACGTTCGAATTTCTCGTTACTGCCGCTATCACCAGCAGATACTAGAGTAATTTCCCTTTTAATGGGAACAGAAATACTTGCCCGGGGTTTAACTTGGTCGTCCACTGCGTGCATCCCCAACACCCCTTTAGCGTCAGCCTCCTCGGTTGCACCATCTATTAATTTAGCACTAGGAGCATCAGACATGATTGTTTACAGTACACATATACCGACGTAATGGCGTAGTGGTTAGAGCGTCCGCTTTGTATTCGGTAGACCTGGGGTTCATTCCCCTTGTCGAGTCATACCAGAAGACTTTAAAAAATGGTATCCGCAGCTTCCCTGCTTGGCGCTTGGCATTTTGGGAAGGTTGTGGAGAACAAGCCGGCAAGTTCGCTTGTTGTGTCCTTGGGCAAGGCACTTAACGGGACGCCCCACCTTTATGTGGAAGACAGGTGGCCCATAAAAACCTCGAAAAAGGCAACTCCCAAGCGAGTGCGGACTTACCGTCCAAAGTATAGCGATACAATTCGCTTTCTCGTGAATGGAGGATAAATATGGCAAATAAAACAAAAAACAAAAAAACATACAACAAATAAATTAAATTTTAACCTTGAAATTGTTGTTGGCCACTTCAATCTTCGCGAACACGTCCTTGTAGCGAATATTCCACACCGCTGATCCCGAACAAGAAATAGTAGTAGATTCCGGAGTCCAATCGGAAGTGAAAGATGAAATTCGGAGATTTGAACTCGCAGAATGACAGAACCGGTAGTAATGATCAGGAAGTGTGGAAATCACGTCACCAGAGATGATTGGCGAATAATTAAAGCGATTCTTCTTCTTGAAGTGGTTGAAGATGTAAGTGCGAGTTGTCAGATAGAATTTACTGAGTACAATGACTTCAGTTCCAAGAGATATAAATCTGACAGTCGCTGCAAGCTCCAGGTTAAGCAGATAATTCAAACTTCTTCCGTATTTTTGATCCTTGAAGGTATGAGTTGAATTTCTTAGGTAATAGTTGAGAATCGATAGATAAGTACACCTTGATTAGTTTTCTTTATGTTAAAAATAAAGAGTCTCAGAGGAACGCTGAGACCTTCACTGCTGTCCTTCCAAAGCTAGTACAAAGAATCCAATAATTCAGCAAAATTTCTTTAATGTACAAACTTCAGAGCAAATGACCGATAGTAAAAGCAGTAAAAACTAATCAAGGGTTATCCACGTCGTAATTCTAGGCAGTAAAAATTTTAAACTACATCGTTGCTTAATAACCATTCACTAAAAACAAAAGTTTTTACTGTGTCGGCGTTTGTAAACAAAATCGCGAGAAAAGAAGAAAAAGGGTAATTACGGTGCTGAGACACAGTCAATTGCGCAATCCGTGCGCTGGGTATCTTTTTAACTGCGAGAAAAAGTAGACACAAAGTTCGACGAACTTTTCGCTGCTGATATAATCAAAGAAGTACTTGAAGGGCCGACGTTCTGGATATCGCCATTAACCATTTTACCAAAGTCTGATGGCGACATTAGAGCTTGTGTTGACATGCCACGTTCAAATGAAACCATAGTTAGAGAAAGGCACCCAATGCCTTCAGTTGAAGAATTACTGCATTGATTTAACCGGAGTAGCCTACTGTGTCTAATAAACTGAACCTCAAATGGGACTTCCATCATATTACCCTTGATAGGGAAAGTCGCAGCATTACGGCGTTTGTTACTCATCGTGGTTTGTACAGATATAAACGCTTGATGTTCGGCACCATAAAAATACCAAAAAGTAATTAGTGATGTGTTAAAATCTTTTGATGGTGTTGCAAATATTTTTGATGACATCATTGTGTTTGGCACAAACGCATCTGAACATAATACTCATCTACACGCTGTCTCAAATAAGCTACAGGAGTCTGGTCTAACACTCAATCGTGACAAGTGCCAGTTTCGCTTGTCCAAATTGACCCTTTTTGGACACGATTTAAGCAGTAGAGGTACAAAGGTAAGCGATGAAAAGGTTCAGGAAATTTAAAACGCCAGACCACCTCGACAGTCAATAACTAATCCAGCGTATGCCAAACGGTACAGAAGTCTGCCTTGTCATTTATACTACAGTATAACTTAAGTTTTCAACTTTTCAGAATGCTTATGCCACTAAATATACTGTATAAGTTACACATTACAGTTAACTTAAACTCAGCATTCCCAAACACGCTGATTAATCGAATATGAAACCCTCACAGAAGCTGGCTACAAATAAGCCTGCATGTTTAGCCCATAAAATTAGCCCAACTATTAGCAATAACAAGCAAACCTTAGCACCTCTTATCTTACTTTGACCTTAGACTCATTCCTTAACATCAGTAAAATAACATATTTAACGTTTATTGAATAACTGTCACGTTTATCGTTTTCCTTTGCATAAAATGATATTACTCCTATTCAATTCAATGCAAAATCACTCAAAATAGTCGGCCAGTTTTTTCGAAAGCGCATTTTGATGACGTTTGATCACGTGCGTACAACCTTCCTATTCTACTACTTCTTCCTTTCTGCCGTCACATGTTGGCTGGAACATCGTTCGATCCAGTATACTGTAACGTCACAATACTTACAATGACACGATAAGTAGCATAGGTCTTTGACCTAATGCTACAAGTTCTTTGAAATTTTTTGTCGATAATGCTTGCAGACCGGTTACATTGATCTTTGAATGTAATTTTGTAAACTTCACTTAAACAATATGTTGGGCTGTTGTCTCGGCTGCTGGACCAAGTAGGCCAAAGATAATCAAAAACTTATGGTACCGGTACCGATAGTAATGATCTGATAATGGCTGATTTGTTGATGAAACTACGGGTATCTAATTGGCATGGAGTTATTTTAACAAAGAAATAATTGATATTTAGATAATACTTCCCTAAAGGCGGATTTTTTTGACCAATTGGCACACCGTATTAAGTTTAGATTAACCAACTGAAGTCTCAACCAAATCGCTATTGATTGAATTTGTTTGTTTCCGAGTAACTAACAAGCAATAATTAGTTCCAATGTTTAATTAATTCCTTGCTAGTTTTCAAAATTTGACTTTGCATGGAAGTTATACTTGGCAGGGAATGATCGGAAGTAGTTTGCCATTGCCTTCTTCCGCCTGCAAATATCGTTGACCAAAAAGGTTCATCCGCTTTCCTGGACTCCCGTCCAGCTGGGCAATCACGGCTGGAGGAACAAATGCAGGGAAGCTGTCGAAGGGTGGCCTCAGCCATGACACTTCAAGAAGAAGTTTTCAAAATAATCCCACAAGTTTGTGTTCGCCTTATGTCTCCCAGCATAAATTACAGCTTTGTTCAGACTGAAACTTTATAGAGTAAAGTTGTGACTGGAATCAGTCAATAGTAGAACTCACACTTTATTGACAAATCGATTTCACTAAATTAGCATTTAGTTGCTAATTTAGTGAAATTAGTTTCACTTAGTTAAAAAAACCGACGCCATGGCGTAGTGGTTAGAGCGTCCGCTTCGCAGTCGGTAGACCTGGGGTTCATTCCCCTTGTCGAGTCATACCAAAGAACTTTAAAAAATGGTATTCACAGCTTCCCTGCTTGGCGCTCGGCGTTTAGGGGAGGTTGTGGAGAACAAGCCGGCAAGTTCGCTTGTTCTGTCCTTGAGCAAGGCACTTAACGGGACCAGTCCCGTAGCACTCCAACTTCGGGCCCCCCCAAAGTAAGCGCAAGAGCCCCTGCGCACAGGTCATATCACTTTAGAGGTGTAAAATTGAAAAGCTGCATTAAGAAAATACACCACAATTTGTACATAAGTAAACAGGCTAATGTCAGAATAAAGCATGCCGATACCGAAGGTGCAAGTCATAAAAAATTCGGCACCGATGCCAGAGTTCAGTAGGACATTTATGCAGACACTGCGAAACGAAAGCAATGACACTGAAAAACATGAAAAAGTTATAAAAACACAGTATCATTTAAATAGTCTGGAGCGAACCTTTTTGTTCGCAAATGCTGTTATGACATTGTCATAATCAAGAGATCGGGCGCAGTCATTTTCGATTGACAACATGGCTAATGAAGATAGTCTACTGTCTGTCATAGACGTTCTATTAAAAGTTTTGATCAGTTTCAATTTGCTGAAGCTTCTTTCAGCGCTGGCAACAGTCACGGGGCAAGTTAGTAAGATTCGAAGTGCGATGTACACATTCGGATACAATTCAAATAAATGAGTCTTTAGAAGATAGTTCAGAAAGTCTTGAGCCGTTTTGAGATTGCGTTTTTTTTGTAAAATTAAAACAAACCGCTGTAGCTCAGCGCTCATTTCATCAGAATCAATGTCACCGAACTTTTTTTGGAACTCTTTACAGCAAGTAAGAAGAGCATTTTCTTGTTGCACAAGCAAAAGTTTGTCTCGTGTGTACAAAAACGAAAAGGCGGAAGAAACCTCACGTAACAAATTAAAGCGCTCCTTTATTGACATAATAGCCTGGTCTACTAATGGATAGAAAAAGTTGCTTTTAAATTTCAGTTCAGGAGTAGCTCGTTGTTCCTCTTCACCTTGGTAATCAAACAATCTTCTTTTCTTTCCACTTCTTGACGGAGGAAAAGAAGGATCAATATCCAATTCCTGTGCTATTTCAACAGCAGATGTTGCGGCACTGTCATAACCCGTTGTGCGATAGTTTTACAAAAACTTTTCAGTTGCCTGGATTTCCGTTTCCATTGTATGAAGGGAGACTCCATACGATTGAAGAATCTTGCTTGCTTTATTGACTTGGAATAGGATATCATACCAAATAAACACCGACAAAAGAAAACTCCATTTTGATAAATGAGCTATCAACGATTTTGTTTCTGGGGCAGCTCTTCCATCTTTTCTTTCTATGGAAATGGCTTCCAAGTCTTTCAGTGCCAGCAACACCTCTTTTAAATTGTATCGAAGAGGTTTGATGCATTTAATTCTGCTTTCTGAACGAGTATCAAAATTTCCCAACGCTGAGCAGAGGAAGAAAACAGCACATACAACCTTGTAAGTACTCCAAAAAATGTCAATGCTTTCGTCGATGAATTAGCACTGTCAACAACAACTAAGTTAAGGGTATGGTTTGCACAGGGCACGTAAACAGCTTTGGGATTGATGTTTAGCGTTCTTGCTTGGACCCCAGAATGTTTTCCTTTCATGTTAGCACCATTATCATATGACTGACCTCAACAATCAGACAATTCGAGTTGCAGTTCGGTCGCTTTTTCTAAGAAAGCGTCCAACAAGCCTTTCCCAGTACTGTCACTTATTCTCAAGTAGCCAAAAAATGTTTCTTTAACAACAGCAGCTTCTTCATTACATAGTACATAACGGAGAATCGCAGACATTTGTTCATGATGTGACATATCTGGAGTGCAGTCCAAAATTATAGAAAAATATTTTGCCAATTTCAATTGCTGTAAATTTTCTTTTTCAACTTCTGTCGCTAGCAATTCAATTAGTTCATTTTGTATGGTAGGACTCAAATAGTGATCTTTAGTGTTTTTATTCTTGATTCTGTCTTGAAGCTCTTTTAGGATCGGATCTCTTCTTGCCAAAAGCTCAAATATACCCAGAAAATTTCCATTGTGAGGAGATCCTAAGACTTCTTCAGATCCTCTAAAAGCAAGATTCCTTTCCGATAGAAACAAGGCAATGTCGATAAGTCTCTTTAAAACATTTCTCCAAAAACGTCTTTCATTGAAAAAAATATTCATCTCGCGTTTGTCGATAGTGGATGAATTTCTTATCCCTTCAGCTAGCAACATCCATTGACTGCAGCATTCTTGGTGGGAAATGCCGTTTTCATGGTCTTTCAGTTTTTTCGAAAAACCCTCCCATGTATTTATACCACTACAAAAGGGGCTTAGTGTTTTTCCAAATAGCTTACAACAAAAGCAAAAAACTTGATCTGATTCCCCAGAATAAACTAGCCACGACCGTGAAACACTTTCACCATTAGGTAACACACGTTTATAATGGTTGGAGGAAAAACGTCGCCTTGGAGTTGTGTTATTATATGGAAAATTCATTATTAGTTGATGTGGTCCACGCTTTACTATACCACATCGTTGAGCATCAGAAATACTTTCAGGCCATTTACATGGGTCATCAGGGATAAGGGTAAATTGAGATTCAGTTATTTTTGATATTGAAGGTTGCGTATTGGCAGGTAAATCACAACTTACATTTTCTGGAAATTCACAATCACTTTGATGCTGATCGTCATAGTCTTCTTTTTCTTGTACACTATAGTTTTCTTCATCCCTCTCGGTACTAGTGCCACGTCTACTCTGCTCAGTAATCTTGAAAAAATCTGTCATCTTTGGCAATTTCGCTACAGCATCTCGAGCAGTGGCTGCTTCTTTTCTCTTTTGAGCACCACTTTTTGAACGTTTCATTCTATACAATGTCAATAAAATACTTTATCTGCACTCTGCAGTGTATATATATTGTCCCGGTATTTATAGCCAAACAGAATTCCAGACCATTCTATGATTGTTGCGTAACAACGGCATTGTTACGTCAATCGAATATTGAAGATTCTACCAGAAAATCAATCGAAATATTCTAGATTCTGCGAGATAAAATGACGTTGCATTCACTTATGATGTCACAAGCCAATTTCTTCCTACAGTTTAAATCGGTTGTAAACAAGTCTGCTGAACTGAAAATAGTCACGTAGCCAAAAAGCAATTTCACACTAACTTGGGCCCCCAAAGTTGGCCTGGGCCCCCCAATTGGGGGTTTGGGGGGCGGCTGCTACGTCTCTGAACGGGACGCCCCACCTTTATGTGGAAGACAGGTGATAAACCTCGAAAAAGGCAACTCCCAAGCGAGTGCGGACTTACCGTCCAAAGTATAGCGATACAATTCGCTTTCTCGTGAATGGAGGATAAATATGGCAAATAAAACAAAACAAAAATAAAACACTTTGTCAGTTTCAATTAGTTTCAAATTAGTTTCAATTCTTCAAATTAATTTCAATTCAGTTTCACACTTGAAATTAGCATTTAGTTGCCAATTTAGTGAAATTAGTCGCTAAATTAGATTCACTAAATTAGCATTTTAGCATTAAAAAATTGATTCTATTTGAATAAGAACACTGATGATGCTAATTTAGTGAAATCGATTTGTTAATAAAGTGTGAGTTCTACTATTGACTGATTCCAGTCACAACTTTACTCTATAAAGTTTCAGTCTATTGATATTCTTAATGGAATCGTCATTTATTAATTTCATTTGTGAGGAGATTCTCCTAAAATCATTATGATTTATATTCAGCTTTTGTTCAGCCACTTTTTCTCGCGCCAAGTGTGTGACGTCATATAAAGCCTTCTTAAAAAATGGCAACATGAAGTTCCGGTAGTTAAGGTTACAATTTACGCTAGTAGTTGGTAGTTGCGTGTGTGGGCAATGGTGGTAGTTGCTAGTTGCACTTGTGGTCACCGGTGGTAGTTGCTAGTTGGGTGTGTAGTCATTGGTGACTGGTGAAAATACTTGAGAATTGATCTCAACATCTTGGGAGTTTTCAAACGTCTTCCAAATTTAATTTTTGTATAAAATGTAGGGAAATTTTTGAAATGAAACTTAGTAATTTTCTTGTTTTGAGCAAAAGTTTATTTTGGTGATCAACTTGAAATTAAAAAAATTGGTAATCCTATTAGGTTTTTGGGCAAAGATTGGAAAATTTCTTGTATGCATTCAGCAAAATCGCTTTGTAGGGAAAAGAGAAAAGAGTTTGATGTAAGTTTTTTGGTGAAGATGTAGGAGAACCTAAATCAGTAGCCTATATTGGCTTATGTGTTCTAACATTTCAAAACTTTAGAAATGTGTACAACAAATATTGCCTTTGTTGGGATTAGCTTTTGTGTTTGTTGGGATTTTTGCGAAGTTCAGTTGATATTTTTTTGGTAAGGTTTAAGTTTTGGCAGTGGCTATTTTGCCGTCGACGGCAATTTGCCCTCAGAGACTATTTTGCCGTGAGTTATTTGTGATTGGTCAATCTTAATGACGTACTAAACATGTGACTTTTGGTCGTCTCTGATTGGTCAATTTTAAAAACCAAAAAAAAAATTTTGCACCCCCAGGTCTCTATCCCCGACCCTGTACACTCCCTTGCAGTATACACTGCTACGTACATTTACATACCAGGCCTGCCACTTCAGTGTACACTGCCTTTCTTTTAATGCCCTGCCAGCTGAGATTCGAACCCGCAACCATGGTATCTCAAAGACCAGCACACTACCCACTACACCACAGTGTCACTGGTGTGATTGTAGCAAATATGGCTATATAAACACACGTGAATGATTACGGTAAAATAGATTCCAAGGGCAAATTGCCGTCAATGGCGAAATAGCCACTGCCCAAAGTATTTGCCGTCTAAAGTTTAAATTGTTCATTTTCCATAATGCAAAAATACGGAATACACTCAAAACGTTTTTGGTAAAGTTTTTCTTGTGAGAGAATAAATAATGGGACCAGCTCGGCAATGTTAGATAGTGGGTTTTATGGGCACTAGACTAAATTTTGCTTGCAGTGTAATGTTTTTTGTTTCTTGTTGGATAAGTGAGAGGTACTAGTCTTTCAGCCTTTGATGCTGGCTTGAAATTTGCTTCAGCAATCCTAAATTTAGTAATTAGATAATTGAACATATTTGAGCAAGTACACAAGTCATTCGAAATTATCAGTATTTTCTTGGTGCTAAGAAAAGATTTTGCAATTTGGCCAGTTACAACTTATCACTGAATCTAAATTAATATTTTAAATATGTTTTTACAAGCTGTTGAACTACTACAATTCGTTTATTTCTTAGAGTTTACTGCACACCTACTTGTTAAATGTTTTTGTCATAAAAAAGCTTTAATTTTTAAAAATTACTGAGGTCTTGTTGATATGAGAAATTCACATAATAGGACTGGCCTTTATGTTGGTGAGGTAAGTGTGCTTTGTTTTTCAGCAGAATTAACTTTGTCTTTGGAAAAGGTTGGAGTTGAGTTACAAAATAAATACATGATATACTTTGTTATGGTACAAATTATACTTTTGAGAAGCCACACAGGTAATACTTATTACTGTGGTTGTCTAACTATTTGGCTTTACAAGTAAACAAAAAGCCACACCCTTTTCAAAATTTAGTTGAAAACAAAAGATAGTGGCTATTTTACCCTTGGAGGCTATTTTGCCATTTCAATTCATGTGTGTTTACGTAGCTGCACCATTATTTGTTATAATTTTGGCAGTGATGTTGTGGTGTAGTGGATAGTGCAGCTACCTTGAAATGCAATGCTTAAGGGTTGCAATCTTCACTTGCAGGGTACTTAGACAAAGGCAGTGTACACTGAAGGGGAGGCCTGGCATGTGGATATAAAAGGTTGTGTACACTGGGAGGGAGTGTACAGTGTAGAGGAGTGGGGTCTAGTAAAGAATCAGCTGCCATGCTTGATAAGAGACAGTCACATGACAAGGGTTGCATGACGTATTTTCATAACAAACGCATGTACATGAATGTATTACTCTTAGTTTGTTTATTATCACTAGCTTTTTATATAGGCAGTGGCTATTTTGCCGTCGACGGCAATTTACCCTCAGAGACTATTTTGCCGTGAGTTATTTGTGATTGGTCAATCTTAATGACGTACTAAACATGTGACTTTTAATCGTCTCTGATTGGTCAATTTTAAAAACCAATTAAAAAAATTTTGCACCCCCAGGTCTCTATCCCCCACCCTGCACGCTCCCTTGCAGTGTACACTGCTACGTACATTTACATACCGGGCCTGCCCCTTCAGTGTACACTGCCTTTCTTTTAAAGCCCTGGCCAGCTGAGATTTGAACCCGATACCTTGGTATCTCAAGACCAGTGCTCTATCCACTACACCACAGTGTCACTGGTGCGATAATAGCAAATTTGGCTATATAAACACACGTGAATGATCACGGCAAAATAGATTCCAAGGGCAAATTGCCATCGACAGTAAAATAGCCACTGCCTTTTATATATGAAACTGCTATAAATATGTTTTTGGTTCAGAAGTACTGTTCACAGAACCGGGTTACCAGCAACATTGATCATCGACCCCAAGTGTGCACCATGACATCACAGTGACCTCATAATGCCATCAAAATGTGTGTGAAATGCACACTTTGTTAATTAGGTGTAAAATTTGTATCTTTTCAGAGACAAGGTGTTAAATACAAAAGTGCTGTTTGCAAACACATCAAACTTTAAATGATTAATTAACTTTTACCAAGGGCTCCTTTTTGGTTTTGGTGTAAGGACATTCAATGTTCAAATCAAATTAGCACCACCATAAATACGAGATTAATGTAATGAGAAACAAGCTTGGAGCATAACAACACTTTTTAAGCATATGTTCCATCAGAGAAATGCAATTTGATGCTAAAATGCATAACTCCATTGTATACAGACCCAAATAAAATATGAGCCCCAACAACAAAATGGAACTTGATGTTTAACTACCTGTACGCTACCCAACTACATATTGATCACACTAAAACATATTTATAGCAGTTCCATATATAAAAAGCTAGTGATAATAAACAAACTAAGAGTAATGCATTTGAGTACATGCGTTTGTCATAAAAATACGTCATGCAATCCTTGTCATGTGATTGTCTCTTATCAAGCATGGTGGCTGATTCTTTACCTGACCAGAGGAATGTGCACTAGAGGTGCAAATTTTTTAAATTTAATATTTAAATTGACCATTTAGTAACGATCGGAAGTCACATGTTTAATACATCATTAAATTTGATCAATCACAAATGTCTAATGGTAAAATAGCCTCCAAAGGTAAAATGCTGTTGAGGGCAAAACAGTGAATGCCTAAGTGTAAGTATATAAAGGTAATTTTTGCTTAAGCTTAATGTGATTTGTTCACAAAACTGAAAGTAAGATCTTAAAGTTTTGTAAAATGCTGCATTGTGCTCAAGCTTTGATTATTAATTTTTTTTTTTTTTATTTGCCATATTTATCCTCCATGAGAAAGCAAATTGTACTGCTATGTTTTGGACAGTAAGTCCGCACTCGCTTGGGAGTTGCCATTTCCGGGTCACCTGTCTTCCACATAAAGGTGGGCATCCCGTTAAGTGCCTTGCCCAAGTATACAACAAGTGAACTTGCCGGCTTGTTCTCCACAACCTCCCATAAATGCCAAGCGCCAAGCAGGGAAGCTATAGATATCATTTTTTAAAGACTTTTGGTATGACTCGACAAGGGGAATGAACCCCAGGTCTACCAACTGCAAAGCAGACGCTCTAACCACTATGCCATCGTGTCGGTTTAAAGAAAGAGCCCCTCATGCTGATGCTCAATTGTACATCTTTTTTCCCCTTTTTTTTGCAGTCTTAGATCATTACTTCAGTGTGTATCTACTGCTACACACTGACGTTCTAACTAGACTTTTTGCTGTAGCAATGCAGCAATTTACATTCTGGATGCTTTTTCTGCAACAACTCTGAAATATGAAAGTTTACAAAATTACGAAAATGTGAAAATTTTTACAAAAATGTGGAAAAAACTCCAAATAAGTTATGAAAATTGCAGAAATACCAAAATTCACAGAAAGCTTATTTTAAATCAATACAATTATTTAATTATATTCAATTTGATAATTATATTTTTAGTTTTTACAAACTTCTGTAAATTTCCGTACTTCTACGATTTCTGCACTTTCTTAGTTAGCAATTGTCCATATTTCCGCAAGCCAGCAATTCCTGTTTTGGCAATAAAATTTTGTAATTTTACATTAAATATAAATTTTTGTCAGTTATTCTATGTTTTGATATGAGTTTTTGTATTTCCGTAAATTTTTACATTTTGGTGTAATCTCTTTTTCTGGTGACCACCAGTGGTACTTTTGTAAAGTTTCAAACTCCAGACCTTTTATTTCAAAGTCAAGAATGATTAAATCTGCACATAACCAAGTTATATATAACAGGAGACACAGAAGCTTTTCGTCCTATTATAGGGACTTCATCAAGGCAAAAGCTAAGTTAAATGAAAATATTCTGAACACAAATTTTTTTTAGGCATTGGCTATTTTGCATTTGACTGCATTTTACCCTTGAAATTAATTTTGCCATTGATTGTTTGTGAGTAGTCAATATCTGTGATGTGTAAAAAACGTGACATTTAGTCATTTGTCATTGGCCAATTTCAACGATGTATTAAAAGCATAACTTTGTAAAAATTTAATCCTCAGCCTACAATCCCTCTTACATTCACGTACCCAGACCCTGAAGTATACACTGCCTTTCAGTGTACACTGCATTACACAAAACATCAGATGTGTGACCATTGTGTTGGAATGCAGCTCTACTAGCTATTATACTACAGCATCACTGTGTGCACTAATGGTATGGCAAATTTGCTTATTTCAAGACACACTAATTGTGTGTGGCAAAATAGCCACTTCTTTTATTTTAATTACAGAAAAATCAGTCTCCTAAATTATGGTGTTTTATCATTAAACCTCAATGGTAAATATGCAGAAGCAACTTTTCTCCATGTGAGTAGTGTAGGTTACATTTAAGGAAACCCCAAGACATAGCAACTTTTCGGTTAGCTCTGTTTCAGTGCAAAAGCAGCACTTTTGTTATAACACAAAATTTTGTTCTCCTTGCATTGTTTCTTTGCAGACTTTCCACTAATTGCAATGAGATAGATAGCCGAATAAGAAGAACTAAGGGTAGTACAGTTGAGTTCTAACAATGACTTGGTTATGGCTTAAATGGATACCCTATCAACCAGCTTTGTGAGCTAAATAAGAGGAAAATTGTTTCTAAATCTTTTGATAGGCAAACCAATACAATACGAGTAAGCAGTACTTTATTGAACGTAAGAAAGGTAATATAACAAAAATAACAAAAAAGAATACCAAAGCTTTTTGTCCCCTATTGGGGACATCGTCAGGGCAGTATATATCCAACATTTTGGAGGTAAATTCAAATTTCACAAAGCTAAATTTTTAAAGCAAGAGTAGTATTGTTTGAACACTGCACTTCTCAATGAAACATGTGCAGAAGCTCTGTGTGAATAACTGAATTTGATATTTAAGGATGGCTTAAGGGGTTTGATTAGCAGCACTTTTGTTAGCTTGGTTTCAGTGTTAAAACAGCATTTTTTAAACTTTTTTGCTCCCACGATCATCAATTGATGATCTCGTGTTTTCAGTGTTTTCCTCAAATTTTTTTCAAATTGAGTTACAAAATCAGTTTACTAAAAAATAGATTTGTGACTTTGTTTCTCATTCGATTTTCATAAAATTTTTAAAAGATCATGCTTAATTCCTCACACATCAGAAGATGTAAACTGTGTGCCCTAATTCTTGAATTTTTTTACCCAAAAAGGGTTAAAAAGACCAAGAGCCTAGTTACAGATGACAAAAATTGCCAAATTTTCAGCAAGAGCCAACTATCGTAAAACCAAATTGAGAGTACATATTTACCATGAAACTAAAGCCTTTATCATTAATGCAGTCTGAAAACTACTCTTTTGTGGCATCATTTGACAAAATTTTAAGCAATAATGAAATTTACTTATTAAAATTTTTAAATTTTTCAGGGGTCTCCTAACCCCCCAAAAAATTTGTATGGTAAGTAAAAAAAAGTAGATTTGGTGCATAAAAAATATGATGTGTTGCTAAATATCAATCTCTTTTGAAAGCTTAGGAAATTTGCTTTCCAGCAATAGATAACTTTAAATAGTCTAGGCTAAGCGGTATATGATATTTACTGATTAAAAATGGGTACTGTACATCATGTCAGTTCAGAACCCCCCAACAATTTTTTGACTTACCTTCACTAAATTAGAATTTTTAGAAAAACTGCACCGTATAAATACATAAAATATTTCAATTATTATTGCAAATATTTCACCACTAAAGTTGTTGTTTTGTATCAAGTTTCCAAGAAGATAGAAGCTAAGATACAAGTTTAAAAGCTGACAGAAATTTGGCTTCTCCAAATCAAAGTTTGCTGTATCCCTCTTGTTTCTCAACAAATGGGAGGGGTGTAAAAAAAACTTCTGTTTCATTGTTAGTGACAACATATTCTATTTAAATTTGATATTTTCCAAATCTTAAAGAAATTCTCTTTTCAAAAATACCTAATGTTACATGGTTTAAGCTAACCTTTAGCAGATAATGACTGATCATATTTTAGGTACTAAATTTAACTAACAAAATTTAGTAGTGGTCAGTACTGGTTAACAAAAAGGTCATGGGCCTCAGAAAGTTGCAAATTGTAGAAAACCTAGGCTTTTAGATAAGTTTTGGCCGATATACCTTGAAAGCTTATTTCCTTAGCATCATTTAGCGTCTATTTCTAAAAAAAATTAGTGAAAAATAGAATCTGTAGTGATCTTTGAGGTAAGGGTACTTTAACTTTGAAGACAACTCAGCACCAATTGGGGGGCTTATTAGTATAAAATTTGCATATTCAAACAAAACAAATATTTTTTGTTTTTATTATATTTGAAATCTTCAAGAAATAGAGATTTCAACGATATATAACACTTGATGTAGCAGTAAACAGATGAGTAATGATTTTTGAACAAATTGGGGATATTTTGTGATGATTAATTATGATTGTGACAGTTTTCGCTCTGCCACCTTGGGGACATTTTTTTCCACAATGCATGTGGGAGCAAAAGAGTTAATAATGTTAGGTTTTGGTATGATGGCATTGTTTATCCGCAGTTTTTGCACTGACAAAATTGGAGGAACTTTGGTTGGTGGAATTCAGTTTTTACGAATAGTTGTGTAGTTATCATACTGATGTATGATGTGTTCTTGTCACAAGAACATGTATACTGGCAGACAACATTTGAGCAGAAAAGAGTGGGTAAAAGATATTTATGATTGAAATACAAAATTATTTTAAAGGTGAGATATTTTTTATATATCAGTGGCCAATCTGTCATAAAACAATGCAGCATGTGTTTGTCAAATTTAATAGATGGAGTACTTATGTATGGAACGGTTAGATAAGGTTTTAAGTAGGGGTATTATTATGGTAGTCATTGGGAGAATGCTAGTTATGGTTGAATTTATTCATAAACCAGCTTATCATTTGTAATATAAAAGATGTTGGGTATCCGTTTCATTTTATAAAAAAGACAATGAAGTTGACTTTGCTTTTTAGTAATGAGTCATTTCATGAATATGAATAAGCACGATGCAACAAATAAGTAATAAGGCCCAATTTTTAGGACAAAGGCACTTTGCTGGTGAAATACAAAAGTACACTGGTAAAAGTTGGTTTACAGTTCACACTAATATCAAACTCCACATTGCAGATCTTCTTTTCAACATTAGAAATAGTAGTGATGGCCTGGGGCTTCCTCACATGTGAAGCAAAGGTTGGGTGTTGGTTATTAAACACATTTAAGAGCAATTAAACATCTGCTGATGAATTAAAAATAGTAAAAATATTGATCACATAATGTGCATAGACAAATGGATAAATTTTATAAAACTACATGTGCATCATGTGGACGCTGCTTTTGCTCTTTTCAATTTATTGGCAGATGTTCAATTGTTAAATGTGCTTAATAACCAGCTGCCCAATCTTTGTTTTACATGCGTGGAGGCCCACAGCCCCTCACTACTTATGTTGAAATACCAATCTGCAACAGAGTGTTTAATTTCAGTATGTACTCCAAACCAAGTTATACTGGTGTACCTTTACATTTCAACAGTTTGTGAAAACAAGGTCTTAGCTCTTGTTTATTGCATTGTGCTTATTCATAATCATGAAATGACTCTTTACTGAAAACTCCTGTCAACTTCATTGTCTCTTGTTAAGATAAAGGTGATCAAAAAGTTAAGCAACAAAAATTGTAATAAATCATTTGCATTGCGTGACAACAATACTGCCAATTGACATAAAAAAACAGGGCAATAAAACTCAAGTGCTAGTGTCACATTGTAGTTGCTAATAAGGAAAACAAATGACAAATAGATTCATGCAAATGAAACATTATGCAATGTGCCATGCTTCACTGGTTTTAAAGAATAGTGAAGCTGTTTACCCAGCATGTTGTAAGAGGCAACTATTGGATACCTACCAATTGTAGTCTGACTGTTAATGGTTGGGTTGCCAGCTTAATTGCTTGGTTGGACCACTCATGTCAAAAAACTGAGGTTGGGGGTAAACAAGAGCATGCTCCTTGTAGAAGAATTTTGTCCCAACAAATCCCCTTGACCTGAAAAATTAACAAATGGCCCCAGTTCCCAGCAGCTCTTAAATGGGCAGGAGGTGTGAAGAATCTCTGGGTTTAATTCTGAATGTCATGGGATAACATTTGGTACATTAAATGTGGGAAGTCTTTATGGAAGGAAAACAGAAGTGTGTGTGAAGAACTGAGAAAGAGAAGACTTGATGTGTGCTACATCCAGGAAGTAAGATGGAAAGGCCAAGGAACTCATCTTGTGGGTACTTCGGGACAAAGATATAAACTGTGATGGTCAAAAAATGATGCAGGATTCAGAGGGTTCGAATTTTGGTGAAAGAGGAAATATCTGGAAATGTGGTGGAAGTTAGAAGAAAAAGCAACAGAGTAATGGCAATTGTTCTAACTTTGGATAGAGAAGTGACGTGAATAATGTGTGAGTGTGGGCCACAAAGTGAAAGACCAGACACAGAGAAAGTTTGTTTTTATGATGAAATGGCGAGTGAATGGGACATTGGAAGTTCTAGTGAAATCATTGTTTCTTTGAAGGATTTCAATAGACATGTAGGGATATGTGCTAAAGGTTTTGAAGATGTACATGGGGAAAATGGCATTGGGAAAAGAATTCCAGAAGGAAGAAGATTGCTGAAGTTCTGTGATGAAAGAGAACTGTGTGTGGCAAACACTTGGTTTTATAAGGCAGACAAAAGGAAAATCACATATAGTGCCTGAAGATGAGAAACAGAAATTGATTTTGTGCTTGTGGGAGAAAAATATAGAAAGTATATAAGGGATGTGAAAGTAATTCCGTGGAAACTTCAGCACTGACTGGTGGTCGTAGATCTGAATAAAAAGATTCTAAAAAAGGTTGTGAGAAAGCAATAGATCATAAGAAGAAAGATTTGGAAGTTTAATTAAAAAGCAAACAAGAGTAAGGTTTAAAAAAAGAGTGAAAGAAGTAGTAAGCATAGACGTGCCTGATTTGTGGAAAACTTTCAAGGATGGTGTTCTGAAGGCATGTGATGAAGTGTGTGGAAAGAAGAAGTCTAGGAGAGATTGAGGAGACATGTGGTGGTGGAATGAAGAGGTCAAATTTACCATGAAATATTTATGAGCCAAAAGCAATGGTATTCATTTATTGATGGCTAAGTACTATCATCTGCATGTCTCTCATGTAATGTTTTTTTTTTTTCTGTGCTGTTTCATGGAATGTTATGAGGTTTGTATGCGTTTGTGATTAAAAAGATCTTATACATTAATGACATTTTGTTGATTTCCAATTTTGACACCACACTATTTTCCGATGACACCTGCTTGATGATGGCTGATAACAATCTGAAAAACCTGGAACACAAAGTTTAAATAGAACTCAAAAAAGTTAACTCTTGGCTCTGTTAAAATAAGCTATCCCTAAATTTTTCAAAAACTAACTACATGTTAATAAACAAGCAACCCCTTAAAACTTCTCAATGTAATTTTAAAATAGCTCTTAACGGTATTACTATTAATAGAGTGCATACTGTCAAATACCTTGGGTTATTCATTGACGATAATCTCAAATGGACGTTGCAAATAAATTATTTGTTCACGTAGCTTGCCAGATGCACAGGACTCTTTTACAGATTGTGCAATTTTGTTTCAAGAGAAACCCTTTGCATGCTATACTATATTCTTGTATACAGCAGAATTCAATATGGAATTATTGCGTGGGCAACAGCAAATAAAACTTCACAAGAAATAATTCGAGTAAGGCTTAATAAAATTTTGAGAATAATATTGTTTCGTAACTTATATACGCCAACTTCACAAATGTATAAAGAACTTCAAGTGTTAAAAGTAGAAGACATATATCAACTTGAGTTAGCTAAATTTATGTATCAACTCCATCATAATCAATTGCCTAAAAACTTTTATCATTCTTTTTGTAAGTTAAATACTATTCATCAACATGAAACGAGATAAATTAATTCAACTGCTTACTACCGCCCCAGAATAAATAAATTATTTAGCCAAAAACTATTTTCTCACAGAGGTTCAAAGCTGTGGGGTAACCTCGAATCAGAATTAAAGAGCATGCACTGGGTTTCTTTTAAAAAAGCGTATAAACTAAAATTATTAAATGAATATTAACTCTTGCAAAAGCTTTTGATTGTGTAAAAAACATTTATTGTTATTGTTTGTTCCGTTTCCTTTTTTTATTTTTATTTTTTTTTTTATCATTTGATAAAAACTTGAACTCAACTCTTTTTTATATAATGTACTCAATCTGCTGAGATCAGGGAGCATCTCGACTCAATAACCAAAAGGTTCCTCGATGCTCCCTGGCTTTTGCTACTAGTGATTTTTTTTGTGTGTTTTATTGATCTGATTATTGTGTTGGTGCACAAAGCAAAATCAAATAAATTCTCTCTCTCTCTCTCTCTCATGCATTTGCCTTTGCAGATGAGGTTTCCCTAACTTCAGTTACAGGCATTAAACATACTAGGGTTGTTTTTTTGGAGGGGGATCTATTTCTAATTTGCAAAAGTGGAAGACTACTGAACCCGTAAGACCATGATTAGAACAATTCACACTCCAAACCGTATTTGGATTTACCAGTGGGAATGTTCAACATGAAGATGTAGCTTCTCTGTCAAGAGCCTTGCTGAAGGACACACCATTCAACCTTTACAGATTTTTCTTCCAATTATTTATCGTTTTTGTACTGAGCACCAAGCAAGAAGTTGTAACTACTGTTTTTAATCTTTGGAATGACTGCACAATAAATGAATCTGGGTTTACCAATTGCTATCCATATATTTTGTACACTGCACTGCTGTGCCAACTACTTTTAGCACAGACTTAAATTTAGCAGAGGCTGCTTGCAAAGACATTTTTGATAGCATTAAGGATATTACAAACTCAGCTTTGTATAAATGAACAGGGTGCACATAATTTTATTACAGAGTTTTGGTAAGTACAGCAAGCACACCCAAACAAAAACGAATTTCAGCAAACATGCTCAAAAAACAAAATTTACGTATGTAACTATTTACCAACAAATCAACTTAATTCACTTACAGAATTGAACTTGATATTGCAAAGTATTTCCTGAATAGATTTTAGTTTATATACTGGCAAATAATAAAGTTATTGAATTATGGTTTAAACAACCCATTATTTTTTTGATATAGGTTTGACAATCATTATTTTAGGTGCTTCATTTGTACAAACAAAAACAAGGAGTAGCATGAATAACATAAACTAAGTACCACTACTTAGCATTACTGTATATGAATTGCAGTGGTCTTGCAAAATTATGCAAGTTTTGAACATGTTGCTTAATTCCACAAATTACAAGCAAGATTCATATAGCAACTGCTGACATAAATTTTACTCATACAACGCATGCAATATCAAAATTCACAAGTAGTTATAAACTGTCATGTTTTCAATGACAAACCTGAAGCTTTTTCCTTTATCATTGCATCAAGCTTGTTGCTTAGAAATATTTTTGTAACTATCATAACAAACATTTGAAACTTAAAAAACAACTCCAGATACGCCAATGTTTGGTTAGGTCATAACTATCTAAATCATGCCATGAAAACAACCATTTAACCAATTTTTAGCATTTGTGAAACCTTTTACCATTGTTTTCTTGGATTGCATATTTCAAGATGCATACTTTTTTTTCTGTCTTTTTTCTTGCTGAAGGAAAAAACACCAGTCACTTTTCATAAGCCATTACGATCAAGGAATGTTGGGATAGCATTCTTTCTTAATAAATACATTCTTTTCTATGCTGCTGTTCATTTTTCAAATCTCTTGTAGCAATTCTTTTCAAAATCGGCAGTGCAAACAGAGGATGTTTCTTTTGTGGTGGATGTTTCAGCTTCTAACTTTGAAAGGCATTTTTTGTAATGTAAATATGTTGAGAAGCATTTGATGAAAATGGAATCTTGTGATTTTTCAAAAAGTTTTGCACCCACTGACAATGCTATGCTGAGCCATTTGACTACCAGCAATGGTACACTGTACAATATTTTAAAAATCAAAAAAAATCAACAATGAAGCAAATAACTTATAAAATCAAAACATTAATAACACCATCTTACAGTTGCTGCTGTATCACAAGTAAAACTACAAAATTAGCAAATGCTTGTGCAACTTGTCAAGCTAGAACTGTATGTAAAGTTGTGAAACTGGGCTCATGCATTGTTGCTTGAAGACTACATAAAGCAAGCAAGGCTGATTTATCAATACTAAACAGTGATATTTAACCTAATTCAGGTGTCAGCACTCAGCAAGTCGAACTGAGCTCGGCCATACTGCTAGCAGACAGCTTAGACCTTCACAAAAGGTTAACTTTTGGTAGCCATGCACACAAGATGGACCCAGTAACAACTAACTTAGTCTTCACTTAAAAACTAAGAGCAGTTATTGGGTTTGCAAATAGATTTTTTCTACAATACACTTAGTAAATGACTTGGGCCTATTTGCAAAATTAACTTTTCAACAAGTGCAAAAGCAAAAACAGCATAGCTGTTTGAGTGTATGGCAAAACGTTAGTTTTGCCTATTACCAATGGACTTTGACTATTACCACCAAAAAGAAAAAACATTTATTTTTAAAACTGTTCAAAGTAGTACTCAACAATTATGATGTTAAACAAAATTCAGAATTTTTTTGAGTACACATAGATAACAAATATAATAGTTGCATCTTAAATGCTGACAAACCATATGACAACGGTGGGCAAAGTGTGGCTTGCAAGCCACATGCGGCTCACTGACCTTTCTTTGTGGCTTTTCTTTTGAACAATAATATTGTAATTTAACAGTGTACAATTGTTATTTATATCTATTGTTACTCATAATAGTTAGTTTCATAGCTACCTGATTGTAATAACTTGTTTAGTATTCACCAAGGTTGGATGCTATTAATTCGTAACAAACTGTTATTCACAGTTGGAATTAGGTCAAGAGAAGATTTTTAAGAACAGTAAGTGCTAACTCGGATTATAGTGTGGAAATCATTCATTCATTCATTGTAAGCATTGCAGTGCAAAGTATGAAGTAGGACTATAGGTCAGACTCAGAAGTGTATTGTAGATTTAATTTACAGTTGTGTGCTATTTCAAACAGTCAGTTAACTATACTGAAGTTGAAGTCACAGGTGTATTAAATACACTGCAAAACAAAGTGAGATGACATCAGCAAATACAAAGAAAGGAAAATATGAAAAGGAAAACAGAGCTTTTAATGTAGAGTGGGAAGATTATGCATTTACTGTTCATGAAAATAAACCTTTCTGTCTAATTTGCCATAAATTGCTTGGTCAAAACAAAGGCAGTAACATAAAACACCTTCATGAAACGAGTCACAAAAACTTTTCAAGCAAGTTTCCACCAAAATCGGAAGTAAGAAAAAGCAAGTTATTCGAGTTAAAATCTGCATTATCAAGTCAATAGCTGTTTATGAAAGTATTTAGTAAGGAATCTGATGCGACGACTGAAGCATCATTTATTATGTCTTGGAACATTGCTCGTTGTAAACACCCATATTCTGACTGAATTTGTGAAGAAAAATATAACTGATGTGTTGCAGTGTTGGATCCCAACAACATAAAGCTTCAGTGCTTAATAGCGCAAATGTCGTGTTCACACCAAACTACACAAAAGCGCATTTTTCAGATAGGTGCAGATATTGCAGTTACAATGCAAAGCGACTTGAAAAGCTTCCTTGCAGTTAGTATTGCTATTGATGAATCAACAGACATATAAGATAATCCCCAATTAGCGATATTTGTTTGGTATGTTTCATCTGATCTCACCATCAAAGAAGAGTTGTTGGACTTGGTGGCAATAAGAGAAACAACTTGTGGAGTTGACATTAAAAATGCACTTGACGAAGCTTTAGCAAGATTTCATGTGCCTCCTATTAAACTTGTCAGTGTTGCGACTGATGGTGCACCAGCAATGGACGGTAAACAAGTCAGATTAATTGGACTTATGAAGTGTGATCCTAACTTTCCAGAGTTTCTTCCAATACATTGCATCATCCATCATCAACATCTTGCAGCAAAACACTTTAGGTATGAAGATGTCATAAAAACTATCCTTGAAATAGTAAATTTTATTTGCGTGAATGGGAAAAACCACTGGCGATTCCATAACTTTGTAGAAGAGTTGGAGTTAGAAGATGTGCCAAGTGATGTTTCTTTATACTGTGTTAAAAGATAGCTGTCAACAAGTAATGTACTGTGTAGGCTTGTGGAATTGTTGAAGCCTATCAATCTTTTTCTTGACAAAAAGCAAAAATGTTATCCTCAGCTAAAAAATGATGCATGGATACAAGACCTGATGTTTCTCACTGATGTAATGAACCATCTACAAATTCTCTATTTAGCACTCCAAGGTACTGAAAAGATCATATCAGACCTTGCTCCAACCGTCTTTAGTTTCCAGAACAAAATTAAAGTTTTTCAAAGAGACAAAATGTCAAAAACTTTCTGTCATTTTTCCAACCTCAAAATGACAGTGAATGCATTTACAGAAGGAATAACAGACTACAAAGTGGAAGAATATGAAGATAAATTGCAAGGACTGCTGGAAGAGTTTCAAGCGAGATATGACAATTTGCCGAGCTTAAGCCATGCTTTACATTCTTTGTAAATCCATTTGACATCAATGTAATCAATGATGGCTGTCTATTTCGTCAATCTTTTGTCGCAGATGTATCTGCAGCAGAAATGGAACTGACCAAGTTGCAAGAAGATCTGGCTGTAAAAAATTTTAATAAGTGCCACTCTACAGTGGAGTTCTGGCAACAGGTTACGGAGCATAAATATCCAGAACTTAAAAAGACCAGCACACAACTGCTTTCTGTTTTTAGCACTACATATTGCTGTGAATCTATATTCTCTGTGATGAAATTTGTAAAATCAAAATATTGTGCAAGCCTAACAAATGAACACTTGAGTGAATTAATTTGCACTGCCTTGACATCATATCACCCAGATTTTCGGAAGCTAGCTAATAGAATGGAAACCCACAGTTGATCAAATACTGATAAAATTGGTGTATTGGTGTGTTTGTTTGTATTGTTTTGGGTAAAGCTTGTTTTGTTTATTGTATTTGTATTAGCACTTTAAACGGAATTTGTGACTCTGCAGTAGTTCTACATTTCTGCCTGTGGCTCTTCTAATGAAAACTTTGCCCACCTCTGGCATATGAGAACAGTCACTAGATTCATGGCTATAGTTATTACTAAAACCTAGAGGTGCAATGGGTGCCACTAAAGGTCATTAACAGTAGATTTTTCATGGGCCCCTTACAGTCTGAGAAATTTTTTTCTTTGCTACTGTCCACCAATGGGTTGAGGTAGTTAGATGTACCAATGAGAAGATTTTTGAATTTACAGTTTGACTTGGTATGTTTATCACTCAATGTCAGTCGTCATGTCACTTTGTATTTATTTTCTATTGGCAGACTTGGGAAGATTTGATTTCATTTTTGGAGAACTCAGACTCGGACTTGAGTCTTCTGGATTCAGACTTGCACTCACACTCATGATTTAATCTAGACTTGAACTTGCACTTGTCATTAGGGTAGAGTACAAAAAAAATTTTTTGGTTGTAATTTTTTCCACAATATCATGCAAAAGTTGTGGCTCAATTAAAATAGTTGTCATTCAAAATTTAATTGGGACTGCAAAAGGTTTTAACATACCACTGCTATTTTGAAAATTCAAGATCAATTCAAATCAAATACGGACTCGAGTCAGATTATATTTAACTTTTGGAGATCTCAGACTTGGACTAGTGCCTTCCAGTCTTGGACTCATAAATTTTAATTTTAATGACCTCAGACTCATAATTCCTATTTGGCCTCTTGCTGCACTTTCTCTTGCATTTCGCTATTGCAAAATCTTTCTTTGGTACGTTTCACAATACTAACGCTATCATTGGTTTGTCTTGATTGCCTAACATCCAAATTATTCTGATGAGAGTGTCACGAAAAGCTTATGGCTCAAACAGCTTTTTTCAAACCTATATTAAAATTCTGTTCCACCAACAAGATTTTCGAGAATTTATTTAAAACAATATAAATCATGCTGACAGTTGTAAGTAGCAAGTGTAGCTTCATAATTTAATTCATTAAATATAGTTTTGGCTATTGTTAAGTGTTTAGATCATGTTGACCCTTCCGATTACAACAGCTGCAGTTAAATGTTCATTCTCCTAGTTATGCTGCTTTGAAACATACTTATGTTATAAATACTTGTAAATCTGTTTTTGATATCAGTCAAAAATACTCTAAAATTTAGGTTTTTGAGCTGCAATTTGTAGAAAACCTAATTCCTCTGGTACATTTTGGCTATTTTTCCTGATGTCCTGGTTATTTAGCTGTCTGTATCTAAGTTTTCAAAAAGATTGATTAAAAAATGAAGTTTGTGGAATTTTTGATAGATAGCCGGCACCAAGCAAAAAAATTGGTAATTTCTACACCAAAAAAGGGGGGTCAACATGGTCTTGTATTATCTTTAGCAACAAAATTTTTATCTCAAACTACGTGTCATCGGAATGTTGAAGAAATTTCCTTTCCAAAAATACATATTGTGCCATGGTTTAGGCTAGGAATTACTCCATAATGACTGATGAAATTGGTAAACTTTGTAGGCCTAATCTGTCTTTAATACCAGTGAAAAACATTCAAAATTTAGATTTTTGAGCTTCACAAAATTGCAATTTGTAAAAAAACTAATTCCTTTGGTACATTTTGGCTATTTTTCCTGATATCCATGGTTATTTAGTCGTCTGTATCTAAGTTTTCAGAAAGATAGATTAAAAAATGAAGTCTGTGAAATTTTTGAGAGATAGCCTACTCTAAAAATATTGAAAGCGAAAAAATTGGTGATCCCCCTACAAAAAAGGTTGGGAAATCAACTTGGTCCTGTATCATCTTTAGCAACAAAATTTTCCTCTCAAACTACATATCATCTGAAAGTTTAAGAAATTTCCTTTCCAAAAATATATATTGTTGCATGATTTAGGCTAGGAGTTATTCTATAATGAGTCACAAAACATGATACCTAGAGTTATCTTTAGAACCGGCCCAAAACACTCAAAATTTGATAGCTGGACCTCAGAAAATGAAAATCACACAAAAAGTACTCCTTTTCCAAATTTGAAATCATGTTTATGCGTTACATAACTCATTTTTTCGCCCTGTATCGAGTTTCCACGGAGCTGGTGTATATCAAACACTTTTTATAGATTTTGCAAGGGAGGGTACTCCGGGTGATAATCTGGTTCCTCCAACAAAAAAGGAGTGGTGTAAAAATGGTCCATGTTTCATCTTTAGCAATAAAATATTAGTTTTAAGCTTTATATTATCTAAAAGTTGAAGAGATTTCCTTTTCAAAAATATATCATAATACATATTTTAAGTTAAGTTTTGATTGATTCAAGGACTGCTTTGCAGGAGTGAAAGAGTTAATTAAATGATTATTTATCTTGCGTTTTTTTGGAAACTTGTAATTGTACCAGTCAAGAGAGGTTGGATGCTTTGTCTAGTTTACCTAATTCTTGCAGCAGCTATCTGCTTTCAAAAATTTTTTTTCTGTTTTAGTTGGCAGCATAATTAAGTTGAAAGATGAAACGCTGTTTGTGGGACATTGATAGTGTTTAAATCTCAAGATAGCTGCATTGTTATGTCCTTGGCACAGGCACTTTGCCTACAGTATAAATAACTTCAACATTGATTCGAACACAATGTTTTTCTAGTATAATTGACAAAAGATTTTCCCATCACACGACAATAAATGTGCAATTACTCATTGTTGTTTGTTCTTTCGTGATCATTTGATTTTTCACAAAAGAGATAAATGCACTTACTGCAAATGTTTATTGCTAAAATCTATCTGTGATAAATAGGCAAATTGTTACCATTAGACAATTTTTTTTATCAATCAACATTTTTGCATTGCAAATATAAAAGTCCATTATTTGATGAGTTGCAAAAAACCACCTTTTTCTTGATGTAGAGAAAATAGCGATTGTCTTTATCAAATGAGTCTGTGCATTTTCTGCACTATGTTAATGGTTTAATTTTATCAATTTACATGTTAGAACTATTAATGATATACAATATGTCAGCAATTAACACATTTGGTCAGAAATTACCGACTTGCTTCAAATGTTTTTTATTTTTTAATAGAGCCAGGGCAATGAAAATTGTTTTTAAGTTCTTGAGTTTATTTTCAACAATGAACAATAGTAGATTTTTTCAGCTGATAAGAAATACGTTTCGTGAAAGTACCTCTAGTTTTGATTTAAATATGTGGTATTTTTAAATAGGATCTTCTAGTATCATACCAAGATAAGTAATACAGTCAAGAGTAACTATAGATTTGAAAATTATAGGCGAAGATATGGAAATTGTAAACCTTGCACCTAATTGGCAAAGCAGCATACGGACGTAAGGGGCATTAACAATTTATTTTAATAAATTGTTAATGCCCCTTACGCCTGTATGCTACTTTGCCAATTAGGTGCAAGGTTTACAAGTCAAGAATAATTTAATCATCGGTTTTGTACTTGTTTTCAAATTTTTTGCAGTTCGTACAAGAAGGTTACTTGCCATCTCCTGAAAGGAAATCAACAATTCCTTCAACATTATACAGAGGCCATGTTGTAAAGTTAGCCAGAGGTCCTAGATCAAATCCTCACAGAGTAAGTACTTTGCTAATTGCTGATATAGATAAATCAAAGTTAACTTTGATTATGTAACTGTCCTATCAGATTAATTTTTAATTGGTGGTATCTTGTTATTAGTATTGGCAATTAGTTAACTCAGAAAATATCCACTCTACAAACAAAGTAAAGCAATTTGAAAGAGATGTATTCAATTTTGAGAATGGCTGTGGTAGTGCACCCCGTTTGATAAGATTTTATAGTTATCATGTAGATGCCCAGCAATGGCAATGCATTGGTTTATCTTTTCATGTAGTGTTGATGCAGACGTACCAAAACGACTAGGAGTTAGTGATGATGAGAAGGAAACATGTCTGGAAAATGAGTAAACCAGAGGAATGCTCAGAATGTTTAAATTCATTTTTCATTAACATCTAGTAACTCTTACTTTACATTAACGTAAGTGTCACCTATAGCCGTGGTGTTTAGTTGAAAATTTTAATGTTGACATCTGTATTCACGATTTAATGAGTCAAACAAATATCCAGAGCAGTACTTTATTAAACATATTGAAATTAGCACAACAAAACTAACATAAACAAAAAATGCAGAAGGTTTTGTCTCTCATACAGACTTCATTAGAGCAAAATAAATCTGTAAATCTAAAGATAAATTTGTTGTTACAGTACTAGACACTATTGATGAGAGTAGTATCATTTAACACTGCACTTCTAAATAAAACACATGCAGAAGCGACTTTGCTCCTTGTAAAAGACCAAGTTTTATGTTTAAAGATGGCTTAAGGCATTTATTTAGCAGTGCTTCCATTAGCTTGGTTTCAGTGTTAAAACAGTACTTTTTTAATGATGTAAAATTTTGCTCTGCTGACATTGTTTCTCTGCAGCCTTTGCACTGATTATAATGAGATTTGATAGCATGACCAAGTTTTATGTTTAAAGATGGCTTAACACATTTAACTAGCAGCACTTCCATGAGCAATCAAATTCTATCACGATCAGTGCAAAGCCTGCAGAGAAACAATGCCAGCAGAGTAAAACTCTACATCATCAAAAAAGTGCCATTTTAACACTAAAACCAAACTAATGGAAGCACTGCTAATTAAATGCCTTAAGCCATCTTTAAACATAAAACTTGGTCATTCACAAGGAGCAAAGCCACTTTTCAACATGTTTTATTGAGAGGTATAGTGGTAAAACGATACTACTCTCATCAATAGTGTTCAGTACTGTAACAATAAATTTATCTTTGGATTTACAGATTCATTTTGCTCTGATAAAATCCCAGAGAGGGGCGAAAAGTTTTCACATTTTTTGTTTATGTTACTTTTGTTGTATTAATTTGAATTTGTTTTATAAAATACTGCTCTGAACATTCGTTTGGCTCATTAAATCGAGGAAGAAAAGTTTCCCCCTTATCTGAAATCCAAAATCGGTATTCCTAAACGATTCTTTTTGTACCTGAACATATTATTGTAGTCTGTCCAAAGTTTCTTCGAAACCAAGCCACTCCATAAATTCTTCATTACTCCTTTTCTTAATTAACTTAAATACCACACATTACTCTTATGACTTTTTAGATTTTTTCAAAATTGCATTTTCGTTCTCTTGCAGACACCATGTCTCACTCCCAAAAGCAACATCGCCAACCTTACACAACTCCAATGAATTTGTTCTTTCATTTTCCACAAAAGCTTTCTTCCATTAAGCAATTTCCCACATTCTTCAAATTTTATCCATTCAATTCTTGTTCTTGCTGTCACTGCCGCTTCTCTTCCACCACTGGCATTTAGTTTGTCCCCCACGTAACAAATTTTTTACTACTTCCACCTGGTCATATAATATTTACTCTTCAGCTGGTTTGACAATTCCTTTTATTGCTTTCACACATCTTTCTCTCTCTCTCTCTCTCTCTCTTCATATTGACTCAGGGTCGAAGCCACTCTCTTCATTTTGGCACATCTACCATGCACCCATTTACCACATTTTGTGCACAGCACTGAATGTATTATCACCCTCTGGCCGTGCTTGGCACATGGATCAACTTTGCTCTTGATTATTTCTTCTTTTGAACCACTCACCATCACTTTTGTTTTTTTGAGGTTAGTTATCATGCCCTTACTCTCTCATGCTTTTGCCATTTCAAAAACTTTTCTCTCAAATTTTCCATAGTTTTATGTAAATCAAGTCACATGCATACAAAAATTCATTTATCAAACCCTTTCTGGCATTCTCTGTGACTATGATTACATCCACCACAATTGTGAAAAGCAGCAGTGACAGCACGTATCCTTGATGTAAACCAACTTGCACCAAAAATTCTCCCGATAACTCTGATCCCACTTTAACTTTCATCTTGACACCACGATAGAGGCTCATTATCGCTCTCACAATTACTTCTGGCACACCTTTCTTTCTCATTTTCCACTCCATCACCTTTCATGGAATTCTATCCAATGCTTTCTCAATATTGACAAAACACATATATAACTTTTTCCTTCAATCTCTGTCATCTTCTCGTGTTCTGACAATAAACAATGCATTTTTCTTTCCTCTGTCAGGCATTAAATCCAATTGCATTCCATCAACATTTACTACTTTTCAAATCCTTTCCAGCACTCTTTTAATGATCTTCATAGCATGCTCTAAAACCTTTACTCTTCTGTATACATTACAATATCTTATATCTCCTTTTCCTTTGGAAATCGGGACTAACACATTTGTTTGCCCTTCATCTGGCATTCCTTTTCCATTCAACACATATTGGCAGAGTTCCATCCTCACACTAATCTCCACTTCTCCACCGGCAGATATCATTTCTGCACATAATTTAGAGGGTTCAGCAGCCTTTCCTGGTTTCATTGCTTTTATTGCTGACACTATTTCTTTGCAGATAATCTTTTCAATGGATTCCCCTGCCATACTAACTTCTGTCGTGTGATCACAGTCATTCTGTTCATTCATTATTTCCTTCTCATGATTTTTTTACATTCTTTTCCTGTCCTTTTCACTGAAATCTAACTTTCCATCTTTACCTCTCAAGTATTTTCCTCCTTCGATATCTTTTCCATCTTTTTTCGTAAACTCCATTAGTTTAAAAATGATATTTTGTTTTTGGCTCTAATTTGTTAAATTTTTTTTTCACTTTTTGCATAGAAATAGCAGCCACTTTCTTCAATTTTTTGTATTTTTATATCTAACCTTGTTTTCCTCCGATTGATTTTCACCCACCGTTTTATATACCATTTTCTTTTGTTGTATTACTTGCTTCACCCCCTCATTTGACAACTGTATATCATTATAATTTCTTCTGCTTTCCACACACTTCATCACAAGCCTTTAAAATACCATTTCTAGAAGCATTCCTTATATTGAGTACATCAGCATCAACCAACTCCTTATCTCTTTTTTGAAATTTTGCTATCATATTGTTTTCTTTCAACTTTAACCCTTCTAACAGTTTGTTCATTCTTCACTACTTTCTAGAGTTGATTTGTGGTACAGAATTTGAAAATTGCAGAAAGTAGAGTATTCATTCTCGAAGCTTTTTGTCTGACACTTTTCAAGAGAATCCATCAGAAATAGAGTGAAAAGGTGAAGTGAGTCACTTATATAGAGACACAGTTGACGAAAAAGAAAAAAAGGGAAAAAAGCTCTATCATGATTGGTAAAAGAAGCGACCAATAGAAGGAGCGGAAACTAATGTGTGATTTTTAGACCATAAACGAAAAGGAATTCTCCACTTTCTGCAGTTTTCACTACTTTCTTCAACTTTCTTTGTCTATGTCACCACTAGCCAATGTTGCAATTCCCAACGAATTGCTTTCACATTTGTTACTTCTTCTGCTACCAACCAACTCAAAATCAATCTTCGTTTTATTTCCACCCATACTTGTATGTTATTTTCTTCTGCTCCTCTTTCAAACCACGTGTTTGCCACACACAACTCTTTGCCATTGCAAAACTCAAGCAATCTTCTTCCCTCAACATTTCTTTTTCCAAGTCCATGTTCACCATATACACCCTCAAAACCATCAACATCTCCCAACATATTTGTTGAAGTCATGTAAACCTTTGCATCATTTCACCATTCACCAGGGTTTTGTAGATCCCACTCACATGACACTTCATTATAGAATTGATTCTTCTCACAGTCTGTTGTTCCTGGCTGGGGTCTATATGCACATATTACTGTCATAACTTCCTCTTCCAAAATCATCACCATTGTTATTACTCTGTCAATTTTTCTTTGGGCTTCTACAACCTTCTTGCATAGCTCTTCTTTTACTAGAATTCCAAAACCTTCTATTCCACCATTATTTCCAGAACGCCACAGCTTATATCTTGTACTCTTAACACTGTAGAAAATATGTTTCTTTGAGCAAGAGCGTGCTGACTGAATCCCAATTGCTGGGAACTGTGGCAGTCACAAGGAAGGAAGCATGACAGTAATGCTTTTATTGCATTGATGTTCAGACTCTAATGAATGCAATTGTGGCAAACAACCAAAATCACGTCCGTTCGTTACAAAGGCCAGTAATGAAAGAGGTTGTGGCAGATGTCAGTCTGTCTGCCATGACGATCAACAACGAAAGAGAGCCGAAAATATTTGACCACACGGTCAGCAACAAAACACTGTACACGTCACCAAACACTAGGTTGCTGCACACGTCTATGTAAACCAGGTCACTGCACACATCACATGAACAAAAACAATAGACAATGAAAGACGGCGTGAAAGGCAAGCCAATCAATGAGCTACAATACAAAGAAAAATAAATATTTTCTAGCCCTTATAAAAAAAAGAAAAACAAATGTGTGTGATTTTAGACATATGCAATAATAACAATAAACAAATACGCAGTGCAATACTGTGAACTCTTGTCACACTGCAACAGGTGGATTAAAAATAATCTGTAAAACTTCACACTGCTGTGCTTAACTAGTCTATGTAGGGAACTTCATGCCAATAGGCCAGCATGTACAATTACTCCAGTCGCCAACTATGGGGACTATAATTATTTAAACTGATCATCGTAAGTACATAATAGATATCAGTCCACAACTAGATTGACAGAAAGCCATACAGGCTAATCATCATAAGTAACATAATCGATATCAGTATATGGCTAAATTGTCGGAAAGCCATAAAGGCTAATTATCATAAGTGAAACAATAAATATCAGTCTATGGCTAGATTGCCGAAAAGCCATACAGGCTTAGATTTCTGGTGTGAGGTTACATTGCTAGGTGTGCTAACTATAGGAGCACGATATTTTTTAAGTGGAGATAGCTGAGTAGCTACAAACCTTGCTGTAGATACTTTGTCAATTAATATTACTTCATCAGTAAAATCGTAGGATAAAGCAGCAACAGTGCACTGGCTGGGCATCAAACTGGCGATGCACGAAGTTGCAAAATAGCAAACACAGCTCTTACAGTAAACAACTAGAATCACACACATCGACAGGAGCAAAGTGCTAAGCTGTCGAAAGCAAACTAACAAAAAAAATTAAAAAAAAAAGACAAAAAGATGTTTGGCATGGCAGCTCGATGAAGTGTGTTGCACGACATGCTACACACTTCCCCCCCTCAAGCACACGCAGCCAGCAGAGACGTGCAAAAAGATGGAAGAAGATATCGTTGTTGATCTTGGGCTTGTCTTCCAGGCATCCAAGAGGTAAAAAGCAGCAGCACAGGATAAGTGTGTTGTAGCAATCTCAACTACTACAAACCACAAACAGAAAGTCACCAACAGCAATCTTAGGTTATAAACTGAACGGAATCTACAAAAAGTAGCTATCATGATAGAAGTGATTAGTCGCCATATGGAGTGCACTCATTTTATCTTGGAATTCAGTCGGATGCCTGTCGTTGCGCCACAATAGAATTGGTGACCTGGACATGATGAAGCTACATTTTCTTCAATGTAATTGAATGACAGCGCCTTCAGTCAAGCAGCACAAGCCATCGTCGAGTCGCCAAGCCCTAATGTCACGACCGCCTTCCAATTGTAGTCTTGGTGGGAATCTCACTTACTTTGGCTGGCAAACCTCACTCTCTCAACGTTGGTGGGGAAGGCATGTTGCGACCTCAGCAACTTCCTCCATTCTTACGCACGTCTCTGCTAGCTGCGCATGCTTGAAGGGGGGAGTTGTGTAGCAACCTCTACAAACCACAAACAGAAAGTCACCAACAGCAATCTTAACTTATAAATCGAACAGAATCTATGAAAGTAGCTATCATCTTAGAAGTGACTAGTCGCCGTATGGAGTGCACTCATTTTATCTTGGAATACAGTCGGATGCCTGCCGTTGCGCTACAGTATGCTGAAAAGATAATACATGCATCAATACAGCACATAGACGTTATATACAAATATTTACAAAAAAATGGGGCGTGGCAGTGATCAGGCATATAAAGTCACAAGTAGGAGGCAACTCCTGACTAGGGCTAATAAAAAAAATAAACAAAAATAAAATCCCAAAAAAAAACTGAAGCATAAAACATAACAGCAGGAGTAAAACAAAAACACAGGGTCACCGTTGTAGTGCAACGGCAGGCATCTGGCTGTAGTCCAGGTTAAAATGAGACCACTTTGTGTGGTGGCTAGTCACTTCTATCATGATAGCTGCTAAACGTTGATGGCGATCAATGTATAAAGCCAAGTGTTGTTGGTGACTTTCTGTTTGTGGTTTGCAGTTGCTTAGGTTGCTACAACACCAACAAATCGAGCTCTTTGTCCTCTTCATCTTGCTTGTAGACAGCATATATCCACTTTTCTCTTTTTTAATTGCTCACATACCTCTGTACCTTTTCCACAATAACTTACAACATCCCAACTTCCTTTGTAACCTGGGGATTCTTTGCACCCCTTGCCAATTTAGGAGCTGCCAGGGATTGGGGGCTAATTTTTTCATAAACTTTCATGAGGTAAGTTTCTTTTACAAAGCACTTTCTTTTATGGAGAGCATGCTTTTGATTACCTCTGAACTCAGTTTTTAGACAAGGGGGGTGTCCAACTTTTGTTAAAAACATAGGCTGGTACCCAAAGCTGTCTCTTACGACTTGTTTATCGAACAGCCTCACTATTCTTTCCTGGTGAAGCCCGGCTAATAAAAATTCATTAAAACTATTTTTAAAATTTTACATACAGGTAGATGTAACAGTTGGTGTAATTTGATGAACTAATTGCATGCTGGTGTTATGTGCAACCATGCTGTATTATTTAATGAAATTAAATGCATGCTATATTTTATGATTGAAGTTGATCAAGTACTACAAGGACCTCTTCATGACAATACGAGTTATAAAAAATGTTAGTGTGCAAATTTGTCAAAGATAATGCATGACAAAGCACTTATAATTTCTCAACAATATGATTATTGTGTTAATTGATTCACATATGTAGAAACAGGTGCAGCCCATACTTTTTAGGTTTTCGAAAGCCTGGCTCATGAAATATCATGCAAACTTGCCAATTTTTTTTTTAATTAAATTTTTAATGTTTATCTTTAAAGTTATTCGTGCTTCAGTGTAACATTGACTCACAATTTATTTCTTGATTTACCTTATAATCAGTCTTGTTTGTTTGCTAAGCAATGCAGTTGGCCCACAGTTGGTAATTGTTTTAGAATTCGGTGGGAAGATACCCGATGCATTCTTTGAACTCAGGCTTTAATGGATCAATGCTTCCTGTGAAAGATCAAAAGGTGTTCATTTGTTTAAACTGTAATAGCATAACAAAATTTCTAATTGAGATTGAGGTGGTTACATTGATTTACAAAATAAATTGTTTCATCAGACAACATTAGGAATTTTCCTGCAAATCTTAGTATAAAAATTAAATCAAAGTCAAAGTATTGCTTAACATCTTTTAACTTGAAAGTTTTGCTTATGTTGTAACAAAGTTATTAATTACTTAGATCAGAAATTTATTGAACTTGAACAATAAAAAATCAAAAGTTCTTTCGTAGTCTCACTTTTTTTTGATAGCTATTGGATTGTCTCCATATTCACTGCTTGCGATTTCTAATTGTCAAAGTTTTTTAGAATTTTAGAAATCCAGAAAAATTGCACTCGTTTCCTAAGAGGAGCACATATGGAAAATGGACAAATCACAGTATGTCTATGGAGCTTCGCAAGGTAGCACGGTGGGTTTCCATGTTGTTGTTGTTACCTGACCCCTTCCTAGGGATGGGGCATGGCAAAAGACCATGAAGCCCCAGAAGCAGGGCAACTCCCCAGGGCCTGGATTAGAGGTTGTAAAGAGACAGAGAGACGCCAAAGAGTGAGCAACACAAAGAGGCTGTAACTGGACAGTGCAGAATGAGATGAGAGGTGTCCCAATACGGGTGTCCTTAGGCGCTCCAGAAAGGATTTTCGATTCTGCCAATTCTAGAGAGATAAGAGTTTAACATCAGTCATAGTCATAGTTTATTGTTGTTTGCCCAATACACTCAATAGACATCAACATAGAACATTAGTAAGATAAAATAGTACATTCGTGCAATGGGACAGGAGATACTGAAATAATCCAAAGGTTTTCTAGTTAGTGCCTTCTAATAACAAAAAAACAACAAATAAATCACCAGCAATAAATAAGAACTTAATAGAGACTGGAAAGAAGAAGTAAAAGAGAAAAAAAGAAACAGAGAGGAAGTTAAAATTTGTATGAAAGAGCATAACGTGAAAGTCACATATTTAATGCATCAGCAATTTTTATGAAATAAATGTAGAACTAAAACAAAACTTTCAATTTAATAATCTCTAATCATTTGTTCTTTTAATATTTTTTTGAAGACTGGTAACGGTTTTGTTTTTATAATCTTGTCTAGAGTTGCCCACAATTTAGTACCTCAAAAAGCCAATTGTTTTTGTGACATTGCTTTGTTGACCCAGGTTAAGAAATAATTGTTTTTAGTTTTTTGTCTTGTTCTGTATAAATGCACACTTTCAAGTTTAACAAAATTTTTTCAAAAACTTTAGAAGTGATATTGCAATTTTATTGATACATAAACTTTGATAATTCTAATTTGTAAATGTCTTCTAATTTCAATAATTTTAGTTGTTTATACAGTATGCTAATGTGATCGAATTTCCTACTCCAGGTCATAATCCAAACAATGTTGTTAAGTCTTAGAACTATTTCTTTTTGTCTAGTGTAGGTTGCTGTTCCCCATAAAATAATACCATATTGAACTCGACTGCAAATCAAACTACAATATAACAATTTGAGTGTTTCAGTATCAACAAAGTTACGTAAGTGATGTATTACAGCTGAGGATTTAGAAAGTTGCAGAGAAAGTTGTTTAATATGTGATTTCCAATTAAGACCACCATCTATGAGCATACCTAAATATTTTACGTTTCTAACTCTATTTAATACATTTTGTTGTAATTTGATTTCAAAATGTTTACTAGCTAACATTAGGCTGTGTCTGTTGCAGTGTAGACAAGAGAGCATGACGAGGGAGCATAAGTTCCTTGGTGGAAATTGAGAGGACCTGTGTGTCAAAGAATTTAGATAAGACAGTATGCCTCCAGTCCGAGAAGAGAGAAGAGTGGATACGAGAGATAAGAGGAAAGAGACTACAAGGGATTGCAGAGAGCACGAGTAGTACTCCCTGTCTGGCCAGCTCTTTAGCCACATCATTCCCTGGGAGAAATGAATGTCCAGGGACCCATTGTAGCCTGATAGAACAGGAGGAGAGAGAAGACAGTTCCTGCCAGATCTGCCAGAGAGATTGAGGTAAAAGGAAAGACGCAGGAGAAGACAAAGTGGTGAGGACAAAGCAAGACTCAGAGAGGAAGAGAAGAGAAATGGCAGACTTGTTGGTGCTGCTAAGACTAGCAAAGAGCTTCAGAATGGTGCAGGCTTTAGCAGAAAAACTTGAACATACTGGGCCTGCTGGAAAGAAAAGAGTGGCCTCAGTGCCACAAAGTGAGCAGTTAGTGAGTACAGTCAGTTAGTGAGTAATAAAGAGAGCAGCTGACGGAAGAAGGCAGAGAGGCCGGAAGATTATTACTGAAGAGAGAGATAAGTACAGGGCCAAGAACGAATCTTAGCGGAACACCTCGACGGACTCGAAAGGAACAACTTTTGTGATTTTGAAACACCACCTAAGCACACCCATTAGAAAGGTAAGATTGAGTCCAATGAATCAAGGAGGCAGGCCAGTTGAAATAAGTTTGTGGAAAAGGGCGGGATGCCAGACAGAGTTGAAAGCTTTGGAGAAGTTGATAGTAGTGAGAGTGGTGGGAGAGCCCAGCCTGGGTTTGTTGAACCCATTTGAAATGGACTGAGAAAGGAACAGATTTTGATCAAGAGTAAACCGTCCATGGTGTAAACCAACCTAGTGGGGAGAGAGAATGGAATTAGATTCCAGAAAGAAGAGTAGACACAATGGAATGATGCATTCAAAGAACTTTGAGACAAAGGAGGTGAGAGATAGGCTGGAAGGAAGCAGGAGAGTTGAGAGGCTTTCCCATTTTGTGAATGGGAATAATAGAAGATGTTTTCAAGATGGAAGGAAAGGAATGCAAAGACCAGGAAAGATTGAAAATGTGTAGGAGAAAATCCATGCCAGAGCGAAGAAGGTGCTTTGGCATGGGATAGGCAACTTTGTTTGGACCAGAGGCAGTGGATGAGGAGAGGTTAGAGCCAGCTGCAAGAAATTTATCAGGGTAGATGGGGTAGCAAGAGGATGTGTGAGACTCCTCAGGACACATGGCTTGGTGGAGCTCGGAAAGGTAGCTTTTGACTCTGCTACACAGGGCTTTTAGCTGGGAGACAGAAAAGTGAGTTGTCAGGTAATTGGCAAAGACTGAAGCTGACTCCTTGGAAGTGGAACAGTTGAGAAAGTTAGGAGAAGAGGAAGATGAGGAAATGGAGCCAACAACAGAACGAAGGAGAGAGTACACAGATTTAGGGTTGGATTTAGGGGAGAGAGAAGAGCATTTTCCCTGCCATTTCTCAGTTTTGGCCTTGACAATGACAGGCGAGGCATGTCAGGAAGCAAAGATGTAAGCCTGATGATCTTCATTGCTTCTGTGAGTGACAGTGAAAGCGTTACGTCTTTCACTAATCGCTCCTTCCACCTCAGGAAACCACCAAGGTTTAGGTTGGCATTTGGTGCGACCAAAAGAAATGGAAGGCTTGGCCACATTCAGTGTCACAGAAGTAAAGAGAGCAGCAGCAGAGGAAAGAGATGAGTATTCCTTTGCAGAAGGACAGTAAGAAGCAAAGTCATCCCAACGAGCTTTCTTAAAATTGAAGGAAGAAGGACGTTTGTTGGGGTTAAAGACCGGGGAGGGAGGGACAGATAGAAGAATTGGTAGGTGGTCAGAACCCACGTCCTGAAGCACCTCCCAGGAGCAAGAAAGGCAAGTGAGGAGGGAGCAAAAGGGATGTCAGGGGAGGAGCGACTGCCAGAGGAGTGATGGAGAAGAGTAGGTATGTCAGGGTCGTTGAGGGTAAGGAGGTCAGAAGAGATGAACCAACTGAATACTTCCCCCCAACAGGGGTCGGAAGTATCTTTTAAGTCCCAGAAGAGGTGATGGTAATTGAAGTCCCCCAAAATGAAAAGATTTCTAAAGGAGAAAAGGATGGAGAGAGAAAAAGAGTTGTTTCTGGTATTCATCAAAGAAGAGCAAATAGGAGGAGCATAAACATTAAGAAAAAAGAGCAAGGAGGAGTTGTTTAGTGAGATGTTGACCCCTACTTAACACTTTTGCTGCATTGAGCGTTGTGCGCTGTATGAACTTGTGTGCGGCACTGTTTTTGCTGTCTGGTTTTATTGTGACGAGCATCACAAATACTGTTTGGTTTTACTTTATATTGTTTGTTGTTCATATCTAATTCATTATTAAATAAAACCACTGCTCTTACTACTTCTATTTTATTGATTGATTTCCTGGTCTACAATTTAAAAATTCTTATTAGTTGTTCAAAATAGGACATTTAATTATATTACCCAAAACATATCACAAATATTCAGCAAAGCACGGATATTTGCAAAGTTGCAATCTTTTACAAAAGTTACTTTTTACAACAAGTTTTACAAAAATTTTTACAACAATGCACAGAAAAGCAAGCACAGCAAGAAAACTAATGCCCTAAACTGATATTATAGTAAAATAGCAAAACAAATTTTCCTCCCACTTGTATTCTAGGTAGGATAGCAATTGAGAGAAAAGTTCAAAAGTCCAACACAAAACTGATTTGTGATGTCAAAGCGTCTGGAATGTGTATGCAAATGATTGTGCCATATGCAAAGTCCTGTAGATGGTTAAATTACGTGGGTATAGCAGTGAACGTAGGCAGTTTTCTGAATCACCTTAATTCACGTGACACTGCAGCTTGCACAAAATCTCACATCACGTGAATTAACGTAGCGAAATTAACGTACAACAAACAATAAAATGCAGCGAAAGTGTTAATCAAAAGTATGGGTCAAGTGAAGAAAGAGAGGAGGTAGAAAGTTCAGAGAAAGATAGGCCCTGCTTGACAAAGATGATAATGCCACTGCTAGCATGTGTGGTATCAGGAGAAAGATTGCAGAGTGGGAGTGTGTGCAATCTGATTGCAGAGCAGAAAATTCTGAGATCCGGAAAGAGGAAGATGAATTAAATATAGATTTCTGAATACAAATAAGGTCAACAGGACAAGACAAAAGAAAGTGTAGTAGTTCCATGCTCCTGGCTCGGAAATTGCCAGCATTCCATTAAAGAACCCTGAAGGAGTCAGGGGGGGAAGAGGAAGCAGGGGAAATAGAAGAACAGCCAGCAACACGAGATGGTGGTGAGAAGATACGAAGTGGGAGGAAGGAGGATAAGAGTTTTGAAAGTGAGGGTGGGTGGGAGTGCTGCATTAGCAGATGGGCCAATTTGCACAGTGGGATATACCATTTGGAGGAGTTTGAAGAGGAAGTCTCAGTATTGGTAGGTGTGGGATCTCCAAAAGAAGCAGGGGTGCAGCAGGGAGGGGAGCTTCAGGAGCGAGAGCAGCCTAGAGTTTTAAATCTAGAAAAAGAGAGAAATGAGCATCTTAAATGGACCCATTTGAAGCAGGTGCAGCATTGCACCAACCTGTCCCTTCAGGTCACATTTTCAGTGCACACTGGACAGGGAAAGACAGGGCCAGGGTTAGGATGAATGTTGGCGCTTATCAGGAGAAGGAAAAGAATGAGAAGACAGGCAAGAGAGAGACAGAAAGGAGAAAACAGTCAATCAATTTCAAAAAAGCTGCATGTTGCCCTTCTGTGGTTGTTCATGGGGCAATACCGCAAAAAAATGGTTTGTGCAAGGAAGTGCATAAGGTAACTGGGACCCTCAGGAAAGCCAACAGCCATTTGACTCAACCCAAGTGGGGTCAGGAACTGCACCACCACGTTGAAGCAGCTGTTGCTTAGTGCAGTGGGTTTGCATGTCGCAATACGTTTGGTTACCATTTTGTGACTTTGTGGATCAATAAGAACATGCTTAGTTGCCTACTTAAGCCTTTATTTTTTTTTCTATTCATGCCTATATAGTGATTAGAAAGAATTCCATTTTAATTTCTTCAGATACTGCAGAAGAGTGACTGGAGAAAGCTATGCCTATGTTCCCTTTAAGCACCAAAAATATTCATATTTACAAAAACATGTTTAGCTAATTTGCAGTTAAAATTCCATGGTGCTTGAAAAATTCTGGCGGTTTCTGGCAACTTTTCTTTGGTTTGTTATTTTATAATTTTGTTAGCAAAAATTTGAATCAACGGTTTGAATGCTCTGAGATAATAAAAAGGAATCCAAGTTAGGCTCTCCCCTATTTTTAACCAATATTTTTTTATGGCAGTATGATATCTCACACAAGCATCACGATTTCACGAAGCACCAGTGAGTGACAGCAACATTAGAAATGCACATGCTGTTATCATACTTTTTTGCTATTACAGATCTCACAAGCAATTAACGTAAAATAAGGCCAGTCTTTTTTCCTTACGTTTTTTTCCCAATTTTTATTGGGACTAATGAGCAATAACAGCAAGTAGCTCTCAGTTTCAGTTTAAAGCAAGACATCATTTTTTGAGGGGACAAAACGGAATCAGTTAAAATCTTTTTTTCTTTACATATTAAAGCTAATTCCAATTGCAACTGTTGAGTTATCAAAGCGCATAGCTCTTGGCTTCAATTTTGCACGAGAGATACCATTTTTTGATGGAATCATTTACTTTTTGTAAATTACAAGTGAATAACTTTATCACTGCTACAAAGGCTTGAAGTAAAGAATTTAAATTGTTGTCAATTCTAGTTTTAAGCCTCCTAGAAAAATAATGGTTTCTTATCAAAATGAAGCCGAGAGCTATGTGTTTTTATAGGTTACTGTCACAATTGAAAAAAGTATTGGAATGTCAAGAAAAAAAAGGATTTTAATTCAAACTTCTTAAAATGCCTTTGGTACAGATTTAGCTTTATTTTATGTTAATTGCTTCATATGTAATTTACAGCACAGTAGGATTTGCTTGCAATTGCACCTCTAGCAAATAGTAAAGTGCCATTGTAGACGACTATTCAGCATTTTGATACTGCCTTTGGTTTCATCATAATTTACCAGTTTTACCAAAAAAATTCTTTAGATACTGAGTCCACAGGTGTTTACATCCACAGGTCTTTCATGCACATCTATCTCCTGCTTAATGCAACATTTCTATAGTCTCACTCTGCATCCATTTTTTGATGCCAACAAGATATTTCTCTTGTTGCCTTTCTCTACATTTTTTCCATTGCTGTATGTGGTAGATGCCATATGTTGCTATTTTTTCCTTCACATGATATGACCAAAGATACTTGTTTGTCATTTGGTATTGCCATAAAAAAACTTTGTTTTTCTTGCTTTTTGCAAAACTGTTTCCTTTGTTGCTTTTTTGGTGTTTGATGTTGTTAGCATTTTTCTCAAATACCACGTGTCGACCATATTGATGATCTTCTCTGCTATTTTGTTGATTGCCCATGTTTCTCTTTAAATCGTGATGAGATAACATGTAACACTTTGCTCTTGATGTCAATAGAAAGCCTCCTGTTAATTCATCTTTTTGTCAGGCCGTGAATGCTTTCTTTGATGGTGCTATTTGAATTTTTATTTCTTGAACTGATCTCTCGTTGCTATGTATGTTGGTTCTTAAATTTTTGAAGCTGTTAACCTTAGTGTTGTTGGTTTCACCTTAGTGCTGCAAATTGGTGGTGGTAGTTTCTTACAAATCCCAATGTTTACTGCTGCCTTGATGTTAAGTTTTCAACCCTACTGCTTCACGTTTTTTGTTGCTGATATCCAAAATCTGTTGCAGTTCTTTTGGGCTATTGCAATGATCACTATGCCATCGGCATTCAAGTTGTAAATATAAATGTCTACATGTCCACTAGTGACAAGTTAGTATTACTTACAGAAACATTCTACTCAAAGGAAACCTCTCTAAAGCGTGATTTAGTATACCACAATTTCAATCTTATGCTTACTTGTGTAAAATAGCATCAAGTAAAGGGGGTTGTGCCCCTGCAAATTCAGTGAAACTATCTGGTTGTATATGGAACCACTTTTTTTATGGTAACTGCTTCTAAGTGAGAACATAAAATCACTTAAGCAGTTTTTCATTAAGAGTTATAAGCTGTATTTACCGGACTCTTGAAAATTTATAATCATAGTATTTTTTTACTTAAAATCATTTTTTGTATGATTTTACTCTTGCATACATAAACATTTACTTGTTGTGTATAGTTGTCACCTCTTCACACGTTTTGAAAATGGCTAATTAAAACTCCAGAGCAAAAAAATGTTTAGCATATGAATTTTTGAGAGTTTGGCAATGCATTTCTAAAAGTATCTGAAACCCTTTACAACTATTTTTGCCTCGATACCTAACTGGATAATAGTGTTTGGCTGCTTTTTCGCAACTGCAACTAAATTTCTAAAACTAAATTTATTTGTTTTTGTGCTTGGTTTGTGAAATCAGTTAAATAGACTCTGTTGAGGTTGTTATTGCTTATCAGTAAAGTTGTTTCTGAAATGGAACCAAGCAAAATGCCTTTGATTACTACATCATATAAAGATTTATTTTTTTCTTTTAAGTTGAGATTTAGATTATTAACTACTTCCCAAAATTTGATTGCATACTTACTTGCGATTCCAAATTTTTGGAGCTGGGTCATTTAGTTGTAATTCATAGAAGTGCAATGCAATTTTTGCAAACAGATTTTTTTGAGTGATTAAAGTGCAAAGCATGATGTGTAATTGCGTTTCATTTATCCTGTAAGGCATAGCAAAACATGCACGGTTCTTCAGTATGCAGAATAAAATAAACTAGTGTTGTATTTCATAATTGTCTCAACCCAAGCTTGAAAATGAAATAATGTGCATCGTTAGATTTTGGTTTGTTATTCTTTGTTTTATCGGTTCTTCATTTAGCAGTTGATTCAAGAATGACCAGCATTTTTATTTTTGAATTAAAAAGGAAATTACTAAATAGATTACTTTTGAAGTTATGCTTTTTGAAGTTATAGTGCTAAAGTAAAACACAAATAGCACAAGTTTGATTTTTTTGGAGTATGCATTACAATAAAATGCAAGAGTAAACTATTTTTATTTTTGCACTGTGCAACTTCTGCTAAGACAAAAAACAATTCAAAGAAGCACAGTGCAAGGACTGCAATCGCACATTTAACTGCAGAATGCCCAATTGCCCACCTTGCAAAATCCTGTTGCTTATTGGATTACATTAAAGGAATTTAACAACTTCAATTTTTTGTCATAACCAAGCAGTAATTTAATTTTGCTTGTAGTTTTTTTGCTTCATTGTTATGTTAACCTAAAATAAAGTCAATTTTACATCTTTTTTTTCTTGTGATTCACAGGCTCAGATGTGCTTATTCAGTGTATGTCTACCTTTACACACTCACTTTTGAACCAGACTTGCTGAAGCATCACAACCTTTTAAATTCTGGATGCCCTTTCTGGTGAATATCAATGGTGCTTTTAATAGAATTTTAAACTCCAGATATTTTGTTCCAAAGCTTGTAGCAATACCACTACACCAAGGCAGCTTCGGCAGCTAACATTCCATTATTTTATAGTAGTCATAATACTATGAATGTCACCATAAATTTAATCATGTTACAAGTGCTGCCAATCTGACCTTCTAACATGCTTTAAAATGACACTTGCAAACATTGTTAAGTTTTAGTAAGCACATTTAACTTGAATTGCCAGTATTCAATTCTTTCTAGAACAAATCAAATCGAATTAAAAGCACATTTAGTGAGTGATACAGGGCAATGGCCCCCAAAGAGTTTGACAGAAGCAATAAGCATAGATGATGCCAAAAACATGTCTTCATATTGTTTTGAAGCATAAAATTTACCACCATTTAAGTGTTAAAAAGTTGATCTCAAAAGAAAAGGTCTTGAAGTTAAAAAAATGCAAAAACATTTCTTGCTCAAAAAATTTCCACTAGTGATCAGAAATTTGTATTATTGCCACACTTCATAAGAAGATTTAGCTCAGTTAATGCCCATGGCAAGTATGATGTCTTAGACAAATAATTTTCAACCTGTGGGCCATAGTCCACAACCAGGCCAGTATTTTATTTGGTATATATTCAAAGTAGTCTACACTTGGCATAATTTGCTAGATAACTTGTTTTTATTATTTTAGTTGGAAAACACATCTACAATTTGGAAAATTTACCCAAACGACTTTTTTAAGCTTAAAAGCATTTTAAGCTTTTTAATTTACCTAAACAGCTCTGAAAATGAGAAAACTATGTACAAAGTTCCCTCAGTCATGGAAAAGTCATTGAAATTTGCTAAATGATGAAAAGTCATGAAATTTTGTGAACTAAAAAAGTTAATCAGTCTGTAGCCATAGCTCATGTGGTAGAGCACTGGGCTGGTGGCTGTGACTAGTTTCTCACCTATTCAAAAGGATGTTTGTTGTTGTGCTGGGAAAAAGCTTTTACACCAATTTCTTCTGTTTGCTTGCGATGCTTGAGGTAAAAAAGCGTTACATAAGTAGTTTGTGCTGCTGAATTTCCAGTTGTAAAAATTTTTTTTTAAATCCAATTACGTGTTGTCATAAAACTAAGTCTGGCCTCAGGTTACAAATGTAGTGGAATTGGGCTTGAACACAAGTATGCTTGGCAAATTCGCATTACTTTTTCTATGATCAAACGATAAAATAACGAAAAGTTTATATAAAGTAAACTGTATTACTCTGCAACTGAAGTCAGTGATTTTAAGGGCAAATTGCAGCAGTTTGGTAACTTTGTTACTATTGCAGTAAATTAGTTAAGTCTATGCAATGGTGTGGTGGTTAGAGTGTCTGCTTTGCAGTCGGTTGACCTGGGGCTCATTTCCCAAGTCGAGTCATACCAAAAGACTAAAAAATGGTATTCACAGCTTCCCTGCTTGGCGCTTTGCAAAAAGAAATAGTGTGGAGAACAAGTCAACAAGCTTGCTTGTTGTGTCTTTGGGCCAGACATTTAACAGGATGCCTCCATCTGGTGTCAGACAGGTGGTCGGGCCAAGCAGTCTACCGATTGCGGTGACCCCAGTCTAACAGAAGACTTTCAAACCATGCGTGAGTGCTAACGCAGTGTCGCCTATATATGCATCTTCCTGCGTAAAGCTCACAACAAATAGCTTAAACGATAAAGAAGAAGAAGTTGAGTCTATAACAAATATGTTAGTTACTCTTAGCTGAATTGCATTTGCTTGCTGGCTATTGTTCTGAAGTATTTAGGCATAACTTAAATCCTGACATTTGTTGTCAATGTCTAGTGTATGCTGCAATGGTTAGGCATTTCTTGCATCTGTGATCAATATATTGATGTAGTATATGTTATTGGGTTAAACGCCAAGTATCAGATGTCGATTGTGGCCAGAGTGAGGTCTAGCTTTAAAAACAGGTCAAGCTTGTTTGGTGAACTCTACCCAATTAAAGAAGTAGACAACTCTTTTAGAAATCTTTCTTTGTTATATTTCATTTATTTCTTTCTCCGAAAAAACGTTTGGAAACTGCAACATTTTGGTATAACTAGTTGAAGTCGTATGTATAAACCAGGGGTGCAAACATTTTTTTTTGGAATTTAGTAGTGTTTATAAATATTTAATAGCACACACATGTTTAAACTTTGCCATCCATTACTCACATGTATAAGTTGCTGCAAATCTTATTTGCACATGTAAACTTTTTGGTTGCATGGCTCAAGCACGTGACTATATTTTTGCACCCTTGTTTAGTATCAGGCTAATTTTGGTAGCATTCTGTATTTATGGTTGTAGTTAATATTCCGTTTAATTAAAAAATTAGCTCACCTCAGTTTATGGGTGGGTTAGCATTTATCAAAGCTATTGCTTGTAAAGTTTATTAGCAGTGCTCTTTGTGTAAGAAAGGTGTGATATCTTAATATGATTGCAAAAAGGTGTGGTGCTTTTTATGTTTTTTTTTATTTTGTATCTGTATCTGTATCTTTTTTATTCATGACCACCACCATTACACACGACACTGAACAACAATAATAATGAGAGAAATGGAGTCAAGAAAAGGAAGAAGCGACACAACGTCAGACGTTAAAACATGCAAATGAAAACAGTGGATCCATAAAACTAGAGCAATAGTTGCATGGCCGCTAAACCCTAAATTCAAGCAATTAAAGAACAGTTTAATTGAATTGAAAACAAAAAACAAATAGAACAAAACAAAAACGCAGGAGTTTTTACAGCTGTAGATCATATTATTTTGTAAATAAGAAGTAAGAACATTCGAAATAGTAAGGATCAGAAAGATGACCAGTGCGAGACACGGTTACGTAGGTGGTCAATGGGTGGCGCAACCGGCCTATAAGGCTGTTTTTTAGCTCATCTGAGCATGGTGAGGAAAGAAAAACCACCCTGGAAATGAAACCTCACCGGGTCCGGAAACCCTTTCATTAAGTAACTGGTCGAAAGAAAGAAAAAAAAAAAAAAAATCTACGAAACACATGTACATTATTAACTTACAAGACACGTAGCTTAGCTCACCTCAACACAAAGGTTTTAATGTGTTACCTGAGAGTAACAGTTCATCAATAAGTAGTTCGTCCTACAGCCCCAGTTCTTACATTTGCGTGAATGTTAGTAGTTTGTTACTTGCAGAATTAAAAGAGTAAAATTTTACCTTCACTTCGCGTACCTGTATTTTTGATGAGAAAGCAGTGTTGAGAGGAGCCAAGCGTTAGCATACGACACAACAACATAATCATTTAAACAGATGATAATCCTATTTTACATTAAGAGATGATATCTGCAATGCACATACTATACTTGATTATAATAATGTGGTTGTCATGTTTCAAGCACTAATTGCTCTGCCAAGTGGTGTTACATATAAAAATAGCACTGTTCTATAAATTGTGAATTTAACAACTGCCAACCGTTGTGTTAGAAATTGGCCTATTATGTTGTAACATATTAAAATGTGGGTAGTATTACTATTCTTTTACAGTCGATAGAATTAAGAAGGTGATGATGCTCACAATATAAGGTTAGAGTATACTAAAATATTCAAGTTTAGGTAGTAGTAATTTGGTAACATGAGTTTCGATTGTTATCTTCTTCTTCTTTTTCGTATGGAGGCGATGTTTCTTAGATTGTTATTATTATAATCCATTGCTGCCCAATGTCCAATGTTACAAGAAGTTGTTGATGATTGGTTGTTGTATTTGGAAGCCTTAGAAGAATCGCCCCTGCATGATGATGATGATGTTTCCTTCGATCGCACCGCGTACATTATCTGTAAGCAAAAGAAGCGAACCAGCAATCTGTTCAAATACCAATGGAGTTTGTGCACAAGTAATTTCGCAACTTTGCGCTGAATGTGACAACAGACATTTTTTCATTTTTGAAAAAAATTGGCAATTTGCTCCAGATGGCGGGACCTTGGTACGAAATAGACTGCTGACATAAACTGCTAGAGCAAGGTTTTGGTATTTATTTAGATCTATTTCTGGTATTGTATTGTGAAATGCTTTTTACAAATACATTTCGAAATACGTCAGGATTTTTTCCAGAGTTCTGTTTGAACATAAATACTGCAATCTCCTTAGTGAGTAACTGGTTTATAGTAAGTAGCTGGTGAGTTTTTCTTACATCAGTTACATCTCTGCAGTGCCTTAGGTTGCATGCCATCCTTATGAATTTGTTGCATGTTTTTTGTAGTTTATTTATCAATGTTTTATTTCCAATGCACCAATTAGTAATACAATATTGTAAGTGACTGTTGATTAGAGAGTGGTACAAAGTTAACATGGAGCCTTGCCTTAGAAAAGGTTTGATTCTGCTTACCACGCCAAGAGTGGACCTTAATTTATTTTGAAGATGTCTAATATGTCCTGTCCAAGTTAAGTGCTCATCAATATGTACACCTAGAAATTTCATTGTAGTAACCTGTTCAATTTTTATATTTCTAAGTGTAACAGTTAAGTTAGTAGGAGGTGGTTTAGATTTAGAGGATCTGAATAGAATGCATTTAGTTTTAGATACATTTATTGAAAGATTATTGGCTACCATCCATTTGTCAAATAGTGCAACTCTTCTTGAGCACGTTCATAAAGTGTTGCTATGTTTTTATTTTCTAAAAATATGCTTGTGTCATCTGCAAACATAACGGGATTGGAGAATTTTAAACAGTTTTGGAAATCATTAACATAAACTAAAAATAACAATGGGCCTAAATTTGAACCTTGAGGAACCCCTCTTGTCACTGGGTTGATTATGGTTGATAGAGTGCCATTACATTCCACTTGCTGCGTTCTACCAGTCAGGTAACTCTTAAACCAGTCATAAGCTATGCCTCTGACTCCATAATGTTGCAATTTGTGAAGCAGTATATCATGATCTATTGTGTCAAAAGCCTTAGACAGGTCAAGAAAAATACCGAGTGTGGGTACTTTATGGGAAAGGGATTCGGTTATTTTGTGTACCATAAACGTTATTGCATGTGAGGTGTTATGATGTTTTCTAAAGCCAAATTGATGGACAGAGAAAATATTACTTTGGTCCAAAAATGTGCACAGACGCCTATACATAATTTTTTCCAAAATCTTTGAAACATTTGATAACAAACTTATAGGCCTGTAGTTATTAATGTTGCTGCTGTCACCTTTTTTGTAGATTGGACATACTTTAGCAAGTTTGAAATCATTAATGAATTCTCCTTTGCTGAGCGATAAGTTAAAGATGTGGCTTAGTGCAACTAATATGTTATCTGGTGACGACTTCAATAGCTTTGATGGTATTTGATCTATGCCAGCACTTAATTTGGATTTCATGCTATGCAACATATTTGAAATTTCCATGGGACAAGTAGGCCATACAAACATTGTCGAGCGTGAGGATGGTTTTAAATATTCACTGTATTTGGCTTCACTAGGTGGAAGTTCATCCATCAGTTTGGAGGCTATGGTGGAAAAGTGGTTGTTGAAATGATTTGCAAGAGCCTGTGGTTCATATATTTCTTTACCATCAATTTTGAGTTTTTTGCAATCAGATTTTCTTTGTTTTCCAAGCAAGTTGTTAATAAGACGCCATGTATTTTTTATATCACCCTTGAATATGTTAAATTTTGACTTATAATAAGTCTGTTTTTTCTCTTTTATGATTCTGTAATAGTAATTTCTAGCTTGGGTAAACAATGTTTTTGAGTGGTTTGTTTTGGTTTTCATGTAGTGTTTAAAAAGGTTTTCTTTATTGTCCAGCAATTCCTGAGCTTCTCCATCAAACCAACTCTTGTTTGGTTTGTTTTTAAAACTGACCTTCTTTAATGGAAACGATTTTTCAAAGTCAGTCATATACTGCTTTTTCAGCTGATTGTATGCATCATCGGGATCAGACTTTTCCAAGATAGGAGTAATGTCAAGTTCAGATACACATTGGGTAAACGAGGCTATTTTTGTGTCACTGAAGGAGCGGTAATACTCAATATTTTTAGTCTGTGATTTCTTGATGGACATGCATATCATTGTTACTAGATGATCAGATATTGAGTAAGTAATTATACAACTCTTTAGTTTTTGTGCATTGCAACAGTTAGTCCAAATGTGGTCTAGGAGTGTGCCATTGGTTTGTGTGATTCTAGTTGGCCTATTGATTAATGACCTATATCCATTTTCCAACATTACTTCAATGAAGTTGCCAACATTAGGTTCATCGCAGTCAAGGAGGTTTATGTTGAAGTCTCCAAACAATAAGCATTCCCTTTTGCTTATTTTGTGCAGTGTATTTTCTAGAATTGATTGAAACAAGGATTGGGCATTAGCATCTTTACTAGGAGAGTGGTAAATATTTCCACAAGTTATTGTTTTATTTTTGAACATAATATCAACAAAGATTGCTTCAAATACTTTTTCATTCATTATTTCTAGGTCAGTACGACGAGAGTAAACCACATCATTTTTGATATAGAAACCTACTCCTCCACCTCGAAATTTTGATCGAGGGTTAGATATGAATATGTAATCCTGTAAGTTTGTGTGTGGTCCTGATTGGTTTGGCTTTAGCCAAGTTTCTGTTACAGCAATTAGGCTCGGCTTAAATGCTAGTGATGATAACAATCCTTCAAGTTTTGCCAAATTTTTGTAGTTGTTTAATGATCTTATATTCAGACTAATAGCAGTGAAGTTGTTATCTGAGGAATTATTAATGTCATTCAGTAAATTGGTATGAGCTTTACTACTGGTTACGTATCGATCATTTGTATCAAACAGACAAATTTCATCAACGTCTGTTAAGTCATCACTTTCAGTGCATGTGATTTCATTGAAACCACCAAAACTGCCATCAAATATTTTGTTTAGTTCATAAGCAGATAGCAAGGTAGCGTTAGAATTTGTTTGGTTAGATTTGTACAATTCATCAAATTCAACATCAGAACAAGAAGAAAAGGGAAAAGAAAAATCATTGCACAGGTTACACTTCCAGGTGCCTATCCCATTATTATTTGTTTGACTGTCCTTACCAGTGCATTTAACATGAATTATCTGTAAACATTGTGAGCAGATTAATGATTTTTGGTTTTTTCGAACTGTTTTCAAACAATTGCAACATGTTTTATCAGGTTGTTTTGGCATAAGATAGTTCAAAACTCAGAGCAAAATAAGTTCTGTAGAGAAAAGAGCTTGCTGAAGAAACTGTACAGTTGGCTAGTAGACCAGGCTATGATTATGTAACAACTACTTAGTTTAGTTTGGCTAATTTGCATTTATCAGTTGCAAAAATTACGTAAATATTTCCGGCATATTCGCTAGTTACACAGAAGCAGCATGATGATGAGCAATGCATAACAATACAACACTAATGATATGAAATGAATACAGGATTTAGTACTAATATCTAGAAACTATTTATATCTTATCATTAACAATAGCATCAATATCACCAAAGTCTTCAATTACTAACCTTTTGTTGTCCTGGATGCAGTATACATTACCATTGGTCGTCCACACATTGAAAAATCCAAATGCTTTCCTGGCCTCCACCACAAGTTGTAGTCGACGTTTCGTGAGGGACTCTGTGATCGACAGCTTTTCCACACTTCCATCAGATTTCAACCTCCGTTTGTTGTTGTACACCAGGTCCCGTACTGATCTCCTCATGAATTTGATGATGATAGGTATCACTCCCTTTTTCCTGGAAGGAAGTACATGACATGTATCAATATCATGAGATTTGATCTTATAATCAAGTGTTAGCCTAGCATTTAATTTTCCAGTTACATATTTTTCAAAATCGACGTAACTCCCCTGCATTGGAATGTTCTTGCATCCATGGAGGATCAGGCAGTTGCGTCGGCCGTACTGTTCCAGGTCATCAATTCTTATCTCATTCTCTCTTGTTGCTCGTGCCACCTCCTTCACAATCTTCTCCAACCTGTTGATAGCCTCTTCCATATTCTTGAGCTGCTGACCTTGGGTGTCGTTTGCAGTATTACCATCACCTGCAACAAAAGACAAACTGGCAGAACCAGCAGTTTGGGGTTGCAGGTACTGTTCAGCATACCTTTGTTGAGTGGACTTGATAGTCTGGATTTCCTCCATCACACTCTCCAGGGTATACTTACTTCCGACCACAGCCATGACAGATATCCAATACTTTACAAAATCAAGATATTCTCAAAATTAGCCTATAGGAATATTAGCCTAGTACTACTACCAACTTAGCATAAAACTCAGCAGATCATCTGAAACTTCAAATAGAATTGTTGAAGTACTATTTCAACTTATTTGTCAGTGCTTGAGAATAACTTGATTTACAATTAAGGAAATGTAGTCATTACAGTTATAGTGGTACTGTAGTAATTTATGGCATAGTCCAGCTTTTTATTGCACTCATCTGACCCAGACAACCGTGACACTCGTCTTTTGGTGGAAGCTGATTCTGACGCAGGACCTAAACTTGGTGCAAAAAGCTAGAGCTTTGAAAGAATTATTCGTGTTATGCCTTATCCACGTTTCATCAACTGATCTATCCTATGAACCACATTATTTAAGTGATAAAAAATTTTACTTGTCTACAAACTATGCACAATTGTTGATAAATAGGAAACAATACTATGGCATCCAACTAATCTGGACAACTTCCCTAGGGCTAGATCAGACTTTGCATTTTGAGTGAGAATAATCAAAGAGCTTGCTGTTTAAAAAGTCTGTAACAGGACAGTACAGAATGACACGAGAGGTGTCCTGAGTTAGGTGACCCCTGGCACTGCATGAAAAATTCTTAAATCTGCTGATTTTGAAGAAAAACTACTACAGCAAATTGCCAAATACAAGTCCTGTGTAATGATTTTTCACCCCTGATAACCGTCATCCAGTATGCCTTGACGTGAAGCCGGAACTCCAGCTCTTTTACAGGAAGCATATTGAGTATCTCAAGGCTAAATCAAGTACAAGTAACAATCTCTTGAGATGCCTGGCTGGTCAGCATAGGAGTCCAACACTAACACTTCATATACACGAGCTCTTTTACTGGTTTACAGTGCTGCTGAATATGCCTTTCTATTGTAGTGCCATAGTCTCTGGCATAGAGGTTAGAGCATTCGCTTTGCATTCGATAGACCTGGGGTTCATTTCCCAAGTCAATTTATACCAAAAGACTTTAAAAAAGGATATTCACAGCTTTTCTGCTTGGCACTCAGCAAAATAGGGATAGTGTGGAGAACAAGCTGGTAAGCTTGCTTGTTGTGTCCTTGGGCAAAACACTTAACAGTATGCCTTCATCTGTATGTGGCAGACAGGTGGTGGGGCCAAGCAGTCTACCCATTGTGGTGGCCCAGTCTAACTGAAGACTTACAAACCGAGCATGGGTGCTAGCACACTGTGTATATATGTCTTCCTGCATAATGCTCAAAACAAATAGCTCAAAATGACAAAGTAGTGTCCATGCGAGAAAGCTGGATGCAACTCTGAATAGCACTTTAAGGATTACCACTGGCTGCTTGTGCCCCATTTCAGTGGACTTCTTGCCAGTGGTTGTAGAAATTGCCTCACCACAGTTGCACAGAGAAAATACTAATGCTTGGTTGGCAAAAATGGCTCAGGTTGACAACAGTTGCTTTTTGAATAGTCTGGTGATGGCAGGTGAGTAAGGTGTAGAGCCTCTGCAATTATCTTTAAGGTATCCCTTTATTCGCCCTGGTGTCATGCTCTGTGGATTCAGTTTTAGCTTTTTAGGTGATTGATAATCCAAATGGAAGACGACCTTGTCCCCACACTTGTCCAGGGTACCTTTTGATCCCCAGAAAGGTTGGTGGAAGGAAGTTTCACAGAATAAAAAGGTTTCTGGCTGACCCCTAGTAATGGTTTGGAGAGCACTACTGCATTGGTTAGGATCCAGAGTACCCTTTTCGTTTCAGAGTGAGTAGTGGCAGTTAAAGTTTCTCAGAATGAAAAGATTTTTGGAGGAAAAAGAGAAAGGGTCTGAGATCTGTGTTGAGGAGCAGGTAGGTGAAGCAGAGGGGTTCAGAAAGGAAAGTGGAAAAGAGTTTTTGAGAGAATCACTGACAATTGTATAATCCGAGTGAGGGTCAAAAAAGAGAAAAGAATGGAGAGGTCAGTGAAAGAAAGAACCTGCTATAAGAAAGTAATGACGCCACTACCTGCATATATTCAGAGGTTATGAAAGATGAAGAAGACCATACGTTGGGCTAATAAATCAAAGTCAACATGACTGACAGAGATAAAGTGGAGCAGTTTACACTTCTAGATCAAAGACCCTTTGCATCTTATTGAAGAACCCTGAGCGTGTCAGTTGAGAGGGATAAAGCAGGAGGTGAAGAAAAAGGTGTGCTGGTTGAAGAAAACTGCCTAGGAAGAGTTGAAAACAGGGCAGGAAAGAAATTAGAAGTTAACCATGAAAGAGTTAAGGGAAAGAGCTGCCCATGGAGAAGTGGTATAGTCTGAGCAACAGCCTACAGCAGAGGCTCACATACCAGAAAAATCGGCTACTAAAGTCACCTTAACTGAAGTAGCTGTAAGAGCACCTCTAGGAGTGGCAGAGCTGGAACAAGGAAGGCAACTTCGAGCATGAGAAGCAGAAAGAGACTTGAACTTCAAAGTGTTTAGAAAAAAGGTCACAAGTGTACTCATTTGTAATAAGAAAAGCACTGCACTGACTTGTCTTTTCAGGTCACATAGCCTCTGTGGATCAAGCATGTTAAGGTAGAACCAGATTTAATATTACCACTTTCATTCATCAAAAGAAAGGCAGGAAGGAGTCAGAGGGAGGAAAAGAGAAATAGTAAGATAAAGAGGGCATTAAGGCACAAGAAAAAAATGAGATCGATTTAATGAGAGTGTGGAGTGCCCTTCGTTGATTGTTCAATGGTTGGTTGGCATGATAGATCTTGGGATTCGACCCTTGGAGAGGCCAACACCATTTAACACTTTGTACGTGTTGCCATGTAAATCTACGTTTATCGCATTTATGGGCAGAGTGCAAAATCACGTAGATTTAGGTAACTTTGCCCTGGTTTGTACTGAAGAAACCGTGCCCTAAAACAAACGCTGAACAAGCATTTATTGCTGAGAAATTTAAATTTTTTTAAAGCACGTAAATCTACGTGATTTCGCGCTCTGCCCACAATTCGCGCTCTGCGATAAACGAGATTTACGTGGTGTCGCATACGAAGTGTTAAATCCAACCCTGCGGGATCAAGGATTGCACTGCAATGATAAGGTGGCTATTGATTCATTGAGTTCACTGATTTTGGCGATTGGGTTGATGCAAAGATGAATTGTGCAAGAAATGGCTTGATGAATAAAATTGTGTAGGTTGATGAGTTAGTCTTTTAAATAAATTGAAAGCATGGCAGGCTTTGGAGAGATGTTTTAGAAACGGAAAAAAGGACTTGAGACAAAGTAGAAGATTAGCCTCAGAAAGACTAAAGGGATGGTGAGGAGTTCAAAAGAAGAAATATCAAAATGCAAAGTCAAATCATGTGCCAATTGTGGCCGGAATGTGATGGCAAATTTGTTGATGTACAGGAACAGTGGTGAATGGTACATGACAGATGAGCGAAAATGAAGAGAGTGTCTTCAATTATTGCAAAAGGGTTTGTTTGTGAAAGATCAGTTGAAATGGAATAGACTAACAATGAAATAAAAGGAATAGTGAAACTAGACAAAAAATTTCCACTTTGACACCTGGTGAAGATGGTGAGAAATTTCTGTTATCTGGGAGACCGGTTGAATGCTGGTGTTGAAAGTGTGGCAATGGTGACAATGAGAATAGGAATTGCTTGGATAAAATATAGAGAAGGCTTTTGTTAGAGGTTAAAGAACAGATCTGTCAGAGCTACGTGAAGTTGAGGATGCAATTTTGAAGTAGTAGTAGTAGTAGTAGCAGCAGCAGCAGCAGCAGCAGCAGCAGCAGCAGCAGCAGCGTAGTAGTGTCATCCAGCATTACACCTATTAAGTTTGTGCTCTCAAGCCAGCTAATGTAAACTTAGCTGCTTTGCGAACTGCTTTGTATCCAACTGTTAGACAGCTTGCAGGACATTTAGCAATCTATGATCTACATGTATTGGAGGACCGTGGCGTCTCTGGCATATAGGTGTATTGTGACAGCCTCATCTTTGCATATTGACTGTCGTTGGACCATGTCTAGGTCTAACACTGTTTGCCACTGACCATTGTGATGAAAGCCAAGCTGTGTGCTAACTGAATTGTCAACAAGTTCTCTGCCTTGGAAAATTTGTTCCTGTATTTTTTTTCCACGCTTCTGATGTGTCAAATTCTTCCATCCAGGCTGTGTAAAAAGGTCGCCTTGATTTTTTGAGAATGTTTTTAAGTGTTTGTTTCAGCGGTGTGTCACAAGCTATATGTGATGCATTTGTGTTGCCTCTTAGTGGCTTGATCTCTTTGCAGCACTGTCGAACTCAGTGTTCTTAGCCTTGGTAGGTGTGGATTCTAAGCAGATAGATATTGTTCACAATGTGTGATTGATTTGATTATTAACTTTGGTGTGTGTGTGTATGTATGCGTTTGTGTGTGTGCACACGTGCATGTGTGTCTGTGTGTGTGCCAGCACAGGCACACAATACTCTACAACACTGTAGCACAAGGCTAATGCTGATATCTTTGTTACTGATAGGTATATACCCAAATAGTTTCTGGCAGTTTTATAATGATTGATTTCCTTTTTTTGAGCTTTTGATCAGTTTTCTTGAAATGTATTTTGTAGGTAAGGATGCTGTCAAGACATGCTCCAAAATATTTGGGGGTGGGGTTTGACAGTATCACTGAGATGTCTATTTTGATGTCCAGGATTGTGCATGCCTGGTGGCTATTCAAAGAAAACAGGCATGAAGATGTTTTGTTGAGTTTGCAGTAAGGTTTGCTAACACCTTTGAAAGTATTCACGAATTGTTGGACATTATCTTCATGTTTTGAAAGTTTTTAGCATGGCATGCTACCCCAAGGTCATTGCTGGAATCTAATACGAAAAAAACTTTGTTTTGGGGATGTCTCCTAGGTAGACATAAAAGAAAGTTGGTGCCAGAACTAAACCCCGTTGTACAGCATTCTTCATGGTTTTATATTTGCTTATGCCACCTCCCTCCTAGATATGGAAGGTTTTTTGGGTTGCCATGTGTTTTTGCAGGTTGACAGTTCTTTTGCATTTAACCATTCTTACTTGCCTTGACATTAGTATATATTTCCAAATTGTATCATAAAGTGCTGATAAATTGAAGAGGACTATTTTTGTTTTTTGCTTTCTTTCAAAAACTGAATCTCTGTTGGATATAAGCGCAAGGACTTGTTCTGTGATGTCTCTTTCCAGTCAGGTCCCAGCTTGCTTAGTGGGAAGGATGGGATTGATTCGAGTTTGTATTATTCATTCTAATTCCAGTAATTTGAAAAGGCTACTCAGCATTTGTGTCATATACTGTATGTCTTTTAAATTTGTGCCTTGGCTAGTGCTTACCCTGTTCTTGTGATTGAGAATGCGATTGTGTTAACAAAAAACTCAAGGTGGCTCACTTTCTTTAAGGATTTGTCTGGATGAAGTTCCTTTATAAGATTCCAAGCGTGTCTGCTTAATCTGCCGAAATTCAAGTTTTCTATGGCTTTACAGTTTCCTATGGCCTTAGCACATGGTAATCATAGGTCAGCGTTTACTGCCTCGGTTAAAAAAGAAAGGATTGCTGCAACTCTTTCCTGTAAGAAGTTATTAAGATTTTTTCTTGTCCAATATTTGCCCCAGCATTTAAGGTAATTATTAGATGTAGTGGGTAATTACAACATCGAACTAATTCATAATCATTTGAAACTTTACAATTATTATTATCCAATACCTTAACAATGAAATCTTTTGCCATCTGCAATCTAATACTGTTGTGTAATTGCACAGCCAATGAATTAATGAATAAACTTACAACACCAAAACGAAATACAATGAAAATAGAACCAAACTATAACATGAGCAAAACCTTTTAAACACTACAGTTTAGAAAACAGCTTGTTGTATTTGCTTTGGTGGTCAAGTTTCATGACGTTATCAAAAGTTTGTCAAACTTTTGGATAATCAGTTATTCGTCACTTTTTGCCTTTCTCTTCTGTGGCTTCCAAAGGTCTCGCTATTAAATTAAAAGCTTTGAAATCATCAATATCTGGTTGAAGATGTGAAGAGGATTCATCAAGCATTGTGGCAAAACCAATACCTGGCTTTAAACAGCTTAATGTCAAGGAAATTGTTGGACCGTCAGACTCGTGCAGACATCTTTGCATCACTTTTCCAACGTATAGCCTAGCTTTTTTGCCACGAGTATCAGAATAGTAAATTCCTGCAAAAAATTTACGCACAAGCTGATTTTCAGCTACTGGAGGATATATTTCAGACCAGACAAATTTTAAATGCAAATAAGATTGCCTTTCAGTTACAGGTGGAAACAGAAAATGTTCTGGAAAAATTGGCTCTTCATCTGAAAAGTCTTCATTGGTGCCACTCTCTAAATGCAACTTAACAGTTTCATCTGTCTCACTTTCTTCCTCTTGCATTGCTTTTTGTTTCCTCTTTTGCTTTGGTTTCTTTTTTTGTTCAGCTTCTTTTATTACAGTTTCAAACTGTTCATCTGATGTCACAATTGCCCCATATGGGTTAACTTTTCGATGCTTTCCACCCTTGGACATTGAGATTGAGCGTTTTCCTTTGTATTATAGCCTCATTTTTGCACCAGCCAAGTCATTGTATTACACATAACTACCAATAATGTCTCTTGTGTGGGGTAATTATTGGACAGCCGACGTGATGGCGTAGTGGTTTGAGCGTCCGCTTTGCAGTCAGTAGACCTGGGGTTCATTCCCCTTGTCGAGTCATACCAAAAGACTTTTAAAAATGGTATCTATAGCTTCCCTGCTTGGCGCTTGGCATTTATGGAAGGTTGTGGAGAACAAGCCAGCAAGTTCGCTTGTTGTGTCCTTGGGCAAGGCACTTAACGGGATGCCCCACCTTTATGTGGAAGACAGGTGACCCAGAAATGGCAACTCCCAAGCAAGTGCAGACTCACTGCCCAAAACATAGTGATACATCGCTTTCTCGTGAATGGAGGATAAATATGGCAAATAAAAAAAAATAAAAAAAAAAAAAACAGCTATTACACCAAACCTGCATGAGATAGATTTGCATGTTCATCATATATGACAAATTCAGTGCTATTCCTGATAGGTTTTCAAAAATTAAATTTCAATTTAACAAAATTGATACTGATTTTAACAAATCACTTTTTTCACTTAGGTAGCTGAAATATTAGAAAATGATAACAGGTTGTTAAGGTGCCTGTAGTTCCAAAAATGTCAGGATAGTTGGCAATAATCAAGTAAATAAGCAGTAGTACCCCCACTATAAATTCCTTCAAAGGCAATACAAATCAGTGCAGTAATATTTTCATCATCAAGCAGTCTATTAATTATCCCATACTTTTTACTGCCCAACAATTACCCCAGGTGACTATACTTTACTAGAGGAAATGTTTTTTTCATATCAGTGAGGAAAACTGATTACTGTCACAAAGCTTAACTCTTTTGTTTTAACCGGCAATGTTTGCTAATTTTTTGTACAGTTACACAGATAGCTACTTCTTGTCACAATTAAACGATTGTGTTGTAATGATCAAAGCCAGACGAAATTATGTGCGACTGTGTTGCACTCGAATGGTTATGACAATGAGGAGGTGCAACACTACGTTTGTTTGGTAAAAACGTTTGCAGTATAGCAAAGAGGCCTCTATGATGCTGGTTTAGACTATCTTTTCTTATTTAAATTAAATAAAGAAAAGGTGAATAGTTTATATATGAGCTTGCATATGGTGCAGGCTTCAGCAGAAAAGCTCAAGCTCGTTTTGCTTATAGAATAGGTGAGAGTGGCCTCAGCGACAAAAAGTGAGCAGTTGGCAAGGATGCCAGAGCCTCTTATTACAAAAAGAAAAGAAATTAAGCCATTGGTCTAAAGCTCAAGATCATGAAACGGGAGAGAGTCAAGGTAGACAAGAGCTGCATTTTGGCTAGAAAAAGGAGATCAGAGCATGGAGTAGAAAGAGTGAGAACCACATGGAAAGAAGTTGAGTTCCAAGAAGAAAAGGGAGGGCAAGCAGAGAAAGCCTCCCATGCGAAAAATGAAGAAAACATAAGCGGGTGAGTGGATACAATGTCTCTCCACAAGGACCTGGAGTCTCGGTGTCACTCTTTAAGTCTGGCCAAGCCTTCAATGGGAAAAGAGGTTAAAGACGAAGGGCCCACTCATATGAAGTCAGCAAGATAAGTCTTTGACTCATAGGAGAGTTAGAGAGGTCTTAGGAAGAAGAGTAAGGACAAAAGGAAGCCAGTAATGGTGTGACTGGCCACTTAGTGAAGGCGTTCTTACTAGGAAGCGTTGGTAATGCTAAGAAATGGAAACCATTTGTGTGAAGCGTAAGAGATAGAGGGCATTAGGAAAGCAGGGAAGGGAAGAGAAAGGGACTCTTTTTGAGGGGTCCCTGTGAGGTGGCAGAGATATATAGGCTGGGAGAGGTGGGGCTGAAGCTTATCTTGGTCGAAATTAACCAAAAAGAAAAAGGCCTCTAATTTGCTCAGATTGAAAGGAAGACACTACTGTTTAGTCAAACGAGGGATCCTTTTGTGGTCTCCACAGATACCGAGGGGGCGGTGGACCATGTGGCCAGGTTGGCAGCATAATTGCACTTGACAAAAAAGGGTAGAGTTGCTGGAAAATCATTTATGAAAATAACAGGGCCAAGAACGAATCCTTGCAGAACGCCTTGGCATACACTAAACAAGTAATTTGTTTAATATTGAAGTAACACGCCAGTGCATTTGCCAGAAAGGAAAGTTTGATTACACTAAACAAAGGAAGGAGGGTAACAGAAACAAGCTTGTGGAAGAGAGTAGAATGCCAGACAGATTCTAAAGCCTTGGAAATGTGGATAGTAACAAAGATTGTCAGCGAGCTTGGCTTGGGTTCGCTAAACCGACTTGAAATGGACTAAGAGAGTAGATCCGCAGGAAGAGAGATTGAAGTTGGACTCTGAAACACCGAGTAGGTGAGACAGATTGATGCACTCAGACAGCTTTGAGACGCAAGAGGTGAGAGAGAGATAGGCTGGAAAGAAGCAGGTGAGTCAAGATATTTTACTATTTTGTGGATGGCAAGAGGAAGACTTTGTGATCAAAGGAATGGAATGTCAAGACCAAGAAAGATCAAATATATGAAGAAGAGGATTCATGCATGAGAAAGGGAGGTGCTGGAGCATGGGGTAGACGTTTCTGTGTGGGCCGGGTTAAGCAAAGAGAAAAAGAAGGTTGAAAATTTAGAAAAGGATAGGTCCTATTTCATGAGCATGACAACACTGCTGCTAGTGTGCAAGTCATCTGGTAAAAAAGAGCCAAAGTGGGAATGGGTGCAATTGGATTGCAGAGTATAGTATTAAGGGATCCTGAAAGATAAAGGGTTGAGATTGGATTCCTGGATACAGATAAGATCAACAGAAAAGAGCAAAAGAAAGTGAAGAATTTCTACATTTCAATATAAAAGACTCCTGCATTCCATTGAAAAACCTCAGTGCACCAAGACAGGAAGCAAGAAACATAGAACAAAAGCTGGAAGTGGAGGAGGGCTGGGAAGAGACGGAAGTAGGAGTTGGTGACAGGGCAGATAGGGCGTGAAAGGTTTGCAGGCGAGGATGAGGAGGAAGAGCTTCTTTGGCAAAGGGTGATTGAGTAGGTTGTAGTGTACGGTTGAGGTATACATGCTGGAGGACCCCAAAGAAGATGACAATGTGCTAGTGGGCTGGAAACCCCCAGCAGAAGCCGATATGCAGCAGGTAGGGCAGCTACAGGAGTAAGAGCTAGACAGGAATTTAAATTTCGAGCAGGAGAGAAAGAGGAGCGCTTTAAATGTATCTAATCAGAGCTGGTGCAGCATTGCTCTGACCTGCCCTTCTGGGTTGCTGACGCACATAGAACAGAAAAAGATGGGGCATAATTTGAATAAATGCTGCCACTCATAAGAATTAGGAGCAGGTGAGAAGGAGAGAGAGGCAGGAGAGCCAAAGAAGAAAAAGCAGCTAATCGATTTTAGAAAGAGTGCTTGCTACCCTTAAGCGGTTGTTCAGAGGGAAGCATGGCAAAACAATGCTTGGGACCCAGGAGATCTGGGACCCTCGGGAAGGGTGAGTACCATTTTAGCTCAACCCAGAGGAATTGGGAACTGCACCACCATGATGAGGCGTGTGTTGATTGGTGCAGTTAAACACTGTTGGTTTTTGATAGTGATTGTATCAATTTTGTTTAATTGTTTTTCCTATCTTCTTTGTTATTCAGACTGTTTTTCAGTTTTTTGCTGTTTAGTTATTCATTTTGCTTTGTTTGTTTTAGTATTTGATATGTACAGCTTCACTTCGTGATTTTTAAATTTTATTATTTTGTCAATAGTTGATTATTCAGTTGTAACGTGCAGGCTTGTGTGACGTTTTTGTTTGCTTATGCACATGAACAGATCAGTTTAATTAACAGTTTTAAAAATATATTACCATATTTTTTGGATTATAAGACGCACTTGTAATCCTTTATTTTTCTCAAAAATGGAACACACACTTTGTAGTCAGATGTGCCTAGTGTGTGGATCAGGTTGCATTTAGTCACCAAGCTCTGAACAAATTTCATGTTGCAGTAAGCGCTACCAAAGCAACTGTACCTACCTCAACTCATTCTTTCTTGAGAGCAAACCTTTTCTTTCTTACTTGCAATCAAATTACTTACTCTCATTCCCTTTATGAGTATGTTTTTCTCATCACCTACTCTTGTCCCCTTCATGAGTGTATTTTTCTCTTCACCTTATGTGCATAAACACACGTGTATCGTGCATGTATTGCAACATGTACCTAGTAACTGGCCACACACTTCTCACCGTACCGATAAAATGTATTAAGTTTTTGTTTCATTACATGCGCCTTATATATGAAAATAAATGCGTTAGAAGATGTTTATTGATACTGCGCCTTATAGTCTGGTGTGCCCCATGGTCTGAAAAATACGGTACTGTTAATATATTGACATAGCAATTTAACCTATGAGCTGTTTTAGCAGTACTTGTACATTCCAGAGGTGCAGCATAACAATGATCGGTTCAAGTTAGCCTACTGATAATTATCTTTAAATTTCGTTTTTTTTGTTTTTTGTCTGTCAAGTCGACATCGACTTTTGGTGACTTCATAAACTATATAATCTTATGTACTTGAAGTTTTCTTGGCAAGATTCTGCAGTGGTTTGCCATTGCCTTCTGCTGGCCATTCAAGGCATCTGGGCCACCTGTTTTTCACGTAAATGTGGGGGCATCTCGTTAAGTGCCTTGCCCAACGACACAACTAATAAACTTGCTGGCTTGTTCTCCACAACCTTCTCTAAATGCCAAGCGCCAAGCAGGGAAGCTGTGCATATCATTTTTTAATGTCTTTTGTTATGACTTGACAAGGGGAATAAACCCCAGGTCTACCAACTGCAAAGTAGACACTCTAAGCACTACACCATCGAGTCACTTGCTTCATTACAACTTTGTTACTTATGCAAACTTCGTTACAACTGCTTATATTTATCATAGTGTTTGAAATTGCAACGATTTATAGTAATAAGGGAATTATCAAACTGTTATAGCGCCAGTGGAGTAATGCAGAAAAGTAATCCAGGTGTTTCAAGCCCCTAATTTTCAAGTTGTAACATGCGACCTCAAATGTGGTCGCCTGTCGTTTTTAAAAACATAAATCTTGAAAAAAGATGGTTTTCTCTTTTGTTTGAAGCCAAAAATAGCAGACTTGGTGTCATACTTACTGGCTTGGAATTTTGTTGAAATTGGATCGTATAAAATCTAATTTGGCGACATAGTTTTAAGCTACTTTATGGATCTCAAACCAACTCGTATCATGCAGTATTTTGCTTTGTCTAACAGACCTATAGCTATAAAAATGTCTTTTTAAAAAAAAACTTTATTATAAAAAAGAGTATTGTTGTTTCTCTTCATTTCAAAAATAAACAAGCGCTATTATTAAGATGTCGATGCAAAAGTCAAAAGGTCAAAATAGCCAATCCACGTGTCCAAAAGAGCCGTGGGGTTTTTTGGTAAGAATTAAACTACAATTTGTGGGCCAAATAATCTGTCGTAGGCTCACGTTTACACTGTCTTAGTTAGATCATGTTCTACACCTATCAGCCAATGACCATTGTTCAACTGATAGGTGCAAATTTGGCTCAAGTCCCACTCCCGGCATTGCTTTTAACATACTGCAAGTTTTAAGACCCTGAGGTAGATTCAATTCTTAATAATCTTGATACATTATAATGTGATACGGATTGATGTAATTGTGATCACTTTTAAAAATTGGGAACATCGCTGGACAAGTTGATTCTGTTACTGCTGGAAGCTCAGACCAAATCAAACTGTTATGACCTCTACCTATATGTTTATCTCTAGATTAAAGATCTTTGGTCAATATGTATATTAAACATAAAATGTTCAAGATACTTCAAGAAAAAGTAACAATAGGGGTTACTATGATGTCATATAGGTAAATTTCCCAATTTTGTTTCATCACAATCCTGCAATCAAAATGTTGTAATTGAATTTGACTAAATATAGATCCAAATTACGTAATACCCTTTTGTAAAATAACAATACCCAAAACAGCTTCAAATTATTATTTGTGTCAATCGAACAATCTCAAAGTTTTCTTGTCATGATTTGTACTGGGTTGAGTGCCAGTGAGCAACCTTTACTATTATATTCAAGTTTGTAAGTGACAAACTCGATGAGTTGAAAAGTAATGTTTATTCTGTATGAAAAATTCTTATCGTCATTTGTCTTTGGTTTTTTTTCAGCAATAGCTACCAATTTTTTTAAGGTGAGATCAAACAAGTAGCTAATGTCATTATTTTGCCTTTTATGTTAACGTTTTTGCTCTAACTGGTATTTTAGAGCAAAAACTAACCAAATGTTGTACGCATGCCAATAGCTAATAGTCAGAGCAAAAACTAGACAAATGCTGTTATTTTAACAATTGCCAGTTTTAGATGCAACACGTGTGATGCGTTAGGTTTTTGCTTTTAACAAACTGGATGTACTGACTGGCGAAAGATCAGCCATCATATAAAACGCCTCTGGGTGTCATCGTATATGTGAAACGACTGTCTCCGCTTGAAATGCTCTCTAATTGTAACAAACTACTAACATTCACGCAAACGTAAGAACTGGGGCTGTAGGACGAACTACTTATTGATGAACTGTTACTCTCAGGTAACACATTAAAACCTTTGTGTTGAGGTGAGCTAAGCTACGTGTCTTGTAAGTTAATAATGTACATGTGTTTCGTAGATTTTTTTTTCTTTTTTTTCTTTCTTTTGACCAGTTACTTAATGAAAGGGTTTCCGGACCCGGTGAGGTTTCATTTCCAGGGTGGTTTTTCTTTCCTCACCATGCTCAGATGAGCTAAAAAACAGCCTTATAGGCCGGTTGCACCACCCATTGACCACCTACGTAGCCGTGTCTCGCACTGGTCATCTTTCTGATCCTTACTATTTCGAATGTTCTTACTTCTTATTTACAAAATAATACAATCTACAACTATAAAAACTCCTGCGTTTTTGTTTTGTTCTGTTTGTTTTGTTTTTTTTCAATTCAATTAAACTGTTCTTTAATTGCTTGAATTTAGGGTTTAGCGGCCATGCAACTATTGCTCTAGTTTTATGGATCCACTGTTTTCATTTGCATGTTTTAACGTCTGACGTTGTGTCGCTTCTTCCTTTTCTTGACTCCATTTCTCTCATTATTATTGTTGTTCAGTGTCGTGTGTAATGGTGGTGGTCATGAATAAAAAAGATACAGATACAGATACAGATAATTACATCATACGATATATGAGTTGGTTTGTGTTGAAAACAATATTTAATTAGCAGTAGGCCTCTTCCAGTGTGAGTGCACGCCTTGTTGAAGATGCAATTGCTCACCGTAAACCTGTTAATCAGGTAGAAAGATTTGGTAGAAAAGTTTTGACATGATTGCAAAGTGAAATAATGCTTCTGTTTTCAGATGTTTTGCAAAGTAGGGGTGGTGTGAATTGACAGAAACCTTTCAGAAGGAAGAAACTTATTTGCAAACATTTGGCGTTGCTCTATTTAATGCAATTTCTACAACAAAACCAGCAATCTTAAGAGCATTATATTGTGTCAAAGAGTTGGGATGTAACATAATAGCTGTGCCACTGTAAGCCTTCAATACGAGACATATAATCAAAAGGCCAGTCGTACGTCGTCCTATCCCTATTAAATGTGGCAGTGCATTATTTTTTTGCAGTTTATGATGAAATCAAATTATGATTTAAATACGTAAAAAATAGTGCATTTTTATGGTGAAATCAAACCATAAAAAAAAGACATCTTTAGTGTAAAAGCATTAGATCTTTGAATTTGCAATTTACGTAAAGAAATTTGCTCTCTTGAAATGACTACAGGCTACTACCCGCAACCAATTATATGATGTTTATGAAATATGAAAACAGTGCAGTGAAAGACCATTGACTTTTTGCAAAAAGTATTTTAGTTTGTAAATTTGCAATTGTGTGAATGCTTTTAATATTTTTAGCTTATTCTGCCGTATTTTTTAGAACTTGACTTTTTAAAGATATCTTGATAGTGCTTTGTGATGCCATGTAGTCGAGGTGTTGCCCCCTTCTATTTAATTTGTGCTACTCAATCGTAAAGACGGAATTCGCAAGGATTTTTTTTTCAGAATTGAAGCTGCAGAAAATTATTTAGCGGAATGCTTGCTCCGAGGTAACCAGGTGTCTCCTGTGCTAACAGATGAACAAACCCATTTTTACTCTTTCGACAAAAAGCTATGGGTGAATCTCTTCTTTTTATTGTTATTTTTTGTTAAATTTGAGGAATTTGCTACGGTAGTTTATAACTATTTGTAGTAGATGCTGCTTGAAGCCTCATCAAATAGATTGAATGAAAGTATTTACGATTGTGTTGCGAAGTTTTATTTTGTCTACAGTGCAATTTGGCATACATGATCAGAGGTAATCAGCTCTAAGGCAGCTCTCTCATAATCTCTCTGTTAATCTTCAACTCTTTTCTTCATCCTGTCTTAACTTTTTCTGCTTTTGGCATCACTCACCATCATTATTTTTTATTTGTCTTGGACGTTTTACTTCCATTCTCTGCAACATGGATCTTAGCAAACATTCTTTGCTTTGAATGCGTCCAATCCATCTTCCAATTCTTTCCTGATCTCTGTGAATAGTTTCAGAGTTTTATTCACGAGGTTCAGGACTTCCACATTTTTCAAGCTGTCTGTCATATTTACTCCCTCCATCTTCCTTCAATTTCAAATGTATTCAACCTTGCAGCATCTGCTTTTCTCAAACTCCACCTTTTTGATCTCTACATCCTGTCGCTTCCAGTCAAGGTTTTTCCCGGTGGTTTCTTCAGATCCTGCTTTAATCTACCGTAAAAACTTTTCACATTTTGCTAAGGATTGATTTAACTGTTCCGATTCTTGCACGGAAGTCCGTCTCTGAATATTTATTCATTGAAAGCAGATCTCTCAAATACTTTAATTTCTCCACCTGGTCAAGTATCACTTGTACTGTAACCCTTGCATTGCTGGAGGTTCTCCCAATCTTTATTACTTTCGTCTTCTTATCTTGATGTGTATCTTTGATATTTTTGACAACTCTTGTTTTATTATTATTATTGTGACTTCTTTTCAGCATACTGATTTCTGTCACGCATTATGCCTAGAAGGATTAAGTTCGGATACCACAATACAGTCACCATATCACAAAATTAATTCCATTATATTGTCGGGATACTACGTTATAATATTGTTCTACTGTTCTATTGCACCGAACTTAACCGAAAATAGCATTTGTTGTCCATCATTCGTCTGAATTTGCTCTTTTTTGAGAATATTTTTGATTTGGTTTGTGTTGTTTGCTCTGAATGCCTAATTTCAGGGCAACGACTAGCCCTTGACTGTATCTCAAACCAAAAAATAATCTTTCTAGGGTTCGTTCTTTTCACCGATCTTAGTTACATTTTGACATAATAAACACCTCATAAATGTTATTGTTTTTTAGGCTACCTCTCATTGTCGTGATTCCGGTGATGAAGCTTTTTATAACTCAATGTACGATGAGATACAACAAGTTGTTTCAAAGCAAAAAAGAATTTTGTCCAATGGTCGACGAAAGTTGCAAAAGATATTGATGAATGATTCAACAAATACCTTGCTACCCGATGTGTAAGTTTAGACCAGTGGTTCTCAACCTTTATTCTCACATTTACCCCTTGGCAAATTTCATAAGCAGAATTTACCCCCCAATGTATTCATCTTTATACACCACCACAAATGGCTATTGCATTGATTCTCAAAGTGCTCCGAGCGGGGCTTTGTAAACGCAAATTCGGTCCAAAGAGAGGTCGCTGACTTTTTTTTTTTTGGAGAACATGATGTCCACGTGCGGTAAAAGGTTGATGTGTGGTGGGCCCACGTGACATGACACAAAATATAACAATACACTGAGATCAATCGGCAAGAACCGATGTGATTCCATTTCTAAAAATATATTGTGGGGCTCTGCAGGTGATGGTCAACCTCATCACAGGCTCCGTATAACCAAAAACTTTGGAAACCTCTGGCCTATTGTAATGGATAAGAGTGTGAATTTTTTGCTAACAAAATTTACCCCCAAGGCAGGTAAGATTTACCCCCGGTTAAGAAACCCTGGTTTAGACATTTCTATAAAGCAAACAAAGAATAAAGTTTTTAAATAGCATACAACAATAAAGCACCTCCTTAGGCAAAATAAAACGAACAATTCACCAGCACTCGAAATCCAGTTCGGCTATAGCATCATTTGTAGAGATGCTTATTAATCTTTACCGAGCCTGCACAACTCAGAAAAGGCTCGGGCTACATCGACTAAAAAAAATTTGCCGAGAGCTGCATGAGCATTATTTTTACGTTAAATCACCGGTAATATGCAATTAAGCGTACATTATCATTATGTAATACTTCAAACTCTGTAGAAACTTATGCGCACTTTAATCATAGACACTAATGTGAAACATCGCATCGCTTCCCGGCAGCAAGTTTGTCATAACCTGGACACATATGGGAATTAGATATTTTCAGGATGTCCTCCAGACTTTCATTAGACAAAGAAGAGTGCTACTTGTTCTTCGTATTCATAATCAAAAAGTTTGTTTGCGTATGTAGGTACTGCTAAAAATTCTCAGCGTTTTCTTTGCAAGTTGGACAAGGTTTTTATATCTATCACTGTTCAGACTTATGTAGAAGTCTAGCAGGCCGCTTTCTCTGTGTTTAGTCTTGCACAAAGACGAGGCGTGCATTTCGATAACCCCCAACTACAATTGTATGGGCACTTCTTCTGGATCCATAGAAATTGTGTTATCAACCAGTTCGAATTGGAAATTTTCTTCCTTAGACAAAGTGAGTCGTCGGTCAAACTCTTGCATTAGTATCTCAATTTGCTGTGCAAATTTTTCTCCTAGCTCAAGATGTTGGCACCTGGGAATATGTTGTGCACAGGTAGGAAAGTTGGTCATTTCACCTTTCAACAACTGACTTCTGAAAAGTTGTAGTTTCGTTTTGAAAGCTTTTACTGATCTACCAACTGAAATATTAGCAGGTCTTTTCCCTGAAGCTGCGTGTTGAGATCGATCAGATGAGCAGTGATATCACAAAGGAAAAATAAATCATGATTACAGGATTCACTCTCAAGCTCTTTGAACTTTTTTGGTTCATTTTTAAGGAACTAAAACTTTCTCTTTCAAAACAGCAGAACGCTATAGCATTCTTCCACTGCTCATCCATCTCACTTCTGTATGGTATACTAGGTCTTTATATTCGGCATTCACCTCTTTCAGAAATGCTCGAAATGTTCTATGTTTTAGAGCGCGAGCACGGAAGGTAACTTACAGCCGAAACTACCACAGACATTACGTGGTCAAATTTTGAAATCTTACCACTCAAATCTGCTGGTGAATAATGCAATGGTTTGTGATTATACGTCTTTCAATGACTTCCTGAAATAGAGAAACTGCTCCAATATAGTAATGCAAGAGGCTAGCGATGCACTTAGCAAAACTGCAGACAGTGACACTGTTTCGACCTATCAGGTCTCTTCAGTGCAGTTGGTGACCGACATGAAGCTAGAGGCTTTTAATAAAGCATAGCTTAGACCGCCGCACTTGTGGGATCTATGCTAGATCCACTTGGTGGAAGGTCTGTCAGTACTTTGCGAAGCCGTATCACTCGTGAATGAGTGGCGGTTGTCGTAGGTGCACTAAGTCTAGCAACTGCTAGAACAATAGTGCTGTCACAGCCTAGTGGTCACAAGGTCTTACATGTATAGTAATGCAAGAGGCTAGCGATGCACTTAACAAAACTGCAGACCGTGACACTGTTTCAACCGCCACTCATTCACGACTGATACGGCTTCGCAAAGTACTGACAGACCTTCCACCAAGTGGATCTAGTATAGATCCCGCAAGTGTGGCGGTCTAAGCTATGCTTTATTTAAAGCCTCTAGCTTCATGTCGGTCACCAACTACACTGAAGAGACCTGATAGGTCGAAACGGTGCCACTGTCTGCAGTTTTGCTCCAGTATGTTTTCCACACATAGCTGGAGCACCGTCGGTGCGAATGGCCGTCAAGTTTGTAAAGTTGTATGCCAACTTTTTGTTTACACAATTAATTAATTCAGTACAGATGTCTTTCCCAGTAGTACGGCCCTTCATTAATTGCATGGCAGCAAGTTCTTCACTAATATTAAAGTCCTTGTCAACGCCTCGAATATATATGACAAGCTGAACTGTATTGCAACAATCGATACTTTTATCCACAGCCAATGAATGAAAACAGAATTTTTTTACTTTCTGCCTTAACTGATCCGTTAAGTTGGCAGCTATGTCAGCCACCCTCCTTTGTACGGTCATGCGTGGAAGACTGATGTTTTGGAGCATCCGCATCTTTTCTTGACAAAGCTCTGATACAGCTAGCGGCATGCACTTTTTCATAAACTCTCCATCTATAAAACACTTTCCAGAAGCAGAAGTTTCTCTCGAAATTTGAAAGCTAACATTCGTAGCTTTTGTACTTTCGTTGTCGAATACTTTGAAAAATTGCTGTTCCTTGCCAAGGTTTTTCATGAGGCTTGCTGCTTTAAGGCTCTTTTCATTTCGATCTAATTTAGTGATAGTAGGATGCTGTGTTTCCTCATGTCGTCTCAAATTATATTCTTTAGGAACGGCTACAGTTTCTCGACACACTAGACATATTATTTTGTCTTTGTTCGTTACAAACAAGTACTTGTTTGTCCACTCACAGTTAAACGCTCTGTGCTCGCTATCTATTTTCCTTTTTTTCCCTTCAGACCTGGTTAACCAATAAAAAACAAAGTTTAGCTACTGGCAGATCACGTAACACTAGCACAAAAATAACACTGAAGCTATAACTGTAAAAAGAAGCAAGTAAACCACTCTCTATGGAGAGATGAACTTCAGTTTGTATGCTACTTGTATCTGATCGTTTTTTTACCTGCGCAATGGACCGAGTATAGAATTCTAAAATTTTTTTTTTCTTGATGCTTTTTTCTGCATCTAAGTTAAGATTATTAGCTATCAACCTACAAGAACTTCTAACAAACATTAAATAAGGCGTCATAAGACAAGTAACTACGTAATAAATGAGGAATAAGATTTAATCAGAAATGCTTTCTATCACACACAGCTGGTGGAATACAGAAAAGACATAGTTCAGCTGTTGACTGACTTTGACATGCTTTCGTGGGCCGCACGAAACGCATTCGCGGAATGCTTTTGCGGGCCGCATAAAACGCATTCGCTGGCCGTATGCTGTGCAGGCCTGATCTATACTATAGAGCGCAATTCTGTCTGTTTTAACTCCTCTGAAACTGCTTGAGGTACAAGCATCAAACTCGGTACAATTGATCACCAACCCTTAGTGAGTGTCATAAGGGCGTTGGCGACGTCATTATGACGTCATAATCAAAACTTTTTTAATTTGCAATACTTGACAGAAGACAATCTCTTTTTGCTCAAACAAAAACCACCTTCCGGCTTACCACATTACAAAAACTTTCATTTGTTTGGGGTCTAAAATGACGTCACAATCAACGATTCATAGCACAAAAGCTTATTTGACAATGCTTTGAGCAATTCTTTATTTAAGCACTGCAAGCCCTACAAGCATAGGTTCAGGCTGAATGTCGAGTGTGACCTACGGGTTTGTTTGTCACAAATAGCCCCAAGAATTGATGAATTGTGCAAAATGAAGCAAGCCCATCCATCACATTGACGAATAAATTGTATTCGTATTTTAATTATTATTATTGTGAGTCGGGTGACAAAAGTAATGTCACATGTAATTGGGGTCCGGAAAGAACCATATTCGAAAAAAAGGATTCGCGAAGCAAAAAGTTTGGGAAACCCTGAGCTAACTGATAGCCCTCGCCATCATCAGTATAATCAGCAAGTAGTCCTCTGCTCAAAAAAAGGTTGGTGACCCCTGCTCTACAGTATTGTAATAAAATCGCAAGTTTAAGAAAAAATCAGCATAAAATCAATACCCTAACAATTTGTAAAACTGAATTTAAAGAGTACATTTGTTTAAAAATAACTCGGCCGGATTGGCGCTACTAAAATACGGTAACTGATTTTGGGAAAGCCATTGCCGCTTTTGTCGCTATGCCGGAAACAAGACAAACAGCGCAGCCAAAAGAACTTAATACCACAAATATGAATAAAAAGGGCACCATCACATCGCAAAACAGACTTACCACTAGATAGTTTATTTCTTAAATTGTGAAAGCAAACACCGTTTCATCGCTACCATCAGTTTTGATCGTGTTTCAATCCCTTCTCTCTCACAAGTATTAACGATAATTTGTGGCAAGATTCTTTGTGAGCATTACTCGTCATGTTTAAGTGAATATGATGATTACGATTTCGTGTGCAGGAATTGTGAAAGTACATAAAATTCATTAACTTTTTGTACTGCTCACGCAAGAGCCCGATGGGTGAAGCCGGCGTAGTCGGCTGAACTGAAATACTAAACCCCGATGAAGGGGCCCCTGCTAGGCGACGCTGGCAAAGCCTGCGAGTGCATATATAAGCATATTTGTAGAATCGCTCTGGTTCTGTGGCAGAAATATAACTTCCTAGTTCGGCGTTTCGTAGAGTGGCGCCAAGATTGCTCGTAAAAACAAATGCAGAGCACAAAGTATCTAGAAATACGGGGAAACCTGGTAATGATGTCACTATATGGGTTTGGACGCTGATTTAGATACAGAAATTGCCCCAACATTTTTGACTACATTGAAAAGATTGATCGTAGATCTGCTCATATGCGGCATGTCGAATTGCCGGCCACTTTTGCTTCTTGGTTCGCTCTCTTTTGAAGAATATAACTAAATAGAAAATGGGATCGTCACTTCTTGTCCCTTGTACTTCGTCCTTCTTGACTAACATCAGCGAGTACTTGCATTTATTTTAGAGTTCCTCCGTTTCATGCAACGAAAAGAGCATCAACTGCATATGAGAATGCTCGAAAGTCGTCAAGTGGCGGCAGAAATAGGTTGGCTACCCGGCCTAACACCACCACCGTTTGTGACTCCGCTTCTAACGCCGCTCTACTCCTTCCCGTTCCTCATATAGTGCAATACCCAATTGCCAATAACACTCCACGGGGTAGGAACTCTCCTGCCTCAGCTCTTCACATCACTTTAAATAATACATTAACAACTTATAAAGGTAAGATATTTTCAGTGGTCGGTTAGCAGTTTTCTTTGTAACAAATATACAAAATCAACAACTAAGTAGCTGGTAAATATGTGGAAAGTGTTTGTTAAATTGCTCAATAAATCGCGAGCACGCTCGCAAGTTGTTTGCGATACACAGATTGTTTGTTTTCATCAAAAGAATAAAGAAAGAGTTCTCGAAAAATGTGAAGTAAATACTAGTTAGCAAGTCTCTGTCTTTTGGCACAAGGTGCAAATTGAGTGTTAAGTTGATTCGGTTTTTATCTCGCTTCCGCAAATGACTGCTTTTTTAAATTTCTGGTCAAAGATGCGACGAAATTTTCTTTATTGCAGATTTATCGAGAATTTGGAGCAGTGTTCCTCGTGTTATCGGGAAGTTTAGTGCTGAGAAAAGACCTGCCAATATCGGGTTGTCGGTAGCTGAACGAGTGCAACGACTTATTTGCGACGCGACCGCTGCTAAGGTAACGTACTTGTATACGGCAAGAAATTTCAAATATGGCAACGGTGCAGTGATCATACTTGAGCGATTATTGATAAATATTGTGGTTTTGAAATGGCAAGAAAAAATTGGCTGTTGGAGAAGGGGCTATGAATATTGTAACTCAGGTTCAGTTGTGGGAGAGCCACGAATATGTACAAAAAAGCATATTTTTTACGTGTTTTTAGAACGGGCATGAAAATATTCTTTCCGATGTGATAGTTGCAAAAGATCAATCAAGTGAAACGTGAGTAATTCAACAACGTAAGAACGATTGTTTGTAAGGTGGCAGTGTGTTTGACAGGAAAATTATACATCCACTCGTCAAAATGTTTTTTGTGGAGAGGTTGGGGGGCAGTTTTTATGGAGTCAAACATCGAATAATTGTCTTTTCGAACTCACAAGATCAGTCGCCTGTTTTCTCTTTCTCTTTTCTCCTGCCCTTCTCTTGCCCTTTTTGGTCTCGTTCTTCTTCTTCTTCTTTTCTTGATGAGCAGTAACGTTCATCCCAACCCTGGTCCCATCTTTCCTTGCTCTGTGTGCGCTGAAAATGTGACCTGGCGGGGCAATTCAGTGCAATGCTGCACATGCTCCAAATGGGTCCATCTAAGGTGCTCACAACTTTTCCTCTCCAAATTCAGAGCTCTTGACAGCTCTCACTCTTGGAGCTGCCCCCCCTGCCGTAACACTGTGACTCCCTCTTCGGACTTATCCGTCATGTATACCTCCACTGTACAATCTAGCCCCCCTCTGCTGATGCAGCACTCCCGCCCCACCCTCGACTCCAAACCTCTTATCCCCCATCTGCCCATTCTGTATCTGCTCCCTCGCCACCGTCCCTTGCTTCTGGCTGTTCTTCTACGCCTCCTGCCTCCTCTCCCCTCCCTGACTCTCTCAGGGTTTTCCAATAAAATGCTGGAGGTCTTCGATCCAGAAGCACTGAACTACTTCATTTTCTCTCAACCCACCCTGTCGACCTTATCTGTATCCAGGAATTTAATCTCAACTCCTCTTCCTCTTTCCGGATTCCTGGATTCTCTGCTCTGCGCTCTGATTGTACCCACTCCCGGTCTGGCATTCCCTCTCCTGATGCCAGGCATGCTAGCGGCGGTGTCATCATTTCCGTCAGGCCGCGTCTATGGTTCTCTGAACTTTCTACCTTCTCTCTTTCTTTGCTCAATCCCTACTCTGATTATGTAGGGGTCAACATCTCTCTTAACTCCTCCTCGCTCTCTTTTCTTAATGTTTATGCTCCCCCTATTCGCCCCTCTCCGACGGGTGATAGAACCAATTCCTTTTCTCCCTCTACTTTTTCCTCCTCCAGGAATCTCTTCATTCTGGGGGACTTTAATTGTCATCACCCACTCTGGGACTCAAAAGGTACTTCCGGCCGCTGCGGGGAGGAAGTATTCGACTGGGTCATCTCCTCTGATCTCCTCCCCCTCAATGACCCTGACACACCCACCCTTTTACATCGCTTCACTAGTAGTCGCTCCTCTCCTGACACTTCCTTTGCTACCTCCTCTCTTGCCCTTTTTTGCTCCTAAGAGGTGCTTCAGGACGTGGGTTCTGACCACCTACCAATTCTTCTATCCATCCCTTTCTCTCCGGTATTTGACCCCAACGAGCGCCCCCCTTCCTTCAATTTTCAGAAAGCTCGCTGGGATGACTTTACCTTCTACTTTGACTGTCTCTGTTCTTCTGCAGAGGAATACTCGTTTCATTTCCTCTGCTGCTGCTGCTGCTTTTTACCTCTCTGGCACTGAATGCGGCCAAATCTTTCCTTCCTTTCGGCCGCATCAAACGCCCTCCTAAAGCCTGGTGGTCTGCTGAGGTGGAAGGAGCGGTTAGTGAAAGACGCAAGGCTTTCGCTGCCGCTCACAGAAGTGATGAAGATCGCCAGGCTTACATCTCCGCTTCTCGACGCGCCTCGTCAGTCATCGCCAAGGCCAAGGCTGAGGCATGGCAGACGACCTGCTCCTCTCTTTCACCTAAATCTAACCCTAAATCTGCGCACTCTCGTCTTCGCTCTATCGCTGGCTCTCCTTCCTCGTCTTCCTCCTCTCCTAATTCCCTCAACTGTTCTTCTCCCAGGGAATCGGCTTCGGTCTATGCCGCTTACCTGCCATCCCACTTTTCCGTTTCTCAGCCAAAGGCTCTGCGTCGCAGAGCGAGAGGCTACCTCTCTGAGCTCCGCCGAGCCACGTGCCCGGAGGAGTTTCACTTGTCCTTCTGCTTTCCTTTCTCTCCCGCTGAATTTCTTGCGGCTGCCTCCAACCTCTCCTCGTTCACTGCCACTGGTCCAGACAAAGTTGTCTATCCCATGCTGAAGCACCTTCCTCGCTCTGGCATGGATTTTCTTCTTCACATTTTCAATCTTTCCTGGTTTTCGCATTCCTTTCCTTCCATCTGGAAGACATCTTCCATTATTCCCATACACAAGATGGGAAAGCCTCTCGACTCTCCTGCCTCCTTCCGGCCTATCTCTCTCACCTCCTGCGTCTCAAAGTTTTTTGAACGCATCATTCTATCCCGTCTACTCTTCTTTCTGGAATCTAATTCCATTCTCTCTCTCCGCCAGACCGGTTTCCGCCCTTGACGGTCTACACTAGATCAAATTCTGTACCTTTCTCAGTCCATTTCGGATGAGTTTAACAAATCCAGGCCGGGCTCTTGGACAATCCAGTCTACTATCGATTTCTCTAAAGCTTTTGACTCTGTCTGGCATCCCGCTCTTTTCCACAAACTCATTTCGGCTGGCCACCCTCCTTGCTTTGCTCGTTGGACTCAATCTTTCCTTTCTGATAGGCACGCTTGCGTGTTTTTTCAAAATCACAAAGATCGTTCCTTTCGAGTCCGTCGAGGTGTTCCGCAAGCATCCGTTCTTGGCCCTGTACTTTTCTCTCTATTCATTAATGATCTTCCGGCTTCTCTGCCTTCTTCCGTCAGCTGTTTTCTTTACGCTAACGATCTGGCCATTTGGTCCTCCTCCCCCTCGGTCCCCACTGCGGTGGAGGACACACAAGGAGCTCTGTTTCGATTGGAGCACTGGTCTGAGTACTGGTGTCTTCCTCTCAATCCAAGAAAATGCGAGGCCTCCTTCTTCTCAGTGGATCCCCATCATGCTAACCTCCTCCTACTCGGGTCCGGCCTCCGTTTCAACCCCACTCCAATTTTTCTTGGGGTCACCTTCGACCGCACTCTTTCCTTTTCCAAACATGTATCTTCGCTGAAGACCAAATTCTTCCCACGTCTCAAGGCCTTACGCTGTATCTCTGCTTCATCATGGGGCCCCTCTAAGGAGTCTCTCTCTGTTCTGTATAAATCTTTTCTTCGGCCCCTTCTCACTTATGCTTCGCCCGGATGGTTTTCGTTACCAATTTCACCAAATTGGAACGCCTCCACCGAGCGGCTAGTCGCGCCATCACCGGCTGCCTCTCGTCCTCCCCTATCTCACTTCTTCTCTGCAATGCTTCTTTACCTCCGTTTCGAGTTACCCTGACTCATTTCACTCTTTTATCTTATGAGCGGACTCTTTGTCTCCCAACCTCCTTTCCTATTTCAGGTTTGGCCAGACTTGGAGTGAAACCAAGACTGCAGATCGTCCTGGAGAGCTTTTGCGTCCACTCACCCGCTCATGCTTCCTTCTACTTGTTCTAGGGATGCTCTTCTTGCTTGCCCTCCCTTTCCTCCTTGGAATCTGCCTTCATTGTGGAGTCCACCCTTTCCTCCTCATGCTCTCGCTCTGATCTCCCTCTTTCTCGCCAAGGTGCGGCTCTCGCCCACCTTGACTCTCTCCTCCCTCATGATCCGGTGCTCTGGACAGACGGCTCTGTTCCTTTTCCTTTTGGCAAGGGCGGCTCCGGCGTACTTGCCAACTGCCCTCTCTGTGACGCTGAGGCCACTCTTTCCTTTTCGGCGGGCCCAGTATGTTCAAGTTTTTCCGCTGAAGTCTGCGCCATTCTGCACGCTTTTTGCTGGTCTCGGCAGCACCAACAAGTCTGCTATTTCTCTTCTCTTCTCCTCCTGTCTGACTCTCGTTCTGTCCTCTCCTCCATCTTTCCTCTTATCTCAAACTCTGTGGCAGATCTGGCAGGAACCGTCTTCTCTCTCCTTCTGTTCTATTAGACTACAATGGGTCCCCGGACACTCGTTTCTACCGGGGAACGACGCGGCTGACGAGCTGGCCAGACGGGGAGCGCTACTTGCGCCCTTCGCAATCCCTTGTAGTCTTTCTCCTCTTACCTCTCGTACCCATTCTCGTCATTTCTCGGACTGGAGGCGTATTGTCTCATTGAAATGCTTTGACATGCAGGTTCCCTCGATTTCCACCGAGGAACTTGTGCTCCCTCGTCATGCTCGCTGTGTTCTCTCTCGTCTTTGCTGCAACGGACACAGCCTTCTTTTAGGTTCTTATCTCTCTAGGATTGGCAGAATCGAGAATCCTTCCTGCAGCGCCTGCGGACACTCGTCCCAAGACACCTCTCATCTCATTCTGCACTGTCTAGCTACGGACTGTTTGCGCCGCTCACTCTTTGGCGATTCTCTGTCTCTCCATGACCTCTAATCCAGACCCTGGGGAGTTGCCCGGCTTCTGGGGCTTCATGGTCTTCCGCCATGCCCCCATCCCTCGGAAGGGGTCGGGTAAACAATAACAACTCACAAGATGACGCATTCTTTAAAATAGCACTTCACAGCGATGTTTTCTTGTTTGAGAATTCTAGCAAGCTGTATTCATTGATGTGAACAAATTGTGGTCAATAGGTACATGGTAAAAATAGCGCGAAATGAAGAGAGCGACTTAAGAAAATGAAGAAAAAAAAGTCGGACCTAGTATCCGTAAAGCGGGAGCGATAAGGTGAAACATAGATCTTTGGAATATAAAAGTAGTAAAGCTTTGCAGAGAATTGTTGACCTCCATGTAGTCAGAGTAGGGGTCAAGCAAAAAATATCAGTAAAAATTGTAGTAATGGATATTAGATGGTGATGGATCCACCATCTGCGTGCGAGCCATCAGGAAAAAGAAACAGACCGGGAATGGGGGAAAATCAGATTGCAGAGCGCAAAATCCAGGGACCTTGAAAGAGGAAGAAGAATGAGGTAGAACTGCTGGATAAAAATCAAGTCAACAGGTCAATTATTGCAGATCTTTTTTGGCTGAATAAGTTGATGTTTTTTGAGTTTGAATATGAAAACAAACATGTAATTAACTAACACACACAAATCCTTAGCAATATTTGCTGTGATAGGCAGCTAACTCCGCAATCATTAGGTTCAAGAATTCAAATGTAAAATCATACAAAATCATTTTTGGTTTTAAAGTTTCTGCCCTTGCCTAAATTTTTCGCAGTATGAAAAAAACTTCTGTTTGCAAAAGCAGTATTGGGCTGAGGATCCAAGCAGGCTGGATGAGTTGGAAGAAGGTATCTGGAGTTCTGTGCGATAGGAAGTTATCAGCAAGGGTTTTAAGGGTAAAATGTACAAGAGTGTTGTCAGACCAGCCATGCTTTATGGAATGGAAACGGTGGCAGTGACGGAAAGACAGGTGGGAAAAATGGAAGTTGCAGAGTTTGAAAATGGTGAGATGGGCACTGGGAGTGACAAGAAAGGACAAGATAAGAAACGAATACGCGAGAGGGACTGCGAAAATCGCAAAGCTAGGAGACAAACTTTGGAATGCAAGGCTACGCTGGTATGGCCACCTGAAAAGGAGAGAAGAAGGCTACGTGGGAAAAAGGATGATGGAGAGGGCGGTGCCAGGTAGAAGGAAAAGAAGAAGGCCAAGGAGAAGGTGGATGGATTTGGCAAGAGAAGAGATGGAAAGGGTTGGAGCTAAGGAAGGAGACGAAGTCGACCGGGAGAAGTGGAAAATACTTTTGCGCTGTGGCGACCTCGAATAGGGAGAAGCCGAAAGAAGAAGAAGTATTGGGCTGAGAATGTTAAGGTAAAATGTAAACAGCCGGTGAAATGTCTAATTTTTCCTTGATCATTATGTTAGAAATGTCATTGTATATTTTTTTTTAATGTAACAATTAATAATGTACTTGCCACTTTCTATCATTTCTAGAGTTGATTAGTGGTACAAAACTTGAATATTGCGGAAAGTAATACATTCATTTTCTCGAAGCTTTTCGTCTGACTCGTCTTCAGGAGAAATACGTCAGAATGAAAAAGATAGAAGTGTTGCTCGCTTATATAGAGGAATACTCGATAGTGATTGGTCGATGGGTCGACCAATGAAAGAGAGGAAACTAATGTGAAATTTTTAAGCTGTATACGAATTCTTTTTGCTTACACAAATTTGGTTTAGATGTTTTGATATAAGTAGCTTCAAGAGTTAAAAGATGGAAAGCTGTTCGGCCATGTGCAAGTATGGAGAATTTATCATCTGAATAGTTTTGTGCGCATAATTGGTTATGTAGGAGATGTTGTCCAATCGCTGATGAAGAAATTTCGGTGTTGAGGGATTTGATTGGTTTACAGGAACGGGCTAATGAGGTTCGATCTTGAAAAGTGTGCACACCTCGAACAGATTTCGGCACATGCTGCGCGATTCTCTGCTGCAATCTTTGGGAAGTACGGCCCACGTACCGACTATCGCAGTGGCACAGGTATTGGTAAACAATATTGCTTTTGTGAGAAGCAGGCAGTACATCTTTCGTGGTTGCAGGGAGAAGCTGTCTGGTGGTAAAGACAATTCGCGGTTCGACAGCAAAGTAACAACGTTTAACGGCTGTTTTGATTTGCGTTTCGAACGTCGTCGAAACGTTTCCAAGCCAAGGTAAGTGTAAATAGACTGGGCATTTCTTTGGACCTGACGGAATAGGTTTGAAGAACTGAATGATTTTTCTTTTTGTTACTGCGTCAATAATATTTTCAGGATAGCCATTGTTTATCAAAATGGAACGGATTTTTGATAGTTCTGCTGAAAGAGTAGATTTTGAACAGATTGCCAAAGCTCTGTGTACAAGCGTAGATATTAAATTTATTTTCCGTTTCTTAGGGCTGAAAGAATTCCAGCGGACTGGCCAATATGTCCGCTGGAATTCTTTCAGCCCTAAGAAACGGAAAATAAATTTAATATCTACGCTTGTACACAGAGCTTTGGCAATCTGTTCAAAATCTACTCTTTCAGCAGAACTATCAAAAATCCGTTCCATTTTGATAAACAATGGCTATCCTGAAAATATTATTGACGCAGTAACAAAAAGAAAAATCATTCAGTTCTTCAAACCTATTCCGTCAGGTCCAAAGAAATGCCCAGTCTATTTACACTTACCTTGGCTTGGAAACGTTTCGACGACGTTCGAAACGCAAATCAAAACAGCCGTTAAACGTTGTTACTTTGCTGTCGAACCGCGAATTGTCTTTACCACCAGACAGCTTCTCCCTGCAACCACGAAAGATGTACTGCCTGCTTCTCACAAAAGCAATATTGTTTACCAATACCTGTGCCACTGCGATAGTCGGTACGTGGGCCGTACTTCCCAAAGATTGCAGCAGAGAATCGCGCAGCATGTGCCGAAATCTGTTCGAGGTGTGCACACTTTTCAAGATCGAACCTCATTAGCCCGTTCCTGTAAACCAATCAAATCCCTCAACACCGAAATTTCTTCATCAGCGATTGGACAACATCTCCTACATAACCAATTATGCGCACAAAACTATTCAGATGATAAATTCTCCATACTTGCACATGGCCGAACAGCTTTCCATCTTTTAACTCTTGAAGCTACTTATATCAAAACATCTAAACCAAATTTGTGTAAGCAAAAAGAATTCGTATACAGCTTAAAAATTTCACATTAGTTTCCTCTCTTTCATTGGTCGACCCATCGACCAATCACTATCGAGTATTCCTCTATATAAGCGAGCAACACTTCTATCTTTTTCATTCTGACGTATTTCTCCTGAAGACGAGTCAGACGAAAAGCTTCGAGAAAATGAATGTATTCTATCATTTCTGTTAGCTTAACTAGACATTTATATTGCTTTTTGTTGTTTGCAAGCTAGTTTTTGCTTGAGTTACTAAAATAACAGATACTTCAAAACTTTCTGCAATCGCTTTCATTTCAGGTAAATTTTTTTGCATAATATAAGGCAGCATTTAAGCAATTTCCCATCTTATAGCAACAGGCTGAGGCGGGCAACCAGTAGTAACGAATTTGGCTTGTCTGGCTTTGTTTTTAACTGTTGCTGATTTGACCTTTGCAATTAGCTTAATCAACATTTTCAAAGTGAGGTTTAACTTCCATAGCACAATTGTGCATGTTTCTACGCTGTCGTCTTCAATGCAGAGCTACGGTATATATCAGTTTATTCCAACTTATTGTATTCTACAGCAATTTTAATATCATATCAGAATGTTACAGATTTACAGATTGATGCAGATAAAAATTAGCATTATGCAGTGTCAACAATATCAGAGGTTATGAATATACAGAATTAGGAATATGCAAAATTTGGAATATGCAAAATTAGGAACATGGACAATTTGGAACATCCAGATTGATGATTTGTGGCCAAGTTACATCAATCAGTAGCTAAACAACCTTACACAGTCTTTTTGAAATAGAAAAAAAGAAGAATTATCGAAACAATAGTACGCCAAAGCGTACTATTACTCAAAGCTATCTACCACAAACCTCAAGGCGAACTAACACAGCCTGCACCAAAAGTAAAGACTTCGCATAAACTATACCTGGCAAAGAAGTTGCGCGAGGCAAAAGACGTCAAGCAGTTAGCGCAAGTATAATATCATTTGTTCAAATTCAAACCAATAGCGTCAACTACAGGCGACTAAAAAGACAGTAGATGGTTCACTATGACAGTGCAATAAATGTCACGTAAAACAGCTTAGGATACAGAGATTTTAGAATTGCATTTGCCGTATTTTGCGGCATCAGACTCTAGAAGACAGAAGGAGTTTCCGCTAATGTCAACTAATTGAGCAATGCTGTTGTTATTTGGCGCACATGACAGAGGTTGACAGTCGTACAAACAACTGATGTGAAGTGTTTCTAGGCATCCATTAAGAATATCTATATGTTATGTGCCAGATGGAGTGCTCTCATCAAGAACCAGAAAAATTTGTTTGTGAGGTACAGCATTTCTTATTCCTTGTACTTCATCTGCGCTTAGGTGCAGCACTGTTTTCCTACGAGTAGTTTCAGATGGCAAGCCTTGACCAATGTCGTAAAATAGGTTTTTCATATGCTTATGGTTGAGCTTGTTCAAAGGAACATCAGCGGACCAAAATGCCTTGATTATCTTTTCCACAAAGTCAGTGTTACTGCTCCTCGCAAACGTTGGCGAAGCGTGTGGGATTAGTAGTTCAGATCTACTTCGAAACGCTTTTTGGTGTTTGGACGTATTTCGATGACTTGCAACAAAAAAGCGTTTGTTACAAGAAATCGTACGGCTTTACAAATTTAATATCTTTAATTGTTGGGACTTATCGTATATTCTTCAGGGAAGTCTTGGAAGTTCAAATTGAATTTTAGATGTTTGGTAGCTTTAACGTTTGGCATTATTTAAAAACCTAAGTCACAAACGAAAAAAAATCTAGATAGATATATAACATCAGCCTTTTGGCACTTGATTCCTCTGTAAAATCGCAAAATTTTATCAGCTATGTAGTAGTGGTTCAGTTTTTATCCGGTGTTGTCCCTTTAACAGAGATGGCCGGATTTACCCCATTCCTTCTGCAATTGCTCGCACTCCATCCCTCCACTTGTCTCGTCTCAGGGCATCCTCCTTCTTCAAACCAATCTTATCTGTCTCCTCTTCCACTTGCTTCTTCCAGATCTTCTTCGGTTATCCTCGCTTTCTCTTGCCATTCACTTCAAGATTCAGAGCAACCCTCAAAACACTATCGTCATTCCTCCTCAGCACATGTCCATATCATCTAACTCTATTCGCTGTTGCTAACTGGTCTATAGTTTCCCTTCAACCCCAACATATCCATCTGTTCTTCAGTCGCCTTCCTGTCTATCACTTTCTGACCGCGCATGGCTCTCACCATAGCTCTCTCCGTTTTCCTTAAAACTGCTTTTTCATTTTCTTTTAGACACCATGTCTCACTTCCATACAGTATTGCTGATCTTACACAACAACGATAGACTTTACCTTTTATCTTCAGAGGAAACCTATTTCCAAGCAACAATTCTCCACATTCCCTGAATCTTACCCAACCGATTCTCACTCTTGCTGTAAGTGCCGCTTCACAACCACCACTAGCATTTAGTCTGTCTCCCAAATAGCAAAATCCATTCACTGTCTCCACTTCATCGCACAACTTCTCAATCGAATTCATCGTCCCTTCCATTATTCCTTTACATTTCGAGCAAACAAAATGCATTGCCAACCTAGCGGTAACTCTCTTTATTTTTGCACATTTGCCATGAACCCAGTTTCCACATTTTGTGCACAACACTGAATTGGCCATGACTTTCCTCCCACAAACTCCTCATGGATCTATCTTGCTTTTGTATAGTTCGCCTTCTGACTCGCTTACCATCAATTTGGTTTTTCTGGTGTTGACCTTTATACCTTTACTTTCCAGTGCATCCTTCCAATTCCAAAACCTTTCTTTCAAGTCTTCCATGTCTTCGCTCATGATAACAAGGTCATCTGCATATAGCAATTCATTAACCACACCCCTTCTTGCATTTTCTGTAATAACGTCCACCACCATTGCAAACAATAGTGGTGACAGCACAGATCCTTGATGTACACCAACTTTTCAAATTTCTCTGAATATGCAGATCCTACTCTCGTGTCTTTGCACCATCATACAAGCTCATAACTGCCCGAACTATTACTTTGATAAACCCTTCTTTCTCAGGGCCAACTCCATCACTTTTCTTGGTACTCTATCAAAAGCCTTTTCCATGTCAACAAAACACATATACAACTTCTTTTCCTTCTTTTGATATTCTTCCTGCACTCTCCTCACAATAAATATCGCATCCATTGTTCCTTTTCCTGGCATAAATCCAAAATGCATTTCATTCAAATTGACTAGTGTTCGTATTCTCCTCTCTAGTACCCTTTCAACAATTTTCATGGCATGTTCTAGCAGCTTCACTCTTCTGTATGATCCACAGCTCATAACATCACCCTTTCCTTTAAAGATAGGTACAATCACACTAGTTTTCCACTTATCAGGCATTCCTCTACCATCCAATACACGCTGGCATAGTTTCATCATCACTTTAACCCCGATTTCACCACTTGCAACTATCATCTCCACACTTACTTCAGATGTTCCAGTTGCCTTTCCTGATTTCATACTTTGAATTGCTCCCACAATTTCATTATGAGCCACTTTTTCCACTGGTCCTTCTACTAAATCAGTTTCCACCATGTGGTCCCATTCGTTTTCTCATTCATGATCTTTTCCATGTGTTCCTTCCAAATTTTTGCCCTATCTTCTTCATTAAAACCAATCGTCCGTCTCTTCCTCTCAAGCACCTTCCTCCTTCCACATCCTTCCCTTCTTTTTTATTCCTCTAAGGAAGTAGAAAACACTATTAGAATTCTGATATAAATTGTTCAATTCGTGATTAGCTTCTATTCTCATAGCTCTAGCAACAATTTTTCTCGTTTGGTTTCTTAAACGTTTGTATTGAGTTTTATTTTGCTCTGATGGAAATCTGCACAGCTTTTTAAATGCCGCCTTCTTTCTTGTTATGGTATCTAATCTAAACTAGCATCGTAGACGCCTTTGTACTCCAAAGGTTTTTACTTAACAAATGTACAGTGTTGCGGCTTCTAATTGTCTTAACAATGCGAATGCAACAGAGTCCCACATAATTTAGTCTGGCTTAGATTATGGCAGCGGAATCGTTTAATTATGAAAAAAAGTAGTAATCTGTACTTTCGTACAAAAAATTGGCAATCATTGCTAGTTAAACATAAAGGTTAAGTAGGCTTTATCGCATTTATCACAGTCATCAGATTTTCTCACTAATACGAAAGAAACATTTTGCCTAACAATGTTAATTATAAAAAAATTAGCTTTATTGCCCGAAAAAAAGAAAAAACTTGACTTATCAAATGAATAATATGAAACCTACTCTTTGTATACAGAACTCTTACAAAAAACGCCGCTCAAGCTTACAACCAAAAAATTGACTTTATTAAAATAAACTTGCATTAATCATGACTTGAAATAGGTATGGAATCAGATGTAGGGGGGTTTGTCGAACTTTTTTTAGCTACAAACCCTTTAGTTGAAACTAGATATGTGGCGTGTCCTCGAAAAAGAATGTAGCATGGGCAGATTCGATTTCACTAAGTTGACCAACAGAAAAGTTTTTAAATTTAAAAAGGGCGTAAGCATCGAAACAAGAAAATAGATTGATTTCTGTGACAATAACGGGTAAAATAATTGCTTTTTGCCGTGTTGATTTTAGAAAAAGTCTAAGAGAATGAGTGGAAGCAACGACTTTTTCACAGGTTATTGTCAAAAATCTTTGATGTACCTATTAGGCAAATTTGCTCGACACCTCCCTAAAATTTTCTTCCGCGTACCCCCGTTTGAGAACATCTTAAAGAAGGTTTTTTGCAGGAAAACCAGAGCCAACGCTGTTCTCATAAATTTTTTGCAGCCAAATTGGGATTCCATGACACTTGCAAAAGTATAGTAAAGGTTAGGTTAAAAAGCACTACTGTATGTTTTTTCTTCTAATCAACTCATGCGTTTGCTCCCTACAACTTTTTTTCATGACATAACTCAAGCATTCTTTTATGTTGTTGTTGTTGTTGTTTACCCGACCCTTTCCGAGGGATGGGGGCATGGCGGAAGACCATGAAGCCCCAGAAGCCGGGCAACTCTCCGGGGTCTGGACCAGAGGTCGTAGAGAGACAGAGAATCGCCAAAGAGTGAGCGGCGCAAACAGTCCGTAGCTAGACAGTGCAGAATGAGATGAGAGGTGTCTTGGGACGAGTGTCCGCAGGCGCTGCAGGAAGGATTCTCGATTCTGCCAATCCTAGAGAGATAAGAACTTAAAAGAAGGCTGTGTCCGTTGCGGCGAAGACGAGAGAGAACACAGCGAGCATGACGAGGGAGCACAAGTTCCTCGGTGGAAATCGAGGGAACCTGTGTGTCAAAGCATTTCAATGAGACAATACGCCTCCAGTCCGAGATAAGACGAGAGGTAAGAGGAGAAAAACTACAAGGGATTGCGAAGGGCGCAAGTAGCGCTCCCCGTCTGGCCAGCTCGTCAGCCGCGTCGTTCCCCGGTAGAAACGAGTGTCCGGGGACCCATTGTAGTCTAATAGAACAGAAGGAGAGAGAAGACGGTTCCTGCCAGATCTGCCACAGAGTTTGAGATAAGAGGAAAGATGGAGGAGAGGACAGAACGAGAGTCAGACAGGAGGAGAAGAGAAGAGAAATGGCAGACTTGTTGGTGCTGCCGAGACCAGCAAAAAGCGTGCAGAATGGCGCAGACTTCAGCGGAAAAACTTGAACATACTGGGCCCGCCGAAAAGGAAAGAGTGGCCTCAGCGTCACAGAGAGGGCAGTTGGCAAGTACGCCGGAGCCGCCCTTGCCAAAAGGAAAAGGAACAGAGCCGTCTGTCCAGAGCACCGGATCATGAGGGAGGAGAGAGTCAAGGTGGGCGAGAGCCGCACCTTGGCGAGAAAGAGGGAGATCAGAGCGAGAGCATGAGGAGGAAAGGGTGGACTCCACAATGAAGGCAGATTCCAAGGAGGAAAGGGAGGGCAAGCAAGAAGAGCATCCCTAGAACAAGTAGAAGGAAGCATGAGCGGGTGAGTGGACGCAAAAGCTCTCCAGGACGATCTGCAGAGTCTTGGTTTCACTCCAAGTCTGGCCAAACCTGAAATAGGAAAGGAGGTTGGGAGACAAAGAGTCCGCTCATAAGATAAAAGAGTGAAATGAGTCAGGGTAACTCGAAACGGAGGTAAAGAAGCATTGCAGAGAAGAAGTGAGATAGGGGAGGACGAGAGGCAGCCGGTGATGGCGCGACTAGCCGCTCGGTGGAGGCGTTCCAATTTGGTGAAATTGGTAACGAAAACCATCCGGGCGAAGCATAAGTGAGAAGGGGCCGAAGAAAAGATTTATACAGAACAGAGAGAGACTCCTTAGAGGGGCCCCATGATGAAGCAGAGATACAGCGTAAGGCCTTGAGACGTGGGAAGAATTTGGTCTTCAGCGAAGATACATGTTTGGAAAAGGAAAGAGTGCGGTCGAAGGTGACCCCAAGAAAAATTGGAGTGGGGTTGAAACGGAGGCCGGACCCGAGTAGGAGGAGGTTAGCATGATGGGGATCCACTGAGAAGAAGGAGGCCTCGCATTTTCTTGGATTGAGAGGAAGACACCAGTACTCAGACCAGTGCTCCAATCGAAACAGAGCTCCTTGTGTGTCCTCCACCGCAGTGGGGACCGAGGGGGAGGAGGACCAAATGGCCAGATCGTCAGCGTAAAGAAAACAGCTGACGGAAGAAGGCAGAGAAGCCGGAAGATCATTAATGAATAGAGAGAAAAGTACAGGGCCAAGAACGGATGCTTGCGGAACACCTCGACGGACTCGAAAGGAACGATCTTTGTGATTTTGAAAAAACACGCAAGCGTGCCTATCAGAAAGGAAAGATTGAGTCCAACAGTATTCTTACTGCTCCAATCAACAGCCGCCTCAACGTGGTGGTGCGGTCCCCGGCCCCGTTTGGGTTGGGTCGAAATGGCTGTTGGCCTTCCCGAGGATCGCAGTTACCCCGGGAACTCCCCTTCATTTTTTCGTTATGCTGCCCCCTGAACGACCGCAGTAGGGCAGCACACCGGTTCTTTAAAATCGGTTGCTTGTTTTCTCTTTTTCTTTTCTCCTGCCCCTCTCTTGCTCTTTTCGTTTCCTCATTCTTCTCCTTCTCTTGATAAGCGGTAACGTTCATCCCAACCCTGGTCCCATTTTTCCTTGCTCTGTGTGCAGTGGAAATGTGACCTGGTGGGGCAAATCAGTGCAATGCTGCACATGCTCCAAATGAGTCCATCTAAGGTGCTCACAACTTTCTTTATCCAAATTCAGAGCTTTTGGCAGCTCTCACTCTTGGAGCTGTCCCCCCTGTCGAATCACTGTGACTCCCCCTCTTCGGACTCCTCCGACATGTGTACCTCCACTGTGCAATCCAGCCCCGCCTCTGCTAACGCTGCTCTCTCGCCCCACCCTCGTCTCCAAACAGCATTCTTTTATCGCGACTTCTTTCGCTAATTCTATTTCCACTATGCACACCCTCAAAACCATTAATCCGTCTCCCAAGATTACCGTTAAATTCCTTCAGACCTAGAATCATTGCACAAGGGTTTTTGTAAATCCCATTCACTGGCCACTTGATTGTAAAGTTGACCTTCCTAGCAGCTTGATTTCCTGTCTGGGACCCTTACGTTGATATCACTCTCTGAACTCTCAAACCATTTCTGTTTACAGCTCCTAGTCCTTTCCATATTACTTTTTGCGAACACAAAAAGCAGGTTATCATTCTTAGTCGAAGAGGCGTATACAAAATTTGGCGATGGAGATCGGTCTGATGAAAAGGGTGTTTGAGTGGTGGGAGGTACAAACTACCGGACTGTTATGGTTTTACATATTTGTGACTAGTTTCGTATTTAAATGTTGTTTCAGCTTAGAATGATGGTCATGCGAAAATTAGACGGAGGTTGCTGAATTTGGGCAAAGTGTTTGAATTTGAAACATCTGTGTTGTGTCTTTTCTACGCTTGACAAACGGTGGTGGTTAGGAAGAGTTGTTTTCAAAGAAGTGCTTTCCACGCAATTAAACATGTAAAAGAGATTTCAAAACCTTTTTATGAGCATCACTTTTTTTGCTGCGCTTTTGTACATTTTCATTTTCATTCTAAGTGGTTGTTTGAAACTTGTACATTCTTTTTGCACACGGTATTTAATATTAAATGATTGCCACATTAAGTTTTCACTTTTGCTTTAACTGGTGAGTCATATTTACTGCACAAATTTCTTTGTTGTTTTCATTGAAGCTAACGTTTCTTCTGCCAGAACGGCCAGCATCATCAGAGCAAACTGGCGACTTGTTTGCTACAGCAACATATTAATGAAACTTCCAAATGACTGGGTGCACAAGATTTACAAGCTGGGATTGTTCAATAATTCATCATGTAAGAAGTACTGTAATATATAATTGAAAAAAAACAAACCCAATATCGCACTGGCTAAGTATTAATTGAATGGATTAGTCGTCGCGTGACATTACCATTTAAACAAAAAATAACTGAAGTGGCAAGAACTGTTATGTTAAGCTAAAATAATGGTGTCGGTTTGAATCAAAACAAACAAAAACTAAATGTGGAATTGAAAACAAAGCAGTAGTGGTAAATGCTACAACAATGTATTGAAGCAACAGTAAATACTACTGTATTATTAATCTCTTGCATACAGAACGTAAGATTTTGCCATCGTTTGTGTTCATGACACGCAACTTTTTGTTGATAAGCCAACTTTCTGCAAAAAAGCGTTTCAAAAAGTCTTTCTCAGTCTTTGAGATTGTGATTCGAGTCCAATCTATTTTGTTATTGAAAGCAATGAAGTGTTTACAGAGAGCAGAATCTCAGGTCTTTGGAACTTAATAGCCCTCCTGTGCTCGTCTAATTGTGACTTCAAACCCCATTTTATTTGGCCAATTTGTAAACTAGTAAAGACACGTAACTTTATATGGTATACCTGATGTTTTCCTTTCGTTGAAGGGACACTCGTCTTTGGGAGAAGGAAGACGTTTACCAATATTTAAATAGGGCTTCACCGCTACTTTTTCCAATTTCATTAAGAATACGTTTAATTTTATGCGAAGTTCGACGAATACGAAGCAAGCAAGTGAATGACTTAAGCTAAGCATTTCTTAAAGATCTAGATTTCTTAGCAAAATTTGGCATAAACATCAGTGATTGATTAAATAAATCCGGTGTCGAAGATTACAAGTATTCATCGGTATTTGAAAGAGGTAGGTGAGCGTTTTATCAACAATTTATTGAAGCATTGTCAAACAATCCATTTTGTAACAAAGCAAAATATTTATCAGTTCGTTGCAACACCTTGAAGGATTCAAAATATACTCCTCAATGGAGAGTGTGACGCATCTTTACGGACCAACGTACGGCGCGATGGCGTAGTGGTTAAAGCGTCCGCTTCGCAGTCAGTAGACTTTTTTTATTTACCATATTTATCCTCCATTTGCGAGAAAGCGAATCGTATCGCTATGTTTTGGACGGTATGTCCGCACTCGCTTGGAGTTGCTATTTCCGAGGTGTTTGGGCCACCTGTCTTCCACATAAAGATGGGGCGTCCCGTTAAGTGTCTTTCCCAAAGACCCAACAAGCGAACTTGCCGGCATGTTCATTTCCCAAATCGAGTCATACCAAAAGACTTAAAAATGATATTCACTGCTTGGCGCTCAACTATTAGGGGTAGTGCAAAGGGCAAGCTTGCTTGTGTCCCTGGGCAAGGCGCTTAATGGGACGCCTCTATCTTTATGTGGCAGTCCAACCATCGTGGTGGTTCGAGTCTAACTGAAGACTTACAAACCCAGCGTGAACGCCAACGCAGTGTGACCTATATATATTCATCTCTCTGCACAATGCTCACAACAAATAGCTCATACAACAAAGAAAAACGGACAAACACAAAGTCAGCAACGGTGTATAGTTCTCAACTGTAAATTAATAAACAACGCGTCGAATGTAACCACGAAAGGAAAAATACCACAAGATAAATAAACTGTTTAATTGATTAAAATAAGCTAACAAGTTAATTCGATACAGAAAAGTATTAAACAGGGAGTCCGAAACTTTAACCTCATGCAGGCTGTGCATATAAACATCCAAGATCTTTTATCGGTAAAGATCTAGTTCCCAAAAGAACCCATGGTAGATGTTAAATTCAATCATTATTTGCTGGCGTTTTTGAGAAAAGCTTTTAGTCGTTGTTGAATTTTCACACATTCCATTAGAAGCTGGTTGGTATATGCAGTTTTATGTGAAAACTTACTTCCAATAATTGCACAAAGTAAACGCTATGTATTTGAGGTGAATTGACTTTTTCGACCATAAGTTACAAATACAGGGAAACCAAACTCCAGAAAAGGCATTAACCTAAAAATTCGCCTGCGCGAATCGTTGTGAAAATATTTGGAAGGCTTGAAGGACCAAAATTTCAACAGGGTTAAATAAAAATTTCTGCGCTTTGGTGCGGAATCGCACCGACAACCAAAACCGCACCGAGTAGGGAAAATTGCGTGCGTTGTCAGCCTAATACCCTAAATCAGTGGTTCTCAAACTTTTTTCAATGCAACGCATTTAAAAAACCTTGGTGGATTTGCGACGCACCAGCAGCATCCTGAGATTTTGGTTTGTTTTTCTACAAGATAAATGTGACCCAAAATCTAAAAATTGTTATACTTGCGGGGTTTTGATTAGATCTGTGAAAATCCGTCATAAAATTACGCTCTTTCCTGTTTTTGTCCACTTTACACATAACTGTCTTGTACTTTATTTATTTTAAGTTAAATTGTGCAAACTAATTCTTAAGTAACAAGTCAATGATTACAACAGTGTATAAACAACACTTTGCAAATATGCTATTAATTAGGCCTGTTAGAAGAAAATAAATTGAAAATATACGTTCAAACCTCTTTTGACGTACCGGTAAGAAATCGAAAATTATCGGCACAAACGTCCTAGCTGTATGATTTTAAACTACAACCGGCGACAAAGTTTATGTGTCTTGAGACATAAAAGAACTGTCTTTTAGCTGTCCTTGCTCCCAGGTCACCCTGGGAAAGGTGTAGCACCTGATAGCCGCTTCTGTTATAGTTACAACATGACAGTTTTTATTTTAATAAATTTTGCGGCATCTTGTACATACTACATATGCTTTTCTTTTGTTTTGTTTTTGTTTTATCTGCCATATTTATCCTTCATTCACGAGAAAGCGAATTGTATCGCTATACTTTGGACGGGAAGTCCGCACTCGCTTGGGAGTTGCCTTTTTTGAGGTTTATGGGCCACCTGTCTTCCACATAAAGGTGGGGCGTCTCGTTAAGTGCCTTGCCCAAGGACACAACAAGCAAACTTGCCGGCTTGTTCTCCACAACCTCCCATAAATGCCGAACGCCCAGCAGGGAAGATGCAGATGCCATTTTTTAAAGTCTTTTGGTATGACTCGACAAGGGGAATAAACCCCTGGTCTACCGACTGCGAAGCGAGCGCTCTAACCACTACGCCATCGCGTCGGTTTTTGTGTTATTTATCTGCTATTTTATAGGTGCGATGGTCATGCCACTATCTTCAAATTTAAACTAAATTCTTTTCATGTGCATGTATTAGCGTATATCGTTTTACCATTGTTTCCTTTTTTTATCCACTGCTCTCAAATTTATTTTTTATGTATGTTGATTCGGGCAAAAATAAAATGATTGATTGATTGATTGATTGAAAATCAAATTATTGTGGGATGCCCTTTGATAGTTGCTACAACTCATCAGGGCGTTTTTGTTGCTGTTGGTAACCCGACTCCTTCCGAGGGATGGGGGCATGGCGGAAGACCATGAAGCCCCAGAAGCCGGGCAACTCCCCAGGGTCTGGACCAGAGGTCGTAGAGAGACAGAGAATCGCCAAAGAGTGAGCGGCGCAAACAGTCCGTAGCTAGACAGTGCAGAATGAGATGAGAGGTGTCTTGGGACGAGTGTCCGCAGGCGCTGCAGGAAGGATTCTCGATTCTGCCAATCCTAGAGAGATAAGAACTTAAAAGAAGGCTGTGTCCGTTGCGGCGAAGACGAGAGAGAACACAGCGAGCATGACGAGGGAGCACAAGTTCCTCGGTGGAAATCGAGGGAACCTGTGTGTCAAAGCATTTCAATGAGACAATACGCCTCCTGTCCGAGATAAGACGAGAGGTAAGAGGAGAAAAACTACAAGGGATTGCGAAGGGCGCAAGTAGCGCTCCCCGTCTGGCCAGCTCGTCAGCCGCGTCGTTCCCCGGTAGAAACGAGTGTCCGGGGACCCATTGTAGTCTAATAGAACAGAAGGAGAGAGAAGACGGTTCCTGCCAGATCTGCCACAGAGTTTGAGATAAGAGGAAAGATGGAGGAGAGGACAGAACGAGAGTCAGACAGGAGGAGAAGAGAAGAGAAATGGCAGACTTGTTGGTGCTGCCGAGACCAGCAAAAAGCGTGCAGAATGGCGCAGACTTCAGCGGAAAAACTTGAACATACTGGGCCCGCCGAAAAGGAAAGAGTGGCCTCAGCGTCACAGAGAGGGCAGTTGGCAAGTACGCCGGAGCCGCCCTTGCCAAAAGGAAAAGGAACAGAGCCGTCTGTCCAGAGCACCGGATCATGAGAGAGGAGAGAGTCAAGGTGGGCGAGAGCCGCACCTTGGCGAGAAAGAGGGAGATCAGAGCGAGAGCATGAGGAGGAAAGGGTGGACTCCACAATGAAGGCAGATTCCAAGGAGGAAAGGGAGGGCAAGCAAGAAGAGCATCCCTAGAACAAGTAGAAGGAAGCATGAGCGGGTGAGTGGACGCAAAAGCTCTCCAGGACGATCTGCAGAGTCTTGGTTTCACTCCAAGTCTGGCCAAACCTGAAATAGGAAAGGAGGTTGGGAGACAAAGAGTCCGCTCATAAGATAAAAGAGTGAAATGAGTCAGGGTAACTCGAAACGGAGGTAAAGAAGCATTGCAGAGAAGAAGTGAGATAGGGGAGGACGAGAGGCAGCCGGTGATGGCGCGACTAGCCGCTCGGTGGAGGCGTTCCAATTTGGTGAAATTGGTAACGAAAACCATCCGGGCGAAGCATAAGTGAGAAGGGGCCGAAGAAAAGATTTATACAGAACAGAGAGAGACTCCTTAGAGGGGCCCCATGATGAAGCAGAGATACAGCGTAAGGCCTTGAGACGTGGGAAGAATTTGGTCTTCAGCGAAGATACATGTTTGGAAAAGGAAAGAGTGCGGTCGAAGGTGACCCCAAGAAAAATTGGAGTGGGGTTGAAACGGAGGCCGGACCCGAGTAGGAGGAGGTTAGCATGATGGGGATCCACTGAGAAGAAGGAGGCCTCGCATTTTCTTGGATTGAGAGGAAGACACCAGTACTCAGACCAGTGCTCCAATCGAAACAGAGCTCCTTGTGTGTCCTCCACCGCAGTGGGGACCGAGGGGGAGGAGGACCAAATGGCCAGATCGTTAGCGTAAAGAAAACAGCTGACGGAAGAAGGCAGAGAAGCCGGAAGATCATTAATGAATAGAGAGAAAAGTACAGGGCCAAGAACGGATGCTTGCGGAACACCTCGACGGACTCGAAAGGAACGATCTTTGTGATTTTGAAAAAACACGCAAGCGTGCCTATCAGAAAGGAAAGATTGAGTCCAACGAGCAAAGCAAGGAGGGTGGCCAGCCGAAATGAGTTTGTGGAAAAGAGCGGGATGCCAGACAGAGTCAAAAGCTTTAGAGAAATCGATAGTAGACTGGATTGTCCAAGAGCCCGGCCTGGATTTGTTAAACTCATCCGAAATGGACTGAGAAAGGTACAGAATTTGATCTAGTGTAGACCGTCAAGGGCGGAAACCGGCCTGGCGGAGAGAGAGAATGGAATTAGATTCCAGAAAGAAGAGTAGACGGGATAGAATGATGCGTTCAAAAAACTTTGAGACGCAGGAGGTGAGAGAGATAGGCCGGAAGGAGGCAGGAGAGTCGAGAGGCTTTCCCATCTTGTGTATGGGAATAATGGAAGATGTCTTCCAGATGGAAGGAAAGGAATGCGAAAACCAGGAAAGATTGAAAATGTGAAGAAGAAAATCCATGCCAGAGCGAGGAAGGTGCTTCAGCATGGGATAGACAACTTTGTCTGGCCAGTGGCAGTGAACGAGGAGAGGTTGGAGGCAGCCGCAAGAAATTCAGCGAGAGAGAAAGGAAAGCAGAAGGACAAGTGAAACTCCTCCGGGCACGTGGCTCGGCGGAGCTCAGAGAGGTAGCCTCTCGCTCTGCTACGCAGAGCCTTTGGCTGAGAAACGGAAAAGTGGGATGGCAGGTAAGCGGCATAGACCGAAGCCGATTCCCTGGGAGAAGAACAGTTGAGGGAATTAGGAGAGGAGGAAGACGAGGAAGGAGAGCCAGCGATAGAGCGAAGACGAGAGTGCGCAGATTTAGGGTTAGATTTAGGTGAAAGAGAGGAGCAGGTCGTCTGCCATGCCTCAGCCTTGGCCTTGGCGATGACTGACGAGGCGCGTCGAGAAGCGGAGATGTAAGCCTGGTGATCTTCATCACTTCTGTGAGCGGCAGCGAAAGCCTTGCGTCTTTCACTAACCGCTCCTTCCACCTCAGCAGACCACCAGGCTTTAGGAGGGCGTTTGATGCGGCCGAAAGGAAGGAAAGATTTGGCCGCATTCAGTGCCAGAGAGGTAAAAAGCAGCAGCAGCAGCAGCAGCAGCAGCAGCAGAGGAAATGAAACGAGTATTCCTCTGCAGAAGAACAGAGACAGTCAAAGTAGAAGGTAAAGTCATCCCAGCGAGCTTTCTGAAAATTGAAGGAAGGGGGACGCTCGTTGGGGTCAAATACCGGAGAGAAAGGGATGGATAGAAGAATTGGTAGGTGGTCAGAACCCACGTCCTGAAGCACCTCTTAGGAGCAAAAAAGGGCAAGAGAGGAGGTAGCAAAGGAAGTGTCAGGAGAGGAGCGACTACTAGTGAAGCGATGTAAAAGGGTGGGTGTGTCAGGGTCATTGAGGGGGAGGAGATCAGAGGAGATGACCCAGTCGAATACTTCCTCCCCGCAGCGGTCGGAAGTACCTTTTGAGTCCCAGAGTGGGTGATGACAATTAAAGTCCCCCAGAACAAAGAGATTCGTGGAGGAGGGAGAGAAGGAGTCGGTTCTGCCATCTGTTGGGGAGGGGCGAATAGGGGGGGGTCGTACACATTAAGAAAAGAGAGCGAGGAGGAGTTGTTAAGAGAGATGTTGACCCCTACATAATCAGAGTAGGGATCGAGGAAAGAAAGAGAGAAGGTAGAAAGTTAGAGAACGATAGACGCAGCCTGATGGAAATGATGACACCGCCGCTAGCGTGCGTGGCACCAGGAGAGGGAATACCAGACCGGGAGTGGGTACAATCAGAGCGCAGAGCAGAGAATCCAGAAAGAGGAAGAGGAGTTGAGATTGGATTCCCAGATACAGATAAGGTCGACAGGGTGGGTTGAGAGAAAATGAAGTAGTTCAGTGCTTCTGGATCGAAGACCTCCAGCATTTTATTGGAGAACCCTGAAAGAGTCAGGGAGGGGAGAGAGAGGAGACAGATGGGAAGTCAGGAGCAAGGGACGGTGGTGAGGGGGCAGAGGGAGAAGATACAGAATGAGCAGATGGGGGATAAGAGGTTTGGAAACGAGGGTTCGTTTTTGATTTTCTTAAGTTTTGAAAAAGAGCGCTCGACATAACAGTTCGTGACCATCATGGATAAATACATCCGCAACGCTATGTCCGAGTTGGGAAAGCAACATCCAAAGAATTTTCTGAAAGCAATCGATAATACTGCAATTCAACTGAAACATCAGTCTTACTAATATTTGAAGAAAGACGGGATGTTAGGAGCTCAGTAAACTGCAATAATTCTTCAGAAAGACTCAGTTCTAAGTCTTTTGGATACATTTTGACAATGTTTAAGGAGTTTTTTACAATTTCATTACGGGTGGATAGTTGCAACCGACGTAGAAACCCAAAAATACTGTTCAATTTTTCATAAGCAGTTTATTGTTTTGATAAAGCGACTAGCAAGTTATCAATTATGGCAAAAAATACTGTTCTTTCGAACCTCTGAAAAGATGTTTGAATTGGAGCCAAAGGACCAGCACAAGAAGATGTGTTGCACTCATTATCATGAATGCGATTTCTCTTGCGCTTCCTTCGCCGTTGTTTTTCATACTCATCAGTTTCAGTGAAGTCAATTGCCTTTTTTTCAATATCTGAATAGGTGGAACAAAGGGACTGAATATAGCCATAGATTGATTCGTAAAGTGCACAAGCACAATTCAGGTCTTGCCCAGAAGATCCCAAGGAAGCATTGGGCAGTTGAAAAGCTGCAATATTTGATTCCAGAAAATAATAATAATTCCAGTCTCTAACTTTGTCATTGTTGAAAATAATCCATGAGCCTGTTGACGACACTCCTCCTTTTGTCGGTTGTCTTGGACAATATTATCTAGCACTTGCATTATGGAAGAATAACCGGACAAAAATGCTTTAGTGGAATCTGCGCGAGCCAACCACCTGGTTTCCGACATATGTTTTATTGTGAGGGTTTGGTCGACATTAGATAGAGCAGTCGTAAGCAGACTCTAGCGATTGGTGGGAGCAGAAAACAAAAGTGTAGATATTTTTGACAAAAGCAAAGAAAATGTTTGCTTCTTTACAACATTCAGCAGCACATTTTCCAACCAAATTCAATAAATGAGCAAAACAGGGAACGTATTCCGCAAACTCGTTCAATTGCTTAGATCGTGCTTACAAGTCATTGTATCTGCCGCTCATATTGCTGGCATTGTCATAGCTTTGACCTCGGCAATTTCCAATGTCTATGCGGTTTTCATTTAGAAACGTTAGCAATTTATCCTGTAGATGTTCAGCATTACGACCATCTATATCCAAAAAATTTAATAAATCTTTCTACTGCTCCAGTTGGCAAAACATAACGTACGATTAAGGTCAACTGATCATCGTTTAATATGTCAGGTATAGAATCTAGAGAAAAGGTATAACACTTGCTATTCTTCAATTCGCAGATAATGCTGTCGTGCACGCTAGATCCGATTAAGCTAATTAACTCTTCACAAATCGCTTTGGAAAGATATGATGTGTGCCCCTTTCCCTTGTTAGCATGAGCCTTGATATGTTCCGCTATAAATGGGTCAAACCTTGCCAAAAGTTCCAACAAGCCAAGCGAATTACCATTGTTATGAGACCCAATTTTTTCATCGCTACCACAAAATGCAAGGCCTCGTTCAGCTAAAAACTTGACAACCTCTCTTATTCGCTCTAAAAGAGCACTCCAGTACTTTTGTTCTTCTTCTATTTGGCTCACTAGCAGGAAATCCACGCAACCACCGCTTTTTTTGCGCATCAGAAGCTCTATCAAATGTTGCTGATGAGAGTTACTTTCTTTATGCCTTCGCAGCAAATTGTTAGCGTTTTTCCAGTCATTAAAACTTTCTTCGACAAGCATATTCTGTGATTCCTGACCCGAGCAAGCCATTACTTTGCAGGAAAAACAGAAAAGCCTACCTTTGCTTTCAGAATAGCATAACCAATTTCTTGCATACTGCTTTTTTGTGAGTCTATGAAGAGTTTGGAAGTAAGAATCACGGCAGGTTCCAGGAGTCGTTTCGCCTTCGTACAATCTTATTGATCCAGAAAAATTGCTGTTGGAATGTTGGCAATCCTTACTTCCCGTTTGAATTTAGTGCTCACGATCAGTCTCCCTCAATCTTTTCGGCCACATACCAAGGTCATTAGAAAAAATGAAAATAATGGTACTGGCATCTTCTTTTTCAACAGTTCCCTTCTCTTGCTGTACAGTTTCTACATCAGCTTCAGTAGTTCTTGCGTATTTTTTGCTTATGACATATCGGTATTTCCAATATCTCTTTACTCAGTAAAGTATTCCGTCATTTTTCAAGTTTTTGAAATCGATAGTTGAGTCTTTTTTAGTCTGTCTTCCTTTACTTTACGTTTGCTCCATCCAGTAGGATAATGGCGCCTTATTTCTCTAACTCTACTGGTGCTACCACTCATTTTTTAGCAGAAAACTAAGCAATGGTCTTAAGTACAAATAAACTTTGAATAGGGCTAGAAAAAATCTTTTAATATTTAAGATAGACAGCGTCAGTGTGATGTAACAAGTACACACTGAAGACAAGTAGGTGGCTTATATCAGCTTATGAACTGTATATGCTGTAGATACAACTAGTTTTTCTTTATTCCGAATTACGATTTTAAAAAGCCCGGGGCCCGTTGCAAATGCTACATTTGCTAAATGGTTAATCCGGCTATGCATGTAACTAATTAATCCTGAACTTTTCATGTAACATGTCGAGTCACTGAGTTGTTAACGAGAGAAAACTGCAGATTTTTAAAAAGCAATGTTGTTTTTGTTGTGTAAATGTTGATGAAAGGCAAAGCTGATAAATAAGCTGATAAATAAGCTGATAAATAAAGCTGATAAATACCAAAACTGGTGACATCATGATTCCATGACTTTCAGAAGTGAATGTATTAAATCATTGACTTTATCTGATCCCAGATGATTAATCACAAAACTGTGGATGAGTGGATTGGTTTTCCCAAGACCCCAGAAAAAAAGGACTGCTTTGTTTTTGTTGTTGTTGTTGTTGTTGTTACCGGCCCCTTCCGAGGAATGGGGGCATGGCGGAAGACCATGGAGCCCCAGAGGCCGGGCAACTCCCCAGGGTCTGGACCAGAGGTCGTAGAGAGACAGAGAATCTCCAAAAAGCGAGCGATGCAAAGAGTTCGTTGCTGGAACGCGCAAAATGAGATCAGAGGTGTGCTGGTACGAGTGTCCGCAGTCGCTGCAGGAAGGATTCTCGATTCTGCCAATTCTAGAGAGATAGGAGCTTAACAGTAAGCTATGTCCTTTGCAGCGAGGAAGAGAGAGAACACAGCGAGCATGACGAGGGAGAACAGGTTCCTCAGTGGAAATCGAGGGAACCTGTGTGTCGAAGAATTTCGATGAGACAATACGCCTCCATTCCGAGAAAAAAGAAGAGTGAATAGAGAGATAAGAGGAAAGAGACTACAAGGGATTGCAGAGGGTACGAGTAGCACTCCCCGTTTGGCTAACTCATCAGCCACGTTGTTCCCCGGGAGAAACGAGTGTCAGGGGACCCATTGTAGCCTGATAGAACAGGAAGAGAGAGAAGACAGTTCCTGCCAGACCTGCCCGAGAAATTGAGATAAAAGGAAAGATGGAGGAAAGGACAGGGTGGTGAGGACAGAACGAGAGTCAGATAGGAGGAGGAGGAGAGAAGGGGCAGGCTTGTTGGTGCTTCCGAGACCAGCAAAAAGTGCGCAGAATAGTGCAGGCTTCAGCAGAAAAACTTGAACATACTGGGCCCGCCGAAAAAGAAAGAGTGGCCTCAGTGCCACAGAGAGAGCAGTTGGCAAGAACGCAGAGCTGCCTTTGCCAAAAAGAAAAAGGAACAGAGCCGTCTGTCCAGAGTACCAGATCATGAGGGGGGAGAGGGTCAAGGTTGGCGAGAGCCGCAGCTTTGTGAGAGAGGGGGGGATCAGAGCGGGAGCATGGAGAGGAAAGGGTGGAGGCTTTGTTTTTTTGTTTTTACCGACGAATTTTCTTTGCGGATCATCAAAATTGTGCATAAAAAATGTAAATCTTAAACACCACATTCGCATACACTTTATGCTTTTTTTCTGCTGCTACATTTAAAGATACAAATATTGTTCTTCTAAATAGAATAGTTTTTCATTCTTATTGTTTATTGAAAACTTGTGTTATTGAACGGTGTATGGGCTAGTTTTTCTTTTGAGCATATCATGGCTTCAGCTTGATCGTACTCAAGCAGCACTTTTGCCACTTGAAATTCGGTTATGTTGAGTGTAAATTTTCGCTGCACAGTGACAGATAATTGAACCTTGAAAGAACTTAGGTGTGATCAACATTTTTTGTTTTGTATTGTCTACGTCAATGCTGTACAGGCAACTTGGTTTCTTCTACCTCCCCCCTCCCCTCTTAAATTGTTCTTATCATATTATTTTATTTTTGCGCGGAAAGTCATTGAGGTGGACCCACGGATTGAATCCAAGCTGATTTCAATAAAAAGAGCAAGGATATGAAGCTCACAATGATACGATTTATGTTGGTTTTAAGTATAGGCTCTCTACTCTCAACAATCTTGGTCTCGTTGTCATCTCTAATTCAATTTAAAGAACTGGTAAATTTGCTGTTCTAATTGCCTCATATTAAAATTTTTTAGTTCAATTAAGTTTGACGATTTATCCTTTTTCTTTTCTTCAATTGTGGTTTGTATTAATTATTGATTATAACTTCATATTTATTAATACAATGTTTTTTGTGAGATTTAGAGCATAGGAACTGCAGAATATGATCGCTAACTGCTCCAATACCGAAAACACAGCAGAATGCAACAGGTCACATATAGAAGCTCTGCATTAATTTAAGGCTATAAATTTACAGAAAATCTAAGAAGCTAGGTACTCAGACTCGTTACGGAAAACTTTGGTTGCGAAGGTCATGCACTTTTTCTACACTTTCCATTTGAATATACCATCAATGTAAAAGAAATATGTGCACGCCCCCAAAATATTGTCAACTCTCACGTTTCCATAAATTTCCAAAATAGGCAAAGAACTCACTTGCAAAAGATTAACCTCCAAAAGAAAAGTCTTCACCATTGATTGCATGGAGCAAAAGAGTCGCTCAAGAAAAAGCCCTCAACTTTGTTTTGAGGTATAAATATCTTCAGCCTCCCAGAATTATCAAAAATGGGCAATGTGCATTTAAAATATGATTGTCACTTTTGTTTAAAGCTAAAAATGGCAAACAAGTCAATCACAAATAGCACGGTATCTCCCATAAAAAAGTATTCAACTTTGTTGTAAAACAAAAATGCCTTCAGCCTCCCCCTCACCCACCCCACAGAATCTTCAAAAATATACGTAATGCGTAAAAAATGGTCTTCACGATTATTTGGAGCTGATTATAGCCAAAAATTCAAATCTTCAAAAATGTTCTTAACCTTGTTTTGAGACGAAAGTGTCTTTTTTCTCCCCCATAGGCTATACAATAAGTGTTAAGCCCATAAAATAAGCCAGTTTTTAGGGGTGTTTTCCATTGACTATACCATGAGATGTGATGGTGATTGTGCGTGCACAAGCCGTCACATAAATCGAAGTCCGTAGGAGTTTGCATCTAAATAGGGATTTGTTCGACAAACAAATTATGATTTAGCATGCTTTGCTGTCATAGCAATGGTCTGTGCCGATTTCGAACGCTGTTTCTTGGTACTTCATCGACTGTGCTATAAGATGTGATGTTGACTGCGCGTGCACAAGCCGTCCCATGGACCAAAATCTGGAGGAGTTTGCATCTGGACAAAAATGGTTTGAACATTAAAATGTTAACTCAAGATGTTTTGTGACCATAACAATGGTTTGTGTACAATCTTGAACGCTATTTTCTGGTACCTCATCGACTGTACTATGAGATGTGATGTTGATTGCGCGTGCACGAGCCGTGACATGTATCAAAATCGGGAGAAGTTTGTATCTGTACAAGTGTGTTTTGAAAATTAAAATGCTAATGCAGCATGTTTTGTTATCATAGCAACGGCTTGTGCACAATCATAAACGCTGTTTTCTGGTATTCCATCGACTGTACGATGAGATGTAATGTTGATTGTGCGTGCACAAGCCGTCACACGAATTCAATTTAGAATTATTTTTCATCTTTAATCTGAATTATTTTTCAACCGACGCGATGGCACTGTAGTTTGAGCGCCCGCTTCGCAGTCGGTAGACTTGGGGTTCATTCTCCTTGTCGAGTCATACCAAAAAACGTTTAAATGAGTTTGCTAACATATTGCAAAGTTTCATGATGGGGAAGCCATAAAACGCTCATCAGAATAGCTATATAAAGTCACTTGGTTATTCATTATCACACAAGTTTGTAGTTGTTCTGATGAGCGGTTTATAGCGGTCCCACCATGAAACTTTGTAATACGTTAACAATTTTTCATTTGCGGTGTTTCGAAACTACTTTTGCAAAGCCTCAGTAATAGGTTAGATGCGTGCAAACAATGGAGCTCTTTTCTTCTGTTTATTGTCCTTCAATTTTTATTGTGCTTTTGTCTGAGACAAAAAGCGGATCTTTTTTCTGGCAAAATGACACTGGTTTACTTTTTTGTTGTACATTAAAATGAATTTGGTTAATTGATTGCATGCGAAAAGGGATTACAGAAATATCAAGTTTTTTGGTAGAGAAAGGATGGAAGATCATAAACGCGTACGCCTCACCAACTTTATCCTTGGAATGTGAAGAATAGCTGTCTAGTCCAGTGTTGATTAAATTTTTTAAGCTAATCCGACGTACCGCAAAGCTGGATCTAGAATTTTTACTTTGGGGGAAGCAAGATTTTGCATTCACACGGTATCTCAAAAATCCGTATTTTCTTTCAAAACAAATCTTCATCTCTAACCTTTCCAAAATTTCCCACTCTTCCAAAATAGGAAATTATCAATTACTTTGCAAAACTTTCCCGAATTTTAGATGATTTTCAAAAAAAGTTACCCTACTATAGCTTGATCTAATCCGGAACTCGTTGAAGCGCCAACAAAAATAAGATCACTTGCATTATCCAATTTTGTTTCTTTTGATACAGCAGTAGCATCTTTAGCAGTATTAACTTCATCTGTAAGTAGTTGAGTAACGGTATTTTTAATCTAAACGCCGCTATAGAGCAAATTTTTAGCAGAAATTGCTTTCTTTGTTTTATAAAGAAATGCAGTTTGGATTGCAATTTTCAATAACTTCACGTTATAAAATGAAAACAAGAAAATATTCGCCAAATTGTTACTTTAAAAATCGTTTACAAGGATGAAATTTATAAAAAAATTGAATTGCTTTTGTATGAAACCGTTTCACAAATAAGTACCGTACTTGCCGAATAATTACAAACAAAATAGCGGTCCTTTTCTGTTTTGAAGTATGGAGCTCTGGACTCAAGATTTTAAATCATTAAGCTCTTAACTTGTCAATAAAAACAGGTAGTAAAAAGCGTTTGAGGCAAGTAGTCTACATCACAGAAACTTTTCGAGAAATAGAAATATAAAAACTTATTGCTGTAATATCAAACGATTTGCATTTATATCTGCACATCAGAAATTTTTGTTATCCAAGACTTCTTGTCTCTCCTGGAATTTCGTAAATAACACAAGCGAATATTTTTATAAAATTTTTATATTTTTAGGTTCGATCCATAAATGCTGTAACAATTACTGAATTGTGGTTGCAATTGTATTTCGTTGAAAGTATTGATTACAAGGGGCCTAGCTTAATATTTAGCTTAATATTAGCTTAATCTAGCTTAATATTTAGTTTGGCCTAGCTTAATATCTAGGGTTACACCATGAAAACAAGATTTAAGAAAGCTAATCCGGAACAAAAAAAAGCGTCAGTTATTGTGTTTACATATCCAACGACAGTCGTTTAGTCAATTTGAGGTCTAGAAAAGGTGTAAAAGGAAACTTGGTGATATCTATGTGTAAAAATAAACGTGTAGCTGATCGTCGTGGAAATATTTGCTTGGAATGCATTAAAGTTAGTTGTTCGAACCCAAATGAGCAAAACTAATAAAGTTGATTTACCTAAACCGAGAGGCAGGACAAGCATAACAGCGGTGGTTAACCTGCCACGGCTTTTGTTTTGGCAATCAACCTAAAGTACCCACTGACTTTGGTCTTCATATCGTTGTGAAATTTCCTTATCAAATGCACGTAAACTTTTTGGTTGCGCTCGTAAACTTTTCTGGTCGCGCACGACCGTGTTTTTGCACCCCTGGTTTAAACAAAAGCTGTTCTACAATAACCAACAAAGACTTTAGCAGGATCAGACAATAAAAACATGAAAAAAAAACTATGCAGAACCAAGATCAGCAGTTTACAAGAGTAAATGATCCTCATAGCCAGATATACCTAAAATTTAAAACAAACCGCATAAAAAATGATTTTGGGATAGATTAAGAACTAATATCCTGAGATTTGAACCCAGGCTATAGGTAACATCGTTAATCAAATAACTTTATGTAAGAGTCAGCACATATTTAACTGTCTCTTGTTAATATTTCTATTGATATATGTCTATCACACTACCAGCAGCCAACAGTGCATTAGATCCACAAAAACAAAGCTTGAATCTTACAGATTCTACGCCTATTCATCGTGTTAGTTTAATAGCCTAACTTAATCATCTTATAAGCTTAACAATTTTAATTCTTGCCTGGAGTATTTGTCATCGTGTTGATGGAAGAGATCGGATTTACTTACCTGGTTTCACCAAAACACTAACTCAGCAAAAGACTCTTTACACGCTTATTCATGCTCCTATTTCCTTCTTTGTGCAGTGGTTCCCAACCGCCGGTCCGCAATTCCATTTTCACTTGGAGGAAGTTTATTTTCACATTATGTTGTATCAACATTGGTTATTGTCACGGGACTGTTTGAAACCTAAAACCTTTATTATTATTAGTTCCTGTTACGTGAACTGACAAACAGCAACAAAAAAAGTAGAAAGTCCTGAATTATAAGCAAGCAAATAGGGGAAGTTTACAATTCATTTATAACTGACATAGATCTAAACGCCTAATTGGCATTCGTGTTTTTGTGTGGCTATAATGCTATGAGTCATATTGGTAAGTCCGCCGTTCTAATGGAAAACAACACAATCGAAGGGGGTCGATATACAGACAAATCTGATTTATTGCATAATCCATTTTATCACATAGAAATCGTAAATATAAACCACAGCCAACCATTTGTTAAGAAAATATTTCGGAAAAGTGCATAGCGGTTTATTGGACAATTCACTTAATTGAATAAAATTATAAACAACTATTCTAATACTAAACAAAGGTTGCGAAATTTCAGTGACAAAAGCACGATTGCTTCAAAGTCTTAACAGAAACAAACTGAAAGGTACAGAACAACGCTGATTGCCAACGTCACAAAATAAAAAGGCCGCCCCCAATTACAAATTAAAAACAATGCAACGTGCGATATAACTGATGTTTAGTAATGCAAATCCTGCGCTTGTACAGTATATTACGTTTTTTGTCATTGAAATAGAATATTAAATTTTTTTATCTCCGCCTTGTATCTCAAACAAATAAATATTGTATCCTTGAAGAATATAGACGCATTTCTTCGACTAGAAAGAAAAATGCAAGATAACATACAAAATAAAATTAAACAAACAACAGTCGCGCAGTATTTCGCTTGAAACAAATATAATTCAATCATTCCCTTTATTTGCGAGTTTATATTTTTTATGCGTGACGACTGTTGCGTTTCAGTTCGACTTCGCTCTTTCGCTTAAACGCATAAATCACTTAATCGCATAAAAAGGCTTGGAAAGTTAACTATGCAATCAACCGGATTCGACTGTTTATCTATTGTTGCTTTTTTGTGGTACTGGTAAATTTTGCGTACCGGTCCGTGAATCTTTTTATAAAAAATTACCGGTCCGCCGGTGTAAAAGGTTGGGAACCGCTGACCTAGTGGACAAAGGTGAATTTTTTTGCCTTGGTCAGTTTTATTGTTTTTTGACGAGGATTACGATAGCAATGATTAGAAAAGGCGGTATTGCAGCATTTAAGGCGAAAATCAATTTTATTGTTTTTGCTGGTTCTAAATAGGCAACCATTTCCTGATTGGGCAACAACTTTTTCTCGATCAGGAAACGATTTCCCAATCAAAACACTGGCCCCCACAAACCATACCTAGGCTCATTGATGTATAGTAGAATGTTACACCCTTTTACAAATTAGTTTCCTATAGTAAAATAATGTCTGGTTTTCAGTGGAAATCAATGTAAATTTAGCCAATCAATCGTGTTTTATGCAGACTTCTGATGTTAAAATTCATAAGAAAGAGGTTGTTATTTGTCTGGCGATTCAATTATGTACCATATTTAAGTTTGCCAATGTAAGTGCAGCTGGTAAACAAGTCTACATAATTATTTGCAGCAGGTGCCTTGTGGTACAAGTAGCAATATCAGGAAGTCTGTGATAAAAGCTTGTGCAGGGTGCATGCTCCTAACAGCAGAACTACTGTGCTTTTGTTTAATCTGCTAATAACTAAGAAGTAATTATTATTAGACTTATGCTTTTTAAAGTAAGTTTGCTTAAAGCTGTCTATTAGCTTTAACATGCTTGTCTAGTGTAGTGAAGAATGGCTGGAGCATTGTCTAAAGAATCATTTTTAGCTTCGAGATATTCAAATTCTGGAAATCAAGAAAATGATATTGAATGGTTTGTACTTGTAAAACAGATTCAAATAAATTTGCTATGTTTCTTCAATATAGTGCCTCTCAAACATGTGTTTTTGTTCATACAAGGTTTGAATAATAGTTAGTAATCACACTGGCTCCAAGTTTAAATTTACCCAAGATTTAAACCAAGCTAAGTTAGGGCAACACTGCAATGTAAAAAGCATTGTTGAACTCGGTTCAATTATATTGTTGGTTTTCATTTGTTTTTGGCAATCGTATTTTTTGTAGATATGCATATTTTTTGAGCTATTGTAATTTCATAGTTTTAGTATAAATTACTATATTTTAGTGTTGCTACTAATTTACTTGTACTAAGTGCAAAAGATGAGAGTTGCTAGTTCCTATTTAGCAATTGTTAATTAATTGCTGATTAGTAACTAGCAACTTCTGTATTTTGTAAAATGATAAAGTCTTATCAATAATACCACACCCCTATTGGGGTTTACTATTGTAACTTGATGTCCATGTCACGTGTGGGTGTCCTTAAATGAGACTTCCATGATATAGGTATTGCTGTATCATATTGTTTTGTATTGCATATTTTTTTTTGCACCCAATGCAAATTTGTCTTTTTTCAGCATGTTTGTTATTGAGTATCATTTACACCTGCTTGATGAGACTCAACAAGGTCAAAACCAGTCACTCATTATTGACATGATGTAATAAATTGCTGTATGGTGCTGTATGATATTGATAATCATTTTGAGCAAAATTTTCTATTTTACCCGAATACTAAGTGTAAAAAACAATACTGCAATTAAAGAGCAAAATCTGGAGCATTCTTTGGTAGATTTTTTAATAGGCAGTGGCTATTTCGCCGTCGACGGCAATTTGCCCTTGGAATCTATTTTGTTGTAATCATTCATGTGTGTTTATATAGCCGTATTTGCTACAATTACACCAGTGACACTGTGGTGTAGTGGATAGTGCACTGGTCTTGAGATACCATGGTTGCGGGTTTGAATCTCAGCTGGCAGGGCATTAAAAGAAAGGCAGTGTACACTAAAGGGGCAGGCCCAGTATGTAAATGTACGGGGCAGTGTACACTGGAAGGGAGTGTACAAGGTGGGCAATAGAGACCTGGGGGTGCAAAATTTTTTTAATTGGTTTTTAAAATTGACCAATCAGAAACGACCAAAAGTCACATGTTTAGTACGTCATTTAGATTGACCAATCACAAATAACTCATGGCAAAATAGTCTCTGAGGGTAAATTGCCGTCGACAGCAAAATAGCCACTGCCTTTTTAATATCATTACTGTGTAATTTGAAAAGTAGACCTTTTTGTATGTTGTTGTAAAAACATGTGCTTAGACACAAAGTTGGCTTAATGGTATAACTACAAGATTGACCAAAAATTAGCACCCCTTTGTAAATTGATTTTTGAAAATTTTCTAAGCATAATAGCCTCAAATATTTATTGACAGTAATTCAAAAAGATAAATGTGACAGTGGTTGAAATTTCAAAAAATACATAAGGTGCAAATGTTTACATGTTCAATATTGCAATTTTTTGTTGCAAAAAGATGAAAATACTGTTACTGTTGACTAAACAATAGTTTCTTTTTTTGAATATCAATTTTGATGTATTGACAATCTTTTTTCACACTTTTCATACAATATACTAAGATGTTACACTTTGGTGGCCTAAAATTTGTGTGATCTTCTCTGCCTTTAAGTTCACAAATGAGTAGCCAACTGGCTTTGAATGGGCAGTGGCAAAATACATGACTACTTTAATTTGTAAATAATTCATAGTGTTGTTATTGCTACTAGCAATAACTGTTCCATGGTGAATGGTATATTGCTGCTAGCAATAATAAAAACGTGGATTTTAAAAGTCATCTCTCCACCAAAATTGTATTGTAAATAATTACTGATTGTCGTTTCACAAAAATATATGTTCTCCAAGAATTTATTAATTTTTGTTAAGGAAGTGGCTATTTTGCAGTTAATGGCATTTTACTTTTGGAGACTATTTTGCCATAGTCACTCACATGTGTTTATATTGCCACAATTCTGCAAGTTATTTTGTGGTGCAAGGATAGTGCACCCGTATCAAAATACAATTGTTGTGGGTTGAAATCTTGGCTGGCAGGGCACTTGAAAGCAGTGTGCACTGGAGGGGGAGGCCCAGAATGTGAATGTACATGGTAGGGTGCACTAGAGGAGGACCAGTATGTGAATGTACAGAGTAGTGTACATTGTGAGGGGAGAGCACACTGTAGGTGCAAATTTTTTTAAATTGATTATTAAAATTGACCAATCAGAAATGACCAAAAGGCACATGTTCAATACGACATTACAATTGACCAATCACAAATAGCTCACAGCAAAATAGCCACTGCTTTTTGTTAAATATGCTCACTCAACTCTATTCCATCTGTCAAAGTCATTTGTAAGCATGTTAGAATATCAGCTTACTGTGCTTTTAATTATTAAGCCAATGCAGACACAAATATCCATAGTATGACTGCCATCAAATTGTAGGATATTATCACAACTATGATCCAAAAAACTGCAAACTTTAAATGTAGCGTGATTGGAGAAAAAATATTGAAATTTTACCAAAAAGTAGGATTTTTTAATTGCAAGTAAGCTTTCTTGGCTGACGGACTTTAATCCACTGTAAGCCAGTGCACTTGGATTCTTGTTTATGCTTTGCAATCAAAAACAAAAAGTATTCATGTCTGTCAGAAAACGAGTTTTGATGGCATATATTGTGGTTTATTATTGTGCTAAATGGTCACTTTTGAAGTGGTGTTTAACAAACATTTTGGTTTTCAAAATTAACCTAGCTTCGGACACAGTTTAAACTGATGAAGATCAACTATTATTAAAGATCCACTAACTATATTTGAAACATTTCAAATGCTGAGTTAACCAAACTATCAATGATTTGATAGCTGAATATTTTTTCACTCTTACCAAGTTTCATTAACTCATTTACTGAACTTGTGAAAAGACATTGCAAATATGTGACATGAAAATTTTTATGTTCGTAAATTTTATTTGTAACAACTTGCAAAAACTATAGGTTCTCACTTAAAAGCTCGTAGGAATAAAAGTTGTAGGTCTGCATTTATAACCATACAGATTGCTGAATTCATAGGGAACTCCCAACTTGGCCAAAATTTACAGGGTCTTTGCCCGTCTAACGGTGCTCCCTCTAAGAGTTTAGTAAGTGCATAACCAGTGGCACAAGAGCAAAACTGATAGCAATTGTACAAAAACTGCCAGACAAAATTTGGCAAATATTTTTGAACAAGCTGTTGCACCATCCTCAGTAACATATATTTAAAGGTGTAAAAATAGCTATCTGCTGTAGCTTACTGCTATTAATTTAGTGTATACGCTAAGCTAATGTTGCATGTTGTAAAGTTTACCCATAATGTTGGTTTGCATATAATGGCAACTTTTGTTTTTCCCTCAGATGTAATTTGCTTTATCATGACACCTTTTCTACTTCAGGCTTTTCCACTGTTTTTTGGTATGTGAGCCAATTTTCAAATGCACAGAAGCATATGCACTAAAGTTATCAAAGTAAATTTAAAGGGTGTTGTCCAAATATCATATGAAAACAAATTCTGAAGAAAAAGTTTTCCAATTTTACTTGATATGAAGGCTAATGAAAGCACTAGCTTATTGAAGACCATGGCCCATTGATTGAAAATTGCTGATCTAGGTGATCATCTGTCACAAATGATCTTTATTTTTAATCTGATCAAGATGCCAGCTTGAGAGTTTCGTTTTGTTTACTCTGCTATGTTTTGTGCATCATGAACTCAAGTTAACTGTGCGCCCAAGAGCTTTAAAGATGACTTAAAATTAAGTCCAAATAACAGTGGCATTAGCGTCAGTGCTGAGTTTTCAAAATTTGCAGGGGAGGAGAGGCAAAACTGTGACAATTTGCTTTGGTGACGTAATGATTAGCATGAATGTATCAGCCCAAAAATGTTCACAATTAGGTAGCCTATCAGTTACTAAAAAGTGGTGGTGAAATACCTGGCTGTTTCTCTGTATTAAGTCAATTTGGGTAAAATTTGGTCTCTCAAACTCTGTGGCTTTTGCAATAGTGATTTATCAGCATTTTAGAATGGCAGGTTAGCAATGTGCATAATTAAAATAAATCCCTTGCAGACACTCAACATGAGTACGAGAAATAGAACTTTTATAAAATAATGGGACCTTAGATAGGTTAGCACGATTATCACACAAAACAAAAATTACTTGTAAACTTAAATTGTTGCTTAGTTATGGTAAATAATCAAACATCTTACATTTCTCTATCACAAGGGTCAATGACCTTTTTCAGCCAAAGAGCTATTTAGGCTTTTTTCCGCAACAAATAGAACGAGACCCACAAGCCACAACAAGTCTTTGAAACATAAACAATGTTCTTCGAAAAATATAAAAAGGGTCTGTTCACATGTATTTATTGGCAATGAACTGCATGTCAACCAGGGTTGTGGAGTTGGAGTCATGTAGTTGGTAGTTTTAGGATGGAGTGTGTGTGTGTGTGTTTACCCCTCCTCTTCCTTGGGATGGAGGTACGGCATGAATGGTAATTCAGGTTCATGCCGTCAACCTAATTGATATTAGGCTAGGGGAAGATGGCAGCCCATTTCGAACCAGTCTTGAGTGACTGGTAGCCCCACCACCAACAAGGCGGACTGCCACTGGTGGGTACCCAAGAGTCGTCTGACATGCTGGGTTAGCAACTTCACAATTATAATCCGGTGAAGTACGGGTGGGGCCACCTGTCTGCCACATAAAGGTGGAGGCGTCCTGTTAAGTGCCTTGCCCAAGGACACAACAAGCAAGCTTGCCGGCTTGTTCTCCACACTATCCCTTTTTTATGCTGAGCGCCAAGCAGGGAAGCTGTGAATACCATTTTTTAAAGTCTTTTGGTATGACTCGACTTAGGGAATGAACCCCAGGTCTACCAACTACAATGTGGACGCTCTAACCACTGCACCATCGCGCCGGTGTTAGGATGGAGTCTGAGTCTTAGTTGGAGTTGTTAGGATGGAGTCGGAGTCTTAGTTGGAGTCGTTTTTTTAATGTGTGCAATTGAAGTTTGGAGTTGGAGTTGGTTTTTTCAATATGTGGAGTTGGATTTTGGGGTCTATATACAATATGTAGAAAAGATAAAACACGAGATTTCAGACTTTTATTAATTTGTTAGATAATTTTAATACAAAAACAGCAAAGAAAAAAATGCATTTTAACTGTGAATTTCTGTGCAAACGAAATATTACAGATGAGTTAATTATGGAGTAATTATGGATGAAATCAAATTGTGAGGGCAAAGTTGAGTGGAGTTGCAAAATTTTTTTAGGGTAGAGTCGGAGTGGAGTCCTATTTTTTTTTTAGCATGTAGTCTGAGTCGGAGTGGAGTCGTAAAATTTTTTTAGGGTGGAGTCGGAGTCTTAAAATTTTTTAGAGTGGAGTTGCAAAATTTTTCTAGGGTGGATCCAGAGTTGGAGTTGGAGTTGCAAAAAATTTAGTTGGAGTTGCAAAAAAATTTCATCGACTCCACAACCCTGGTGTCAACACAAATTTGCCTGCTTCAAGGAAAAGCAGAAGAGCCACAGTTGAAGGGCAGAAGAGTCAGAAGTTGCTGACCTATGCTGTATCGTAATCAATGACACAACAGGGTTTTGCAATTGCAAGTAAACTTTCGATCTCAAATCAGGAAATATTTGATGGCCATAGCTGTGCAACTTGAAGGGAAGAAAACTAAGATGTGCATCTTGCTTTCTTCAAAAAGCAATCTCAGATAGCAATGTTATTAATGAGCGGCAACAAATTTCACATGAGTCTTGTCAAATAATTTCACAAGCCATGCAGAAAAACAAATGGGTTAATTTTCAGTAAGTTTTGTTTTAGGTATGAAACAACAGTGAATGGTCGTTAATTGGCTGGGTATTGTGGCAAAAGTAATGGTACATTTGAGACACTTCTAAAGTTTGTTTACAGAACCTTCATTAAGAATTGCGGTAACATAGCTAAATATCCTTTTCATTCTTATCAGGCTGTAATTAACCATTTCCCAAATTTGTGAAAAAAGCTTGCTAATATTTGATAGGTAAAATTTTGTCTTTGTAAAATGCATTTGCAATTTGACCGGAGGAAAAAGAGAAATTTGTGACCACAAATATTTGCAAGTTTGGTAAACGCAGCTTTTAAGTCTAGTAAAAAAATTGAAATGCAAATATTTGTAACTACACATAAAACTACAGGGTTTCACTGAGAGGTGCTGATTGCAAAAAATATTGGTTTATTCATTTTGAACCACCTAGTTTTGCTACATTTGCAGGTCAATTGCACTCCCCAGAAAAAAATTTTTGGTGATCATGCCTACTTTATCTGGTGGCACTATGTACAGGTAGATGTAAAAGACTGCAATAGCCATGTGTGCACAACTACACTTTAGCAAAAGTTTTTTCTGTGTAATGCAGGAGTTTCTGTTAGTTTCAACTTTAGCAATTTTTTTTACACTGGCAATTTTTTTTTTTTTAGCAATTTTTTTTACACTGGTAAACCAGATTGGATAACACACCTCAATGTTGAATCAAAAGACAATTTTGGAATAGTCAACTGTGACTGGCAGTTTTTTTAAAATCTTTTAACATCATGGGCAAATTTTACTGGATTACAAATTACCTTTCAAGCAATTAAAATAAAAGTGGCTAGATTTCAGAATAAAACTTTTTTAAAAAAGATTGAAACTACAATTTACATTTTTTTCTTTGTGTTTTTAGGCTTAATTCAATCATGACTGGTAAGCTGTCGCAGCACATATCTGTCAGCTACTTTTCAGAAAAAAATTTCTCAGGTAGTTTAAAACTAAAATTGGTTAGAAGTTATATTCTTTTTTAATTTCAGTCTTCACAAATGGCAAGTGGAAAAAGGCTATTTATTTGTTATGTACAAAAACTGAGCCATTCCCTCAAAAAAAAAAATGTTTTTTTTGTGCTAAACTGAAACAAAGTTGTATGATTTTTTATCTTAACAAGGATGATTGAAGTTAGCGATAAAACAAAAAGAAAGCATATAAAATTTGACCAATCTTTCAAACTTTCCTTGAAAAGTGATGTCTTGTGTTAAAACTGAAGTTTGAGAAATGCTTTCTATTACTGCTCTTTAGCTACAATTGAAATCAACTGGGAAAAAGAAAACAAAGTTGATTTTACTTTAGGCTAATTGCTTGAGAGATAATTTGTAATACAAAATGAGTGTGGCGATGGTGTGCATAATATTTTAAGTTGCTGTCATTAGCTGTTGCATCACATCTGCATGATGTTTGCATGAGACGTTGCATTGCTCCAAAAAAGCATTTGTCCAAACTTCAATTTCTTTTTTCTGTCTCCCACACATTAAACAGTTCATTGAAGATCAAGAAATTTTTACACACTTAAAAAGTTACCAAAAACCACCAGACTTTTTTACATACTGTTGATTTTTAACTGCAAATTTGCCGAACATAATTTCACAAATTTGCACTTTTTTGCGTTTAAAGGGAACACTGCTTTCTACCCCCTGCACTTAATGTCACTACTAGAAAGCCAATGACCATTTTATGACCAGTTGAATATCCTGCAAATTATGTTTGGAGTGACATCATTTGTATTTAAGATGCTACTTATGTGTTTCACCGTAATTTCAAATCTTTGGTTTTTTTATGATTCATAATATCACTTTTTTATTGTAGGTATTATTGGCTTCTTTCACATTATTCAGTTCTGGTGATTACCTCTTGTCTTATTCTTACTCTTGGCTTTTCAACTGCAGCTATTGCGTTTACAGAGTATCCTGATTTTGGTGAGCCGTCTAAGGTAATTGATGGATTGTAAATGCTGTTATTTTTTTATTGTAATTGCAGCACTATTGATTAGTGTCTCAAGGTGTCCACAGTCATTTTTTTGGCAATTTGTCTGCATTACTGGTATAAGTTTGAATAAAATTTTTGGTTTTACTAGAAATAAAAATTACCTGCTAAATCATTTTTGTTATTTGCCATACTTACAGTATATAAGCTTATTTTTTACATATCTTTGTAATATCAGTATATAGCAGTTCTTGTCAAAAGTGATGAGTGTAACCATTACAATGCTGCTAAACATCAAGCACATACAGGCTCGTATGATTTTGTCTCATATCACAGAAATTCTTTCAAAAGCATATTTTAAGATGTGTTGGTGCAGCCCAAACAGTTTGTGTATGTATTCTAATGGCAGTAAATGTAGTGGTTTATGTCACATAAGGAACATTGTGAGCCACTGAACAAGAAACTATTTATATAGTCTACTACTTTTCTGGTAAATTATTGATATTTTTTTCAGGATTGGTGGTGCTGCAGGTTTATTGTTGCTATGTTTAATTGGTCAAATACAAGGTTGGAGAAGTTGGATGAGAACAATGTAAGATTAAGTTATGGACAATGAGAAAAGACTTTATGTATGTCTCGTGCAAATTGCACATGTGCAAGATTAAATACAGTAAGCTGGGGTTTCTAGGTATAGTGCAGCATTCAGTGAAAGAAAGTCACAATAGCATGTCAAAGGATAGATTTTCCAACAATGTCAAATGCATTACAGATGGCTTTATTCAAGCTGTTGCTGTTTCTGATCAGTTGCCTACAACTAGCCAAAGAATTGTTTTATTTGACCCAGTGGTTTCAGAAAGAGTTGCAGCTGCTGAAACAAAATGAATATTTAAGCTTGCTGAATCAGACATGTCTTTTAGAGGTTGCAATCATTTGAGTATTACATTTCAGAGCATAATGAGTGACAGTGATATAGCAAAACAGTGGTCATTGGCTCATCAAAAAACTCCGTATGTTATTGAGGTGGAAATGGGCCTCTTGAAAAAGATCTTTGCCGCAGTTTATGAAAAGCAGAAGGTGTGTTTACTTTAATGCTTGATTAAACCACTTCTATGCAAAAAATAAATAAATGGATATAATCGTTTGTTTTTGGTGTGAAGACACACACAAGGGAGTCACCAAGTACTTTACCTCTTCATTTTTGGAAGGGTGACTGCTGCAGATAATGAGAAAGTAAGCTTTCATTTGGGCGTCTTTTTAACAATCTTGTGATTGACTGAACTTCAACAAAGCCGTCTGGTGTTGATTGAATACAACGTTGAAGGAAAGGGAACATCAAGGGCTGATTTCTTTTTGTAGCTGCTCACTTCACATAGTGTACAATGCATTCAAGAAATGTATTAAAGCGCTGGAGGGAGGGCATGCTTTGGAATTAGAATATGACATTCATAATTGGTTTAAAGATAAACCATGCAAAATATAAGATTTCAAAAATCTAGGTCACTTTTTTGTGGCTCATTTCAACTAGATGGCTCACACTCTCATCTGTCTTGGTTCATATTTTGGAATGATTTAATGATGCTAGGGTCTATTTTTTCAAATACCTATCTTAACAAAAGGATTGCCAAGTTTTTTTTGATTCAAATAAGAAAACCAAAGGATCAAGTCCTGTCTTAGCGCCAATGAGAAGACAACTCTAAGATAAATTTCATAATTGCAGTTGCCCAGCCCTTTGAGAAATACTTTTAAATGTTTCAAGCTGAATGCCCATTGATTTATTGTTTATTTAGCAATCAAGTTAGTAACCTTCTTACTGTGATCATGCAATTTTTAAAAAGCTAGCAGTTGCTGATTTGACTGCAAACCAGCTTGCAAAACTAGACATAGAACGACCTGAAATTTAAGTTTTACACAGCAATAGCAAGAATTTGTATTCACCCCATAGTGTTTAATATAATGTTTATAATTCTAAAGCTGTGTAATGGTTATTGCAAACATTATGATAAAAACTGCATGTACAACAGAAAAATTTTTTAAAAAATGCACCAACTAAGAATTACTGTCTATCAAGACAGAAATAACCAACATTTAAAGAAGTACTTGCTAATCTGGCTGTGCTCGACTGTTTGTGTTTCTCTAAGCACATTGCTTTGTTTTTTCATGTTCTAACAGTTTTCAAATACAATTTAATTGTAGTGTATTGTCACTTTGTGTACTTTCTGCTTACACTAGCATGAGACTAAAGGTTACAAGCTGTTGGTTACATACATGCATTTAGCCATGCAGCAATTTAGTTCAGATGTACAAGATATCATGCTCTTTTTTCATTTTTTCTTTGAAAATGCTGCCATTTTTTATATTTTTTCAGTGATGGCTCTGTGGACAGCCTGATGTCTGTACAAAGATACACAAAATTGCATGGTTAGATACAGCTTATCCTGCTTCTGTGCAAACGTATATCTTTTAAATTGATTGTTTTGCAATGCAGCAAAAATATTAGTTTTGCTTTATGTGGGAAATAGCAAGGTGAGATATGCAAGACATTTTTTTGAAAAAAAGCTGCAAAATATAAAGCTTTACATGAAGGCCAACCCATATGAAGGAAAGCTAGGCTATAGTACAATACTCACAGTATGACTTTAGTCTATGATTTAATGACGTTTTATGCATGTGCGACATCAGCAACATTTAATTATGTAAAACTGTCATATTGCAACTTGTGATAGTGCTGGGATTCTCTTAGCTTAAGCTAGGGCTTCCATTTTTTGGCTTACATATTGAACTTGTGGTCTGTTTTCTAGTCAATAGTAACACTGGATTACATTCAGGGGTTGACTGCTTGAAATGACGTCACAAACTTCGTTTATGACTTTCACCCTGAGGAGGTGATCAATCGTGCCAAGTTTGATGTTAGTACACCTGGCAGTTTTGGAGGAGTTAAGTCAGACAGAATCGTGCTTCATATATTTGAAACATAAAAGTTATGTCATTTTGTTTAAAACAACACATTTGTTTAAAACAGTTTAAAACAAGACATCATTTTTCAAGGAAGAGTCAAAAGTGGAATTGCTTATAATCTATATCTTTTTTTACGTTTCAATACTAATTTCAATTGTATTGTTAAGATAAAAAAGCACATAGCTCTTGATTTCAATTTAGTACAAAGTACAACATGTTTTGAGAGATTGGTTCAGTTTTTGCAGATTACAAATAAATAGCCTTCTTGCCTAAACCAGCTACAAAAACTAAAAGTAAATGAAGAATATGACTTCTACCAATTTCAGTTTTGAATCCCGTTGAAAAAAAGAGTATTTTTTAATATAAAATGTAGCTGACAACTATATGCTTAGATTGCTTGACTGTCATGATTGAAATAAGCTTTGAAACGAAAAGAAAAAATGTGGATTCTAGTTTTGATCACTTTAAAAACACATCATGTTAAGATAATGCCTTTTTCATGTTAATTGCTTGAAGGGTTATTTGAAATAAAGTGGAAGTTGCCTGAAACTACTCCTCTAAGAGATTGTAAAAAATTGCCATTTGCTATGTACCATGCCAACACTGCCTTTTTCCTCAACATTAGGGTGTATTATCTAATCAGGTTCATCAGTGTCAAGAAAAACCCTAAACTGTCAAAACTCACGGATAGTTGCACATAGTGCAAAGAGAACTTCCTATAAAGCATATTTGGGTGTATGCAGCTATTGCAGACTTTTACATCTGTCAGTACACAATGGCACTGGGTAAAGTAGGTGCGGGGCCCCAAGAATTTTTCCATGGAGGGCAGTCTATATGCATATACATGGAGCTATGTTGTTTTGAATGAACTACAGATCTTACTATTTTTTACAGGAAGGGCCACTAAATGAGAACCTGTAGTTTTTCATGTAGTTACAAATACTAGGATTTTAATTTTTTTATTAGACTGAAAAGCTTTGTTTACCAAACTTGCAAATTTTCAGTGCTTTCATAAAAAGTGTCTCAAATTCTCTACCAGTATTTTTGCCACAATACCTAGCCAGTAGCCAGATTTCTCTGTTTTTCTGCACGTGGGGCAAATCTTCCCAAACATTAATTGATTTGTTTTCATGCTTAGTGCGTGAAATCAGTTGACAAGTCTCTGGTAAGATTTGTTATTGCTTGTCAGCAACATTGCTTTGTGAGATCAAGAAAAAAACCAGGACACACATACTATGAATACTACATCATACAAATATCTTAATTTTCTTTGTTCAAGTTGTGCAGCTTTGGTAAATTAAATACTTTCCAATTTTAGATGGAAAGTTTATTACAAAACTATGTTGTTTAATTGATTACAATTGAGAAATGTAACTGAAGTATTTTTTGTTTTTGTGTCATATCACGGTAACCTACCTAACATTCCATTATTTCATATTTGTCATGCTCATGTCAAGCAATGGCAAAGAATCAGCCTAATTTTATGTACAGGCGCCGTTAACCTGACATTCTGAAACACTTAAAAATCACTGATAACATGGTTATCGAGTTTGAATGTCTAAATTTAACTTATATTAACTTATTTAACAGAAATTTGTAGTCCACTAATTAGTAACTGGTAATAGTAACTGGCAAGCCATATAGTAACTGGTGGGTTACTTTTTTGAACGTTTTAGGGCTGACATAATCACACTGTTATTTTATCAAAGTGCAACATTACAGTTTTGTCTTTCCTCTCCCCTCAAATGTTGAAAACTTGGTGCTTATGCCCATACAATTGTGGTTGGACTTAATTTTTAGATCATCTTCAAAGATTTTTGATGCACAGTCAACTTGTGTTCCTGCTGTGAAAGAGTAGCAAAGCTGGCATATAATCAAATTAAAAATAAGGATCATTTGCAACTGAGATAATGGCCTAGATCAGTGATTTCCAATTAGTGGACCATGGTGTTCACTGGGCCAAGACCTTACTTAGCTCTACTCACATTGAGACAACATCCCTGAAATTTACTTTAATAACTTTTTTGTGGTCAGTTATGAAATTGAGAAAAGTCTAAAATTATGCCACATGCCAACAACAGTTGGAGAGCACTGAAGTAAATAAAGTATGGCACACTAAATGAACAAAATATATAGGAGGAAAACTTTACGTTATTGTAGGCAAGTTGATATCTTAAATAAGGTCATTAGACTAATTTTACTGTATATTAAAAGCTTGAAAACAGTGTAGGCATAGCTCTAAATTGCTGTTGTGTTCTTCACATAACATTTATCTGAGACGTTTAGCTGCTTTTGAAAAAAATTCAAATGAAGGACCTGAGATCTAAATTGGAATTAACAACACATTGTTAGCTGAACATTTACACTTATTAAATAGCAGTAGGTTACCAAAAATTTCCATTTATAATGTTGCCAAAGCTGGTGCAACAGTTTCTTCAGCAATGTCCACCAAAATTTGTTCATTGGTTTTTGGTACATTTGGCAGCAATTTTGCACTTGAACCAGCAGTTATGAACTTAGTAAAATTTTAGGGGAAACACTGAACGAGGGCCATGTTGATGAGCTACAAACCTTTATTATATTATAAAATGTTCAGCATATATTGATTATTTTTGCTACTTTGTGGTATAAGAAGAGAACCTCTTTACTGAAATTATATTTTGTTTCATACGACTTGGCCAGATCTTTGTTTAGTCTATAATTAGATTGCACTCTGTCACTAGACTTAGATACTCATTTGTGAATAAGACAAATTATGGTGAAAATCTGAGTTTTGTGAATATGCAAAAATTTAATCACAATTCTTGACTAATATTAATATTTATGGCTCTAATGTCTGAAATTGCTTGACATTGGAACATATTAGCCAATAAAATTTGAAGCACTTAGCACCAATATTTTTCACTTGTTTAGCGGGTAGCAGTTTTTGAAAGTATTTGCAAAAAGTGAAGAAGAAATAAATGATAAAATTGAGACAACTTTTATACGAGCATATTTGTGAGGCACCTGCAGAGCAAATTTGTGAAAATAAATACTGAATGACTGCATCAAAATTTTTGCTACAAAAGAAGAAATTTACAAGAAATTATATATATATTATTTAATCCTGATAAAATGTTAAAAGTTACCTCGAGTTCTATCATTTACATTATTTTGACTGCATGCTTTCCTCATTTTTTTATGTTGTTGGACATCTATGCTATATTTTTTCCTTAATTGCTCACTATGCATCTCAAACACTTATTGTTTAAGTTTTAATCTTGATGTAAATATTTTTAAGCACAGTTATTTCCATCACAAAATGATTTCATACTTGAGCTGAATATATAGAAGTTTCCTTAGCATGGACTACATTTTCAAAATACTGGTTAAAACTGACTGATCAGTTGAACTCTATATGATAGTTATATTTTTGTCTGTGTGTAGCAATTACAGTAGGCTTACTGAGTTCTATGAAATAGACCAAAATAATAACCAGTATTTTAGCTTAGGCCAGCGTAGATACTTCAAAAGTAAACTTCTTGAACTTGGGTCAGCAATGACCATGACGACTTACATTTTCAGAAATTACAGTCTTGTGCTTTCATTCATACATTGTGCTCTGATATTGAAGGCTTCAAAAGATATGGAAGCAAAGATTTTTCATCACACATTTGATTATGTTTTTTAGTTGCTCTAGTTGTTGCCAGCAAACATTAGATAATTTTATTTGATTGATGGTGATAGCTTTTACTTTTCAGGGATTTGAAGTACGCACTGGTGAGCTTGCAGACAAACTCATCACTTGGCATAATCTTCTCAATCAAACTGGTTACACTCTTATGCTTTCTAATTATCCTTATCAATATTTCAAAAATCAATCTCTTAACAATCATGTAAGCAGCTTTCTTACACTATGGCTAAGACTAAATGATTATTTAGTTAATTATTTACTCAGGACTCTAAAACTGATTTATCAAATTTTGCACCTATTGATAACGCGTGTGCAGTGAGTGGTGTTTCTTAACTCATTAAGTGCTTAAAGACATAATGTTACGTCATTAAGTTTTTTGCATAGAGTGCTTTATGATGTAATATTACATCAATTGGTAAAAGCCATTTGTTAACTGCCAAATCGATGGGTATGACATAATATAATGTTGTTTATGACCTTAGACTGTTGTTTAGCAATTATTTAAGCGTGCCTGCATGTGTTCATGCAGCACTTGTAGAAGGTAATTGTGTGTGGCACAGAGCATTGGTTCTAGGAATGTGAGCTTGTGTGTTCAGAACAAAATCTCATTTCTTTTCAAGTTTTTTAGCAAGATGGCAGACAAAATATTATGAGTAAACAATTCTGCGGATCTGGCGTTTTGCGTTCTAACCACTTTATGCATTACTTATATCAACATGATAGCCTACATCAAGTGAAACTGTCAAAGGCCCTTTGTTTTTCTTGTGAACTAAATTGTTTGTGTTTGTATTTGTTGAGTTTTTATTGACCCCTGGTCTGATGAAAATAAACAAATAAAAAATTAAATAGCAGCCAAAATGTAACAAAATTTTTACAAAAAAGCAAAAATAGTGGGTTACATGTGTAAGATATATGCGACAGTGAAAACCACAGAAATACTTGGCACCAGTGAGTACATGTGCAATATACATGTGGCACTTAACATGTTAACCTTTGTGATTTGCATTAACTGCATGACCAATGTGCATGCCTTTCAAGTATTTAAAAGTTTGGAAATTTATTAAATCTGAATATCAAACTACTGTTTCATCACAACAAACTCAGTTGGTAGCAACCTTTGACCCTATATGCCTGACTATATTTTTGCTGCTGCTTTCATTGACTTTTAGTTATGTTTACTGACATTGCTTCAATCATGAAAAGCAAAATAGTGGTGTTTAGTTTGTGAATGTGAAGTACTGTTCATTGGAGTTGATTTTGGCTACCCTGTGTCTAAACAATTACATATTATTTATTTAGTAAATATAGACGAATCTAGTTAATCGCAAATCAGATAATCACATAATATGATTTATTGCAAAAAATTGTAAATTCCAAACCATAGCTTATCTTTTTCTTGAAAAATAGTCTGGTTGATCGCATATCGCCTTGTTGCATAATAATTTGTTTAATTGCACAGAAATAAAAGCTGTTTATTTGATTACCGTATTTTCGCGACTATAAGGCGCACCTAAAAGCCAAAAATTTTCTCAGAAATTGAACATGCGCCTTATCGTCCAGTGCATCTTATGTGTGGATAAAATTATGCTTTATAAGAAAACTGCAAACCATCTTTAGTGTTACAAATAGCGGTATTTTTTTGCATTAGCATTTCTTGCTTGTTTCGTTTGAACACTCTTTGTTTATTCTTTCGATTGTTCGTTCCTCGTTCGTTTATTTGCTCAAATAATCTTTTGTTTTCATGTTTGTTAATCGTTTGTTTGCTTATTCATTCGTTTAATCGTTTCTTTTAAATTTAAAACATGCAAAAAACAAATTAGGATTTTGTCTGATTTATTGCGCCTTATAGTCCGGTGTGTCTTACGTAAGAAAAAAAATGCATTTGCAGCAGTTTTTTGATACTGCGCCTTATACTCCGGTGCGCCTTATGGTCACAAAAATATGGTAATTGAAGTCTTAGTTGCAAAATTAAGTGACAAAAATCCATCTTTGGCCAAAAGTTTTGGCATTCTTGAAAAACATGCCAATTATGAGCACAGTGGGAGCAAGTAGTGCACTGTAAAAAATCCTGCAGAATTTTTAATAAATTTTAAGCAGCATGTTTCATGTTTGCAAAATTTGCATTTGCAGCATTGCAGAATTCTTTGATCATGCAGCAGATATTTTTTACTGTGATAGCACAAATTCACATGTGTATTTTGCAATTGTTGGTCTTTGATGTAATTAAAAAAATGGCATTTGAAAGCAATGACATCGAGGAAGAAAGTGCTGCCAATTTGATTCTCATTACCCTGCCAAAAATAAAGAAGTGTTAAATGCTCTTGATACTATTTGGGACGTTTGCAATGTGAAGGGGCAGACATGGACACATTTTTTTGTTTGAAAAACAATTACAAGAGAGCATGTAAAACAACATTAAACAAACTACTATTGCACAGTATCGTACGTGATTGAAACAATGTTTTGTATGATTAAACAATACTTTGTCTTTTGAAGTGCTTTATTTGGGTGTTTATACTAATTTTGGATAAATGCACAATCCATTTAAACGCATAAAAGAGCTTGGCAAAGAGACTGCAATTAACCAGATTCCTTTCCGTTGGTTTCATTGCAGCATAGATAATTCAAGTTCCTTTTTTGTTTTGTTTGTTGGTGAATACAATTTTGAAAACTAATTTGTATTTGTATGTCACTGTACAATATTGTGTAGGAAAATTTGATCTTTGAAGATGATAGTAAACCAAAGCAAAAAAGCCATTTTCGTCGGTCAAGTTCAATAAATCTGAAACGCAATTTTAGTGAATACTTCTGTGATAATCCCAGTAAGTTGTTTTTGTTTGCTAGCAGTTACAAGAGATCATTAATTATTATTTATTCTTTTTCTGGCAAGTGATCACAAATCAAATTCGTATTTAATGCTTGTCCTGTTAGTTTTTTTATCCCTTATTTCTGTTCAACTTATCCAAATGTTTAGTTTATTTGTAGGGTTTGTATGCACTTTGAATATATTTAATGAAAGCACACTGCAGATAATTTCAATGTACTTAAAAGTTTCATAATGGAAAAAGAATTTACTTTGAAGGAATCTCTTTTGATAGATGCTGATTGTCTAGTCCATTTGTGCAATGCTAACGACAGTTTTCCCTCTTAAGGTTTTAGTAGGTGCATAACCACAGGCATGAAAGCAAAACTGCAAGCAAATATACAAAAACCACCAGATAAATTTTAGCAGACGTTGCTGAACAAAGAAGTGGCTGTATTTACAAAATGGTTCTTAAAAGTTTATTTACAGCCTCACTCTACTTTGGTCTGTCAATGGCATCTTCCTTTTTTAGTCCAATCTCTTTGACCTGTTTAACCATCTGCCTTCTTCGTGTTATTTTTGGTTGCCTATGCCTTCTTGTTCCAATCACTTTAAAATCCAACACATTATCACTAAACCTCCTTGAAATATACTCAATCCATTCACTTTGGCTAGTCTGTCTAAAGTTTCTTCCAAACCAGCAAATCCATAAGTTCGTGAGTACTACTTTTCTTAATTACTTTAACTCCATACATTGTTGTCATTAAAGAAGATTAAAGAGACATGGAATTGGAATAATGTCCCAGTTTTTCTCTTGATCATCAAAAATATTGCATGGACCACTGATTGGCACTCCCTTCATTAGAGCATTGGTGTCTTCCTCTTTACCTGATTATGTGGGACTTCTCCTCAGTGGACCTTTACCAGGTTAATCTTTAGTCTTGCCTCTCTTGGTTTAACAGCTCTGCATCAATCCCATTCCAGTGTTTCCTCTAAGATTTAAAAAAAAGCATAACCATCGGTGTGCAAATGTGAAATTGCTAGCAAATGTATGAAAATCGCCAGACAAATTTTGATGGACATTGCTGAACAAACTTATACCAGTCTCAGTTATATATTTTGAAGGTTTAGAGAAAGATATTTGCAGTAGCCTACTGCTATTCATTTAGTGCATATGCTAAGCTAATGTTGTATACCTTAAAGTTTACCTGTAATATTGGTTTGCATACAATGGCATCTTTTGTTTTCCTTATAGGTATCTTGATTGATTATGACACTCTTGATCTAGTTGAGTGCTTTTCAACCATTTTTTGGAGTGCGGCCCAATCTTAAAATGCACAAAATCATGTGCCCCAATTATAAATTTTGGTCATTTTTATAAGTGACCTCAAAAATGTGATTGAAGTAATTTTCAGGGGTGTTGTCCAAATATAATATACAACAAGTCATTAAAAAGTTTTCCACTTTCACTTGATGTGAAGGTTAAATATACTATTGGCCTAGTGAAGACCTTGGTCCACTGATAAATCACTGGTCTACACCATCATCTCTTTTATGAATGATTGTCATGTGAACAGAATTTTGTTTCTATCCTAACTTTAATTTTTTTTTAAATTGAGGCAACTTATACTATCGCCTGCATAATTAATTCCAACTGCAACTTAACGGGTAGGTGAAGATTAGCTTCTACTCGATACTTAACTAAGATATTTAAACCACCAACTTCTTGATCAAAAACAGAATAGATATATTTTCAAAATGCTTCGAGACTTAAAACTTTTTTGGATCACCAATCATGCAAACCAATGTACTCTAATATATCGATCAGAAACTAATCAAAAAGACTGTGTCAATCAATTAACTGCTTGATTCTTGTCACGCTATTGTTCCACAACAAACCACCACACAATAACATTAAAAAAGAAAAAAAAAAGATTTTTTGCGAAATCATGCAGGATACAAAAGCAAGTTTAGATTCAAGATAATTTTGGATTCATGAATAAAATAATTACAGCAGAATGAGAGCAACAAATTACATCAACTATGCATATATAAACTGTTCCAACGAAGCAAATTTATTTATTCATGACAATGACCTTCATTTTTTAATCTGATAAAGGTGCCAGCTTGCGAGTAGTACCTACCAGCACAATGGTGTAGTGGTTAGAGTGTCCGCTTTATAATTGGTAGACCTAGGGTTCATTCCCTTGGTCGAGTAATACCAAAAGACTTTTAAAAATGGTATTCACATCTTCCCTGCTTGGCACTCAGCATAAAAAAGGGATACTGTGGAGAACAAGCCAACAAGCTTGCTTGTTGTGTCCTTGGGCAAGGCACTTAATGGGATGCCTCCACCTTTATGTGGAAGACAGGTGGCCTACCCCTACTTCACTGGGTTACAAATTGAAGTTGCTCACCCAGCATGTCGTAAAAGGTGACTCTTGGGTGCCCACCAGTGGCAGTCTGCTTTGCTGGTAGTGGGGCTACCAGTCACTTATGACTGGTTCAAAATGGGCTGCCATCTTTTCCCATAGCCTAATTTCAATTAGGTTGACAGCATGGACCGGAATTGTCGTTTGTGCCATACCTCCATCCCAAGGAAGAGGAGGGGTAATCACAACAACAACAGTAGTACCTTCTTTGCTTAGCTACATGTTTAGCAACAGGAGCTCAAATTCACTACAGGTCAAAGATCTTTGAAGATGATCTAAAAACGAATCTGAGCAACAATTGTATGGGTGTAAGTCCCAAGTTTTCAAAATTTGCCCAAGGAAGAAGCAAAATCATTAATTAGCATGGTTGTGTCAGCTTTAAAGATAGTTCAAATACAAGTAGCTTATTTAAATTATTAATTAGCATGGTTGTGTCAGCTTTAAAGATAATTCATATACAAGTAGCTTATTGGTAAGTAGAGGTAGCAGGACAATACCTGGCTATTTTTATTCAATAAGTTAATTTTAGAAAAATTTGGTCACTCCAACTGCAACCCTTGTAACTGTAATTTGCAGGTGTTTCAGAATGCCAGGTTAACAGTGCATGTAATTAATTCACTGCCAATGCTTGACATTAGTATGAGAAATGTGACTTTTATTTCAACGTTAGGCAATCAAGGCAAGCCAATGATAGCGGTACTAAAATTAGGATTTTAGTATGATGCAATGGTCATAGTATTTGCATCCTGCTTTCTTTGTAAAACTTACCTCAGAAAGCAATGTTGTTTCTAAGCAATAACAAATTTTGCCTGAGTCTTGTTGACTGATTTTGCAAATAGGGTAGAGTAAAAAATGTAGAGTTTCTTAAATAAATGTACTGCTTTCATTTTCTGCTGCATAATTATGCACAATGACAGTTTAGTAAGGTTAGATGCATGTGCCTTCATTGTGGGGGAGGCACGCTCCCCTGACAATTATGGGGGGTTTATAATAAGCCAAAAGGCCATATCTCCTGATCCGAAGCTGATAGAAAGTTAGTTGATGGCTCAAGCAATTCACAATGATCAAATTTATATAGGCTTAAAGAAGAAAGTTTGGGCTAATTTCAATAAAAACAAAATGCAATTTTTTATTATTTTAGCCCATCTCTGTTCACCTGGTGTTAAATAAATTTCAAAGCAAAACAAAAACAACAAAATGCAACTTCACAATGATCAAGTTTATGTAGGCTCAAAGAAGAAAGTTTGGGCTATTTTCAATAAAAACAACAAAGGGTTATTCCATTATATTTCAGCAAATTTTAAAATAATTGAATACCATGACCTCTTGGATTTTTTTCATATCTGTATATGTAATAGCTATTTGAAAATGATTTCCATTGAATTTGGAATTTTTAAAAATTCTTTTACAGCTCTAGAGATATTGCTCTTTAAAGTTTTGCATTTTTGCCACTAGTGGTGCTGTTGCACAACTGTAAAATTTACTGAAAACTGTCTAAAATTGTCATTTCTAATCCAAAATTGCCAAAGTGTCTATTTATATGTTTGGAGAGGTAAGGAATCCAAAAATGTTGTTAAAATTACAAAATAAGCACTATGTAAAAGGTTATCATCAAGTTTTGTTTTAATTTTGACTCCAACTTCAATCGCTAGCCCTGCCCCCGTGATTGGTCAATTTTTTTCTGATCGATTCCATAACGTAGAGTGGTCCTTCAACTTTTAGAATATAAGATTATCTAGTTTGAAACATCTTTCAAACTAAAATTATTCAAGAATTTGCAACCACACTATTTTCAATCAATTACTTTTATTCTATAATTACATGCTTTTGAATGCCTTGTTGTATGATGACAATTGGCACTATTAATGTGTATAAATTCCATTTTTTGTTAAACGATGCATTGGTTTGGGAACAAAATTTAAATGTTTTTTGTACATTTACAGTTTTGTTAATGCAAGGATGGTAAGAAGCTATTGTGAAGTGTTTATTTCAGTCTGGTTTAATTTCCTAATATATCAGATTTTTAATACAGCTTTGAAAAAAGCTGTTTTGGAGCCATAAGCTTTTCATGATCAGTGTTCCCTTTAAACGCAAAAAAAGTGCAAATTTGCAAAATTTTGTCCGGCGGATTTGCAGTTAAAATTCAACAGTGCGTAAAAAAAGTCTGGTGGTTTTTGCTAACTTTTTCACTTTGTTAAAGTTTTTGCAATTTTGTTGGCAAAATCTTAACCAACTGTTAAATGAATGGGAGACAGTGGAAAGAAATCCAAGTTAAGGCGGATGCTTTTTTAGAGCAGTGCAACGTCTCATGCAAACATCACGCGGCTGTAATGCAACATCGAGTGACGGCGAGTTAAATATCGTGCACGCCATTGCCTTACTTTTTTCTATAACAAATTATCTCTCCAGCAATTAACCTGAAGTAAAATCAATTTTTTTGTTTACTTTTTCCCAGCCGATTTCAATCGTAGCCAAAGAGCAGTACTAGCAAGCAACTCTCAAACTTCAGTTTTAACACAAGACATCATTTTTCGAGGGAAGTTTGAAACTAAACTTGCTTAAAATCTTTATGTTTTCTTTACGTTTCAACGCTAACTTCAATTGTGCTTGTTAAAATAAAAAAGCACATATTTCTCGCTTTCAGTTAAGCACAAAAAACACTATTTTTCAGGGATTGGTTCAGTTTTTGTACGTTACAAATGAATAACCTTCTTTTACTTGCCATTTATAAACACTAAAAATAAAAAAGAATACAACTCCTAACTAATTTAGTTTTGAATTCTCTTTAAACACTTTCCGAACTGAGATTGAAAGTTTGCTTGCAATTGCAAAAATCTGTTGTTTAATTGATTACGATAGAGCAATGTAAGTTATCTAATTATTTACCATAATCAAGCAACAGTTAAAGTTTGCGAGTAATTTTTGTTGTGTCATAGTTGTAATAACCTACCTAACATCACATTACTTCATAAAAGTTCTAGTTCTCATGCTCATGTTGGGTGTCGGCAAAGGGTTAATTTTATTTACGCGCATTTTTAACCTGTCATTCCAAAGTGCTTACAAATCAGTGTTGCAAAGGCTGTAAAGTTTGTGACCAAATTTAACCACAATTAACTTACTGAAGAAAAATAGCCAGGTATTTCGCCGCCGTCTTATAACAACCGATAGGCTACCTGTTTGTGAACATTTTGGGGCTGACGTAGTCACGCTAATTATTACGTCACGCAAGTGCATTGTCACAGTTTTGACTTTCCTTTCCCTGCAAATTTGTCTGGCGTTTTTCGTACATTTGCTAGCAATTTCTCACTTGTGCCGGCGGTTATGCACTTACCAAAATATTAGAGGGAACACTGTTCATGATGCTCTCGTCAGTGGCAGTATTGCATCCAAAGGGAAAATCTAGAGTAGACAAGTGTTTTACGTGAATAATTTGGAGGTTAGGCAATCAAGACCAGCCAATGATAGTGCTAGTATTGCAAAGCCTGCAAAAGAAAGATTTTGCAATAGCGAAATGTCAAAGAAAACGCAGCAGGAGGCCAAATAGGAACGCCATGGTCGAAAGAGTTTTTAAGTGTAAACAAACTCTTTCTGTCTGCATAACACCGAGTGCCGGGTCTTGATATATGCAGCCTCTAAAAGATTAAGATGGAAAGAGCTGCATGCTGCGGCGAGGATTGAAAACCACTTATGATCATAGTTTAATGCACATTGATCATTATCTAAAAGATGCTGACCAATGGCAGAGTCACAATCCGGTTTGGTGTCTGTTTGTTTGTACGATCTGTGTGGTTGAGATTGGCGTGGATGGGTCAATTGCTGTCTTAACCATTGTGGAACATGTTGCTTGATGCGATCCTGTAGTCGTTGAGATGTTTGCCCTACTTATTGACTATCACAGTGGCACTTATATTCATATATGACAAAACTTTTCTGAATGGTTGATAGAGCATTTCTGCAGGCCACAGGCAGCATGCGCTTAGACGTAAAGACCAAGCAAGTGCTGACAGAACCATAGCAGCTTTCCATGGCAGTTTTGACTTCTTTTTCCAAAGTTGTGGAGAACTTACCTATCCAAGGGACCCTCAAGTACACAGGGCACTTTTCTGGGCCGAATCGCTTAAGAGTGGAGAACTGAGCTATCTTCTTGGCAATCTGAGCATTGATGACATTTTTAGGATAGCCATTTTCCAGTAATATTTTTTTGATTCATTCTGTTTCTCCATTGAGTCTACGCTTGGTGCAAATAATTAGAGCTTGATGTACCAAATTTAGATATTAGACTTATTTTATGTTTGAGAGGACTAAAGGACTCCCAACACAAGTACTGGCCAGTGAAAGTGGGTTTCTGGTATACACTGGTCTCAACGCCAACATCTCTTTTTTCGACGTAAACATCAAGAAACGGTAGAGATTTTCCTTTCTCTTTTTTGAAGGTAAATCTGAGGGATGGATGAAGGCAGTTAAGTTTGGTCACAAATTCATCTGCTTCAGCTTCGTGATCAAAGATGGCAAACGTGTCGTCAACATATCTGAAGTATGTTGGAGGCTTCTGCGTTTAGGAAAATAACTTTTCTTCATAACATCCAACAAAGATGTTGGCCAAAGCCGGACCAAGTGGTGATCCCATAGCTACTCTGCTGTTTGCTTGTACAGAAGGTAAATCTGAGAGATGGATGCAGGCAGTTAGGTGGTAGAGTAGTGTTTGTTTACTCTCTCAAACTCTTTCAATAATCGTGGCATTCTTATTTGGCCTCCTGATGTGCTTTCTTTGTCATTTTTCTATTGCAAAATCTTTCTTTGTCATTCTTTTTTTTGTTGGCATACTTTACAATACTAGCACTATCATTGGCTGGTCTTGATTGCCTACCATCCAAATTATTCACATTAACAGATGTCGGTTCTTGATAACACTGAATTTTTTTTACATACTGGTACAGACATCTGAATGTATGACAACTTAAATTAGAATTTTCATTTTATTTTTCAAGTATCATGACCAAATTTACTGGATTTAGATATTTTTGGAAACCATTTGCCTAAAATTTAATTCTAGTTTGATCTATTTTAATTTTGAAAACTGGTAATTAGATATTGATTTTGTGAGATATTACAATTATGGAGGAGCTTGAAGGTGTTTGTGAAATCGGAAAGCTAATGTCTGAAGGTCCTAGTCATAAAACATGGTATAAGAAAAAAAAAGGGATATAAACAGCTTTTTGAGCTTTCTAATGATGACATTTTAACTTGGCTTTGGAGAGGGGAATGTAAATCTTATTTGGAAGAAGGATCCTTAGTTATTAATAATCTCACCAAAGTTTGCTTTCATCACTATTGTATGTACTTGACTTGCTTTGATAAAAAGCAAAAAAATTGCAATAATCCTTTTGACATTTATCCAAAGTCAAGAAAAAGAAAACAAAGGCGTGGAACACATTCAGTGAGCTTAAAAACTGCTCAACAATTGGAAGGAAAGTTTTGTTTAATACCAGGAGAAAAACTGTGTAGAAAATGTTGGATACACACAAAGAATATTTTGCATGGTCACCATTCCCCTACTTCCTCAAGTATATCAGAAGATGCCACAGAATTCTCTGAATCATCATCTGCTGAAAATTATTCAACTTTGTTAGATGACTCACTTGCTGCATGTGGAGTATCCCCTCTTAAAAGCTCAGGAAAATCAAAGCACCAAAAGCTTTTTCCTGCAAACAAAAAAATAGAAAAAGTAACACAAAAACTTGAAAAGGCTTTTTATACAAAAGGAGTAAATATAGCTCCCTGTTCCCCACCACCAGCTACAAGAAGCAATGATGAAAAAGATTTTGCCCAGCTTATGCTCGAGTTAAAGACTAAATTTTTACAAACAACTTCTTGCAACACAAAAATTCAAATTCTGACACTTAAGCCACAATTTTGGACAATAGATCAAATTGTGAAGTTTTTTAATGCCACTATTTACCAAGTCAGAACGGCAATAACTCTTAAGAAAGATGAAAGTTTGTTATCAAAACCTAAAAGATTAGTAAGAAAAGGGATCAATGAAGATAATATAAGCAATGTGATTTCATTTTATTTAGATGACGAGTTTTCAAGGGAGATGCCTGGAGCAAAAGAATGTGTAAACACTGGTTAGAAACAGCATAAACGGAAAAAGGTTATTATTATGCAACCTGACAGAATTCTATGCTACTTTTTTGGAGAAATTTTATAATTCTAAAGTTGGATTTTCAAAATTTTGTTCTCTTCGTCCAAAGTGGTGCAAGACGATTGGTTCTTCTGGAAGCCATTTTGTATGTGTTTGTGCCATCTGTCAGAATACTATTCTTGCCTGCTGTACATTAAATTTAGATTTCAAAGATCTTATTAACAAAGTTGTTTGCAGTAGTACAAATAAGTTGTGTATGGTTCATTGTTGTCCAAATTGCCCTGGAAAGGATAACCTTATTGAATATTTTTATCAAATTACTTCAGATAATACAGAAGATGAAATAGATTTTCAAAAATGGGAATCAACTAATAGAACAACTATTGTCAATAAGGTAATGGAAAAATTTGAATTTGTAGAGTTTTTGGCCAAAAAAATTGATCTATTAACAGCACACTTGTACATCGCCAAATCACAAGCAAGGTATCTATCAGTGCTAAAAGAAAACCTTTTATCATCAACCTGCAGAGTGTTGGCAGATTTTGCTAAAAAATTTTTTATGGTGATTCAGGATGCAGTTCAAGGATGGCACTGGACTAAGCAACAGTGTACCATACATCCATTAGTACTATATTACAAAACTGCACAAGAAAAGTTAGCAATTCAGTTAATGGTTTTTTTTCAAATGATTTGGAACACGACAATGGATTTGTGTATCAATTACAAAAACTGCTATGCAATTATCTTTGGTTGTCGTACCCTGGTATTAGTAATATTCAGTATTTCTCTGATGGTTGTTTGGCTCAATACAAAAACTACAAAAATTTTTTGAACTTGACATTTCATTAACAGGACTTTGGGTGTGATACTGTGTGGAATTTCTTTGCTACTAGCCATTGAAAATTACCTTGTGATGGACTTGGTGGAACCATTAAAAGAAAGTTGACCACTGAAAGCTTGTCAAGAACAAAAATCAGTCCCATTGTTACTGCATTGCAAGCATATGAATTTTGCAAAAACACCATGCCCACTGTAGAATTCTTTTTTGTACCTAAAAATGATTTGACCAAAGTTCGTACAAAATTAAAAATCAGATGTGCATGTAAACATACTGTGCCAGGAACTCGCAGTTATCACTACTTTATTTCCAAAAATGTTGGAATACTTTCTTTCAAAAGAATTAGTGAAGATGAAAAGATAAGTGGACAACATAGTTTTTTTCAACCCAAACAAACTTCCGTTATTCCAAATATTCAAGATTATGTAGCAGTTAAATATGATGGTCATTGGTGGATTGGTCTGATTATTGCTGTTGAAAATATTTCAATGGAGGCAAAAATTAAGGTTGTCTCCACACAGCCCCAGAAAAAACTTTTTTTGGCCACAGAGAGATGACATTTGCTGGGTTTCAAATAAGTCAATTTTAAAAGTGCTTTCTCCTCTGTCTTCTACATCTCAATCAGGTTGGACATACAAACTTGATGCTGTGGGCTTTGAAGCTTTATGTAAGCTCATCTAGGTATATCTACTGCTGTTGTTAGTTTGTTTTTCATTGTTATCTTCTTATCATGAGACTGCTCGAAGCACTAGATGATTGACAAATCTTCCTTCTTTTAAAAATTTTCTGTGCATGGTTACTTTTATAATGCCCAAATAGTTTTTGCATGAACTGCAAACATATTTTACTACATAGACAGAGAGTCAATATAAAATATTTTTGTTTCATATGGCTAAAGGAACTGTCATCACAGCACTCACAGAAAAATGCTGTCAGAACAGCAACTGCAAATAAGCATTCATAATGACTTGATCTTTTCTTACAGACTAGCTCATCTGCAACCTGAAAATTCATCATATTTTACTGCACTGAGGTTCATAATGAGTATGGGACAGTATCAAGTTTTTTAAGTTTAGGCTATCACTGTATCATGATTGTAGGTGCTTGTGCTATGATAGCAGTCTTTTAAATCAAATGAAATTGAAATTTTAATTAATTTCTGTCCCATACACTGAAATTTTTTTGTTTGGAAGTGTTTAGAATATATTCTAACATTGACTAGTAAAACAAATGTCTTTTTCAACTTTTAAGTAAACATTTATGATGAAAATGTTAGTTTGCGACAAAATATATCAGAAAAAGCTAGATAGCAAAGTTTTGAATAATTTTAGTTTGAAAGATGTTTCAAACTAGATAATCTTATATTCTAAAAGTTGAAGGACCACTCTACGTTATGGAATCGATCAGAAAAAAATTGACCAATCACGGGGGCAGGGCTAGCGATTGAAGTTGGAGTCAAAATTAAAACAAAACTTGATGATAACCTTTTACATAGTGCTTATTTTGTAATTTTAACAACATTTTTGGATTCCTTACCTCTCCAAACATATAAATAGACACTTTGGCAATTTTGGATTAGAAATGACAATTTTAGACAGTTTTCAGTAAATTTTACAGTTGTGCAACAGCACCACTAGTGGCAAAAATGCAAAACTTTAAAGAGCAATATCTCTAGAGCTGTAAAAGAATTTTTAAAAATTCCAAATTCAATGGAAATCATTTTCAAATAGCTATTACATATACAGATATGAAAAAAATCCAAGAGGTCATGGTATTCAATTATTTTAAAATTTGCTGAAATATAATGGAATGACTCCAAAACGCAATTTTTAATTATTTTAGACCATTTCCGTTCACCTGGTTTTAAAAAAATTTCAAAGCAAAGCAAAATCAGCAAAATATGCTTTTTAATTATTTTACCCCACCTCCTCTTAGGTCCAAAGAAATTTTTGGCTAATACTAACAATCAATTAACAAAAGCAGCAAAATGTAAATTTGCATTTATTTACAAGGCTAATATTAAAATCCAAAAGCATGAGAAACAAAACAAATTTCCATTAGTTTGTATTATTTCTATGGTTTTCATGCAATGTAGCCTGTATTCACTCAGCTTGATGCAGTTGAATGAAGTAATAATCATGATCACATATTGCATTTAATTATGCTTTCATTGTAGGCATTGTTTTTGTGGCAAAGCTTGATAAAAAAAAATATGGGAAATGTCAGGCAAAAATTCAATAAAAAGAAAATTTGAGCAAAAAGAAATGCATTTTTTTACTATTAGGTGCTGTCTTTCTAAAGTGTGCTTCCAACAAAAAGACGTGTCTTAAAGCAACTGATTCATGAGAGCAATTGGAGAACATTGTTGTTTAGAAATTGGTAGACCAACGGACTCACTGCAATGTATATTCTATAAAGCTTGATGGAATCATAAAAAAAAATTGAGAGAGAGAGATCCAGCTTTGTCCATGTAAACGCAGGTGGCTGGATTCACCTCATGCTTCTTGACAGTTCATAAACACCATTATACCACTTCACTCTGTCAATGGCATCCTCCTTTTTCAGTCCAGTCTGACTAAAATGCTCCTCCACCTGTCTTTTCCACATCATATGTAGCAGCCCACACCCTCTTCTTCCTGCAACTTCAAAATCCATTGTTCTTCTCAAAACATCACCATTATCCCTTCTCAAAACATGCCCATACCATCGCACTCCACTTGCCCTGGCTAATCCATCTAAAGTATCCTTTAAACCCAGCAAACTCATGAGTTCTTGGTTCCTTCTTTTCTTAATGATCTTAACCCCACATATTGCTCTCATCATGGCTTTTTCAGTTCTTCTCAAAATTGCCATCTCATTCTTCCTTAGACACCACGTCTCACTCCCATACTGCATTGCTGATCTTTCACAACTCTGATAAATTTATCCTTTCATTTTTAACGAAAACTTTCTCCAATAAAGTAACTCCCTATATTCCCTAAATTTTATCCATCCAATTCTTGTTCTTGCTGCTACCTATGCTTCACTTCCACCACTGGAGTTCAACCCGTCCCCCATATAACAAAAGCTCTTCACAAAGTCAACCTGGTCAAAAATAATAATTCTTCACCTGGTTCCACAATTCCTTCTTTTGTATAAACACATAGTTCACAAACAAAACCTTTTGCCAGAGTTGAAGTAACCCTCTTCATTTTCACACATCTATGCACTGGAAATGCACTGGAAAGTAAAGGTTTAAAGGTCAACACCAGAAAAACAAAAATGATGGTAAGCGGGTCAGAAGGCGAACTATACAAAAGCAAGATAGATCCATGTGGAGTTTGTGGGAGGAGAGTCATGGCCAACTCAGTGTTGTGCACAAAATGTGAAAACTGGGTTCATGGCAAATGTGCAAAAATAAAGAGAGTTACCGCTAGGTTGGCAATGCATTTTGTTTGCTTGAAATGTAAAGGAAAAATGGAAGGGACGATGGACTCAGTCGAGAAGTTGTGCGACAAAGTGGAGACAGTGAATGGATTTTGTTATTTGGGAGACAGACTAAATGCTAGTGGTGGTTATGAAGTGGCAGTCACAGCAAGAGTAAGAATCGGTTGGGTAAGATTCAGTGAGACATGGTGTCTAAAAGAAAATGAAAAAGCAATTTTAAGGAGAACGGAGAGAGCTATGGTGAGAGCCATGTGCGGTCAGAAAATTGTAGACAGAAAGACGACTGAAGAACAGATGGATATGTTAGGGTTGAAGGAAACAATAGACCGGTTAGCAACAGCAAATGGAGTTAGATGGTATGGACATGTACTGAGGAGGGATGACGATAGTGTTTTGAGGGTTGCTCTGAATCTTGAAGTGAGTGGCAAGAGAAAGCGAGGACGACCGAAGAAGACCTGGAAGAAGCAAGTGGAAGAGGAGACAGAGAAAGTTGGTTTGAAGAAGGAGGATGCTCTGAGACGAGATAAGTGGAAGGACAGAGTGCAAGAAATTGCAGAAGGAATGGGGTAAATCCGGCCATCTCTGCTAAAGGGAAAACACCGGATAAAAACTGAATAACTACTACTACTACTACCATGCACCTATTTACCACACTTTGTACACATCACCAAATTTGCCGTCACCCTCTTGTTGCACTTGATACATGGATCAACTTTACTCTTGAGTACCTCACTTTTCAAACTACTCACCATTACTTTGGTTTTCTTGAGGTTCACCTTCAGCCCCTTGCTTTCAAACGCCTATTTCCATTTTAAAACTTTTCTTTCAAATTCTCCATACTTTCACTCATTAAAACCAAGTCATCCACATACAAAATTTCATTCATCAATCCTTTTCTTGCATTTTCCGAGATTACATCCCCTGCAATTGCAAAAAGCAGTGGCAACAACACAGATCTTTGATGTACACCAACTTGTAACAAGAATTCCTCAGATGACTCAGATCCCACTCAAACTTTTGTTTTTGCCCTGTGATAGAGACTCTTCACCGCTCTTACAATTACTTTTGGTAAATCTTTCTTTTCAGGTAAACACTCCATCACCTTTCTTGGAACACTATCAAATACCTTCTCAATATCCACCAAACACATGTACAACTTTTTCTTCTTATCCCTATATTCCACTGCATCTCATCAGGTACTGAATCAGTGACAACGTTGGAATTTATTTCTTCAGATTATAATCAAGAACATCCCCCACTAAAGAAACTGAAAACTCAAAATTGAGTTGATTTGTATTAAATAGCGGTGGTGTGTAGCAGGTACAGTTTATTTAATCATGCAAGTGCTGTTGTTGCCACTGCTACTCTAGAAGCAATGGAATTGTTAGTGGATCAAATACAGAAAATGTCATTGACAAAAGTAAACTCAGACATGTGAGGCAGTAGTGCACAGAACTGAGAAAGAAAGAAAAAAGATACGTTTGAATTTGTTCCAGGTATTTTTATGGACGAAAGAAATGATGCACCACTGTCTATGGTTAAAGAAAATGAAAAATATTACAGGAAAACAGGTATGGAAAATTATTATCTGGTTGTTGTTAAACCTGGAAGTTATATTTTTCCACATCACACTACAAAATGAGACAGGAAAGAGTATGTCCAAACAATATTTGAAATTATCAAAGACACTCGATTAGAAGGGAAGCTAAAGGTTTTTGGGACAGATGAAACTGCTGTGATGATGGGAGTAAAAAAGAGTATGTACTAACATTTGAATGACTGTGGCCTTTACAATGGGTTGTGTACATGCCTCATCTCAACAAGCTGCCCTTGCTGCACGTTTTTCAGATGCTATATGGCCATACAAGCGGACCAGATACTTTTAGTGGAAGCATTGGAAATCAGTAGAGTGGTTTTGTGTCAGATTGGGGTATAGCCTAGTTCAAACCAATTCTGAATGCTACTTTTCCAACACTTTGTTTGTGGCAGTGTGAGCCAGTGCTCCGTCTTGTTGGAATTGGATGTTCCTCAATCGTTGTCTTCAAAGCTCTTGTATGAACTCCTTGTTAAGAAGCTGAATGTAGCACTGGCTATTCAGACGACCCATAATAAAATAAGGACCTATCAAATGGTTCTGGGAGATAGCTGCCCAATTTAAACGGTTGTGACTTTTTGGACACACTGTATATACACAGTAGCCTGGCTACTGACGCCAATAATAGTGTTACCAAATTTGCTGGCAAGCATCAATAAGTTGATGTGTGATAAGGCCCTCATGAGTGGTTCTGCGATAATTCAAAGTTGCAAATTCAAAAAGTCGGTAATTCAAAGTTGACTTACTCTCACCCTAATGCCACTTTGAAATGTTGTGACTTTGAATGTCATGACACCCTCTGAGTACTAGTGTATTATGATTACTCTACAGACTTCCAAAAAAAGAAAACTGCTGTTTTAAATGGTTGGTTGTTGTGACATGAAATTTTTTGTATATTTCAAACTTAATATAGTACTGAATATTGAAAGACTGTGAAGAGAATGCACAGCTTAGGCTTAGCATGTAGTTCTGACTCAAGAAGAACAAACTTTGTCTTATCAGTATTGATTTATTTTTTGGTCCCCCTAAATTTTCCGCTGGGTATGTCCCTGCTCTGTTCCCCAATAAGTTAAACATTCTTCTATCCACTAACCCTGTTGTAGGATTGGCTGGACAAAAAGTGAAATCAGAGCTTACCAGAAGTTTCTGGAAAGACTTTGCATTCACCCTTCTGCTCATGACCTTTTGTTTCTTGCCTCTCTTCTTTCTAGAACTCCCTTTGAGCATAAGGCTTATTCTTTTCCATTTTGTGCTTTCACTCTTGCCTTTATTTTTTTTTTGTCAAGATGCTGCTCTTGCCCACGTTAACGTATTTGAGATGTTGTGATTTGTGCTGCTGGCTCTGTTCGTTCTCTCTTTGGGCAATGAGGCCCCGGCATCCTTGCCAACTGGATTGCTGAAAGTCACGTTTTTATTTGAACAGATTCAGTCTTTTTGTTAAAGCTTGTGCTATTTTGCAAGCTTTTTAGTGATCTTGGTAGCACCAACAAGTCTAGCAATTTTCTCTTGATTTGCTCTCTCCATGCTCTACTTTTTTCCCTTGTCTTCTCTCTCAAACTCCAACATATCTCTCAGGAACTCTTCGCCCTCTCCTCTTTCACTGTTCTCAGGCTGCAATAGGTCCTCTGTTATTTGTTTTTTCCGGACAATAACACTGGTGATAGCCAGAAGTCTTATGCTGCTTCAGCTATTAACAGTTCTTTCAGTTTCTTTTTTTGTGCCATGTGTTGTTCATTAGAGCTAGAGGCCTAATATTGCCTCTAAATTCTTCAGCATAAGTCCCTTTGGACTCTGCTGAAGAACCTGTGCTTGCTCGTCAAGTTTGCCGTGTTCTCTTGCCTTTTGCTGCAACACACAAGGCCTTTCAAAAACTTTTCTTCCCGCAATCAGAATTGAGAATCCATCAAGCAGCGCATGCTGTTCCTCACTCTTGCCACCTTTGTATTTTATTATGATGACTTTTTTTGACAGTTATGTAAGCTTTAGCTATCTCTATAAACTATATTCATTATTTAATATTACTTGCTTTCAGGATCCAATTTTGCGAGCTGGAGTTTTTCCCTAAAGAGTGGAGGATCATCATTGTGGTCTGTTAAAAATTTATTGGAAATGTGCAAGATTGAAAAAGAGATTTTGAAACATTCAACATTCCACAACATGTGCAGCCGCAACTCTAAGCATTCTTGCTGTCCCACGATGTCTCTTCCCAACTATATTGCATTTTTTGCTGACCTTGAATCGTGTTACAACATTACTGATGAAGTTCTAAATGAAGTCTTTACATTGTTGAACTTCTGCTCTCCATATTATTGCAATGGCTATTTAACGCCTAATTGTTGGAATTTCAAACGGCCCAATTCAAACTGCTCAAAGGTGCCCAGCAAATGCACACATTACAATGCTGTTTATTCTGTTTTTCATTACCTATTTTCTTTAAGAGCGCTGTGTCCCTTTTCTCCCAATTTTACTTTGAGTCATGTTGCAGTTTTTCTCCCAGTTCATAAACGCAACAGTGACTTGCTTTCCTTTTACTATGCAAAATTTTCTAGTCAACCGAGTGATATTATTAGCATTTATTCTGTCGATTTTGGAATAAATGAAGAAGTGTTTGTTGATTTTCTTAGTTGGGATTCGAAATATGCTTGTTTGGCAATGGTGCTAGTTGGATTGGTACTTTTTGTATATACTCGGTCTTTATTTGTCACTATTATGAGTTTTCTTTCTACTATTAGTGCTATGTTAATCGCTTATTTTTTATACAAAATCGTGCTTGACTTCAAGTTTTTTCCTTTCATGAATCTTGCTGCAGTGTTAGTTATAATTGGACTCTCTGCTGACAGTTTGCTCATATTTTACTCTGCGTGGAAGGAATCTGTTGAGTTGTTTTCATTAAAACAAGTTAATTGTCCTCCACCTAGAGTTGGAGTGATTGTCAAGGCAGCTATGAACCAAGTGAAGTGGTCGTTATTGGTCACTAGTTCTACGACAGCTGGAGCTTTTTTAGCCAACTACAGTAGCCAAGTTACTGCTGTTAAATGCTTTGGCGTGTACGTCGGCTTAACGGTTTTTGCAAATCTTCTTTTGTCACTGTCATGGATTCCTGCTTGTGTCGTCATTCATCACAAATATTTAAAGCAGTCACTTTTTTGTTGTGAATTGAAGTTATTTCTTTGCTCCGTTTTGAATAGGTTTACACTTGCTATGAAGCAATACATCTTTGAAATATTGCGAATATTTTTTGACCAAGTCCAAGTTTTAGTTGTTGTGCATATAAAATATTTTTGGGTAGGACTTGGTTTTTTGATTACGTTTGCAAGCATGTATATTGTATTTATCTATCCTACTATCAGCTTTCCTTCTGGACAAACTCACTTTCATTACTTTCAACCATCTCATTTTTTTGAAAGAACAAAAGAAATTCGATTTGCTTTTCAAAATTATTCGCAACCATTCATGTTTCTTCGATTTATATTTGGTGTGTGGCCAATAGATGATGGAGATCCTAGGAATCCGTTTGACACTGGAAATATTGAATTTCAACATCATTTTAATATGTCTAGCCCTCAAAGTCAAGTCTGGCTACTTAACTTTTGTAGAAAGATGCGGAATTCATCATTTTATTCATTGTCCCATCAATTTCAGCCTCGAATCAATTGTTTCATTGAAGGATTAATATCGTGGATAGAATCGCGTGACTGTGCAATCGATGCGCTTTGTTGCGCTAATCAAAATTTTCCATATTCTTCTGTTGTATTTGAATTATGTCTCAAGAAAGCACTGTTTGAGCTTAGTCACACACCAGGCGTTTATTTGCATCGCACCTCACCGGGACCAAGGTGAGCTATTAATTTCTTTACATCTTTATGTATGTGTTTTAAACTAATGCATTAAATTTTTGCTACTGGTAAACAAAAGTTATTTAATTACTAGTTTGTTTTTTCTTAGCTGTTAGTTAGGATGTCCCAAAAAATGTATATACTCTTTGAATCGTTATAACTTAATCAAGTTATTGATTTTGACTTGTAAATAAAATTGATAGAAGAGAAAGAATACACATTTAAAGAATTTGAGAGTAAAATCAAAATGTTTACATAATGATGAGATCACAAAAGTGCTTAAACTGGTGCCGTTCTGTTCAGTACGATTTTTATATCCTGAAAAAATGTACCTAGAAAGTCCAGCAACATTTTCTCCGATATTAGAACACATTCTTTTTCAATTGCTACTCTCATTTTCGCAGTTGTTTCAGGTTTCCTGCTGTAAACTTTGTCGTTTAGAAACCCTCACAGGAAGAAATTCACTGGTGTCAAATCTGGTGAACTAAGCGGATATTCAATTGTACCTCTTCTTCCAAACTTTATCCAGTTTTGCGTACTTTATCCAGATAAGTTCTCACATTACAGTGAAAGGGGTAGGTGCACCATCCTTCTAAAAGTAAAACTTGGCATCTTGAAATTGTTCTTGCCAGTGCGATATAACAAATTCTTGTAACAAGTGGGTATAGTGTGTGTACATTTTTTGGGACATGTTGTCTATTATGTTGTACTTCTTATTGACCACAACCTGTCTTTGCTAAGATTATGAAAAATAAACCTGAAACGAAAGCAGAAGGCTGCGCCTGTAGCAATCAAACAATTGTGAGTCTAATCCACAGCTTATGCAAACATAGCACTAGATTATAATATCATAAAAGCGCCAAGATTAGATTTAGAATTTTAGAAACAGCTAAATTTTATGTCCTTTTTCCATGCTTCCACTTTTATAGACATGCTGATTCATTGTGTGTGTGCCTGCCACTAACCACTCGCTTCGCAACCAAACATTCAATCTAGCAGCAGTTCAAATTCTTGATGTCTTTTATGATCAATACTTAGATTTTTGACCGGGTCTCACATTACAATGTCGCAATTTTCTCAATAATGGTATTTTTAAATTGAGACAGTGTAATATGTATTGCTCAAACAATTTGTCTAACAGCAACCTTACTGAGACCTGGCTAATTTAGTACCAAATATTTAATCTACCAGCTGTAGATCCACTCCACTTTTTCAAAACAACAAGAAATATATTCGCTATTAGACTTAGCCTCAACTGCACTACCAACCACAACAACTATCGTTGCCACTTCACCTTTGCGGCTTCCAACTACAAATATATATTCGCCGAATGAAAAAATACTGATGTACATCAACACCACCTATTTATTTCTTTCTATCTCTTGAAAGATTTTTGTCCATATATGTACCAAGTATGGAATAAATTAGATTAGGGGAGCCAAACCACAGCCCTTTGGGTCTTTGAATGTGGCTCTTTTTACTTGTGTTGTTTTCACTATCAGTGATGTCGCTCAAGGGTTAATGTCAATTAACATCTTCAAAAATGTTTACACCTTGAATTTGGATACAAAACACGCGAATTCAAGCTTTGGCATTAGTGACTCCTCCCAAAAAAGGCATTTTCTTCATTTTGAATGCAAAGTACATCAATTTAAGCTTTGATAGTAGGGCCTATTGATCTCCAAAAACAATTTCACTTTCAATTGCAATGCATTAACCCCTTCCACACGATGGCATAACTGCTTATGCGCAATGATAGGTCCATGCTAGCACCGATAGCATAACTGCCTATGCCATGAACTTAAATACTTCCATTTCTCAGCCACTGATATTCGAAGCAGCTCCTGTGCTCGTATATTATTTTTGAATTTTTCTAATAGTTCGAAATTTAATCTAAATTTATGCAAAAAATTCGTATACAGCACTTCACTCGTTGAATGCAGAATCGTGTGGAAGGGGATAAAAATGTAACCCATTTGTGCGGCTTTTTCCACTTTTGTTTTTGGGGTATGTGGCTTTAGTATTGAAGCAAGTCTGGCTACCCCTGATGTAGGGGTTCTACATAATCAGGGGATCTCAAGCCGTTTTTCCCACTGTTCCCTTTCGGGAATCTGTATTTTATATATTTCTTTGGTTGCTGTAAAATATCAGTCACCTTTACTTAAGGCTGATGGTAGTCTAAATGTAACTTTTTCAAAAATGTATTGGTGTTGAACAATTAAGTTGCTGTTATTGAGCTGTAGCTCAATGAATAACTCGTGACCCTGTTTCACAAAGGTTAGTGCAACGCTCTGTAAGTTGTTTCTTAATCGCAACGCTCTGTAAGTTGTTTCTTAATCGTTTTTTGTACTTTTATTTGATATCATTACTAGATGGGTTGAGGTAATTCAAGCAGTGACAAGGTTTAATTATAACAATTTTGCATGCACATGCTAGATAAATATTTCATGTTTCTATTTGGGAAAAGTGAGCATAGTACAGTGGCAAATTGACCGCATTTTTCAGATTGTTCAATGTAAAGGATGTTTTTGACATTAAAGATGATAATGACATTGTATCAACAAATGTTTATGTGCAGGCCCAGAAGTTGGAGTGGAAAGCGAAGGTGATAGTGGTGAAGATGACGGTAGTATAGTAAACAACTTAGTGATAAATAGCATGAATTCATGTTGGAAGTTGCAGTACATAGAACAGCACAAATAAGATGTGCCCACTGGACTGTAACACAGCTGTCAGCAGTAAAGAAGACTCAACATCATCGGTTTCTAAACTTGCTTCTTATCCAATAGTTTTAGTAATTTCAGCCATTCAAACAGTCCTAAAATAGATCATGGATTCGAGGGAACGATGGAAAACAAATTTATACCTATTGGCGCTTATTTCCATGTCTCTGAGAAATGATCTAGCTTCAGATAAATACTTCGAGCTGTTTTTTGATAAAGATGTAACTAATTATATTGCTAGCTCCAAGTGGTTACGATCGATAGAGAGCGTCTTATAAGCGAGAAACAAAACAACATAGCGAGTGCTGAAGACGCGAGGCTTCCAAAGGAAGCAATGCTATTGAGAAATGATATTTGACTTGTGTAGTCCATTAAAAGATGACAGAATTTTTAAGCACAAATACTAATAGATAAAATGCTGGCAATGAATTTTGTTCTTTCTTGGCTGTTTCCAAGCAACCAGATGGAAGATGATGTGGAAGTGTTATTCAGAAACATTTATAGCAGTAGTTGCTAACGCAATGCGTAGAAATCGCTTTGAGCCGATGAAACGTTATGCCCGTTTTGCAGATAAATCTTACTAAATACGACAAATTTCCGAAAAATTCCTCCTTGGTTAGCGATGCCAAATGAAAGGTTTTGCATTGTGCCATTTTAAAAGAGCACTTATGTGTGGATAAAAGTATGGTGCCGTTCTATTGCAAATGCGGTGCAGAGCAATACTTCAGAAATTCGTTTGGGTTGCAAAATATGGAGTTGGCGTAATAGGCTAGAGCACCTAATTCAATTTAAACCTTACCAAAGTTTCACAGGAAGCTTCAACAAAGAACTTAAGACTGGGGCATTAGTTGTTCTTGATGTGATGTCAGAATTTTCTAATGATGTTCCGTTCCAAAAGGTGAAGATGAGATTTTTTTCTTTTCCCAAGTTAATGGAGGTTTTAAAATCAAAAGATGTTTGCTACACAGGCACTACAAAATTGAACAAAACAGAAGATTATCCATTAAAAGAAAAAGAAATAGCCAAATCACAAAGAGGTTTATGTGACTACTAACTAGAAACCAAGTCTAACATTCCTATCTTTTTGGCATGACAGCAATGTGGAAACTATGGGTAGCACCGCTGATCCAGCTACTCCCACGACACAAATCAAGCGCTGGACTTACCAAGAAAAAGAGGATATGACAACAGAGCAAGTTGAAACTATTTCTACTTAAAATGGCCATATGGGAGGAGTGTGGTAAATTGATCAAAATATTAGATGAAGATTCGATCCCAGAAGTGCTGGTGGCCGATATTTGCGTTTGTGTTAGACTCGAGCCTGCACAATAAATGGCAGCTTTGTCACAAAACTGCTGAACATCCTTGGAATGTTTAGCATTCAGGCAGTATGTTGCTTGCTCTTACAAAAATATGGCATATTTTCTCTGAAAGCGGAAGACCTAACAGTGATTTGGCAGTGAAAAAAAGGTGCTGCAATGCATCCCATTTGATAGTGAAAAGCATTTTCTTTCACATGCTAAAAAAAAGTCGTACCAATTGTAAATAGAATTCCAGAAAAATGTGCCAAATATGTGGAGTGAAGTTGCACTTGTTTTGCTACATTTGAAGTAGTATATAAAAAACTGACTTTGGTTTAAACACTTTGGTTTAAAAGATATTACCTGCCTATTTCTAAATGCTTGCTTAAATTTTTTCGCGCAAATAAAGAATTTTTAAGTCAAATAACTGCAATGTATTTGCTCTGGTTTTCAAAACAAATTTGGTTTAAGATATGAAAAATTGATTTTCAAATTCGTTATACAGTACAGTAGTTTTGTCCATTGTGTTTGGGGTAAATTTTTCTTAGGCTAGGTCGCAAAGAGGTCTGGACTAAATAGAAAGTTATATTATTGAACAATAAGGGGAATCACTATAATGACGAAGTACAAACTTGCAAGTTTCATTAGTGGCCAATGTTTACATCACAATCTTATAATCAAATTGTAGTAAACAAGTTTGGCTGAATATTGATTCAAGTTACCTTGCATCAAAATTGTTTTTAAAGTTGCTGCTAGTTATTAAGTCAAGAGAACCCAACATCTCGCTCTCATTGCTTAAGCGTCTGGGGAGAGAGTGCACGGGTGCAGACGCTGATACATTGCATACAGTTGGCTTAGTACTGTTCTGTTCCGCCGCTGATCATTATGCTCTTTTCTGGTGCCGCGACAGTTTTCGCGTAAGGGCGCTACACTCTTGGACAATGTTTCCGTTCTTGCAGACATTTGACTTGCTCTACTTCGCCTAAAAACAGATCACTCTGCGTCTTGTTCGACCTGCACTGCTGGAGCTAAGTGATCGGTTCCATTTGAAGATCCTGTTGCAACAACTAGGCGGCCTCCGCTCTTAGGATTAAGACATTCTTTTATCTGTATCGCATGCTTGTCGCTTGAAAAAAAACTCGAAAAATCAGTGTGACCTTTTGGGTGGATGATTCATATCTAGAATGAGAAGACGCCAGGTTCCGCTTTTTCACCGATGATGCTCGATCCTGCACCACTGAAATGCTAGTTCCATGTTTGGCTTCGGTAGGGCTCAACTAGCATGGGACTTTACTCTTAAACATGTGGAGGAGTAGGTTCTGTAGCTTGTGAGTATAGCGCTGAAAATCAAACGATTGGCCATATTTTCTTGTAATTTCACGTCAGTTAATCTTAAAATATGAAAAATGTCTGCACGTTACTACTGATGACAACACCAAGAAACTGCCACCGCACATTTATCCCGACATATATAGCCTAGTAGTCATGCCGTTTATTTTAGAGTGGTAAAAGGGTAGATCTTCGGCCCTGGACTCTTGGCGCAAAAGTAAACTCTCTGGCAGTTTTCCGATGCTTAAACGATAATATGATTAGCTAATAAACAAGTGCAACTTGCTGGAGCCGCAGTCACTAATCGTACTGTTTGTTTTTGTTATTGGTATGTACTGGTGGTTGCACACTGGACGGCAGTGTAATCTAGTGGGCTAAAACTTTATGTCGGCGATAATAAAATGGTCATGTGTTCAATCGTAAGGTTTCTGCGTCGTGCCCATGAAAACGGCACTACTCGATAATTTTCTTTGCTTTTGTTGTGTCTAACCAGCAGTAAATTTGCAAGAAATCTCCGGCTATTATTCAAGCGGAATATTGAAACTCCGGAACAGGTATGGACTATTGTTTTAAGCAAAGCGCCCCTTTGCTGTCGTGCGAATTGAAACAACAAAGAAGCTATAAATAACTGTGAATATGTTGCAGGTTTGATGCGAACGATTCGATCCGCGCGGTGATTGTTGGTTTCAACAGCAACGTTTCCTTTGCAGCTTCATTTGAAGAAGTGCAACATTTTTTTGATGGCGCTAAACAGGAATTTCTATCTTGGTTAAAAACTGCACCTTTTGGATTGTCTGGTGGATGGATGGTTAGTGATTGGGAGTATTTTGCGCTTCAAAAAGGACTTTATCAAGGTGCTTTAGCCTCCGTTGGCTGGTCGCTACTTGTTGGCCTGGTAGTTATATTTATCTCGTCGCATAATATAATTGTGAGCTTATTTGCTAGCTTAACAATATCAGCTATAATTTTTTCCACTGTTGCCTTTCTCGTGCTTCTTGGGTGGGAACTTAATATTTTAGAATCGGTTACTATATCCATTGCCGTTGGACTTGCGGTCGATTTTACTGCTCATTATGCAATCGCTTATATATCAACTGCTTTCAATTGCGATCGTGTACGTAGAGTTGAAATAGCAATATTTCGCATGGCTCCTGCTATTAGTTTAGCTGCAATGACCTCGTTAATCGCCGGTGCTGGAATGTTACCAGCCACTGTACTGATCTACCACAAATTTGGCGTTTTCCTCATCATCACAATTTCATCGAGTTGGTTTTTGAGCACTTACTTTTTTCTTCCTCTGCTCAGCATATGTGGACCTCAGCAGTGTTGCGTCGATAACTGGTTCAGTGCTAGGCGCGATGGCAACAGCACAGTGATCAACACATCATCATATTTGCCATCATCTTCTGAACGTCAGGAAGTAGTAGAGCGGACAACTGCTGTATGAGTGTTTTCACCAAATACAAAGTACTTCAATGCGAGATCAATTAATGAGCCTTGCTTGCAACTTCAACTTTTTTAATTCATTTAATTTGTATCGTGGAATAACGAAAGCTTATTTTGTTTTTGAAACAATTCGCCGTGAACAAGCATATCCTATTTTCTAGCTGCCCGTGCAAGTGCTTAGTTATTTTTTACCTTTTGACGAAAAATGATGCGATATCACCGGAGACATGGGTTCAAAATATTTTGTGTTTGCGCCGAATGATTATATTTCACAATAAATCGCAGTTTCTAATGTTTTTGATCTTTTTTTGTAAACAATGTGTTTTAGATTTAAATTTGCACCGTCATTTAAGTTTTTGCGCATGTAATTACAATGCAAACTGCACTCTTTAACTTGACAACATTATCCGAGTCTATTGGGCGACGTATATGACGCACTGTTTAAGGAAAGGGTTTTGCTTAGTCGTTGAGTATTTTTGCAAAATGTGTATTGCGTAACGATCTTTTAAAAAAATATTTTGTTAGAGTGGCTCCCCGATTTCAGATGGCACAGGTTCTGTTTTGATTGTATATTACCACTCAGTGATTTGTGTAATGGCAGCACGACGAGCTACATTAATAGCCACCCCTACCTGTTTTGTAGGCCAGTGATTATCACACTGTGCGTCGTGACGCCCTAGGTCGTTGTTTTAGTATCCTAAAAGGGTCGTAAGGTCGGTCTCTACAAAAACATCGATTTCAAAAGTAATCACCAAAAATTTTACGCATAGAAGTTTGTGTCACGAAACTGATCATAAATTCGCTTAGAAAAAGTTTATCTTCAAAAAAAGGCTTCAACTGAAGAAATAGATTCGATCCTGCGGAACGACCTGCAAAAAGTTCAAAGTGTGATGTCTGCTGTATCGCAAGTAGCCTACAGCGCTTCAAATTCCGGATGCTCTTCATGACGAATAGTAATGGTGTTTTTATAAAATTTTGAACTCTCACTATCGTTTCGAAGCTCGTAGCAATATCACTACACCATTATTGTGTGTAATCTTCGATCCTTCCAGCGCCTCGATGAACCGAAGTGATGCTATCTGAATGAGTTCGGATACGAATTTCAACTTCTCTTTCTCGTCTCTCCAAGATTTAAAATATAACACACGTTTCATGGGCCCCAAGAACAATTAGAGGGTAGCGTTAAGTGCGAGGTAGTGATTATGATGTTAAATTTCTGAGTACGAACCGGTAGTAGTCATAGGAGAAAGCAGTATCCATAACTTGTTTTTCAGGCACAATTCGATCTTGGTCATAATAAATAAACTAAAAGTGATATCAACCCCCTTCCGTAGTGTTAAGTTGTTTTCCATTAGAACTGCGAACTCATCAAAATGACTCATAACAGTACGGCCACATAAACACACGAATGTCAATTAGGCGTTCAGATCTATGTCAGATAAAAATGAATTGTACACTGGCCTTATTCGCTTGCTAATAATTTAGGATTTTCTCCTTTCTACGATGTTGTTTGTAAGTTCACGTAACAGTCCCCCGAAAACTTATTTAAGGAATTGTAGAAGTTTTTAAATCATAGTGAACTAATTGGTAGTCAACCTAGGCTTAAGCAACACACGCACAAATATATACAAAGAACGATAAATTAATATTGTCCAGTGCTATAAACACTTCAGTCTGGTTGTCGTCCGAGAATTGTTCGCAGTTTAAGGTAGCTCTTTTCTGCATTCGAATGTACTGGATCTATTAATGCGATTTTGGTGACGTCTCGCTCTTTCAGTTTACCATCGGCCATTCGAGCGATAACAGATCGTGCATGTCCGTCTGAGCCCCTTCGTATTTCTTTTAATTATTGCATACGGATACTTTAGAAATCTTGGGGTAGGCTCATTGCAAAGTATAACGAGATCGCCAATTTGAAAGTCTCTCTCAGTTTGCTTCTACTTCTTTCGCTCTTGTAGTGATGAAACGTAGATTCTGCACCATAGCTCAGATACTTTCTTAGTAAAGCGATAGCTGTGGCGAAATTCATCCCGTGGTGATGACAATAATGGAGGGTGACAATCGTTTCTGTGTTCCAGCACACCAATCATTAAGTCGAAGGGGAGGAAGGCCATCATCTGATACTGATCTGGTTGGTGGCAGTGACGGATTAAGCTTTTTATGGGCCTGGGGCTCTATGATAATCAGAGGCCTATTTTTCATTCTATTCGTTGTATTAAAAACTGACCGCAATTGAAACAAAAAACAAATACATAAAGTATTTACTTAGTGTCCAAACATTCAAATGACACATTTTCTGGATTTAGACAATGCAAAGCTCTTAACATTGGTGTCCATATTTTCCAAAAGTTCGTTTTTAATGCAGAGTAGACCTAAGGAATTCAACCTTTTCTGGCCCCTAGACGAACGCAATTGATTCTTTACTGCTTTTAGAACTAAAAATGAGCGCTCGCACGAGCAATTGGAAATCACCAAATAAAGATACCGCCTAAAAACAGCAGATACATTAGGAAATGAATGCATGAATTTGTTTTCATCTATGAACCTGTACATCTGAATTTCTTTGCATTCGCTGTTTAAATGGTGTTGTTTTATGAATGTAGAGAAATGAATCATCTCCTCAGGCAATGAGGTCATCAATGGGTCCTCCAGATCATCTGGATAATATTGAAGTAACGTTTTCGCACTTGCTTCAATTTTGAGGTTAGACATGTCCTTGAATTCCCTCAGAAACAAAAATTTTCTTTGAAGACGGTCAGAAGCTGCTATTCGGCTTTTCATAGACGAAAGAATTTGGTCCATGATCGGCAAATATGAGTCTACTTCGAATCTGCTCGATGGATCAAGTAATGTGTCTTCAGATTCACCTTCGCTATCCAACCTCACTTTTCTTCTTTTCTTTCTTGAAATTTCTTCAGTGTAATGATGACAGCCACTTAATACTTGACCTCTTCCTTCGAATTTTTGAAATTGGAGTCTTAGAAGTTTAATAAAGTCATGTAGACCCTGAAGCAAATTTGTTGTCCTATTCAAAATCATTTTGCTGTCCTGCAGAGCATGACTGGTTTTATGAAACCGCTCCATTATGCACGACCATACCTCGAGTAAAATATCAGTTTTAAGCTTTTCCATTGATGAAACAAAAGACCTGGCTTTATCTTTAGTTTAATATTTTTCATCATTGTCAACACACATTGCCTTCAAGACTTAAACAACCGCTTGGCAACCTTTTCTTAGCGCATGTAGAGCATCATATCGCGCCTCCCAACGTGTATCAGGCAAAGGCTTAGTTGTAGGACATTGAAATGGTTTCAGTACATCAGTAACGAGACTCCACCTGTTTGTTAAAGCTGAAAAGAACACATAGAGCTCCTGAGCAAGCATGAAAAAATGAACAGGGATATATAGAATATCTATATATCCCTGAAAAATGAACCGCGGATTGGCAACACTCCGCAGCACGCTTTTCCACAAGATTCAAGGAATGTGCTACACAAGGAATATATTCCGCTTGGTGGTTACGTTCTTTTATCATAGCTCGCATACTTTCATATTTTCCGCTCATATTATAAGCGTTGTCATAAGACTGCCCTATGAGATCTTTTGAACGGATTCTATTGTCTTCTATAAACTCAAAAAGTAAATCAGTCAATTGGTGATTAGTGTGTCCACGAGTGGGTATAAACTTGACAATTCGTTCCACGGGACCATCAGGTATAACACACCAAAAAATTATTGTTAACTGGTCAACATTTGTGATGTCAGGTGTTGAGTATACGCACACTAAATAATACTTTGCTTGTTTTATTACAAAAAAATAATATCTAACACTTTTGTTGCAATCACATCAATGAATTCCTCGCATGCAGTTAATGAGAAACACGAAACATGTCCTTTGCCCTTGTTCACTCACTTTTCAATATGCTTAGCAAGGAAAGTATGGTATTCTGCCAACAACTCCAAAAATCCGAGGAAGTTACCGTTTTGTGGAGAACCAACCAACTCACTACTTCCGCGGAAGGCCAGCCCTCTCGATGATAGGAATTTTATCACACTTAAAACTCGAGCCAATACTTTGCACCAATTTTTTCTGTCAGATATTTGCTCTTCCAAATCTTTGCATATGCTTACTTTTTTGCTCTTCGAAAAATATATGTTTTAATATAACCTAAGTGTTTGCTAGAAGATTCGTGCCTGACCAGGTCACCTGGTGCATGCTTCCAGTCGCCATAACCAACTGATGCCAGCGTGATTTTTTCAGAATGAAACGCAAAAAGTTTGCAAACAGAGCAGTAAAATTTTTTTGATGGAGGTGAATAGCACAACCATTCGCATTTTACCTTTACGCTGTTAGTAGTATGTAATATAAATTTCGACCCAGTTTTTGCGGAGGGCTACGTCATTTCCGAGCGTGACTTCCGAACGTGGTTATACGTCATTGAACGTGCGGCTACGTCATTTCCGAACGTGTTGATACATGAACTTGAAGTACATTGTAACAGCTTGTAAACACGTGTAACAACTTTTAAATTCATGTAAATCTTGTCAAGACAACTTGAAAAGAAATGTTTATAACAGTTTGTAGATACAACGTGTAACAACTTGTAAATTACTTCTTGAAAACAAATGCCAATACAAGTTAAAACAAATGTCAATACAAAAACAAACGTCAACACAACTTGAAAAGAAATGTTTATAGCAGCTTGTAAATACATGACAACTTGAAATTGATTTGTTATAGGCACCCACGCTTCAGAATACTCCCACTTCAAAAGTTCTCCAATTAATGTCGCTTTTCAACTCGTTAACGATCTTTTGCTTTATTGTAAACACAGCTATTGTAAAGCGGAAATACTAACTTTTAGGTCGTGACTGAGCCTTTGATACTAAATTATCAACAACTTCCTTTCGAGCGTAAGCGTCAATCACGTGTAATCGATCGTTTCGTGAAATTTTCTGTTTTAAAACCTCTAATCGATTTGATCCCCTAGAATGTTGTTTCTTTACTCTTCTATTGGGGGGTATTTTTCTTGTTATATTTCTGCAGTTGGTTAGAATTAATCTACATCTATTTCAGTATGCAGTCCCGTAGCACTCCAACTTCGGGCCCCCCCCAAAGTAAGCGCAAGAGCCCCTGCGCACAGGTCATATCACTTTAGAGGTGTAAAATTGAAAAGCTACATTAAGAAAATACACCACAATTTGTACATAAGTAAACACGCTAATGTCAGAATAAAGCATGTCGATACCGAAGGTGCAAGTCATAAAAAATTCGGCACCGATGCCAGAGTTCAGTAGGACATTTATGCAGACACTGCGAAACGAAAGCAATGACACTGAAAAACATGAAAAAGTTATAAAAACACAGTATCATTTAAATAGTCTGGAGCGAACCTTTTTGTTCGCAAATGCTGTTATGACATTGTCATAATCAAGAGATCGGGCGCAGTCATTTTCGATTGACAACATGGCTAATGAAGATAGTCTACTGTCTGTCATAGACGTTCTATTAAAAGTTTTGATCAGTTTCAATTTGCTGAAGCTTCTTTCAGCGCTGGCAACAGTCACGGGGCAAGTTAGTAAGATTCGAAGTGCGATGTACACATTCGGATACAATTCAAATAAATGAGTCTTTAGAAGATAGTTCAGAAAGTCTTGAGCCGTATTGAGATTGCGTTTTTTTGTAAAATTAAAACAAACCGCTGTAGCTCAGCGCTCATTTCATCAGAATCAATGTCACCGAACTTTTTTTGGAACTCTTTACAGCAAGTAAGAAGAGCATTTTCTTGTTGCACAAGCAAAAGTTTGTCTCGTATGTACAAAAACGAAAAGGCGGAAGAAACCTCACGTAACAAATTAAAGCGCTCCTTTATTGACATAATAGCCTGGTCTACTAACGGATAGAAAAAGTTGCTTTTAAATTTCAGTTCAGGAGTAGCTCGTTGTTCCTCTTCACCTTGGTAATCAAACAATCTTCTTTTCTTTCCACTTCTTGACGGAGGAAAAGAAGGATCAATATCCAATTCCTGTGCTATTTCAACAGCAGATGTTGCAGCACTGTCATAACCCGTTGTGCGATAGTTTTGCAAAAACTTTTCAGTTGCCTGGATTTCCGTTTCCATTGTATGAAGGGAGACTCCATACGATTGAAGAATCTTGCTTGCTTTATTGACTTGGAATAGTATATCATACCAAATAAACACCGACAAAAGAAAACTCCATTTTGATAAATGAGCTATCAACGATTTTGTTTCTGAGGCAGCTCTTCCATCTTTTCTTTCTATGGAAATGGCTTCCAAGTCTTTCAGTGCCAGCAACACCTCTTTTAAATTGTATCGAAGAGGTTTGATGCATTTAATTCTGCTTTCCCAACGAGTATCAGATTGTGACTTTATGGACAGCTCCACATGTTTCTTCAAAATTTCCCAACGCTGAGCAGAGGAAGAAAACAGCACATACAACCTTGTAAGTACTCCAAAAAATGTCAATGCTTCCGTCGATGAATTAGCACTGTCAACAACAACTAAGTTAAGGGTATGGTTTGCACAGGGCACGTAAACAGCTTTGGGATTAATGTCTAGCATTCTTGCTTGGACCCCAGAATGTTTTCCTTTCATGTTAGCACCATTATCATATGACTGACCTCAACAATCAGACAATTCGAGTTGCAGTTCGGTCGCTTTTTCTAAGAAAGCGTCCAACAAGCCTTTCCCAGTACTGTCACTTATTCTCAAGTAGCCAAAAAATGTTTCTTTAACGACAGCAGCTTCTTCATTACATAGTACATAACGGAGAATCGCAGACATTTGTTCATGATGTGATATATCTGGAGTGCAGTCCAAAATTATAGAAAAATATTTTGCCAATTTCAATTGCTGTAAATTTTCTTTTTCAACTTCTGTCGCTAGCAATTCAATTAGTTCATTTTGTATGGTAGGACTCAAATAGTGATCTTTAGTGTTTTTATTCTTGATTCTGTCTTGAAGCTCTTTTAGGATCGGATCTCTTCTTGCCAAAAGCTCAAATATACCCAGAAAATTTCCATTGTGAGGAGATCCTAAGACTTCTTCAGATCCTCTAAAAGCAAGATTCCTTTCCGATAGAAACAAGGCAATGTCGATAAGTCTCTCTAAAACATTTCTCCAAAAACGTCTTTCATTGAAAAAAATATTCATCTCGCGTTTGTCGATAGTGGATGAATTTCTTGTCCTTTCAGCTAGCAACATCCATTGACTGCAGCATTCTTGGTGGGAAATGCCGTTTTCATGGTCTTTCAGTTTTTTCGAAAAACCCTCTCATGTATTTATACCACTACAAAAGGGGCTTAGTGTTTTTCCAAATAGCTTACAACAAAAGCAAAAAACTTGATCTGATTCCCCAGAATAAACTAGCCACGACCGTGAAACACTTTCACCATTAGGTAACACACGTTTATAATGGTTGGAGGAAAAACGTCGCCTTGGAGTTGTGTTATTATATGGAAAATTCATTATTAGTTGATGTGGTCCACGCTTTACTATATCACATCGTTGAGCATCAGAAATACTTTCAGGCCATTTACATGGGTCATCAGGGATAGGGGTAAATTGAGATTCAGTTATTTTTGATATTGAAGGTTGCGTATTGGCAGGTAAATCACAACTTACATTTTCTGGAAATTCACAATCACTTTGATGCTGATCGTCATAGTCTTCTTTTTCTTGTACAGTATAGTTTTCTTCATCCCTGTCGGTACTAGTGCCAGGTCTACTCTGCTCAGTAATCTTGAAAAAATCTGTCATCTTGGGCAATTTCGCTACAGCATCTCGAGCAGTGGCTGCTTCTTTTCTCTTTTGAGCACCACTTTTTGAACGTTTCATTCTATACAATGTCAATAAAATACTTTATCTGCACTCTGCAGTGTATATATATTGTCCCGGTATTTATAGCCAAACAGAATTCCAGACCATTCTATGATTGTTGCGTAACAACGGCATTGTTACGTCAATCGAATATTCAAGATTCTACCAGAAAATCAATCGAAATATTCTAGATTCTGCGAGATAAAATGACGTTGCATTCACTTATGATGTCACAAGCCAATTTCTTCCTACAGTTTAAATCGGTTGTAAACAAGTCTGCTGAACTGAAAATAGTCACGTAGCCAAAAAGCAATTTCAGACTAACTTGGGCCCCCCCAATTGGGGGGTTTGGGGGGCGGCTGCTACGTCTCTGTCAGTATGTAGACAATGGATTCAGTCCTATTACAATCTTGGAGAAAGAAAACCTTAAAAATATAGTATAGATGTAGTTACCAGTGAGATGAACAACAGATGTTTCAGGGGAAAGTTTGCATGTTTACCACTAACTGAAAAACATACAGAAAATTATTTAGAACTTTTTACAACCTCTAGTTCAAAACTAACAACAGATACAATCTTGAACGAGTATAGATTTCAGAACTAGGGGAAGATACAATGTTGTGAGTATAGATTTCATTACTAGCCGCAGATAAATTTTGGAGGAGTATAGACTTCATTACTAGCCGCAGATAAATCTTGGAAAGTATAGATTTCATTACTAGCCGCAGATAAATCTTGGATGAGTATAGATTTTAGAACTAATCGCAGATACAATGTTGGGGAGTATAGATTTTAGAACTTATAGCAGATACAATGTTGGGGAGTATAGATTTTAGAACTAACAGCAGATACAATCTTGGACAAGTGTGGATTTTAGAACTAACAGCAGATACAATCTTGGACAAGTATAGGTTTTAGAACTAGGGTAGATCATACAGGTGTTTCAATCAAAACATTTACCTTTATTACAGCTAGTCGTTTTAGGGGAAAATAGCCAACAGTTTTCTAGATTATCAGGTTTGCTGGGGAAAATCACAGGCAGCGACGTTGCTTCCAAAGAGTGCGGTGGAAGAAACAATTTCAAATAAATTTTTATCGTTACTTTGCACTTTTTAGATTGCAATTTTAGTAGCTTGACCAGATTTTTTGGTAAAATGTTGATGTGCTTCACATATGATAGTGAGGTAGTTACATTTTTATGTTAGTTTCACACTTTCTTAGAAGAAAATTTTAGTAGATTGACCAGACCTTTTAGTGAAATGTAGATTTGTTTCACATGTGACAGTGAGGTAGTTACATTTTTATGTTAGTTTCACACTTTCTTGGAAGAAAATTTCAGTAGTTTGACCAGACCTTTGAGTGAAATGTAGATTTGCTTCACATATGACAGTGAGGTAGTTACATTTTTATGTTAGTTTCACACTTTCTTGGAAGAAAAGTTCAGTAGTTTGTCCAGACTTTTGGGTAAAATGTAGATTTGCTTCACATATGACAGTGAGGTAGTTGAAGTATAGCGGTGGAAACATTTTGAAAAGGAAAGGTCAGAGCAGTGAATTTTGTTTCAATTCAGCATCACTACTAAATATTATTGAACCAAGAAGGTTGAATCTTTGTTGTGTTTGGAGACTGCTTCAAACTTTTACTTGTAAACATTTACCATGCATCCAATTTACAATATGTTTTCATACAACTAGAAAACAAAAAATTGTATCCTGTTATACCACTGTTTTAAGTAAAAACTATCAAATTCTTAAGCCAACATAAAGTTTTTTCAAAGTCAGCTAAGCTTACTATCAGTAGAATATAATGCAAACGGAAGCATAAACATCACGTCAGCAAACCTTTAACCAATCACAATCGATGTAGAACTTCAAAAATGGTTTACTATCAACCCCAGCATACTTATCTGTTCATCAGTCTTTTTGTCAACAATTTTCTGACCACACATGACTCTCACCATAACTCTCTCTGCTCTCTTTAAAATTGCGTTTTCATTTTCTTTTAAACACCATATCTCAGTTAAATCACTACTCTTTACATCGCAAAACCGAGAATATTTAGTTTTAATTGTGTGCAAATCGTAAAACATTCACATTCATTGTTCATACAACTAGAAGCCAATTTTGTGTCGTATCAGCACACTGTTTTAAGACTTTCTCCGAAATTTAGCAACTTTTAAACTTATTAACACGAAATTTTTACTACCTTTCAAAGTCTACTTAGCTCACCTACGTAGAAATAAGCATAACTTTAACATTATTTGTAGGACATTAACATAAAACTCATATTTTCCGCAGTTTACTCAGCTCACCTACGTAGAAATAAGCATAACTTTAGCATTTTTGTAGAACATCAGTAAAACAAAACACAAAAATTATCGGTTTTTCTTATTAAAATGAGTATTCACCCTCTACTGCAAATAGAAATTATTGATCCAATTCTTTAATTTTTCGTTGTTTGCTAAAAACCACAAACAGAAAACTTCAAAACAAATCTGACTCTGTGCTATCACCAATCTAAAACTCATTGCTTTAACAAAAATTTCCAACTAAACCGTTAATTCGTAAGCATTTGAGCAAACGTACTAAGCATTGCGACCAGTCGTCTTAACTGATCAAAGACTTTTGTTTCGTACAATGAAACTCTTGCACTAAGTTTTGATCTATTTGAAATCATTATTTGTAATTCACAACTTTCAACTCACAGCATATTATCTCCCGCATAGATAAATCAAGAATTTTACCTAAATCCTCGCAAAACTACATTAACTGATATCTATTATACACTTACGTTATACGTAATCACTGCTACACACGTTTACAATTGCAGATTAGACCAAGTTGATTCATTACAAAATCTCTTACTATCCATTATCAAGCAACTTCAATGCTGTTGTATTAAGTTTAACCCATTAGTTACAAAATGTAAAACCTGAACTTGTTGCTAAACGTTTTCTACTAGCTTTCTCAAATCTAATGCTTTGTTAGAACCGGACAAACTCTGATAGTATCATCCAACATAAACTTACAGTTGTCTTTCTAAGTGACCTCATTAGTAATTGCTGTGACCAACACACAAAAGTTTTGAATGTAATCTCGTGAAAGTCTTGACTAACTTTCTGACAAACCACTTTCCTTCCTTAAAACAAATTTTCCTCACAATTGTTTCAATGCTTTTAACACCTCAAAATCTCAACATGTGAAATATTCACCTTCATGTCTTCACCGAGTATTGACTCGCATAAAAAATCATGACCCACTATTTTCATTCAAGTTTTTTACCAAACTCACAATTTGATAACTTCTAAACTCATTCATTTGCATAACAGACCTTTCAAACTTATCGGTTATTTTCAAGAAGCACAATTTCTGATATTGCTATACAAGACTCTGACTAATCTTTTGACCTATCAAAATTATATAGCCTCGTTCTGATCGATTCGTTTTTGGTTTATTGGTTTGCTCTTACTTATTTCATCATCTTGATATTGATTTATTCAACAAAATATTTGCCATTAATCGCTGTAAAATCTCTTCTCTATCCAAGATTAAACTTGCACCATTTCAAAACTTTTCATGATCTACCAACAAGAAAAACTCAGACCAATCACTGTCAACAGACATACACTAACAAATTTGCATCAAATTACTTTAAAAATTACCAGTTTAAGTACAAATCTGCACAGTACGGTTTATTCTTTCCAATCAAAATTACTATTTGTAACACTATTTCGTTGTGATTATGATAAAAGTGCAATCCATATAAATTTCTTTACCAACATGCAACTTTAAAGCTATTTTCATTACATCCACCAAGCTTCAAGTTTAAATTTCTAACACTGTTATACGTACTTGATATGCAAAATATCTAAGTTATATTCAATCATCGTTTAACTTTCTCATCGAATTTACTTTTACCCTACACTTCATTGCGCGACAAAAGAATTTAATTTCGCCTAATTTACACCAACGTCAATACACATAAATTCATATCAAAATTTTATAAATCTACCTATATTCTTCGGTTGAAATGTGGTTGGAGACTTTAAAATTTCTAATAACTTTTTAGATTTATTCACTTGTTAAGATTCTCACCAAAAATTAAGCTCGCAACGTTGGGACAATTGAACAATAAAAGATTTTTTATCTGATGTCTTCATGAAATATTGAAGTTGAAGATCGCTTGCAACAAACCAAAACCATAACGCTTCAGTTAATGTCATCACCACACTCATACAAAATAAATGCCCAGACCCGGGATTGAACCGGGGACCTTTAGATCTTCAGTCTAACGCTCTTCCAACTGAGCTATCGAGGCAATAATGACCAGAACAGGGCTCGAACCGGCGACATTAACACGACACTATAACTGACTGAGCTAACTGGCCACTTGTTAAAGACCCAGAAATTTCTCTATTAAGTGAAGCAACTGTCTTTGATGTTATGCGTCTGTAAAAAATTACGATTGTAAAATTTTCTTGAAAATGTATTGCAGATTTACCCAATTACAGTGCTTCCCAACAAGTCTCCAATTTCTTTTCCTTTCTTACCTACTTATACTTCTTGAGGGGTTGTTGATAGTTATTGTTAAAGTAAGATATTCATGAAAACCGTAAGTTTTAGATCTGTAATAGTTTATAAGGGTAATTAATCAAATTATATTTCTTTCTCCTGGACAACATGGAATTAGATATTTTACGCTTATTACAAAGACCTATGTATATTAATTTTAAAGGTATTTCAAATCTGATTCTGACTCCAACATTTGGAGATTCTTCAAAGCTTGCGAGGATGTCGAGTGCAACATGTAAAGACAACAAAAGAAAAAGAGACTGTAGAAATATTGGTAACGCTGAATGAAGATTAAATAACTTGGCAAACGTTTGGAAATATGTAGTTTTTGCTTCACCACATTCAACTTTTTATGTCAATACACTTGAATTCACACCAAAATCTAATATTCATTGGTTGAAAACTAACATTTCTTTCAGATTTATTCACTTGTTAAAATTCTCATCAAATGTTGAAGACGTTGAGACAATTAATTTTATCTGACACCCTCGCGAAATATTTCAGTTGAAGACCACTAAGCTACATCGTGTGCGATCAGTGTATTGTTTTCTGATTTAAGTTATCATCGCAGATTCACAACTATTATTTTGAGCTAAATCAAAAATGGTGAATGAGTGGCGTAATGTTTTGCATTATTTTTGCACTATGTTAATTCTTTTGCTGTATGTTTATTCAAAAATTCTATCCTATAAGGTTTTTAAACTTAAATTTTCTTACTGTGAATTTACCTCACCACATATCTCTGTACATAATAGCATATCAACCCTAATATTTGTAACTTTCAACACTACATAATCACTGAAACGAAACAACACCAATTGTTTGTCAGATTTTGATTACCTTACAAGTTATTTTATGCAACAAAAAAATCAAACTTATGACGATTGAAATCTACAGATAGGTGGTGGGTTCGGTGTACCAGCTGCAAACATAAACTTGTATCGCCACTACATGTAATTTCAAAGACCACCTGTTTCCAATCTACACCTAAATCGTTCTATTGCTACTCCTCTTCTCCTATTTTGTTTTATTTGCAGTACAAATTGATATCTTTCTAGTGATTGTCTCTAACATATTGCTGCATAACATCCAGTTTGTGTATGAGAAAACTTCCAGGTTTACAATTCGTGGTCATTAATCTAAGAGTAATTGATAACTTTACCTTGACAGATATTGTTCTCAGAGCTGAGAAAGTAACTTTTCACTAAACTTTTTGAGATCATACTACAAATTTGATTGGGTTTATCACATAATGTTCACATTGGTCAAGGTTTATGCAGCATAGAGATGGGTTATTCTGAACAATTAAATCTTATTTCTAAATTTGCTAATACTTTAAACTGCAAGCAACTTTAATAAATGAAGGGTTTTATTCGTAAAACATTTAAAATTTCAAACGGTTTCAAAAATTAAAATCTGTAAATGTAATAATTTCAAATAATAAAGATATACAGTGTGTCCAAAAAATAGGTACGGTTCAAAATATCTACGTATTTTCCATGGCTTTTTCACAATAAGTCGGTACCTTTCAAAATATTTACGTATTTTCCATCACTTTTTCACAATAAGTCGGTACCTTTCAAAATATTTACGTATTTTTCATCATTTTTTTCACAAAGAATGTGGTTCTCATTTCTCATATACATAACTGACATGTCATACTTTGTAGTTTATTCAATAAAGATGATTGATTCAAGTGACTACACGGTTGAATATAGAGTTCACGCCGCTTCATTTTTTATTGCAAGTGAGCAAACTAGACACGCCATGAAGCTTGTTCGAGACAGACTGCGTGTGCAATTTGATATTGAACCACCAGAACATCGCATAATCAAGGTCATACTGACATGTCATACTTCAAAAAATCCACGTATTACTTTGGAATATCAAGTTCGTTGGATAGCCTGTTCATTCATTTTTGGCATCTTTCTCCACATCAGCGATTTCAACTGCTGTTTGGTTGGTCTTCCACCTCTTGGTCTGTCAAACAAGCTACCAGTCTCCAATAACTTGGTACTCCAAGCCTTGATTATGCGATGTTCTGGTGGTTCAATATCAAATTGCACACGCAGTCTGTCTCGAACAAGCTTCATGGCGTGTCTAGTTTGCTCACTTGCAATAAAAAATGAAGCGGCGTGAACTCTATATTCAACCGTGTAGTCACTTGAATCAATCATCTTTATTGAATAAACTACAAAGTATGACATGTCAGTTATGTATATGAGAAATGAGAACCACATTCTTTGTGAAAAAAATGATGAAAAATACGTAAATATTTTGAAAGGTACCGACTTATTGTGAAAAAGTGATGGAAAATACGTAAATATTTTGAAAGGTACCGACTTATTGTGAAAAAGCCATGGAAAATACGTAGATATTTTGAACCGTACCTATTTTTTGGACACACTGTATATCTTTATTATTTGAAATTATTACATTTACAGATTTTAATTTTTGAAACCGTTTGAAATTTTAAATGTTTTACGAATAAAACCCTTCATTTATTAAAGTTGCTTGCAGTTTAAAGTATTAGCAAATTTAGAAATAAGATTTAATTGTTCAGAATAACCCATCTCTATGCTGCATAAACCTTGACCAATGTGAACATTATGTGATAAACCCAATCAAATTTGTAGTATGATCTCAAAAAGTTTAGTGAAAAGTTACTTTCTCAGCTCTGAGAACAATATCTGTCAAGGTAAAGTTATCAATTACTCTTAGATTAATGACCACGAATTGTAAACCTGGAAGTTTTCTCATACACAAACTGGATGTTATGCAGCAATATGTTAGAGACAATCACTAGAAAGATATCAATTTGTACTGCAAATAAAACAAAATAGGAGAAGAGGAGTAGCAATAGAACGATTTAGGTGTAGATTGGAAACAGGTGGTCTTTGAAATTACATGTAGTGGCGATACAAGTTTATGTTTGCAGCTGGTACACCGAACCCACCACCTATCTGTAGATTTCAATCGTCATAAGTTTGATTTTTTTGTTGCATAAAATAACTTGTAAGGTAATCAAAATCTGACAAACAATTGGTGTTGTTTCGTTTCAGTGATTATGTAGTGTTGAAAGTTACAAATATTAGGGTTGATATGCTATTATGTACAGAGATATGTGGTGAGGTAAATTCACAGTAAGAAAATTTAAGTTTAAAAACCTTATAGGATAGAATTTTTGAATAAACATACAGCAAAAGAATTAACATAGTGCAAAAATAATGCAAAACATTACGCCACTCATTCACCATTTTTGATTTAGCTCAAAATAATAGTTGTGAATCTGCGATGATAACTTAAATCAGAAAACAATACACTGATCGCACACGATGTAGCTTAGTGGTCTTCAACTGAAATATTTCGCGAGGGTGTCAGATAAAATTAATTGTCTCAACGTCTTCAACATTTGATGAGAATTTTAACAAGTGAATAAATCTGAAAGAAATGTTAGTTTTCAACCAATGAATATTAGATTTTGGTGTGAATTCAAGTGTATTGACATAAAAAGTTGAATGTGGTGAAGCAAAAACTACATATTTCCAAACGTTTGCCAAGTTATTTAATCTTCATTCAGCGTTACCAATATTTCTACAGTCTCTTTTTCTTTTGTTGTCTTTACATGTTGCACTCGACATCCTCGCAAGCTTTGAAGAATCTCCAAATGTTGGAGTCAGAATCAGATTTGAAATACCTTTAAAATTAATATACATAGGTCTTTGTAATAAGCGTAAAATATCTAATTCCATGTTGTCCAGGAGAAAGAAATATAATTTGATTAATTACCCTTATAAACTATTACAGATCTAAAACTTACGGTTTTCATGAATATCTTACTTTAACAATAACTATCAACAACCCCTCAAGAAGTATAAGTAGGTAAGAAAGGAAAAGAAATTGGAGACTTGTTGGGAAGCACTGTAATTGGGTAAATCTGCAATACATTTTCAAGAAAATTTTACAATCGTAATTTTTTACAGACGCATAACATCAAAGACAGTTGCTTCACTTAATAGAGAAATTTCTGGGTCTTTAACAAGTGGCCAGTTAGCTCAGTCAGTTATAGTGTCGTGTTAATGTCGCCGGTTCGAGCCCTGTTCTGGTCATTATTGCCTCGATAGCTCAGTTGGAAGAGCGTTAGACTGAAGATCTAAAGGTCCCCGGTTCAATCCCGGGTCTGGGCATTTATTTTGTATGAGTGTGGTGATGACATTAACTGAAGCGTTATGGTTTTGGTTTGTTGCAAGCGATCTTCAACTTCAATATTTCATGAAGACATCAGATAAAAAATCTTTTATTGTTCAATTGTCCCAACGTTGCGAGCTTAATTTTTGGTGAGAATCTTAACAAGTGAATAAATCTAAAAAGTTATTAGAAATTTTAAAGTCTCCAACCACATTTCAACCGAAGAATATAGGTAGATTTATAAAATTTTGATATGAATTTATGTGTATTGACGTTGGTGTAAATTAGGCGAAATTAAATTCTTTTGTCGCGCAATGAAGTGTAGGGTAAAAGTAAATTCGATGAGAAAGTTAAACGATGATTGAATATAACTTAGATATTTTGCATATCAAGTACGTATAACAGTGTTAGAAATTTAAACTTGAAGCTTGGTGGATGTAATGAAAATAGCTTTAAAGTTGCATGTTGGTAAAGAAATTTATATGGATTGCACTTTTATCATAATCACAACGAAATAGTGTTACAAATAGTAATTTTGATTGGAAAGAATAAACCGTACTGTGCAGATTTGTACTTAAACTGGTAATTTTTAAAGTAATTTGATGCAAATTTGTTAGTGTATGTCTGTTGACAGTGATTGGTCTGAGTTTTTCTTGTTGGTAGATCATGAAAAGTTTTGAAATGGTGCAAGTTTAATCTTGGATAGAGAAGAGATTTTACAGCGATTAATGGCAAATATTTTGTTGAATAAATCAATATCAAGATGATGAAATAAGTAAGAGCAAACCAATAAACCAAAAACGAATCGATCAGAACGAGGCTATATAATTTTGATAGGTCAAAAGATTAGTCAGAGTCTTGTATAGCAATATCAGAAATTGTGCTTCTTGAAAATAACCGATAAGTTTGAAAGGTCTGTTATGCAAATGAATGAGTTTAGAAGTTATCAAATTGTGAGTTTGGTAAAAAACTTGAATGAAAATAGTGGGTCATGATTTTTTATGCGAGTCAATACTCGGTGAAGACATGAAGGTGAATATTTCACATGTTGAGATTTTGAGGTGTTAAAAGCATTGAAACAATTGTGAGGAAAATTTGTTTTAAGGAAGGAAAGTGGTTTGTCAGAAAGTTAGTCAAGACTTTCACGAGATTACATTCAAAACTTTTGTGTGTTGGTCACAGCAATTACTAATGAGGTCACTTAGAAAGACAACTGTAAGTTTATGTTGGATGATACTATCAGAGTTTGTCCGGTTCTAACAAAGCATTAGATTTGAGAAAGCTAGTAGAAAACGTTTAGCAACAAGTTCAGGTTTTACATTTTGTAACTAATGGGTTAAACTTAATACAACAGCATTGAAGTTGCTTGATAATGGATAGTAAGAGATTTTGTAATGAATCAACTTGGTCTAATCTGCAATTGTAAACGTGTGTAGCAGTGATTACGTATAACGTAAGTGTATAATAGATATCAGTTAATGTAGTTTTGCGAGGATTTAGGTAAAATTCTTGATTTATCTATGCGGGAGATAATATGCTGTGAGTTGAAAGTTGTGAATTACAAATAATGATTTCAAATAGATCAAAACTTAGTGCAAGAGTTTCATTGTACGAAACAAAAGTCTTTGATCAGTTAAGACGACTGGTCGCAATGCTTAGTACGTTTGCTCAAATGCTTACGAATTAACGGTTTAGTTGGAAATTTTTGTTAAAGCAATGAGTTTTAGATTGGTGATAGCACAGAGTCAGATTTGTTTTGAAGTTTTCTGTTTGTGGTTTTTAGCAAACAACGAAAAATTAAAGAATTGGATCAATAATTTCTATTTGCAGTAGAGGGTGAATACTCATTTTAATAAGAAAAACCGATAATTTTTGTGTTTTGTTTTACTGATGTTCTACAAAAATGCTAAAGTTATGCTTATTTCTACGTAGGTGAGCTGAGTAAACTGCGGAAAATATGAGTTTTATGTTAATGTCCTACAAATAATGTTAAAGTTATGCTTATTTCTACGTAGGTGAGCTAAGTAGACTTTGAAAGGTAGTAAAAATTTCGTGTTAATAAGTTTAAAAGTTGCTAAATTTCGGAGAAAGTCTTAAAACAGTGTGCTGATACGACACAAAATTGGCTTCTAGTTGTATGAACAATGAATGTGAATGTTTTACGATTTGCACACAATTAAAACTAAATATTCTCGGTTTTGCGATGTAAAGAGTAGTGATTTAACTGAGATATGGTGTTTAAAAGAAAATGAAAACGCAATTTTAAAGAGAGCAGAGAGAGTTATGGTGAGAGTCATGTGTGGTCAGAAAATTGTTGACAAAAAGACTGATGAACAGATAAGTATGCTGGGGTTGATAGTAAACCATTTTTGAAGTTCTACATCGATTGTGATTGGTTAAAGGTTTGCTGACGTGATGTTTATGCTTCCGTTTGCATTATATTCTACTGATAGTAAGCTTAGCTGACTTTGAAAAAACTTTATGTTGGCTTAAGAATTTGATAGTTTTTACTTAAAACAGTGGTATAACAGGATACAATTTTTTGTTTTCTAGTTGTATGAAAACATATTGTAAATTGGATGCATGGTAAATGTTTACAAGTAAAAGTTTGAAGCAGTCTCCAAACACAACAAAGATTCAACCTTCTTGGTTCAATAATATTTAGTAGTGATGCTGAATTGAAACAAAATTCACTGCTCTGACCTTTCCTTTTCAAAATGTTTCCACCGCTATACTTCAACTACCTCACTGTCATATGTGAAGCAAATCTACATTTTACCCAAAAGTCTGGACAAACTACTGAACTTTTCTTCCAAGAAAGTGTGAAACTAACATAAAAATGTAACTACCTCACTGTCATATGTGAAGCAAATCTACATTTCACTCAAAGGTCTGGTCAAACTACTGAAATTTTCTTCCAAGAAAGTGTGAAACTAACATAAAATGTTACGTTCACTGAACCGAATAATACTTTCTATGACATCATAATGCGTGGTTCAACCATAATCGATTGCCGGCCATTCGCCTCGTGGCAGGCAAGCTTATTGCAGCAGCTAGATTGTTTGTTTTAGCCTAATTGATTTAAGGGTTAGGTTAGCTATTAAGTTAATTTGTGGTTTTTCTTTAGACAAAGTAATATCGAATTTAACGGCATGTATGCAAACGGCATATGTAAGCAAGTATTCAATAGTTGGTTTTAATTTCATTTAAGTGGTAACTGTTGGACTGACGTTGAACTGTTGTTAAACTCTGAATAAAGCTTCAAGCCTAGTTAAAATTCCTTCCTGTCTTTTTCGAGTAGGATCGCTCGCCGGTGCTGTGGCGTTCCTTACATTAAATTCGTTTCTCTAAGTGGAAGGACTAACGGAGTTCTTATTCTTCAACGAAAAGAAGCAATAGAGAAAGCTACGACAAGCATTTTCGATTGGATTAATATACACTATACAAACGGACTATTGTTGGGATTTACACTTCTGTAAAGCGATTATTGATTTGAGTCAACTTGCTTCGGGCTGGTAACTGGATCTAATTGTCACGGAGTTGCCAGTATTTTTTCGTCGATCGATTTCGGGATTCAGACGGAGATTCAGGTCAGTGTCGTTCGTGTTTTAGGCTATACCACTAGCTACTCTAGGTGTTACGCTGACTCGGGGGCAGTGTATGCAAATCATTTCGGAGGTACATTTTTATTTGTTGAAATCTATAGCTTGTAGGCTACCAGAAACTACGGGTTACCATACTCTCAGCTTACAGTTTAGTGCTTGGGGAACAAACTATTTTCTCATTGAATTTGTATTTACCATTACTTTCTTCAACCTTGCCTTGAGATATGAACACGTCTTCTGGAGACAGTTTCTCGAAGGGCACGGAAGCTGTCATTGTGGCAGTGGACGAAATTATGGCTTCATGGGTGGACAACCCGGCAGTGCCACCATCGGAAAATCACCGCTGCTTATTTATGTATGCTGAAGAATTAAAGGTAATGCAAGTGAATTTGCGTGAGTACGCATACAGTGACAACGCTAATGATCACGAAGTAGTGAAAGCTGTTTTTGATTACATAATTAGGGCGCATGGGGTGTATGTCAGTGCTCTCTACTCTTGGATAGAAGAGGCGACCAAGAAAGAAAGCGATGGGGCATCCATTGCAGCCCTGCCCAGGGTTCGGAAACTGCTTTCCGCGTATAATCCTCTGGTAAAGGACAAGCTCAGACGCTATTATAACTTTGCAATTATGGATCCAGTAGAACGTACTAATGCCTTGTTGAGACGTTCTGCATCAGACGCAAAATCACAGTTGAGTTTTGCGTCGCAAAGCGCTATAGATGAACTTCTTAAAAAGCACAACGAAGAAGTTGCTTGCATAAGCGACCAACTCGTTGATGCAAAATTAAATGCTGAAATTGCACAGCAAAGAGCTTCCGCCACAGAAGTAGAAGCTCAACAGGCCTTGCGGTGTGCAAAAGCTGAACAAGAAAAAGCAGAGGCTGTCTTGAGAGAGAAGGCTGAAGTTGTCAAACAAAATCGCCACTTAGAAAGGGAGTTAAGGAAATTACAAGATTTGACTAGGGAAAGAATGTTTCCAGATGCTGCTAATGTTGACATGATGCCATGGGAACAAACAGGACCTGACAGCATGTTAGAGGATGGGTGCAGAAGTCAAAATGGGGCTCAGCAAGACCATCTCAGAACCGGGGCGGAATCGTTTGTTCACACTAAGGATTGTTCTGTTGGAAAAATATCAGCAGCTCCTCAAAGTCAAAACTCTAGCGATTGCTCACAGGAGGTTTTTAAAACTTATCTCGAACATCAAAACCGCAACGAGTACATAACTCTTGCTTCTCAAATTGGGTACGATGGGCACAATATTGCCTATGTATTCTATGAAAATCAAATCCGTAAGCTCATGGAAGAAAGTCCATGTGCGGACAAGCGTCTGGAAGTTCTGCGCGCTTCTTGCATAGGGCAGCCCCGTGAAATGATCAACCTGTTTTTTGGGCCCATGAGAAACATGCCTACCTCTCAGCGTATTGAAAGGGCATTGGATCGGCTGCGCCAAAGGTATGGTGTGTCTGGTGGGTTTGTTACAGAGCCAGAGGTTGTCAATATACGGACTGGCCCCAGAATTGTGCATACAATAGCTTCATTGAAATCCTTTAATGAAAGTCTCAACACTTTAGAGGTATTTGCACACGCCCACAATGAGCTTGAAAAATTAGGCGATCAACTGCTGATGGAAGTAGCTGGGAGCCTCCCAGATGTTCTAAAAAGACGCTATCTTGATTTCCTGGTTCAATATGAAATGGATTTGAATAGACCCGGTTTCACTGCTCTACGTCAATTTGTTGTGCGTGAATTACGAATAATGACCTCAGAATACGGTCAGGGCTTCTTCAGGTCTTATGAAAAAGAGAGGTTTTGTGAACCTGTTTCTGGTAATAATGTGCAAGTTAATAAGGTAGATACCAAATCTGGTAAATTTGGTAGAAGAAACCTCGAACGTGGTTGCACCAGGACTAGAACTAACAGCTTGCAGATGGCTGTGCGAGCACAGGGTGATGGCATCTTGGAAGGAGAGTCACAGAGCGCTACTGGTGGCACCGGAAAAGCATGTGAAGACTGGCTAAGCTGCTGCATACATCCCCTGTCAAAACATAAGACTGCAGACTGTCGATCGTTCCTAGACATGGGAGTCGAAGACCGGCGAAGGATGGTTAGAGACAAAGGCCTATGTTATTTTTGTTTTGGACATCATCTAGCCAGAAACTGTGAAGCCAAACAATATTGCAATAAGTGCCAGGGACGGCACTCGGTATTGTTACACCTGGAGGCGCAACCCGACCAGGAAGATGTTTCCGAGGGCTCAGCACACCTCAGCCACATCAATGCAGTGGAGACCAAAATAAACAGGGAGTTTGTAGACTCAGATTGTCCTGCATCGGTACCATTGATGGTGTTAAAGGCAGTAAAAACAAACAGTAAATCAGAAACTTCAATACCATTTTATGCCCTTCTCGACACTGGTGCTGACAGCAGCATCTGCACTAAAGAGTTGGCAGAGCAATTATTTGGATGGAAACCTAAAGAGAGGGTTAGCATTCAGTTTTTGGAGGAAACTCCTAAAAGCTACCCATGCATGAAGAAATCCTTGTGTCTCAAACACGGTGACGAAACACTTGTCAAATTGGACAAGGTAACGTTTATAGACAAAACACTGCCATATAAAGAATGCATTCCCGGCAAAGAAGAGTTTGAACGACATGATTTGCCACAAGGATGTTTTCCAGTTCTTCCAGAAAGAAGAAGAATAGATATGATCTTGGGAACTAAGGACATGCGACGATTTAGACTATGGGAAACGTGTTCATGAAAAGAAAGCCTTTCGTGGGAACCTTTAATCGGAGAACATCCACTGGGACCAATCTACTGGGGTGTGAAGATAAATGAGTGTAAGAGCCAACAAATCTGCACAGCTCACCTGATCAATGAAACCCCTCATTATTTGAATCAGGTTTTGGAAATTGTATCCGCCGAGCATAACATCTCGGTTGACAAATGTGCAGAATATGTGCCTACACTTTTGCAAGACATCTCTTGCTCCTACCAAGACCAATTAATTTTGGAACCCAATAGTGAGGAAATGGTAATGAGCAAAGAGGACGAAATGGTGCTCAATTTCTATCAAGAAAACTTGAAAGAGACATTTGATGACAATGGACACAGGCGATTACAACTGAAGTTGCCTTGGAGGCCGGGCTGCCCTCATACAGTCCCAGAAAGTCTGCATATTGCCAAGCGGCGACTCAAGGGTCAGCAGAAGAAGCTTGCTAATCATCCTGAGAGAGCGTTTAAATACAAAGAAGCGTTTGAGAAAATGAAAGCGGAAGGTCATGCTGAACCAGTTAAGAAAACTGAGAAAGAAGACAGCAAATCCACACACTACATCACTCACTTTCCGACAGAACAGCAAAAGTTTCGAGTCGTATATAATGGTGCTCTCTCGATAAATGGACAAAGTCTCAATGACATGCTGTTTCGCGGTCCGAATTTTCTTCAATCTCTGGTGGGCATCCTACTGAGGTTCAGGCAGCATGCATATGCTGTCACAGCAGATATTAAGAACATGTTTTTCCAAATTAGCCTACACCCTGATGACAGGGACATGTTGCGCTTTCTACCATTCAATACAGATCAAGATGAAGACATCAAGCCTTGGAGATTTACAGTGATGCCTTATGGCCTGGTGTGCGTGCCTAGCATGGCAGGGTTCTGTATAAAATACACTGCTTCAAAAAACCATGCTAAGGTTTCTCCCGACACCTTAGACAGGGTAAATTCCGATTTTTATGTGGATGATTTTATCACTTCGGTCACCAGCATCGGTGAGGCAAAAAAAGTGATTAAAGAAACCACTCAACTTCTGGCAACTACTGGATTTGTGCTGACTAAATTCTCCAGCAACTGCGCAAAAGTTTTGGAGGATACAACAAAGGAGAACTTGGCCCCACCATTGAAAGAATTAAACTTGGCCAAGGATGGACTTCCCCAACAAAAGACGCTAGGTATGTGGTGGAACGCTGAGCGGGATTGCTTAGAACTGCATGCAAAAATTTCCGCCCCCATGGAGGCAAACCTGACTCGAAGGACTGCCTTAAGTAATCTCAATTCTTACTTTGATCCATTGGGACTATGGAGTCCCTACTTGGTTGGATTAAAGCTTTGTTATTCAGAAATAGTGGTTGAAACCAAAGGCTGGGATGATAAAGTCGAACCGGAACTGACAGAAAAGTGGAATAAAATGGCAACGGATATGCAAAAGCTTTGTTTACAATCAATTCCACGACTTTTTTCAAGCACGAATTGTGGAACCCACCAGCTTCATCTTTTCAGCGATGCTTCTCAATTGGGAATGGGAGCGTGTGTCTACTTACGAACAGTAGGCCTGGAAGAAGACATTATTGAAAGTTCACTTGTGATAGCCAAGTCAAGACTTTTCCCCAGAACACAGATCCAGAAATTTTCGATTGCAAGAAAAGAGTTGATAGCATTGTGTTTGGGAGCAAATTTGCTTAACCAAGTTCAACAGTACTTGACTATACCAATAGAAAAAACCTTTGCGTGGACTGACTCCATGACGGTAATAAAGTGGTGCAAGTGCAGTACAAAGCAATTGTCACAATTTGTGCAAAATCGAGTTGATAAAATTCTTGGTGGCTTAAACGGTCAAATCCCTAACTACATTCAAACAAAGAACAACCCCGCCGACATTGCGTCCAGAGGGATTTCTTTGAAACAAGAAAATGAGTGGAAGTTGTGGACAAAGGGCCCCACATTTTTAAGTCTGCCCTTTGAGAATTGGCCTTTCAAACTGGAAAGCGGTGACGATGATCAATATAGCGAAGTGGAAATGCGAAAGGAAATGACCAAACGACCTATTAAACTTAATTTACTTAAATTAAGCGGACAAAGTGAAATTTTGAATCAGCTCTCAGACTCAGCATCTTGTATGGAAGCAGAACGGAGGCTTCATTGTTTACGCAGTTGCTTCATGGCCTTGCGTAAGGAAACTGGATGGATTCCAAAAGCACCGATTACTCGAGACGAAACTAGGCTGCTTTTGCTGAAGATGGCGCAGCAAGAAACCTGTGGGAAAATAATTGAAAAAATGGAAACCAAGCTAATCTCGTTTGAACAGGCTGTTCAAACACTTCCGACACAAGACCGCCCCCATTACTGGACGCAGTTGTATAAGTATGTGCCCTTTCTGGACGACCATGGCTTGCTAAGAATAGGAGGGAGGTTACAAAACTCTAATCTGGGTTATCATTTCAAGCACCCCATTCTTCTCCCTCACCGGCACTGGGTGACTGAACTGTACATTTGAAAAACACATAGTGACCGTGGACATTTCGGGCCTGATTTAGTTTTTGGGGTTTTGCAACAAGATAAAGGGTTGTGGCCAATAGGAGGCACTGGTACAATTAGACATTATACTAAAGACTGTATTGTTAGACGACAAATTAAGGGCAATCAATTGATGGCACCGCTTCCCGCTTATAGATTGAAACCCTTTGCTCACGTTTTCGCATACACTGCTTCTGATTTTGCGGGCCCCTTTTGCATAGTGGTAGGCCGAAGCACAGTTCGTCGCTGGCTATGTGTCTTTGTTTGTCTTACCACCACAGCCATTCGGATCGAACTAGTTGCTGATTTAACAACTTCGGCCTTTCTAAATGCTTTTCGCAGATTTCTCTGCTCGACGGGATTTCGAACTAAGTTCATGAGGACGGACAATGGGACGAATTATGTCGGAGCAAATAACGTTTTGAAGAGGGAGGTCCAAACCTCACTTGCTCAACTTCAACCCTCCAAATATGCACAAAACAAAATGGATGAATGGGAGGTAGAATGGGAATTTGGCCCTCCTGAAGCTTCCCATCATGGCGGAATATACGAGCGGCAAATACGAACTATACGGAAAGCGTTGGCGGCTCTACCTGATCTGCACACTCGCAGCCCCACTGAGGATGATTTATTGACTTGTTTCAAAATGGCAGAGTACATAATCAACTGTCGCCCTCTCACCAAGTCCCCGTCTGATGATGGTCTACCTCCACTAAGACCTATCGACTTGATGGTAGGAGCTCTAGACCCAAGAAAAAACTGTGCCCCACCTGCCACATCCTCGCCCAGAGACGAACTTCGTCGAGGACACCGGTTCACCAAAAGAATTGCAGAATTATGGTGGGACCGATGGCTAAAGACCTACGTCTCCGAATTGCAGCAGCGCAAAAAATGGCGACAAGAAACTAGAGACTTTCAAGTGGGTGATCTTGTGATCTTGTGCCACGAAGATCCACCACGGTTTCTTGAATATCCGTACGGTGTGCTTACCAGTGTCAACAAAGGGACTGACGGCCATGTACGGTCGGTTGTCGCACGCATGAGCGACGGGAAACTCAAGCAGAGAGACATTGGCAAAATTGCACTGGTGGCCCCGGACGGTTGAAATTGTAATAGGCTGAACTCTTCAGTGTGTTTTTTCGACTGTTGGGGCGTTTGTTCTTTTATTTTGTGAATATTATGGGGTGCAGTTCACTGGTAATTAAAAAAAAAAAATCTTCTTGAGAAGCTTTTGGGGGGGAGTGTTACGTTCACTGAACCGAATAATACTTTCTATGACATCATAATGCGTGGTTCAACCATAATCGATTGCCGGCCATTCGCCTCGTGGCAGGCAAGCTTATTGCAGCAGCTAGATTGTTTGTTTTAGCCTAATTGATTTAAGGGTTAGGTTAGCTATTAAGTTAATTTGTGGTTTTTCTTTAGACAAAGTAATATCGAATTTAACGGCATGTATGCAAACGGCATATGTAAGCAAGTATTCAATAGTTGGTTTTAATTTCATTTAAGTGGTAACTGTTGGACTGACGTTGAACTGTTGTTAAACTCTGAATAAAGCTTCAAGCCTAGTTAAAATTCCTTCCTGTCTTTTTCGAGTAGGATCGCTCGCCGCTGCTGTGGCGTTCCTTACATAAAAATGTAACTACCTCACTGTCATATGTGAAGCAAATCTACATTTCACTCAAAGGTCTGGCCAAGCTATTAAAATTTTCTTCTAAGAAAGTATGAAACTAACATAAAAATGTAACTACCTCACTGTCACATGTGAAACAAATCTACATTTCACTAAAAGGTCTGGTCAATCTACTAAAATTTTCTTCTAAGAAAGTGTGAAACTAACATAAAAGTGTAACTACCTCACTATCATATGTGAAGCACATCAACATTTTACCAAAAAATCTGGTCAAGCTACTAAAATTGCAATCTAAAAAGTGCAAAGTAACGATAAAGATTTATTTGAAATTGTTTCTTCCACCGCACTCTTCTGGAAGCAACGTCGCTGCCTGTGATTTTCCCCAGCAAACCTGATAATCTAGAAAACTGTTGGCTATTTTCCCCTAAAACGACTAGCTGTAATAAAGGTAAATGTTTTGATTGAAACACCTGTATGATCTACCCTAGTTCTAAAACCTATACTTGTCCAAGATTGTATCTGCTGTTAGTTCTAAAATCCACACTTGTCCAAGATTGTATCTGCTGTTAGTTCTAAAATCTATACTCCCCAACATTGTATCTGCTATAAGTTCTAAAATCTATACTCCCCAACATTGTATCTGCGATTAGTTCTAAAATCTATACTCATCCAAGATTTATCTGCGGCTAGTAATGAAATCTATACTTTCCAAGATTTATCTGCGGCTAGTAATGAAGTCTATACTCCTCCAAAATTTATCTGCGGCTAGTAATGAAATCTATACTCACAACATTGTATCTTCCCCTAGTTCTGAAATCTATACTCGTTCAAGATTGTATCTGTTGTTAGTTTTGAACTAGAGGTTGTAAAAAGTTCTAAATAATTTTCTGTATGTTTTTCAGTTAGTGGTAAACATGCAAACTTTCCCCTGAAACATCTGTTGTTCATCTCACTGGTAACTACATCTATACTATATTTTTAAGGTTTTCTTTCTCCAAGATTGTAATAGGACTGAATCCATTGTCTACATACTGAAATAGATGTAGATTAATTCTAACCAACTGCAGAAATATAACAAGAAAAATACCCCCCAATAGAAGAGTAAAGAAACAACATTCTAGGGGATCAAATCGATTAGAGGTTTTAAAACAGAAAATTTCACGAAACGATCGATTACACGTGATTGACGCTTACGCTCGAAAGGAAGTTGTTGATAATTTAGTATCAAAGGCTCAGTCACGACCTAAAAGTTAGTATTTCCGCTTTACAATAGCTGTGTTTACAATAAAGCAAAAGATCGTTAACGAGTTGAAAAGCGACATTAATTGGAGAACTTTTGAAGTGGGAGTATTCTGAAGCGTGGGTGCCTATAACAAATCAATTTCAAGTTGTCATGTATTTACAAGCTGCTATAAACATTTCTTTTCAAGTTGTGTTGACGTTTGTTTTTGTATTGACATTTGTTTTAACTTGTATTGGCATTTGTTTTCAAGATGTAATTTACAAGTTGTTACACGTTGTATCTACAAACTGTTATAAACATTTCTTTTCAAGTTGTCTTGACAAGATTTACATGAATTTAAAAGTTGTTACACGTGTTTACAAGCTGTTACAATGTACTTCAAGTTCATGTATCAACACGTTCGGAAATGACGTAGCCGCACGTTCAATGACGTATAACCACGTTCGGAAGTCACGCTCGGAAATGACGTAGCCCTCCGCAAAAACTGGGTCGAAATTTATATTGCATACTACTGCTGTTCAATTGTTCTCGCCAAAATAGCGATTTAGAACGACGTCGTTTGAACTTATCGCCAGTAAAACTTGTCTCTGAAGTAGAAAAATCGGCATCAAGATGTTGAACTCTAAACATTTTGCTTAACAGCAGTAATCTTTCAGATGGTCAGAAATTACTGCCCAGCATCCAACATCCATGTGTTGAATAGTTTCTTTTACCCTATGCGCTTCATCCTTAGCAACATTAGATGACTTGGATTGTAGGCTAAATTAGGTTTTGATGAAAAAATTTTTATATTTGGCTCGGGCTCTGCAATACAGTCACCCGAAGATGAACACAAAGCAGTTGCATTACTGGATGTTGTTTCTACAATGTTGTTTTTTGGTTCGCTTATATGGAAAAAATCAGTTCCTTTTTTTGATTTTACTACAACTTTTTCAGTTTATTTTCTGCTTCTCTTCTAGATTTCTCCTTTTCCCAACCGCTTTTATACTTCTTCATTTTTATTTTTAAATTAGCTAAAGTTTTAAAATTGAAAACGTTTAGATTAGTTAATATTGGTAAAAGTGTAGTTGGCTACCCCATAAAGTGGCTATTTCCTATCGATTTCAAAACAGCCGTTTCAGACCATTTTGATTTCAATACATGGTAATCCTCTGATAAATTTCTATTGTAAAATTTATACCTTCGTTTACTCAAGAATGACGTGAATTTATACACTTAAAATTTAATTTTGACTGAAATTTCAATTCAAAAGAATTGGCTCCTTAAATATACTTTTCTAATATATTTTTTTCTTAAGCCGTAGTTTCCAAAAACTAATTATTAAAGGCGCCCTTGAAAAGTTTGAAATACTTACGGTGCACTATTTAAGCAAAGAATACCGTGAAATTGTATCTCATCCATTTTCATTATTTAAAATAAAAAAGTATTGAAATATTTAAATTGAAAAAGTTAAAATTTGCAAAAAATCATTTCTAAATAAGCCTCCATTGTATATCAATATCGGTATATTTTTTAATAACAAAAGAGAAAAAATAATTTTATGTTTTTAATATTGAAAGAAAATGTCTTGTGGAATTAATATAAATTTTATTTAGCTATTGTAAATTAATTTCGAAGTAATTTTTTAATTAATATTTCAGGGAACAAATTTCCTTGAATTGGGATTTCACTCAGCTTTTCCATCTGCTTTCTTCTGGTCTAAATTATTTGATAAAATTTCATCTGCTTCCTCCTTCAAATACCGGACTGTAGAAAATATACTTGCTTTAATTTAAGCTTTTTCTAGCCTCACTTTCTTACCCAGCATAAACCTGTCTGCATTTTTTTCAAAACTTCGAAATAACTGGCAACAATTGAACATGTCAGAGTCTTAGAAAAAGCCATTGTTACGGAACAATGTTAGATTTTGTATTAGGACTTCAAAATGTGTTTACATTTTGCTTACAATGTTTTATCCTACGAAAACACAATTAAAATACTATTACCTACCGTGACACAGTTTCGCTTGTGCTTTATACGATGACGAGGCCTCTAATTGAGAAAGCCTTGCCCATGATACTTCTAAATTACACCTTTACTATTTTTGAAGTGATCGCATCAGCAACTTTTATGACTTCATAGACTTGGTACAGTAGTGGGCCTATTTTTGCTTGGGCCTGGGGCTGCAGCCCCATCAGCCCCCGCCTTAATCCGGCCCTGGTTAGTGGCCGACAGTTCATGATGTACTCGGCCATCTTACAGCATGTTAGAAACTCGTCATCGGTGGGTTTCCGAGATGATACATCGGTGATGCCATCAATAGCCTTGCGAATGGTACGAATCTGGCGTTCATAAATACCTCCATGATGGGAGGCTTCTGGTGGACCAAATTCCCATTCTACTTCCCACTCATTCATTTTGGCTTGCCAAACACTTGAGGATTGAATCAGTTTTAGTGCTTCTTTCTTGAGCACATTATTTGCTCCAACAAAATTTGTTGCGTTGTCTGTTTGTATGAATCTTGTTCGAAACCCGGTAGAGCATAGGAATCTTCTAAATGCATTGATAAAGGAAGACGTGCTCAAGTCAACAGCTACTTCAATTCGCACGGCTGTAGTCACCATGCACACGAATACACAAAGCCAGCGCTTCAGAGTGCTCCCGCCTACCACCACGCTAAATGGACCCGCCAAGTCGGAAGCAGCATACGTAAACACGTGCGTTCTAGGCTTCAGCCTAGAAGCAGGAAGCGGAGCCATAAGCTGTTTTCCCCTAACTTGTAATCACAGTTTACCCCCCAAACAGTCTTTTAAATAGTTTAGTGTCATTCGTGTTTGTTCTATTATATTAACTTGGTTCTTACAAGATGCGATTTCAGATGGGGTTTTGGGGTTTTCGCGCAATGCGTTAAAACATTTATGTAGTTTAATCAACCTATTTTCAGGTTCAGTGCTTGTGTTTGAGTCAGATAAGATTTTCAGTGTGTGATATTTCTCCTTTACTTGTATGTGATTGAGTCTCACAACTGATCTTTTTATCTCTTTTAGAGCGTCGACATCGTCACTTTTTTTTAAATTATTGGGTCCCATTTCCCAAGATTTAGTTGGTTGTAATAGAAATGGCGGGCCTTTTGTCCCTACCAGGCACTTTTTTTCACGTTCTAAAGTCATTTTTCTTGAGGCTTTATTTTCCTGGTAATTGCTGGCCTCCACTCCCCAAAATATAGGTCCTAAGGAGTGATCTCCAATGAGAGGATGGCATCTAGGTTCTTTTTTCCACGTGCACTCCTCAAAGATTTTAAATTTTCTAATTTTCTGGGCTCCAAGAATCATATCCACTCTTGGTTCACCATTTAAGATGGGAAAGTCGTGTTTCCACAGGTCATATTTTGCAATTATTTCCCGATTAGAATTGCCCTCTTTATAGGGAAGAGTTGTTTCAATAAAGGAAATGTTTGGTATATCAACAATCTTACCATATCCCTGTCTAAGCGGCAAAGTCTCACGCATGCAATCGTACTCGTCTGGTTGTTTTTCCACGAACTGAATGGTAATCTTGTGTTTAGGATTCCACTCGAACAAGGATTCTGCTAACTCTCGAGCGCAAATGCTGGTATCTGCTCCTGTGTCTACTAACGCATAAAACTTAACGTAATCCTCAACCTCCGTACTTTTGGGATTTCTTTTTACGGCTGTAAGGGCCATTAGAGGAACCAAAGAGCAATCGGGTTCGTCGGTGTATCCCTTTTCTTTCCTTTTTGCGGCATTTATTTTACCGTTTGGTTGTGAATTAATTGTATAGGACTTGTCCCTTTCTTGTTTACTCTGATCATTAGAGCGGGGCGGCGGTCTTTTAGGAAATTCTACAGGTAGGTGCAGTAGTTTGGAATGCGCTCCTTGGCATATCACGCATCTGCTTTCAGTTAAGCAGTCTGCGGAATAGTGCTTACAAAGGCAGTAAAAGCATAAGCTGTGTTCCCTGGCAAAGGATCTTCGCTGTTGAACGTCTTTCTCTAAAAACTACCAACAGTCTATTGTTTGGTGATTACTAGTTGGGTGTATGTAACACTTTGGTTCTTTTGGCACTCCTTGAGAGCGGTAAGAAGGAGTTTTCCAGGGTCTTGATTTCTCATATTTTGCGTTAGCATTTAAATTGTTTGCCCTTGCACGAGTTGTGTTTCTCTCAGGGTAGTGCACTTTGTATCTACCTTTCTTCTCTTCGTGAATAATGGCTGAGATGTTGTAAGAATGACTTTCTCTGTATTGAAGGTTGGATATCTGTGTATTGATAAATTGTAGTATAGTGTGGAATCTCCACTCATGGTAGTACCTGAATTCTTGGACAAATAGTGCATGCAGAGCTGGGTTAAAGCAATCTACTATCCTGAATAAGAGTTTTGGAGTAGATAGCTCTGCCTCCATGTTGATAGATTCCGCTATGCTTTTCTGATTTCGAAGCTTTGTTCCATAGGTCTGAAGAGATGAGACCTTGTTTGTTAGTGAGCGTTTTTCCTACTTAATCTCACGTATGGCGTTTTTGAACATGCTCAGTGGGTCGCCTTATAAGTCTTCTAAAATCTCCCATATACGGCTCAATGCTTCATGTGGGTCTCTCGTGACACTTTTTTCAAGACAAATTTTGGCAGCTCAGCTTGACAGGCAACACAACAGGTATTATCGTTCTCAATTTCGTGGTATTTTTATCTACCACTAGTTCACAGTAACACCAGAGTTCAGTTGTAGTATTCTCATCACTAACTGGATTGTGTATTAACTTCATAACCCATCATTAGTTCTCATCGCGTTCCCTTGGCTATAACGCATCACTTGTCAATGTTTTCGTACATAACTATTGCTTAAACTTGTTACAGAAAACGACAGCATCGAAAATCTCACACAACAGATGTGCAGCAAATACTTTAAACCTAATTGCAACGGCTGACGCAAACAAGGCTTTGTCTCGCACTTCTTTTAAAAAAACTTTCAGATCAGCTTTTGCAAAAGCCCAGGAGCTGTAAAATAAACAGTAGAGGTAAATCATTCGTAGTAGCCTTGATTTTAAATTTTAGAATTCTTAACTTGTCTTTGCATTTATCACGTTTTGCAGGAGCCCCCAAGCAGCAGATTGCATCAAAATAGAACTTGGACTTCTGCTTGTTATTCCCACCACAACTCGTTGGAATTCGGTTTACGATGCGGTTTGTCGACTGAAAACCGTGAAAAACTTGCTGCCCTCGATAGGGTTTGCAACACTCTCAATCTTCCAGCTTTTTCTCATGGTTAGTTCAGGATTTTTATGCTTTGTTTGAACACTTTTTTCAATTGCAAAATATTGATTGTTTTTAACGGGTAGCATGCTGCTCTCATTGAAAGTTAGCTTGTAGTCCAAACTTTTTTATCTGTTGTCAACCACTGTTGCAGCTGACGTCGCATTTTTTATTGAATACTCGAGAGTGTTGAAAGCTTTGAGCAAGTCACTAGATAGTCTCCAAAGCGAAGAAAAAGCATACTACGGTATTCTGCTTCCAACTGTGCTTGTTTGTGCCAAAAAGCTGACCGACGTCCAGTAGGTTGGTGACTTGGCTGTATGCAAGCCCCTGCTTTAAGCCATTCTAGATGGCTTGAAAAAGAGATTTCTACCGAGTGTTGAAAGCACGGAATGCTTGCTTTCTGCAGCGTTTCATTCTCACTTCAAGCTTTCGTGGATTCCGCTCCTCCCTTTGCTTGGTTACGAAAATGTTGCGAGTGTACGCATTAAGATACAGCAGTAAATGGCGCTTATTGTCAACAGCAAGGTCAAAACCGATACTCACAGCACAAGCTGCCAGAGTGCATCTTCCGACGACGAATTTTTCGGCGGAGCGTTAGCGGAGAAGCCACGACAAGGCAACAGCAGTAAGAAGCTGTTAGACGATTTTCTGAAAGAGAAGCATGAGTCCCAAAGCAAAGCAATTGCTACGTTGCTCTCTAACACGACGCTAAGGGAGTTGTGTTCAGTACAACACAGCAATATCTTCCAGTACAGCAATGGAACGCCTGTTTTCCCTTGGGAAAGATGCGTTTAAACCAGAACGATCTGGGCTTAGCGAAGGACATTTTGAAATGCTTGTTTTTTGAAATAACTGCGTTTTAACAAATCTTTGTTTTTATGATAGCGAGGCTATTGCAGTTGTAAATGTTATTACTGCTTTTTACTGGTACGGTGGTACCATTATACAAATTACCTTTTTTTACATGACATTATTTTGATTGAGATTCGAACTTGTTACTATTGCGTATTAGCGGACGCTAGTTTTTAAAAAGGACTAGCGTTAGCGTTTGTCGCGCTAAAGTTAGAGGTGGTTAGCGGTAGCGTCGATAAATTTTTTGCTGACTAGCGTTAGCGATAGCGCCGTTAGTTTGGAACTAGCGAGTGCCCACCACTGGTCATGGCGCTTGTGATACAAAGTTTTGTGGCTGCATCTATGTGCCTTGATTGCAAAAGGTGCTGCATTAAAGCGGATGCATCCCGTCTACCAGCCATTCAAAATCCCGGTTTCGTGAACTTAATCGTTTGGATACACCTTTAAAAAACCTTGTTTAAAAAAAGTAGACTTCGAAGAAGTTGATATTTGTGGTTTTCACTGCCAGCGATAAAGCGTCAAAGTTAAAAAGTCCCGCAATTCGCTACTGCTACAATTCTTGCATTCGATCACCCGGTTGTTCTATTAGCCCATTTAATACAAAAATTTTCCCTGGGTGGGTTGATTGGAACTTGGCAGTGGTGCAGACCTAGTGACTTATTATTTTAATTAATTTATCCTCAAACTTTGCATGTCATAAACTATGCCAATAATAACGACCTCCCAACCACTGCACCCATCAACAGCCGCCTCAACGTGGTGATGCGGTCCCCGACCCCGTTTGGGTTAAATCGAAATGGCTGTTGGCCTTTCCGAGAGTCCCAGTTACCCCGGGCACTCCCCTACATTTTTTCGCTATGCTGCCCCCTGAACGACCGCAGCAGGGCAGCACACAGCATCTACAAAATCGGCCGCCTGTTTTCACTTTTTCCTCTCTCCTGCCCTACTCTTGCCCTTTTTTGTCTCCTCATTCTTCTTCTTCTCTTGATGAGCGGTAACGTTCATTCTAACCCCGGCCCCATCTTTCCTTGCTCTGTGTGCGCTGGAAATGTGACCTGGCGGGGCAAGTCAGTGCTATGCTGCACCTGCTCCAAATGGGTCCATCTAAGGTGTTTACAACTTTCCCTGTCTAAATTCAGAGCTCTAGGAAGCTCTCACTCTTGGAGCTGCCTCCCCTGTCGTAACACTGTGACACCTTCCTCCGACATGTATACCTCCACTGTACAATCTGACCCCCCTCCACTAATGCGGCACTCTCGCATCACCCCCGTCTCCAAACCTCTTATCCCCCATCTGCCCATTCTATATCTCCTTCCTCTGCCCCTTTACCACCGTCCTTTGCTCCTGGCTATTTTTCTACGCCTCCTGCCTCCTCCTGACTCTTTCAGGATTCTTCAATGGAATGCTGGAGGTCTCCGAGCCAGGAGCACTGAACTACTTCATTTTCTATCGTCCCATCCAGTTGATCTTATCTGCATCCAGGAATCCAATCTTAACTCTTCTTCCTCTCTCCGGATTCCTGGATTCTCTGCTCGGCGTTCTGATCGCACCCACTCCCGGTCTGGCATTCTCTCTTCTGATACCACGCACGCCAGCGGCGGTGTCATCATTTTCGTCAGACAGGGCCTATCCTTTTCCAAACTTTCTACCTCCTCTCTTTCTTCGCTTGATCCCTACTCTGATTATGTAGGGTTCAACATCTCTCTGAACAACTCCTCCTCGCTCTCATTTCTTAATGTGTATGCCCCCTCTATTCGCTTCTCCCCAACGGATGGCAGAACCGATTCCTTCTCTCTCTCCATCCTTCCCTCTTCCAGAAATCTTTTTATTCTGGGGGAATTCAATTGCCATCCCCCCCTCTGGGACTCAAGAGTTACTTCCGACCGCTGCGGGGAGGAAGTATTCGACTGGGTCGTTTCTTCTGACCTCCTCCTCCTCAATGACCCTGACACACCCACCCTTCTCCATCGCTCCTCTCCTGACATCTCTTTGCTCCCTTCTACTCTTGCCTTTTCTTGCTCCTGGGAGGTGCTTCAGGACCTTGATTCTGACCATCTTACAATTCTTCTATCTATCCCTGTCTCTCCGGTCTTTCGCCCCAACGAGCGTCCCCCTTCCTTCAATTTTCAGAAAGCTTGCTGGGATGGCTTTGCCTCTTACTTTGACTCCCACTGTCCTTCAGTAGAGGAATACTGGTCTCTTTCTCTTTCCTCTGCTGCTGCTCTTTTTACTTCTCTGACTTTGAATGCGGCCAAATCTTCCATTCTTTTCGGCCGCATCAAACGCCCTCCTAAAGCCTAGTGGTCTGCTGAGGTGGAAGATGCGGTTAGTGAAAGACGCAAGGCTTTTGCTGCCGCTCACAGATGTGATGAAGATCGCCAGGCTTACATCTCGGCTTCTCGACGCGTCTCGTCAGTCATCGCCAAGGCCAAAGCAGAGGCATGGCAGACGACTTGCTCTTCTCTCTTACCTAGGTTCAACCCTAAATCTGTGCACTCTCTTCTTCGCTCTATCGCTGGCTTTCCTTCCTCGTCTTCCTCCTCTCCTAACTTCCCCAACTGTTCTTCTCTTAGGGAATCGGCTTCGGTTTATGCTGCTTACCTGAGATCCCACTTTTCCGTTTCTCAGCCAAAGGCTCTGCGCAGCAGAGCCAGAGGCTACCTCTCTGAGCTCCGCCGAGCCACGTGCCCTGTGGAGCCTCACTCGTCCTTTTGCTCTCCCTTCTCTCCCGCAGAGTTTCTTGCGGCTGTCTCAAATCTTACCCCATCCACTGCCACTGGCCAGACAAAGTTGCCTATCTCATGCTGAAGCACCTTCCTCGCTCTGGCACGGATTTTCTTCTTTACATTTTTAATCTTTCCTGGTTTTCGCATTCCTTTCCTTCCATCTGGAAGACCTCTTCTATTATTCCCATACACAAGATGGGAAAACCTCTCGACTCTCCTGCCTCCTTCCGGCCTATCTCTCTCACCTCCTGCGTCTCAAAGTTTTTGAACTCATCATTCTATCCCGTCTACTCTTCTTTCTGGGATCTAATTCCATTCTCTCTCCCCGCCAGGCCGGTTACCGCTCTGGACGGTCTACACTAGATCAAATTCTGTACCTTTCTCAATCCATTTCGGATGAGTTTAACAAACCCAAGCCGAACTCTCGGACGAGCCTGTCTACTATGGATTACTCGAAAGCTTTTGACTCTGTCTGGCATCCCGCCCTTTTCCACAAACTTATTTCGGCTGGCCTCCCTCCTTGCTTTGCTCGTTGGAGTCAATCTTTCCTTTCTGATAGGTGATCTTGCGTGGTTTATCAAAATCACAAAAGTCGCTCCTTTCGAGTCCGTCGAGGTGTTCCGCAAGCATCCGTTCTTGGCCCTGTACTTTTCTCTCTCTTCATTAATGACCTTCCGGCCTCTCTGCCTTCTTCCGTCAGCTGTTTTCTTTACGCTGACGATCTGGCCATTTTGTCCTCCTCCCTCTCGGTCCCTACTGCGGTGGTGGCCACACATAGAGCTCTGTTTCGATTGGAGCGCTGGTCTGAGTACTGGTGTCTTCCTCTCAATCCGAGCCAATGTGGGGCCTGCTTCCTTCTCAGTGGATCCCCACCAAGCTAACCTCCAGCCCAACCTCCTCCTACTCGGCTCCCGCCTCTGTTTTATTCCCACTCCAACTTTTCTCGGGGTCACCTTCGACCGCACTGTTTCCTTTTCTAAGCATGTATCTTCGCTGAAGACCAAGTTTTTCCCACGTCTCAAGGCCTTACGCTGTATCTCTGCTTCATCATGGGGCCCCTCTAAGGAGTCCCTCTCTGTTCTGTATAAATCTTTTCTACGGCCCCTTCTCACTTACGCTTCGCCCGGATGGTTTCCTTTCCTAAGCGCTACCAATATCACCAAATTGGAACGCCTTCACCGAGCGGCTAGTCGCGCCATCACCGGCTGCCTCTTGTCCTCCCCTATCCCTCTACTACTCACCGAGGCTTCTCTACCTCCCCTACGAGTCACTCTGATTCAGTTCATTCTTTTATCTTATGAGCGGGCTCTTTGTCTCACAATCTCCTTTCCTATTTCAGGTTTGGCCAGACTTGGAGTGAAACCAAGACTCTGCAGATTGTCCTGAAGAGCTCTTGCGCCTACTCACTCGCTCATGCTTCCTTCTACTTGCTCCTAGGGATGCTCTTCTTGCTTGCCCTCCCTGTCCTCGTTGGAATCTGCTTTCTTCACGGTCGAGTCCACCTTTCCCACTCCATGCTCTCGCTCTGATCCCCCTCTCTCGCCAAGGTGCGGCTCTCGCCCACCTTGACTCTCTCCTCCCTCATGATCTGGTACTCTGGACAGACGGCTCTGTTCCTTTTCCTTTTGGCAAGGGCGGCTCCGGCGTACTTGCCAATTGTTCTCTCTGTGGCACTGAGGCCACTCTTTCCTTTTCGGCAGGCCCAGTATGTTCCAGTTTTTCCGCTGAAGCCTGCGCCGTTCTGCACGCTTTTTGCTGGTCTCGGCAGCACCCACAAGTCTGCCATTTCTCTTCTCTTACTATCTGACTCTCGTTCTGTCCTCTTCTCCATCTTTCCTCTTATCTCAAACTCTGTGGCAGATCTGGCAGGAACCGTCTTCTCTCTCCTTCTGTTCTATCAGGCTACAATGGGTCCCCGGACACTCGTTTCTACCGGGGAACGACACGGCTGACGAGTTGGCCAGACGAGTAGCGCTGCCTGCGCCCTCCGCAATCCCTTGTAGTCTCTCTCCTCTTTTCTCGGACTGGAGGCGTACTGTCTCTTCCAAATATTTCAACACATAGGTTCCCTCGATTTCCGCCGAGGAACTCGTGTTCCCTCGTCATGCTCGCTGTGTCCTCTCTCGTCTTCGCTGCAACGGACACCGCCTTCTTTTAGATTCTTATCTCTCTAGGATTGGCAGAATCGAGAATCCTTCCTGCAGCGCCTGTGGACACTCGTCCCAGGACATCTCTCATCTCATTCTGCACTGTCTAGCTACGGACTGTTTGCGCCGCTCACTCTTTGGCGATTCTCTGTCTCTCCATGACCTCTGGTCCAGACCCTGGAGAGTTGCCCGGCTTCTGGGGCTCCATGGTTTTCGGCGATGCTCCCCATCCCTCGGAAGGGGTCGGGTAACCAACAACAACCTACCAACCAATATTGTGCTTGCAGTAGCCTACTTCCAAACAGCAAATTTTTTTGAAATCCAGCCATATTGCATATTAACACTTCATATTTTTGTTCCACTTTGCTACACGTGATGAAAATGCATTAACGATAAAAGTTCTCAAGTGCAAGATATCACCGTACTAGGCAGGTATTTCAAAGTGAGGTCCTCTGCAGTTTGTTATTATAATTTTTGCATTCGCTATTGTATTACCGCAAAGTAAGATTTAAACCAGTATGCAAGTACTGCAATATAATATTCTATTCTAAGAGGTGACACATCAGATACAGACTTTTCTATTTATGTTTGCTGTCCAAATGACAGTGACTTAACACAGCTGTTTTCATAGAAGTGGTTGGCTACTAGACAGCATTCTGATAAAAAAAAAACGTTTTGAAGCGAAGAAAAAAAACGCCTAAATGCTAAATAGCTTGTTGCGTCGCCGATCAAGCTTAAATTGTTTCGTCAGATCAACTACTTATATCGGAAGCCCCGGCAAATATCTCCCAAAAAAACTTTCAACCGCATGTTTATGGTGTTTTTTAAGAAAATCTTCTTGTTGTTTACCCGACCCCTTCCAAGGAATGAAGGCATGGCGGAACACCATGGAGCCCCAGAAGCCGGGCAACTCCCCAAGGTCTGGACCAGAGGTCGTAGAGAGACCGAGAGTCGCCAAAGAGTCAGCGGCGCAAAGAGTCCGTAGCTGGACAGTGCAGAATGAGATGAGAGGTGTCCTGGCCAGTGGCAGTGGACGAGGAGAGGTTGCAGGTAGCCGCAAGAAGTTCAGTGGGAAAGGAGAGCAGGACAAGCGAGACTTCTCAGGGCACGTGGCTCGGCGGAGCTCAGAAAAGTGGCCTCTGGCTCTGCTACGCAGGGCCTTTGGCTGAGAAACGGAAAAGTGGGATCTCAGGTAGGCGGCGTAAACCGAAGCCGATTCCCTAAGAGAAGAACAGTTTGGGAAGTTAGGAGAGGAAGAAGACGAGGAAGGAAAGCCAGCGATAGAGCAAAGACGAGAGGATACAAATTTTGGGTTTGATTTAGGTGAGAGAGAAGAGCAAGTCGTTTGCCATTCCTCAGCCTTGGCGATGACTGACGAGACGCGTCGGGAAGCGGAGATGTAAACCTGACGATCTTCATCACTTCTGTGAGCGACAGCGAAAGCCTTGCGTCTTTCACTAGCCGCACCTTCCACCTCAGCAGACCACCAGGCTTTAGGATGGCGTTTGATGCGGCCGAAAAGAATGGAAGATTTGGCCGCATTTAGTGCCAGAGAAGTAAAAAGAGCAGCAGCAGAGGAAAGAGTATTTCTCTGTAGAAGGACAGTGGGAGTCAAAATCATCCCAGTGAGCTTTTTGGAAATTGAAGGGAGGAGGACACTCGTTGGGGCGAAAGACCGGAGAGAGAGGGATAGATAGAAGAATTGGTAGGTGGTCAGAACCCAGGTTATGAAGCACCTCCCAAGAGCAAGAGAGAAGGGAGCAAAGGAAATGTCAGGAGAGGAGCGATTTATAAGGGTGGGTGTGTCAGGGTCATTGAGGGGGAGGAGGTCCGAGGAGATGACGCAGTCGAATACTTCCTCCCCGCGGGGGTGGGAAGTACTTCTTGAGTCCCAGAGGGGGTGATGGCAATTGAAGTCCCCCAGAATGAAGAGATTTCTGGAAGAGGGAATGGAAGGAGAAAAGGAGTCGGTTCTGCCACCCGTCGGAGAGGAGCGAATAAGGGGGCGTACACATTAAGAAATGACAGTGAGGAGGAGTTGTTCAGAGAGATGTTGACCCCTACATAATCAGAGTAGGGATGGAGCGAAGAGAGAGAGGTGGTAGAAAGTTCAGAGAAAAATATACCCTGCCGGACGAAAATGATGACACCGCCGCTAGCGTGCGTGGCATTAGGAGAAAGAATGTCAGACGGAGAGTGAGTGCAATCAAAACGCCGAACAGAGAATCCGCAAAGAGGAAGATGAGTTAAGATTGGATTCCTGGATACAGATAAGGTCAACACGATGGGACGAAAGAAAGTGAAGCAGTTCAGTGCTTCTGGTTCGAAGACCTCCAGCATTCCATCGGAGAACCCTGAGAGAGTCAGGGGGAGGAGGAAGGAGGCGTAAAAGGACAACAAGGAGCAAGGAGCGGTGGTGAAAAGGCAGAGGGAGAAGATACAGAATGGGCCGATGGGCGATAAGAGGTTTGAAGGCGAGGGTGGGGCGGAAGTGCAGCATTAGCAGACGAAGGGATAGATTGTACAGTGGAGGTACACATGTCGGAGGAGTCCGAGGAGAGAGTTACAGTGTTACGGGTGGGAGCACAGGAGATGGGGAGCTCCAAGAGCGAGAGTTGCCAAGAGTTCTGAATTTGGAGGGAAAGTTGTGAGCACCTTAGATGGACCCATTTGGAGCAGGTGCAGCATTGTACTGACTTGCCCCGCCAGGTCACATTTCCAGTGCACACAGAGCAAGGAAAGATGGGACCAAGGTTGGGATGAACGTTACCGCTCGTCAAGAGAAGGAGGAGAATAAGGAGACGAAGAAGGGCAGGAGAAAACAGAAAACAGGCGACCGATTTTAAGGAAGCTGTGTGCTGCTCTTCTGCGGTCGTTCAGGGGGCAGCATAGCGAAAAAATGAAGGGGAGTGCCCGGGGTAACCGAGACCCTCGGGAATACCAATAGCCATTTCGACCCAACCCAATCGGGGACCGCACCACCACGTTGAGGCGGCTGTTGATTGGTGTAGTTTTTCGTCGTTTGAGCTACTTGTGAGCTTTATGCAGGAAAATGCATTTATAGGCCACACTGCGTTGGCGCTCACGCTCGGTTTGCAAGTCTTCAGTTAGACTGGAGCCACCATGACAAGTAGACTACTTGGCCCCACCACCTATCTGCCACTTAAAGATAGAGACATCTTGTAAAGTGCCTTTACCAAGGACACAACAAGTAAGCTTGCCGGCTTGTTCTCCACACCATCTCTATTTTGCTGAGCGACGCAAAGCAGGGAAGCTGTAAAAACCATTTTTTTAATCTTTCGGTATGACTCGACTGGGCAAATGAACTCCAGGTCTACCGACTGCGAAGCGGACGCTCTAACCACTACACCATCGCGCCGGTTTTTAAGAAAAAAAAAAGAAAACAAATATCTCAATTAATTTTTAATTATGACGTTATTATAGTCCCCAAAAAGGCAAAATTACTTAAAGTCGGGCGCTGGCTTTTGTTTAATCAAAAAAATCACTTTCCTCCGTCAAGAAATTCGAACTAACAAAAATTATTTTCAATAAGACGTAACCAACCCTCTTATGACAATCACCCAGACGTGGAGATCATTTGTGCCAAGCTTCATTGTTTGTACACCCGGTACTTTAAGCGCGCGCGCGCACACACCCAGAATTACCCTTCACAGTGTAGATGTTAAAACATACAAAACATTTCTGTCAAAAGCATGTTTACAAAATGACCATCACATGACTATAAGGTCGAATACAAGAGGGTTTCGCACATGTGACTTTTTGAAGTCTTTCCATCCATACTGCCAATGTGTCAGCTAATCACAGCTCGACATCTAGAGATTTTACGTGAAGCACTACATAATTTTATTTGGTGTTCATAAAAGCAACAATTGTCAGGTTTCAAAGTATTTGTATATACGAGTGACGTACGCCATGACGCGCTGCCAGTCTGGTCGATCTTTGTTCATCATCTCAGAGATAGTAAGTGTGGGTTCGATTCCCACGCTCTCCGCTGCTGCAAACGCCAAGCGAAAGTTTTTCGCCTGAAACGCAAATCATATGCGATTACAACTATTCCGTTGCAACATCCAATCACTGCACTATACCTGAAACTGAGGTCGGGTGACGTCATCCGAGCTGACATAATTGTGATGCAGCGTTTCATAAGGAATATGAGCAGGAAGATAAGAGTGTAAAACAGCACAGAATGCGAGCCCGTCTGACCAACTGCTACTGAAATTGGTGATGTCAACTCCGTGATAGTTCTGTAACGACAGTATGATAGATTCGAATTACCTTCAATGTATCAAAATTATAATTCTTTCTATACAGGTTGGTTGGAGTAAAATCGGATTTAGCCCCTGCAAGCTTCTCAATCAAACTAGTTTCAAGCGTAAACGGCATATCAAAATCAAGTTCGTTTACATGCGTTTGCGCATGACGCTGGCCATAAGAAGTTGGATCTAGTGGGAGGACGCATCTCCCTCCAACAGCATTTCCAAGTCGTGCTTCCTCTAACTTAAAAAATGTATGTTCATAAGTTTGTGATGATTAGATCATAGGCCTGACAGCTAACATCAATCCACGGTGGATCTAGCGAGAATGGGAAGTGCAGTTCTTAAACCAGCTTTTTTAATGTTTTTGCTTAATTTCAGAACTATATCAAAAGTTACATTTTCCATTCCGAAGTTTGTACCACTCCCCTTCAAAACCAGAGCAAGTTTGCAAACATCCCATTCCTTACAACCAACCTTTCAAACTTTGCTCTATGTACAAGCAACAAATATAACTGCCAGAATCTCCCCTCTGCTTTTTAAATATCGTTTTTTTTTAATTTCGTTAGAAAGTAAAAATTCTGGAGTGATTACATTTCCCAAACCCCATTATCTATCACTCTTATAAATAAGTTACATGTTAGTATTAAGTTCATTACTTTTTAAATTGTGAAGTCAAGAGAATTGCACGCACCCCCTCCTCCCGGCCCTTTACTAGATCGTAACTTTTTCCAAGCACTACCCTGCTAACATACCGCAAGTTTGCATGCATCCACCCCCCCCCCCCCTATGAAGCCATGAAAAAATAGGGTAATGCGCTACAAAACGAAACATGTTGGGGTCAGCCCCTCTACACATTACAAACGCAACGCTCAGCCTTTCTACAACATATTGACTGCGTATCGTGACCAACAATAAATTTCGTCGAACTTCGAATCACAACCAATACAATATGTGACTCTAAATGCATGGACAGACAGTTTTACAGCAAGCTAAGCGAAAAACGAGAGGCATTAACGGAAATTGCTTGTTCGACCGGTTCGTTATTGTGAAAACAAATTCTGCATTCATCTCGCTAAAATAAATTTACCGTCTATTTTGCAGCGTCGGGCAGTAACGATGCAAAACAGATAATAAATCTATTTTACTAACCACTTTTGCTAATAACTACAGTCTCGATTTGAGTCATTGTAAAAACAAGACAAGAGTTACTTGCACGAAATGACTCAACATCAGTGACTTGAAACTATACTTGTGACTCGACTGCTAAGACACGAACTCAAGTAGAGACGAGACTGACCAGTTGCTAACTCTTAAAATTCTAATGTGATATAGCCTACTATGGCATACGAAAACTCGTCGAAAAGAAAAATCACAAAAGAAAATCACAAAAATTTAACAGCAAATAGGTTTGATTTTGAGTACAAAAATGTAAAACAAAAAAATTTACTCTCGTTTAAAGTAAATTAACAAGATAATTTTCACAGTATTCGTCATACACATTCAAAACTCGACACTTAAACGGGATGGCAAGCGAAACACTCGGAATGTATAAAGATACCCTCGGCATGTCAATTGGGTCGCCAGAAACACCTTTAGGCTACAAATCGTTACTAATATATAGGTAACTCACTAGTTGTTCAAACATAGCGTATTACATGGGCACACACATAACTAGAGCCGCATCCACCAACTAGGCTCACAGTACTACTCTCTTTCTCTCAAAACCGTAGCAAAATAAAAACATTGTCTAAAATAGCACCCGCAAATAAAATGATATTGGTATGCTCAACACGTAACATTTGCTAAACACAACATCTACATATGCTCAACTAAACAGAAACAATCTTAACTTCACAGAACATCAATTAGCGTTCACTGCAAACCTCATGCGCTTTCACAGAAGAATCTAAAATACTATCATTAAAACTAAAATTATTGCTAAAGAAATGAGCAATTTCACAGCCATACTGTTACAACCAAGAGGTAGCACTGCCACCAAGCATTCAATTTAGAAATTATGAGAAATTTAAACCACGAAACTCAAATTTGCATGACACAAACTTACAAAATTTAAACATGATCGTTTAACTTATGTATTTACTCCTAACCGTTAACACTAATCCCACAGCTAAATCTAACTTTAAACTTCAACCCTAATCCTAACCCTAACTATAAACCCAAGGATAAACCAATTTTCATTCCTCAGGTGTAAATTTTACATGTTTTGATAGTATAGGTATAAATTTTAGGGACACTTAATTAGAAGCTAGCAAAGTTGCTTTTTTCTAGATTTAGCATGACCAAAACCATTAATTGATCTTAATTTAAGCTTCTCCCAATAATGTATTCTCGGTTAAAATGATTTTTCAAAAACTTCTTTCAGGTCGTGCAACGGACACGGGCATGGTTAAATAAATTATCAAAGCAATATAAAGGTTTTCAGCAAACAGGTTATTTTTAAACCATAACGTAGTGATGTAAATCACAGATAAAATAGTAAACATATTTATTAAAAACCTAAACGATTTCGGCATTTTTTTTGCCCTCCTCAGCCTGCTATGTCATTGTCTATTTTTGTCAATTTGGGGCATGATACAAGTTGTTTGTGAGTCAAAAAACGTTTTGACTTTGAAATTTGTATACTGTTCTTCATTGTACAATATGCTGATTCAGTTTAAGATCAAAGTAGTTTCTCTGAGAAGGGCAAAATGAATTGCCGAAAACGTAGATTTTCACAAAATATATTTCATATTTTACCTGTGATTTGCTTTGCTGTGGTATGGTTTAAAAAAAACTTCTAAGTTTGTGTAATAAGATAGCAAGATAGTGTTTTACAACATACTTTAAAAAGTCAATAGCACCATTCTGTTCTTTTTTGTTGGGTGTATTCAAATAGTTAACAGTTAGCACTTTTAGGCGATGGCCATTAAAAGCATAACCAAAATTTTTTTCCAAAGCAATGCACTTCTTCAACAACTTAGATTCATTTACGGTGCCAAGAGAAATGTATAGAATTAGCAAAACGTTATAAATTATGGAAAAGAGTTTTCAATCTGAGTGAAACGTTCCTTTACTATGCTGAGAAAAGTGTGCATCATAACATCAAAAGCTTTCATTTCGAATTTCATCGGAGGGTTTTCAACTGGTGTATCAGTTGCACAGCTGTTCGTCGAAAGTTGTTTTGCAACGTCTAGTTGGTGGTTGCAAATCTTGAATGTCAAGTAGATTTTCGTTGCGTTTATGCACAATCTGCTTGGTATTATCCAGTGTATTATTTCACGCCATTGACACAAAAGCATAGAGCTGAATAAAAAAGTACACATCTGAAGAAACTTTCAATTAGGCCAGAAGTTGTTTTCCACCACTGTCAACTTTTTGCAGATACTTGTTAACAACATTAGCCTGAGAGAAGACCTCATGCCATCTTTCAGTGCATAGAATAAACTCAAATGTTTGCGTTTCGGTTAACATGCCATGTATCTTAGCACATAAAGTTGCATTACCAATTTGCTCCGGGTGACAAAAAAGTAAGGGGCTTTGTGGTATCTAAAAGTGGGCGGTCCCAGGCGTCTTCCCAGTTTGCCAATGCTTAAGATCACCACTGAGTCTAAGTAAGCAATTAAGTCAACAAAAAACAGAGAAGTTGCCAAAATAAACCAGAAACTTTGCTCCATTCCTGGCGATATGTCTGATGGTAAATCTGCTGGTGAACCATGCGATCATGTTGAAGCAGTCCAACATCCATGTAATTTCTTATTCTCTTTGCAAAAATCCGGTCATCCCTCACATGAGCTGCATTTGAAGATTAGAGCACACTGCACCATTCATCGCACTCAGCAACCTTCCACCTCCACAGTTTGTTAAATAATTGTTAAAGAGCGCAGTTTTTTCTTAAATCAACTGAAAGTGGCAAGACAAAGAATTCCAAGATTCACATTCATCCTGCCAGACATTACCTTTCACTTTAAGCGGATAGTCTCCTTTACGACTAAGCTTGTTGTTTTTGTTGATTACCCGACCCCTTCCGAGGGATGGAGACATGGCGGAACACCATGGAGCCCCAGAAGCCGGGCAACTCCTCAAGGTCTGGACCAGAGGTCGTAGAGAGACAGAGAATCGCCAAAGAGTGAGCGACACAAACAGTCCGTAGCTAGACAGTGCAGAATGAGATGAGAGATGTCTTGGGACGAGTGTCCACAGGCGCTGCGAGGATTCTCGATTCTCCCAACTCTAGAAAGATAAGAACCTAAAAGAAGACTGTGTCCGTTGCAGTGTAGACGAGAGAGGACACAGCGAGCATGACGAGGGAGCACAAGTTCCTCGGTGGAAATCGAGGAACCTGCGTGTCGAAGAACTTTGATGAGACAGTACGCCTCCAGTCCGAGAAAAAACAAGAATGGATACGAGACATTACAAGGAATTGCGGAGGGCGCAGGCAGCGCTACTCGTCTGGCCAGCTCGTCAGCCACGTCGTTCCCCGGTAGAAACGAGTGTCTGGGGACACATTGTAGTCTGATAAGACAGCAGAGAGAAGACAGTTCCTGCCAGATCTGCCACAGAGTTTCAGGTAAAAGGAAAGATGGAGGAGAGGACAGAACGAGAGTCAAATAGAAGAAGAAAAGTGGCAGGCTTGTTGGTGTTGCCGAGACCAGCAAAAAGCGTGCAGAACGGCGCAGGCTTCAGCGGAAAAACTGGAACATACTGGGCCTGCCGAAAAGGAAAGAGTGGCCTCAGTGCCACAGAGAGAACAATTGGCAAGTACGCCGGAGCCGCCCTTGCCAAAAGGAAAAGGAACAGAGCCGTCTGTCCAGAGTACCAGATCATGAGGGAGGAGAGAGTCAAGGTGGGCGAGAGCCGCACCTTGGCGAGAGAGGGGGATCAGAGCGAGAGCATGGAGAAGGGTGGACTCCACGGTAAAGGAAGGCAGATTCCAACGAGGACAGGGAGGGCAAGCAAGAAGAGCATCCCTAGGAGCAAGTAGAAGGAAGCATGAGCGAGTGAGTGGACGCAAAAGCTCTCAAGAACGATCTGCAGAGTCTTGGTTTCACTCCAAGTCTGGCCAAACCTGAAATAGGAAAGGAGATTGTGAGACAAAGAGCCCGCTCATAAGATAAAAGAATGAACTGAGTCAGGGTGACTCGTAGGGGAGGTAGAGAAGCCTCGGTGAGTAGTAGAGGGATAGGGGAGGACAAGAGGCAGCCGGTGATGGCGCGACTAGCCGCTCGGTGGAGGCATTCCAATTTGGTGATATTGGTAGCGCTTAGGAAAGGAAACCATCCGGGCGAAGCGTAAGTGAGAAGGGGCCGTAGAAAAGATTTATACAGAACAGAGAGGGACTCCTTAGAGGGGCCCCATGATGAAGCAGAGATACAGCATAAGGCCTTGAGACGTGGGAAGAATTTGGCCTTCAGCGAAGATACATGCTCAGAAAAGGAAACAGTGCGGTCGAAGGTGACCCCGAGAAAAGTTGGAGTGGGAATAAAACAGAGGCGGGAGCCGAGTAGGAGGAGGTTGGGCTGGAGGTTAGCTTGGTGGGGATCCACTGAGAAGGAAGCAGGCCCCACATTGGCTCGGATTGAGAGGAAGACACCAGTACTCAGACCAGCGCTCCAATCGAAACAGAGCTCTATGTGTGGCCACCACCGCAGTAGGGACCGAGGGGGAGGAGGACAAAATGGCCAGATCGTCAGCGTAAAGAAAACAGCTGACGGAAGAAGGCAGAGAGGCCGGAAGGTCATTAATGAAGAGAGAGAAAAGTACAGGGCCAAGAACGGATGCTTGCGGAACACCTCGACGGACTCGAAAGGAGCGACTTTTGTGATTTTGATAAACCACGCAAGATCACCTATCAGAAAGGAAAGATTGACTCCAACGAGCAAAGCAAGGAGGGAGGCCAGCCGAAATAAGTTTGTGGAAAAGGGCGGGATGCCAGACAGAGTCAAAAGCTTTCGAGTAATCCATAGTAGACAGGCTCGTCCGAGAGTTCGGCTTGGGTTTGTTAAACTCATCCGAAATGGATTGAGAAAGGTACAGAATTTGATCTAGTGTAGACCGTCCAGAGTGGTAACCGGCCTGGCGGGGAGAGAGAATGGAATTAGATCCCAGAAAGAAGAGTAGACGGGATAGAATGATGAGTTCAAAAAACTTTGAGACGCAGTAGATGAGAATGATAGGCCGAAAGGAAGCAGGAGAGTCGAGAGGTTTTCCCATCTTGCGTATGGGAATAATAGAAGAGGTCTTCCAGATGGAAGGAAAGGAATGCAAAGTCCAGGAAAGATTGAAGATGTGAACAAGAAAATCCGTGCCAGAGCGAGGAAGGTGCTTTATTATGGAATAGGCAACTTTGTCTGGGCCAGTGGCAGTGGACGAGGAGAGGTTGGAGGTAGTTGCAAGAGATTCAGCAGGAGAGAAAGGAGAGCAAAAGGACGAGTGAGGCTCCACAGGGCACGTGACTCGGCGGAGCTCAGAGAGGTAGCCTCTGGCTATGCTACGCATTGAAACGAAAAAGTGGGATCTCAGGTAAGCGGCTTAGACCGAAGCCGATTCCCTGGGGGAAGAACAGTTGGGGAAGTTAGGAGAGGAGGAAGACGATTGATGTGGCTCAATCGATGGTGATGACGATAAAGAGAACAAGTCAAGCAAGGCTAGTTTCTTTTTCACTGTGCCATTATTTCGTGTACCAAAACTGAACTCCAACGCAGAAATGTATTTTCAAGTTGCATCAACAGAACAGCAAAAATTTGAGCGACCTGATATCAGAAATTTAACATCTCACCAGCTAAACAACATAATATAACAATTATTGCGGTTCGATCAACGTTGCCATAATGAAGCAGTAGAGCGACACATTAAATTGGTTTTTGAGGAGAGCTTGCCAGTTATGTGATATCAGAGACGTGATGATTTGATTCCACATAAAAGTGCGATCACAAAAATTGATGCCTGCATTCAACACTAAGACAGTTACTAATAGAATGGTGACTATTAATTAACATTCAAATGCGTTCTTGTGGTGGAATAAGGCTGTCATTTCTAAATTAGCTCAAAATTTTATAGAGTCGCAAACACCGTTATGCAAATGTATAAATTATGCACTCGTGACTGGGAGCATCTTTTTTTTGCTATAACTTGTGGACAATATCGCTTTATAATATCATCAGACTCTGGACTCCTCCTGCTACACTGTTCTGCTGCTGGTTCCTTAGCAGTACTTTCTTTGGTGACCGAGGGCAATTGTTCGGATAATAAGGCTCTATGACCTTCTGCCAAGCCCTTGTCCAGAGGAATGGGTAAAATAACCAAATTACCTTGGTCTTCTCCTGACACCATTGCAATAAAGCGTTTCTCTTTGATCCACCATAACGTCGTGCGAGAGAGGATAGAGGATCACTATTCGACAAAAGAGGCAAGCTATTAAGTTTTGAAGGTGTGAGCAGTTGTGAAGAATACTGCGTGGATGAAGATCGTCGATCTAACAAAGAGAAAATAAATAGAGAATACAGAAACTCGTTTAAACAAGCGACTCACCATCGCTTTCCGCTCCATCAGGTTTTCTTTCCTCTTGCACAGCTGAATTTCGGCGTAATAATGAAGACAGATCTGCAAAACATTCAGGCTGTATGACAAAAAAACATGCAATCAAGCGTAGACATTACTGCGGTCTGATACAGTGTTGGACGTTGCGGATTGATTTGACGGATAATTCGAGCTAATCGGTGTTATTACGTGATGACGAGGTATGGGGCTCACAGCAGCAGTTACAGGCGACCGCCTATCTTTGTAAGAACTCCCATCGGCACTGAGAATGACTGAAGATCGAACGGGGCTGACTTCTTTGGAAGAGAAAGTTTGATCGTTGAATGATTTGATGAGACCCTGCACCCCAGAAGAAGGTTCACTAGTTCGTCGATTGGTGTTCTGCAAACAACAATTCATTATTCATCATTACTACAACGCACTATGAAAGTTATCACCTCACGCAGTACACCAAGCTCAGAGGAGCAACTTCGACGTAGAGCGGTAGATTCCAACACCGGCGGCACCCGTTTTCTACGCAGCTGGTCATTTTCCACTCGCAACTTGGTGATTTCTTCATCAAACAGATGGTTTTCCTCCCGCAATCGAGCAACCTCCGATTGTGTCTCTGCAAATCATTGCGCGGCATCATAATTCTATTTCAACAATCACGGGGCCGATGACTTGCACTGCTCTACATCTTGTTTCTCGACGACAAACAAGATGAACAGCAGTCAACGTTACTCCGATGCCACAAAAACATTTCTACAAGTTCTAATCTTCAACCTGCGCTTTCAAAAGCTTCCCATAGTATAAAGATCAGTAACAAGAAAAAGACAAAAGGAGAACCATAACAAGCTACTATCGATACAGCAACATTGACGTCATATACATACGAATCGCTCAATTATGTTGGAGATGGATAGGTTGCAATGCATACCTTTTATCAAACTCAACTAAGCTAAAACGGTAAGATGTTGGGCGCATACCAATGGCAGTCGACCTTGTTAGCGGTGGAGCATCTACTTTGCATATTTGCATTCATGACCAGTTAAAAATGGACCGCCGCTTTTCCGTAGCCTCACCTAGATTAAGTTTGCAGTGTGATTCGGAATACAACTATTTAATGTCGTGCCTCCATTCCAAGGAATAAGAGAGGCAAACAACACCTAAGGTCGATAGGCACAAACCTTCGAAACGGTTTAAACATGTTACTAAGAGTGCAACCATCAATCAATGCACGATTCGGGAGCATCTGTTCACACGAGTGCAACTTTAGTGACGACGTAGTATCAAAGTTTTGATGATGTTCGGTAAATTATCAAATTATGGTTAGAGAGAAAAGTGGTTGAAGTTAATTTTCACTAACACTAATTGTTATTCAATCAGTTTATAAAACGGCAATCTTCTCGCAAGGTGGTAGGCAGTAGTTTGAAACATAACGTACTGCGATAATTTGACCTGCTCAGATGTACAAAATTTTTTGTGCGCTCTTGACTGACCTTTGTCTTTTTCTTGCAATTGTCCACAAGCGCGCATCAAAGCAAAAAACCGCCAGACAAAATCTAAGATTTATGATGTGTATGTTTAAGATGTTTAAGACAAATGTTTAGTATGTTTAAGACAAAATCTAAGATTTATGATGTGTAGACGATGTGCTTTGTGGTTGACCTTTTCGCTTTTTTTGCAATCGTCCGCATGCGCGCATCGAAACAAACGAATTGTCAAACAAAAGATTTATCACGTAATTAACGACGCTCTTTGAGACTGATTTTTTCACAATGTTACAATTCAGAAGTCCGTGATCTTTGGCTTTATCTTGCAATTGTTGCCACATGCGCGTGCACTTGCAGGTGCAAAGAGCAATCTACGGCATGTTATGTAAACACTTTAACTGACGCGGCGCCCTTGCAATGATACAATGAAGATCGCGAATTTAAGAAAATATTGTTTTATGCACAAGTGATACCTCGAGTATAATACGTACGCACCTGCGTTTCGCGTCAATATTTGGTAAAAAAAGCTTGCCCTATATTGGAATATAAACAGCACAGATAATTTACAAATATTTAATATTTGTATGATAATTGAAACGAAGTATTCAGTTCAAAACAAAAGTTCAATGCACAGTTGCACATTTATGTCAACAACATTATTTAAATGTGTTAATTCGAAAGGCTGCTTTGTTGATCCATGCATTCATTACTCGTTCTAAGTCAAGTCTGTCACAACCTTCAGAATGGATATTGAGGAGGCAGCAATGATTGAGCCGAGGTTGGATCATTGTGTTCCTCAAATACGTTTTTATACGTCTGACAACGCTAAAGCTACGTTCCGCTTCACATATTGTGCAGATAAAGTGAGCAATATACTTAGTAGTACAGGCAAATTGGGAAATAACACGAGTAGCTCATTATTACTACACAACCGCGCATGCAAATCATCGGGTGATTTCACGTTGTTACTGTGCAACAAACGAATTTGTGCAAGTTCTGTGTTGAGCATAGGTAAATCTAAATCGCTTTCATAGAATTCGGCAATACTTTCAGTAGTTTGTTCGTTTTCAGCAAGACTGAGAGCATTTTCAAGGTCAATCACAACTCCAATATCATTCATTAAAAATCGAGTAGTAAGTAGATTTGAAAATGGTGCTGTAGAGAGAGTTCACTAAAAGTACTGTAATGATATTTGTCGTTGACTTCGACTTTTGGAACATTGTGGCAAGCTTGGCAAACCAACTCCAAAACTGCTGGCGCTTCGAGTTACTTGCTTGTAAAAATCTGTGGCATTTTTATCACTAGAACTTTCAATTTGCAACACATTTGAGAGCTTGCTAATCAATTGTTTAGCCATTGACATGCTTAAACTACGACTGTGAATGGCTACATGAACGGCATGAAAGTTACGCAACAGCAGTTGCATAACTCGAAGATAAAAATACACTTCATACCTCTCTCCAATGATAAAAGATACGATTGGGCTTGACATTTTAGTTTGGCATGTCGCACAACCAATGCAAGCTGAGAAAAGCGTTTAGGGACGCCTTTCGTAGGACCCAACGGGTAGGACAAAGTGGTCTTAAAGTTAAATTTAAATTATCTTCGGTTTCTGACATAAGTTGAAACGTAAGAAAGCTCTCCAACCTTTTTGGAGAAGCAGTAACATACTCTGACACTAGCTTAAGGATTTCTAGTGCGTTTTCTCCTTCAACAGTATCAGTAATGCATTCTTGGACAACCAGATTTAATTGATGACCCATGCAGTAAACATACACGGCAGTTTTATTGGATTCCTTTATGCGTGCTTGAACACCGCTAATATTTCCTCTCATATTGGCTGCACCATCGAAAGCTTGTCAGCAACAGTTGCTTAAAGGTATATATATTAAGTGTAAACAGATCGAATTTTACGATGGTTGTTAACGTTCCTGAATCACAATTCGGCGCAGCATGAAGCCCCAAAAACAATTCCTCAATAGCCCAAGCTGAATCTTCGCAACGAACATATCTGGACAATTGCTCCACGGTTGAAATATCCGTTGTTTCATCACAAATAATAGAAAAATATTTTGCCGCCTGAACTTCTTTTACAAGATCTCGAAGAACCACATGTGAAGCAATTCTAAGGAATTTCATTCATTATATCATAACTGAGCCATTTGTATGTATTTTGTCTAGTCAACCACGCTTGCATATCCCTGTCGTGTTTCGCAATTAAATTGATAATTTATCGAAAGTTGGAGGATTTATCTGTGACCTGTTAATGCAAGACCTTGCCTACCAAACAAGAGCACAGCATTAAAAATACCTCGTAGAGCTTTTAAGTTTGACGCGGCTGTTGCACAATGAGCAGAAATCAATTGATCCAAAACATTTGTATTATTGTTGTCCAATAATAAATCTTACGTTCATGTATTCTTCGTGGTGCTGACTGTTTTGACAAAGCAGCTCTTCCACGTCGCCACGCATTAAATCCAGATATCCAAACTTTAGACTACCCCTTTAAAGCTAACTTAACTGCCGGTGAAGTTTTGTTGTTTTCTACGGCCCATGAACATACTTCACAGGTCATAATATCTCTGGATGCATTGCATTCTATCCAAATAAAGTTTTCCTTCCAATTTGGTAGGGAGAGGCGATCCGTTTGGGTGAAGCGCAAACTGCCTTAGCTTTCACCTAGTTCGTTTTCCGTAGGCCTTAAAATTTCAAAATCTGACAAAAACTGTGTACTGGACGTTACATTTTGGTCGGAAACATCAGACTCTCTGCTTCTGTTACTAATGCTACTTGCAGCAAAAAATGCATTTGAGATCAACTACCGTATTTTTTTGGTGGTTTAGACATACTACTACGAATAATTTCTCCACCTGAATAATTTAAAGCAAATCGCACGTGCTGTTAAGACATGAACTAATGCTTTCGACTTTTAGAGAATATTCAAAATAAAATATTTTCCGCGTGAAAAGGGAGTTTATTGGTGAATAACTGTGACGCAATAAATACAAGTTTCACTATGCAATATTCATTGCAACGTCACAGAAGTAAATAATTGAAAACCAAATCAATGCACTAAATTTTGCTTTTCGCTGTTGATACAAGACGAGACAGCGATTCTATTTAATTTCAAACCTGACCTGATGTGCTGCATGTCGGAATTTGGTGATGTAATACATCATGAATTGTGTTATTAAATACTGTTACGATGACTTGCTTTGTTTTTGCTCATGTTGAGTGTAGTCAAATATGCGGGCATGCCCGCATACCCGTGGCGGTGCCCTTGGATACAAACAAAGCCAAGGTAGGGAAGACGTCACCTTTAATGATTATTTTGAAAATACAAATATAAAACATTAAGTAGTAGGCCTGTTTCATGACTTGGTGCAGCCTCTTCTGTAATTATATTTACAACCTCAAGTCCCTGGCAATGCCCTCATATGCTCTCCTTCGTGCATTAGCATAACCAAGGGGCATAAAGGACCACGCCTCACGCCCAATTTACAGCCCTGATCCCGCTAAACCTATCGAGCAAGCAAAAATGCATTCCTGTTTACAGTGCCAGTTACCAGGGGTGTTGAACTCTTTCATTTCGCTCAACTCTGCATTTCATTAAACTTCCCTTCTTTGTTGTTTCTGCGGTTTAGTGCACACTGAAGTGCTATCGCGTTGAAGCGCGCAGTTTGCCTTCAGCGATGACCTTTTGCATTCTGCGCGTGCAATTGCAGCAACTGCGTTGCTGTTAAGACTTGTAGAGATTTGTTATCTAGTTTTTATAAGATTATGCTTTGTTAAGTAGCTTGTTAAGTAAAGATTTGTTAATTTGTGTTTTACAGACATATGCCTTATTTTTAGTTTAATAAAGCTTATATTGCGAAGTTTAGCTCAATTTATTAAACTAAATTATGGACAAAGTCTTAAAGCCAGAGCGCTTAGATGCAAAACCAGGGTCAATGCGAGTGCTGAATATAAGCATTGGTACAAAACATTCACCTATCACTTATCTGCTTTAACGGCAGCAGCATGATAAACTTCAAGCTTTGACAAATTTAATATCATACAAAGTTTATTGTCATATTGCCGATATCAATGAATATGACACGGCAATTCAGACGCTGCAAAATCTTTAGGTCAAACCAAAAAATGTTATTGCGGCACGACATAAACTCCGCCTATGCAAGCAACAAGCAGATGAATCCATTGACTAATTTGTGTTGCGACTTGATTATTTAAGTAAAGAGTGTGACTGCCAAAATGTGACTGCGGAACAGCATCGATTAGAATTAATGCGTGATGCTTTTATTGCTGGCATGTCTTCAATCCCGATTCGCCAACGTTTGTTAGAAAATAGAACATTGACGTTCCAGCAGGCATATGATCAAGAGCTCAAGAATTAGCTTACAAAAGTTCTGAAACTTTTCAAGGTACCACTACCTGTAATATTATTGTAAGCGATCCATCGAAAAAGGAGCCATCTGAGGTAGCAGAAACGCACGCAAGCCAAACCAGCGACGAACAGTCTTGCTCCTTTGCAAAGTCGACATGTTACTTTTGTGGAAAATCTAATCATGCAAGAAATGTATGTCCAGCTAAAGCTGCTACATGTAACTACTGTAATAGAGTTGGATATTATGCTAAAGTATGCCGAAAGAGACTGATAAAATTGCGCTACAATCGTGATCATACATCAAATGCGATTAGTGGGGCCACTTTAGCTCCAATTTCTGCTTCGGTTGTACAAAATTCAAATAAAGTTTTGTTTGATGTAAAACTTAACGGCGTTAAAGCTAGATCACTTATGGATACCGGATCTTCAGACTGTTATATCGACAAAAGATTTGCTAAAGCACACACCCCTAAAATCTACGACAAAATAGGTGAAGTGACTCTTGCCGAAACTTCTGTCAAAATGCCGATCCAAGGACAATGCATAGCTAAGTTAAACATTGCAAACAACGAATACCCAAATGTTGTTTTCCATGTTTTAAATAACTTAGCTACTGATGTCATCATTGGTGAGAAAATTTTTCAAGAGCATTCAAAAGTCACCTTTAGCTTTGATGGCAGTCGTCCGGCACTTACGCTGAATGGACTTGCGAAAATGTGTGTGCCGTATCCGAAGCTGTTTAGTCATCTAAGCAAAGATTGCAAACCTATTGCTGACAAGCCCTTAAGATTTTCGAAAGATGATGCTGAATTTATTCACGAAGAAACGAAACGACTTCTAAAGGAAGACCTAATTGAACCCAGTAATTCTCCATGGAGGGCGCAAGTTGTGGTGGTAAAGAATGAACAAAGTGGGAAACGTCGAATGGTGATAGACTACAGCAGAACTATTAACCGTTATACATCACTTGATGCTTATCCTCTACCTCAAATAGAGGACATTGTTTCAGAACTTTCCAAATATAAGGTGTTTACCACCGTAGATTTAAAATCCGCTTACCATCAGATTGAATTAAACCTAAGAGATCGAGAATTTACTGTTTTTCAAGCAGGTCAAAAATTGTATCAGTGGCGCAGACTTCCTTTCGGACTTACAAATGCCGTACCCGAGTTTCAAAGAGCAATCAACGCTTTTGTGACTGATAATAATTTACGTGGTTGCTTTCCTTACTTGGACGATATCACTATCGCTGGCGAAGATCAGGAAGAGCATGACTCCAACCCAAAGGCATTTAATGATGCGGCAGCAACATGGAACCTTAGTATCAATGAAAAGAAAACTCAATTTTCTCAGAAAGAAATTTCGATTTTGGGATACAAAGTGGCACATCAATCAATAAAGCCGGACCCTGAAAGAGTGCGGTCACTGCTGGAAATGCGTGCGCCAATAACAAACAAAGAACTACAACGTCTGATTGGACTGTTTGCGTATTACGCCAGATGGATACCGTCTTATTCCGACAAAATCCGACCACTGATTAAATCTACTTTACCTTTGTCGAGTGATGCCCTGTTCGCGTTTGATGTTTTAAAACAGGCTTTGGCATCGGCTGCTCTACATCCTATTGACAATACTTTGCCATTGACTGTTAAAACCGATGCTTCCGATTTCGCTATTGCAGGCACCTTAAATCAAAAAGGCCGCCCAATAGCATTTCACTCAAGAACTTTGTCCCCAGCAGAACAACGACACTCTTCAGTGAAAAAAGAAGCGTACGCTGTAGTAGAGGCGCTTAGAAAATGGAGACATCTTTTAATTGGACGACACTTTACACTCGTGACGGACCAAAAAAGTGTTTCCTTTATGTTTGATCGTCATCACGCAAGCAAAATTAAAAATGAAAAAATCATGAGATGGAGAATGGATTTATCTTCATTTCATTTTACAATCCTTCATCGACCTGGAAAGAAAATGATTGGGCCAGATACCCTTTCCCGTGCATTTTGTGGAACCATCGGCACTTCACATTTGAAAGAGTTGCATGTTTCTCTTTGTCATCCTGGAGCTACAATGGCGCATTTCGTGCGAAGCAAGAACCTTCCATATTCACTATCGGAGATTCGACAAATGACATCTGAATGCAGAGAATGCCAAGAAATAAAACCTCAGTTCGTGCAATCACAAGGAAGCTGCTTGATCAAATCAACTCAGCCTTTTGAAAGACTTAAATCAGGACTTTAAGGGCCCGCTGCCTAGCACGACAAAAAAACCGTTATTTTCTAACTATTATTGATGAATATACACGATTTCCGTTTGCATTCCCATGTAGTGACAAGACACCCCTTACTGTAATTAACTGTTTAACTGAATTGTTTTCTATTTTCGGTACATGTGCGTTCGTTCACTCTGACCGTTGGTCATCTTTTCAATCTTATGAACTTAAATCATGGTTATTGTCGCATGGTGTGGCTACCAGCCAAACTACTAGTTATAATCCAAGGGGTAACGGCCAGAGCGAAAAGTATAATGACATAACTTGGAAGGCTATTCTGGGGGAATTAAAATCTCGCAAGTTGCCTGTAACGCATTGGGAGCTGGTCATGACTGATGCCTTGCATAGTATTCGATCATTGCTTTGTTCGTCTATTAATTGCACACCTCATGAGCATATGTTTCGTCACACTCGCCGTTCTGTAAGTGGTATGTCGCTGCCAAGTTGGTTGAAACCGGGCCCTATTTATGTTAAACGACATGTTCGCAACAAAGGGGATTCCCTTGTTGACGAAGCACAACTTTTGGAGCTCAATCCTACTTACGCTCATGTTCGCTTTAACAATGGTCGGGAAACTTCTGTTTCTATAAGAGATTTGGCTCCGTGCTGTGAGGAACAAAATGTGGAAACTGATGTTCCTGGCTCAGAGACACTTGTTGAAAACGAACCTATGGTACATGTTGAAAATGACCCCGAGGTAAATGATGAGTCTGTTGTCGAAAACCCAGCAAATGAATCATGTGAAAGCACTATCGGTAGTGAAACTATTAATGAAAACGATGTTATATTGCCGCGCCGTTCAACAGGTGCACGGAAACCAGTAGACCGATAAGGTGCCGTGCCTTATATGTAATTATATCATTTGTTGCTATTGTTTGGTGCTGGGCTATTTTTGCTTGTGGGGGAGAATGAAGTGCTATCGCGTTGAAGCGCGCAGTTTGCTTTCAGCGATGACCTTTTGCATTCTGCGCGTGCAATTGCAGCAACTGCGTTGCTGTTGAGACTTGTAGAGATTTGTTATCTAGTTTTTATAAGATTATGCTTTATTAAGTAGCTTGTTAAGTAAAGATTTGTTAATTTGTGTTTTACAGACATATGCCTTATTTTTAGTTTGATAAAGCTTATATTGCGAAGTTTAGCTCACACACCTCATGTTTTGGCCCATCGAACTTTTTTCGCACTCCTTTTTAATCATAACTGAGTAAACTCCGTGTCATAAATCATGGTGATTAATTAATTAATTGTTGTCACCAAAGAACACAATTATTTAATTACCATAAGCTCTAACGGCGTCGCCTGCAGAGCCTTCTTAGTATATCGAGGTTAAGAATATCGGTTCAGCCGATTGCGCCGGCTCTATCAATAGGCAGCAGTGAAAACTGCAATAAAAAGGTCATCTTCTTTGATTGATCCACTTCTCGTTTCAAAACAAACTATCGTTTTTTGAAAGGAAATTGACTAAAACAAAAAATATGGGGTGTTGTGCAGAGCCGTATATTTCTCCAAAGTTTCTGTAGTCCTTAACAACGTCTTGTTTGCATTTTTAGCATAGACATCCTTAAACTTAACAATTTTTATCTGCTAAATTCACCAAATGCTTAAAAGCATATAAAAGTTGGGGAGGGATGCCAAGGTGATTGATATGCGTTATTGATTTTGATATGAATTTATTGATATGCCAGGATTAACCTATTAAATATGAGGATCACCATCTGACGTTTTCGTAACTGTAGGCATATTAGTACGAGATAAAGCCTCTGGCTGCGGGTAATTTGCATGGTCTTGGCATAAACGCAGCTACGGAACAGAATATTAGTTACGAGTGAAGCACTCACAGTTACGTTAATACAATTGCAGCGCTCCTGTTCAGTAATCACGAGATTAAAAATACCGATATAGAAGCCTGCACCGGCTTTACCCATAGCGTAGTTGTACGAGCAATAATAACAAGTTAATGTTTTATTGACATAGTTTACTGTCGTTACAAAATCAAAAGTAGCGTTTTTTTAAAGTCGATCAAAAAATTATAGCAGGCTACGTACAATTTTTCCCAACTGTATACAGTCCCTTGCAACTTCTTGTTTGCTTTGTTTCGGCATAATCCAAATTAGAAGCTAGATTTGCTCACAATTAAAACAGAAAACGATTTCACTAAGTTTTATTCGTCCATTTTATGAAGTGCATGAAAGCATAATTCAAAAGTGGGAGATAAGCCAAGATAATTGACATATCTTTTCAGTAATATACAGTAGTATTAAACACCAGACCCAGTACTAAAGACATTTTCGTAATCGTATGCCTATTTGCACGGCTTAAAGCCTCTGGATGAGTGCATGTTGATTCTTCCTAGCATAAATGAAGCCAGGAAAAGCGCAAACTAACCTGAAGTGAAGCACTCATAGATATGTTACTATAGTTGCAGGGCCGCATTCAATAATTTCAAAGTTGAGAATATCAGTTCAGACGACTGCGCCGGCTTCAATTAATGGATAGTTGTGAGAACAATAACGAAAAGTTAATGCTTTTTTGACACTGCCAATTCTCGTTTTAAAATCTAAAGTGCCCGTGTTTATAACGGGAATTGAGTACAAAAATTTTTAAATAATCTATTAAATGCAGGGTGCTTTAAAAAAAGATGTAACTACTTTGATCCGCTGTAACAAATCTGTTGGGGCGAGCACGGACTTTTCCTTTTGAGGTTACATGGCCAACTAGATTGGATTTTTTAACACGTTTTTTTGTTTTTCAGATTATATACAAGTACTATACCATTGTATGCAAAATGTACAGCTAGAGCAAAAGTTCAAAAAGTCCAACTCTGGTATGAAACCAAGTCACTCGCAGAAGCCCGCCGTCAGTTCAACACAAACCAGAATTATAAATCTAGGTCTAAGTGTGCAGCACTTACAAATTTGAAAATACAGAGGATTGTGCAAAAATTTTGAAAACAAGAAAATTCTGCATTTCGTCCAAAAGGAAAGACGTGGCCGACGATCGATTATTATTCCTGAGAAGCGGAAGCAAGTCCTAGGGTCGGTAATTAACAGTCTGAAAAATCTTACCCAATCCGCGCTCACAAAGTGGCTCTGTCTCCAACTACATTTACGGGAGTCATGAGGAAGCACCTGAAGCTGTTCCCATTTAGAATTTCAACTCACCATGTGCTGCAGTAACAGGACAAAAGGAAGAGAGAATCGCGAAGCGTGACTGGCTGAATGAAAACCTCGAGCAAACTCCCGGCTGGCTTAATTACAATTGGTTTGGTGATGAATCAACAGTTTCATCTAAATGGGTTTGTTGATAATCACAATAGTGTGTTTTGGGGACAAGAGCGCAAAAAAAGCTACGGCCGTCAAAGTGTTAACTGTTAATGAGGGTGGTTTGTGTAGACGCAGCACATGACCGTCTTATTCCAGCCGTGTGTTTTTAGGCAGTATAATTTCATACTATTGAGAAGTTGTTTAGAGAGATGTTGACCCCTACATAATCAAAGTAGGGGTCAAGCAAAGAAAGAGAGGAGGTAGAAAGTTCAAAGAATAAGCCCTGCCTGACGAAACTGATGACGACGCCGCTAGCATGCGTGACATCAGGAGAAAGAGTGCCGGACTGGGAGTAGGTGAAATCAGATCGCAGAGCAGAGAACACAGGGATCCGGAAGAAGGAAGATGAATTGAGGTTAGATTCCCGTATACAAATGAGGTCAACTGGATGAGACGAAACAAAATGCAGAAGTTCAGTGCTATTGGCTCGGAGACTGTTATCTCAGCTTTTAGCGCAAACTTTGTATTTATTTGGTTTATACACAGGCAACTTTTTTGTTTGAAAGACGTTTTTTCATTGATTGCGCGCTTGCATTCGGCCTTAGAATGCAAGCATTTATTTTGTATGTGAACGAGATTTTTGTGTTTGGTTTGACGATTACTGTAGAGCACTGGGTTTTGGAAACGAGTAGTTTCTTAACTGAAGACTATGTGGTTATTTGAAGCAGTAAATGATTTAAGAACTAATTGAATTTATTTGATTAGCGTGTTAGTTATATGTATGATAGTACACTGTTGGATAGTTGGAGGCTGTTGTTGGCTGCGTTTTCCGCAACAGTTGGTAAGTGATGTGATGTTTCATTTCAATTTGCATTTTTTTCTGATTTATTGTAATTAAATTTAATGTTGATCTGGGCAGTGCCAAAGGAATTTGCGTCTGTGACCACCGCTTGTTAGTATTGCTTTATTTACTTAATGATACTTTAACCTTATTTGCTTATTGTTTTATTTCATATCAATATAATTTTACATTTTATTAATAGAAAACCACTACACTTCACGAGTGCGTTTTTACAAACCAGCCAGCAACAACAGAGACCGCCAGCATTCCATTGAAGAACCCTGAGTGAGTCAGGGGGAAGAGAAAACAAGATGTGTAGAAAAACAGCCAGGAGCATGAGGCAGTAGTGAGAGTGCATAGGGAGAAGATGCATATGGGCGAAGGAGGATAAGAGGTTTGAAGGCGAGGGTGGGGCGGGAGTGCTGCATTAGCAGAGAGGAGTTAGATTGAACAGTGTTGATAGGTGAGAGATCTCCAGAAGAAGCAGAGACACAGCAGGGAAGACAGCTCCAGGAGTGAGAGCGGCCAAGAGATTTGAATCTAGAAAAAAAGAGAAGTGAGCACCTTAAATGAACCCATTTGGAGCAGGTGCATCATAGCACCGACCTACTCCGCCAGGTCACATTTCCAGCGCACACTGAACAGGAAAAAACAGCCAGAGTTGGGATAAACGTTGCCGCTCACCAAGAAGAAGAATATGAAGACAGCAAGAAAGAGGCACGAGAAGAGAAAAGCCAGGCGACCGATTTCAAAAAACTGAGTGGCTCTTCTGCGGTCGTTCAGGGGGCAGCACAAAAAAAATGATCTGCATGAGGGGACCGCCCAGGGCAATTGGGACCCCTCCGGAAGGCCAACAGCCATTTGACCCAATTACTTACCCTTTTAGAATTCCAGAAAATTCTGGGAAAACTTGGCCCCAACAAATATTTTTGTGGTACTATTTAATGGCAACTACGCCAATGACAACTATTTAATTTTATCTTTAAAAATTACTATAACCACATTCAAAATTATTACAGTATAACAACCGATTTTGATATAGCAATAAGGTAACACAAAATAAAAACTAATAATATGTTAATTAGGTTCCAAACAAAATTTAGGTTGAGGTTCAAGAAATTGATAATTTATTTAAAGAGGTTAAAGACTACAAAAAAGGTTGGAAACTACTAACTATTCTAATCGGTTGACTTTTCAATTTCACACTGAAGACTTCTTTTTTTAGACCTAATAAAAATGAGATGCCCATATTCGGAAAAAACATGCTTTTTTTAGGCAATGGCGTGTACCAAAACTACATAATGTAGAGGACCATAAGTTATACACCTCTCATTTTCGCTAACTCCAACCACTTCCTACCATTTAAACCAAACACTTTCTACCAATTAGGAAGTAGTAACAGTTTTGAAATGAAGAACTTTATAAAAGTGACCATTTGAAGCATACACTGACCAGCCTTCATATCATTTGCTATCATCACAGCCATCTGCAAGTCGGATTGAAATTGTTTCCACTCCTCCGACTGATTGCGTTGTTCTTTCTGCAATTGTTGAATCTCCTTCTCCAACCGAAATTTTTCCTCCTGTAACAATTTCATATCAGTAATTTCCTAGCAAAGGATCAATTGCGACCAACCTTGATCGATGAAAGCTGCCCTTGCAGTTGCTGAATGATGTGGTTATCATGCTTCTTCACAGCAACATGCTGCTCAACTGAATCTTCCATCACAAACAACGTCTCGTTTGCTTCATCAAGGCTTGCCTGCTTGACACGGAGTTCTTCTTGAAGTTTGTCAATCAGTTCCGAAAGTTCCGATAAATCATGTTTGCTCTGAGAGAAACGGTTAACTGAGGATGATGATTAGAATCATTTACCGACAAGCTAACACCTTCATAGTTATAGCTTCCAACTCCTCCTCCAGATCAGCGACTCTTCTATCCATTCTTTCAATTTCATGGTGTGACTTGTCCACCTCCTCCTCCATCGCTGCACATTCTTCTTTTAATTTCTAAACAGTACCAAAACCAAACGTAAACATCTTTAAATAACGTAGGTACACGTTTGCTGGCTACCATAGCATAAAACCACACAACACTCCCGATAATAACACTCAACTGTTAGTTCACCTGAGTGCTACGCGCACAAATTTTAACGCATGTTTATTATTTAAGTAAGATGCAAGCAAGAAACGTTTATTTGTTGCAAATGTCTATACTTCAAACCTGATTCACCCGCTTACCTAAGATAAAAACGCAAGATCATGCTGCTAATTACCAATTTTTCACTATCCAGTATGGTGCTTTCGAATCAAATGTTCTGGAGTCTGATATGGTGAGTTTTAAAAATTTTTCACACCTAACTTTCCAACTTGTCACATCATAAAACGTGGCATGCGTCATTTGAAAGCCAACTTTGACGGATTTTCATGTATCTCTCAAACCGCATAAATGTAGAAGCAGGAGAATCGAGAGACTTTCCCATCTTATGGATGGGAATAATAGAAGAGGTCTTCCAGGTGGAAGGAAAGGAATGCATACGCCAGGAAAGATTGAAAATGTGTAAAAAAATCCATGCCACAGCGAGGAAGATGCTTTAGCATCGAATAGGCAAATTTATCTGCGCCAGTGGCAGTGGACAAGGAGAGGTTTGTGGCAACTGCAAAAAATTCAGTGGGGGAGAAGGGGAGAGCAAAAGGACGAGTGAGACTCCTTAGAGCACGTGGCTCAGTGGAGCTCGGAAAGGCAGCCTCTGGCCTGCTAACTAGGGCCTTTAGCTGGGAGACAGAAAAGTGGAATCTCCGGTAATCAGCGAAAACCGAAGCAGACTCCCTGATTGGTCGCATTGGTCGCTTGCCCACCGGATAGGTCGCACCCCCACTGTAGGGCTTAAAAACAGAGATTTTACGGATGACACGTGGATAGGTCGCCCTACAATACCGGATAAACGATCAAATTTTTTATGTACAAACATACCAAAGGTCATTATTACTTGCCATCACTTCACGAGGACTTTTGTTGGCGAAATTTTTTTGCAATACCGGAAATTATTGGCAGAAGAACTATGGCGGGGAACTAGGCTAAAAATCATTATACAAATCTATTGCAAAGTAGAATCATGCAATAAAATTTAATCGATGCTCACATTTTATTAACTATCCAACAATGCTCGGTAACACACAAATGCTTAGTACATTATTTAATAATTATAATTGATATTTTAGCGTGGACAGGAAAAAACTTTCCAGCGGTATTAAGCGTATAGGTCGCAAGCCTAAAAATGACAAAAAGTTCCCTAAAAAAAAAGGGCAACCTATAAGCGAGTATATACGGTAAATTCGATTTTTAGTTTGCTTGATCCATAAATGTCCTCCAATTGAATCATGGGTCATTTCCATGACCCTCTCTTTCAGCATTTTGGATACCACGATTTGCTTCTAGTTATTGCCTAATTCATTGCTACGGTTTCGAATCTTGTACAATACACCCCAACGTTTTTCATGTTTTACTTCACAATTACAATTCATGATAGCTTTCTTCAGATCTAGGTACATCGTCAAACTAACGTCTTTTTGCTTAGGTCTAGACCAGTGCTTCTCAAACGGAGCCAAGTGGCTCACTAAGGGAGGAATTTTTAATTTCCGGATGGAAATTTATTTCAGAGAGGAATTGGAGGAAAAGTTGTGGATGAAAAAACTCACTTTGAAGCCCACTGTCATCCGAAAAGTGATTCTACAAATTTTATTATCTACTCTAATGTCATCTAACAGATTTCATTAAATTTTGGCTTTAGTTTCATTAATTTCAGTATTTCAAATGGTGCTAAATGCCAAAGAAGAAAAATTCAGAGAATATGTTTTCATCAATCAACAAAAAAGAGAGAGAAGACTCGTTTATACTCTGCAAGCTATCTACAGCTAAGATTTGTTCCAGATGATGCTGATGAAACAATTACTGATGAAATACTGCTTGTTGTGCTGTAAATCCTTTTGTAATGATTCGATGAGAAACAGAAACTGGAAGATCATCTGAAAAACATCCATTCAGAGCATGCAGAAAAACCTCTTGAATATTTCCCACATCTTAACGAAGATAGGCAGAAGAATAAACATATGTCACTCACATCCATGTTCACGGTGCAAAGTAATTTAAATAAACGAGGGTTGCTAGAAGTTTTTTTCTGGCAGAGAAATCTCGAAAAATTGTGAAGAGTTGCTTAAACCAGCCTTCGCGATTTACCACCGGACAATGCTTGACAGCAGGGCAGCTGACCACCAACTTGCTAGTTTACCATTAAGCAACGACACTGTTTGACGCCGCATTGATGAAATGGCCATTGGTGTGAAGTCACAACTGAATGATATTTTTCGGAATACAAAATTTTTCTTGGCCCTTGATGAATCGACCGTTTGAGATAGTGAAGCCTTACTTCTGGGTTATACCAGGTTCAAACAGGATTCAAAATTTGTCAAAGAAATGCTTTTTTGCGAATCCTTAAAAACAACTACTACATCGCGAGATATTTATGCTGTAGTCAAACAGTAATTTACTAAAAATAGCATTCCGATGTCCAATCATATTTCTGTAGCTGCTGATGGCGCTCCTGCAGTGATGGGAAGACACATCGGAGTACTCAGGCTTCTGAAAAATGACAATCCAAACATCATGGCAATACACTGTATTATTCATAGAGAGAATTTGGCATCTGCGACCATCAGTTGTGAACTGGGCCAATTGCTGAAAAAAATTATTCGTGTAGTCAACTGGATTAAATCTCGTCCTACAAATGAAAGACTGTTCAAACAGTTGTGTGTGGACATGGAGGAATTCCACATAAGGCTACTTTTGCACACTCGCATACGATGGTTATCAAAAGGTAAATGTTTGGAGCGGTTTGTAAATCTGTATGACGCAATACTGGAATTTGTTCGTGGAGATGAAGAATTTCAATTTTTAAAATCAAGCGAATCCAAAGCTTTGATTTCATATCCAGCGGATATCTTTGGAAAATTGAATGCTTTGAACAACGAACTACAGGGTAAAGAAAATATATTCATGGACTGCAAAACCGAAATTTTTGGTTTTGACAATAAACTGAAATATTTTCTGCCCAAATTGCAGGACAAAACTTTTCGGGATTGGCACTTCTTGTCAAAAGTGAGCCAACGGATAACACCCTCCAAATAATATTGAAACACCTTTCAAATTTAGTTGTTGAGTTGCACTCAAGATTTTCAGATCTAAGACTAACAAAGTTTTCCTCACGGATTGCGCAGCCCTCTTTCCTTAATTGTGCCCGTGAAAAAGATTTGGCAATGGATTGCAATCAAAAAATACTACACTTGCAAAGTGATGACACCATGAAACCAATTTACGAGTATGCTTCCAAAAACCAGCTGATGTGGCTGGATCCGCAGGTTTATGCCAAATATGCTAAATTAGCTAAAGTGGCAGAGCATACTTTTCTGCCATTTCCAACTACCTATTTAGTTGAATGTGGTTTCAGTGCCGTTACAGACATTTTGACAAAGAAAAGAGGAACACTCGGTATTTGCAAGCGTGGAGATCTTCGCGCAAAACTGACAGGCTTTTCTCCTCGATTCTCTTTGCTAGCTTCTCACCATGAGGAAAATGGATCTCACGAACTATAATGAATATTTGCTTGCAAATTTCATTGGTACATTTTTTAATTGTTCTTTTGTAAAAACGTTCTTTTGCAATGATTTGATTTTATCCCTAACATAAATCTTTAAATTCAAGTTGTGTAGAATTTTTATAAATATTTTTTTATGATTTTTGTTGAAGAGGAACTGACAGTGTTTAGATTTGTAAGGGAGGAACATGAAACAAACTTTGAGAACCACCGGTCCAGACAATTCTTCTTTGTAATGGAAGTTTGACCAGTCACATCATTTGTCGTTAACGGTGCAACTGCAGTACCCTACAGAGATCGAGCTTTTATGTCTACAGCAGCACAAATTTCCACACCACTAATACAATCACTTGGCTTTTGTGCTCCACAAATATTTCCAATGACAAGGTCATACAGAGGGCCCCACAAATATATAGCTTGAGTTACTCCAGAAAAATGTGGTAGGTCCACTTTATTTCAGCAATGAGTTCTTCTTTCAGTAACCGATTAATAGCTATCACGTAACCAATGCTCCCTGCAAAATTTTCATCATTAAAAAATTCCTTCCTAACAATGAAACCATTACCTCCTGTATCACCATGAACTTCAACTATGTTGCCATCAACCCTTCCAGTCCCAGAAAAGTACCCTTATTACCTTCAGCACTGGTACAAGTGCCAACACGCAAAACCTAAATTTTTACTTCAATTTCAAATCATCATTATCTTCTGCTTTGACATAGTTGGATAATCTTAGGACCAACTGCCGTGATTTTGCAAAACCTAACACCTACATTTTAGGTTTCATAAACAACCTTGATTTTTTTTCTTCACATGAAAATACTGATCAGAAAACTCGAAGAAATAATCAATGCTTGTATAGTTAACAGATTCAAGGTAAAACTGAAAAAAATCTTCAGTTGTTGCCTTGTTGAACAATAATAAATGGCAACAAAGTCAACATTTTCAAAAACATGATTTCTATAGTTACTAGGTTTTGCCATATTACCGCAGTCTATACAGAACATCCAACTTGATACTGCAGTGCAGCAGGTATAGCAGAGTTATCACTGCTTGAGGTCAACATGAGGACGTGGTGAATTCTGGCAGTATCTTCTTTAATGTCCAATTTCACCGCCTGATAATAATTACTGTGTCAAAATAATTTGCTCAACTGCACCCTCCGTCCATTTTGACCTGGCAATCTGTCGCATGGTGAGTAATACTTTAGATGAAACACCCAAAAATTCACACTCAGTTAAGTTTGTCGCAATAGTCCATTGCACAGTGACCAAAACAATTACAGTTGAAACGCTTCAAGCTACGTATACCCGGTAATCCTTTACAACTGCTCTTAAAGCTAGTTCTCATGCTGTCGCATTTGATCCCCACCTTACTGGATAGCTTTTGGTAATGTGCTGCCAATACTGATTTGTTAGCGATGGAAATTTGTTTAAGGTTTTGGAATCACTTTGCTTTAGACAAAAATAAATCTTTCGAACAGGAACTACTAAATCGCTGACGTACAATCGAGTCAACCACACCACAATCAGTTTGCTCCGTTTCAGCTAACTCCACTGATTTGTAAAATAATTCTTCCATCTAAATGTGAATTGGCTAGGATTGTTATATTCTGATCTTGCTCCGCAAAATTTCTCTTGGAGACCGTGTTCAGTTAAATCTAATCTTAACAACAGAAAACCTTAAAGCATTCATAATCCATCGCTTCTTACAGTAATAGTTCAGTCCGTTGTCTGTTAACAACGCACTTAACATCTACTGCTTTGCCTGTTAATAACGAGCCTAACTGAGTAGCCAAAGTCTGTTTATCCCATTTAGCCATATCAGCATATCTTTAAAATCACAGAAAATGTATCAAAATTATCTTTGTCATCGGAAAAAGATGGTAATGGCAGTGTACCCACAGAAAACAAATCCTTGATTTTAACATGTTTACCACTTTGAGACTAAACAAGCTTCTTTGCTTATATCTCAAGCTTTGGCTTTTCAACTTAATGTTCAACGTTCCTTTTCGCAGCTGCAAGCTTAGCCTTTTTCTTCAGCAGCTGATCTTCGTTCTACTCCAGCCTGGCAAACACAAAATAACAGTTTTAAAGCTGCTACAAATTAGTATTCCTGACATTTTTAAGCAGCTGTCGGCAATATGTATGCTGTGATCTTACTTAAAAAAAATATTCGAATCCAAAGTTTTTATAAGAGGCACCTAGTTTTGATAAATTGAAAGAGAAATTTTTGATATATATTATAGCTTATGTGTACAAGCAGACTTCCCTATAAAAAGGAAGCCAAGAGTCGAAACCAAGCTTAAACATCATGAAGTATGATATAGCCAAAATGCAGGCAATGAGGAGGAAATTATATTGACAAAGAATGGATGAAATGACTCCCTATAAAGCATGTTACATTAAGCGATTATTTTAAGGAGTGGCACATTCTGCTAAAGGTGTAAAAACATGCCAATCTTCTTTCCAATTAGTAGATGATTCTTTACTTCTCCAAGACCCAACCACACATTTGAAAAATTTCTTCACCTAGAGAAACAAAGAAATTCGCCAAGTGTTTTGCCGTTTCTAACATCCATACATTTTTGGAAATCTATGGGCATCAACAATAACGCATTAACAAAATAGAGAATTGGAAACCTAGAGTCTGATAAAAAATAAAATCACTGAAACTCCAATTCAAATTCATTTGCTTACATGGACAATTATGTTACTTTCAAGAAATTCAATCCAGTCAATCTGATACGGTAAATTTTTTGTCTGAAGAAAAGAAACTAAAACAAAAACATCGAAACCACGACCATGAACCTGTTACTGCAGGAGATGAAGCGGAAACGTAGCTCTCAACAAATGTACCTGAAATCCAGACACCTGCAGTATGTCAATTGGTGTTTTGGGCGAATTTGTAAAATACCATAATAAGCAATGTTTGTCTCCTGCAAAGTTTTGTAGCACACTAGGTTCCTGCCTACAGCCAGTGAGCCAGAATGCGGCTTGGCAACTAGTTTTACCTGGTCCACGACAACAGTAGCCACAGCCACCGTTGTAGGTAAAACTTGCACACACCATATCTTCCATTTTTGCAACAATGCTGCAAAACATGAGCTGCAAACAAAAAAATTTAAACCTGCGAAGTATATGTGATCTGTGTAGGTAGGACAAAAATGTTGATCCCTTCATTGTAACACAAGCCCTGTTATCCATTAACATTTGAACCAGATGAATTGCGTAGCATTAGTAGTATATAACGATCAATTTACCGTCAATTTTGCAAGTGCTATGTAGGAGACGCAAAGGGTGCTGGGGAGTTAACTAATGGGAGCTAGCCTTAAGTCTAAGTGATGGAGCTAACCATAATGAAAAGAAGCTAAACTTATGTGAAGGAGTTATCCCTAGGTCTGAGGGAGCTAACCATAGTTCTAGTCCAGTACAGAAAGCTAACACTAATCCTACAAGAAAGCCAACACTGATTCTATGTAAAGGAGCTAACCTTAGGTCTGAGGGAGCAAGTCCTAGGTCTGTGCAAGGGAGGCAACGCTGTGTACGGAAGCTAGCCCTAGGTCTAATTCTAACCCTAACGTGGTATAGGTGTCATCAGGTTTTGTTAAGCTGTAGAATATACATATATCGAAGTATATGGTGGGAAGGTTTTATTGCAGTTTGTTATAAAATGCAGGATGCGGAAGAATTAACGCCCTTTTTGTTATGTGAGTTTTCTAGTTTCTGCTTGATTTCCCTTTATTTTAGAAATACACCGTTTTTGTATCTGAAGTTTCTAATTAATAATTGATTCTTTTTTTAGTTTAGAAATTGTTTATTTATAAATAAATATTTCATACTTAATAAATACAAAAATGGCGTTACTTTTGCCGCACCCTGTATAACTTAAAACCTCTGACTGGCTGGGCATTTGGTCCTTGGTACCAGCATAAAGCTCAGTATTTGGTTAGTCTTTGCTACACGTCATAAAAATGTCTTTGCATTTAAGAGTACTCAGGCCTGCCACATGTCTGTACTACCAAGGCATTTTAAAGAGAATTCATCTGTAGATCAGTTATTATGATTTTCCTAGTTGCCATTATAATACAAGGTGCGGCAAAAGTAACGCCATTTTTGTATTTCTTAAGAATGAAATTATTTATTTATAAATAAACAATTTCCAAACTAAAAAAGAAACAACTATTAATTAGAAAACTCAGATACAAAAACGGTGTATTTTTAAAGTAAAGAGGAAATCAAGCAGAAACTATAAAATTCAAATAACGAAACGGGCGTTAATTCTGCTGCATTCTGTATGTGAGAAAATGACACTGTTCCTAACTGTGTTTTAAAAAATAGAGAACGGTTTCCTCGTCATTCTCTATATAAGCCTCTTATGCTTAACAAAGATGACCGTTTGCAGTTCTTTATCAAGAATTGACCTGTAAAGGAACATACAACACAACGTCAAATGGCAGACACTGGTTTCTAATATTTGGGTGACAGCGACCAAGTTATTTGTTTTTACTGTGGTGGAGGGGCTTGAAGAATTGGTAGCCAAAAGATAAAACAGAGTGTGAACTATCTGAAAGACATAACTCTCAAATACCCGCAGTTAAACAGGTCAAAGTTGAACAGCCCCTGCAAAGCACACGATGTGAAAATCATCCGTGAAATATTGAATGGCTCAGGATCGTCAAAAATAACAGACCTCAAGCAAAAAGTGGTAGAATAGGAGATTTTAATGTTGTTGGATCCACATGTAGTCTATGCAAAAAAAGATGGGTGTTGACGAGAAAACAAAAAGCAGATGTGCACTGATCGGTTGATTGGAAAGACACAGTTCAAAATTTACCAATCATCGAGATCAGATCAAGGCGATTTGGGAGCTACCTGATGACAACGAAAAATGTCTGATATGTAAAAGTAATGAAACGTATTATGTCTCCCATGTGGTCACCAAGCAGCCTGCTAGAAATGTGTGCTGGATATGAATTATTGCCGTCACTGCCACGAAAAGGTGACAGAGACAATATGCACGTATATGTGTTAAGTCTGCTGTACTATACTCATGACATACATACAAACTGTCTGGTTGAGATCGATGAGGACAAGTCAATTGTTTCCTTAACCATTTAGGAAGATGCAGCTTAATGAGATCCTATAGTTGTTGATATGTTTGTCTTACGTGCCGACCATCAAAGTGGCACTTGTATTCATATCTGACAGCTTTTCTGAAAGGTAGGTAGAACATCTTTGCGAGCAACCGGCAGTATATGCTTTGATGTAAAGAACAAGTGGGTGCTGACGCAACCATAGTTGCTTTTGACCGAGCTGCTATGGTTATTATGAATGACTTTCCACGGAAGCTACCATGGAAAACTGCTATGGTTCAGTCAGCACCAGCTTGGTTGTAACATCAAAGCATATGTTGCCAGTAGCTCGCAAAGAACTTCCACCATCAGCTATGGCTAAGGCAACATACATACAAAAACATGATACTGTGACACAGCCTGGTTGCAACACTTCTTTCAGTTGCACAATCTTTTTTCCTGTTTTTGCAAAAATATAAACAGATTCAGTAGCCATAGTAATTATGAGAAATTATATATTTACAAGCGACATGGATTTCACAAAACAATTCCAGAATATTGCTGTCTCAACAACTCCACAACCCCCTGCAACATTGTTAAGAAAAGCAGTAGTCAGCATTAAAAAGGAAAAAATGCTGTTCTCTCCTAAACAACCAACAAAGTCGTGGCTTTGATGATAGGTAATCAATCCAATATTTTGCTTTGACCTAAAGCCAAAACAAAAGACTACGTGCTGCTCTTATTCTGGATGATATACCCAGATGATTCCAATTGCAAGCTGCAAAAAAGCATCTAGTCCATAAAACAAGAAACATTGTCTGCTGGATTTCAGTTACGATGCAGTGTCAAAAACATGACGGCTCCACAAGGTCAAGTATCACGTCTGATTCACAACTACTTATGTCCGAAAATGCAAAATGACCAAACTTGCCATCTACCACCAGATAGCCACAAACTGCTGACCAACTTCCTTAAACTCTTACAACAAGAACTGGTGAAAAAGCGTCAAATCGATTTTACTGGACTACAATGAAAGCACATTTTGATGAAAAACTAACTACACATATTATGACTGATTGACTGCAAGCTTCTTGAAAAGAAGTACCTGGATGCTTAATGCCAAGAATCGCTGTCGTTTCAGTAAACAAATTTGAAAAACTGCTCTAAAAATCGGATGATATCTGAAACCTGAACATTGAAAAAAATAGGACTTAGTAGATTTTGCACTCTTGTATAAGCCCATCTGTGTTTCTTAATGTACCACATTAATTGCATGTGTTTATTGCACAATTCTTGAATACAACCAGATACATGACAATCATTTTCAGTTAAATTTGAGGTAGAATTGCATGCGGAGAGATATTACTACAAAATAAAACACGGACAATAATGTTTCCACAAATTAAAAAAAGATTTTGTATAGCTTTGTAATTGTAAATCCAGTTTAGCAAAAAACGATCTGTGAGATCTCCTCGCATTTTATATTGCTAGCATCACAATTAATCACAATAGCAGAGGGGTAGCAAGGTATTTCTATCTCACCTGAGGCACAGACTCTTTCGAATATTTTCTTGCTTTGGGAATCTTAAATGAGAGTTCAATTTGCAAACTATTCATGCTGTGTAACCAAAAGCAATTTGTCAATCGTAATCGATATCCGTTCACCAAAAACAACAACTGTCAGAGTGTGTACTACAGCATAGGCAAAATGAACTTCATTTCATATGTTGCAATGTTTTTTCAATTCGAATCCAACCTTGGCTAAATCCAGCTGCAGTGTCAGATCAAAAGCAAATAAGGCACAACCGTTCTTGACAGGAAAAACGTTCCATTGTGATTGGTAAAAGTGCTCCTTTTATCAATTATGATGGAACCTTTTTCCTTGTTTTCTTTTTCGTCAACTCTGTCTCCATATAAGTGACTCGCTTCATCTTTTCACTCTATTTCTGACGGATCCTCTTGAAAAGTGTGAGATCAAAAGCTTTGAGAATATGAATACCCTACTTTCTGCAATAACTACATTTTCACCATCCCACTTTATATAGAATCAATCACATAATGATGTAAAAACTGTACAACGGGAATGCAGCAACTAAATTTTGACTGCATTTCTGTTGTATTAACGCTCTTTTTGTTATTTGAATTTTATAGTTTCTGCTTGATTTCCTCTTTACTTTAAAAATACACCGTTTTTGTATCTGAGTTTTCTAATTAATAGTTGTTTCTTTTTTAGTTTGGAAATTGTTTATTTATAAATAAATAATTTCATTCTTAAGAAATACAAAAATGGCGTTACTTTTGCCGCACCTTGTATTATAATGGCAACTAGGAAAATCATAGTAACTGATCTACAGATGAATTCTCTTTAAAATGCCTTGGTAGTACAGACATGTGGCAGGCCTGAGTACTCTTAAATGCAAAGACATTTTTATGACGTGTAGCAAAGACTAACCAAATACTGAGCTTTATGCTGGTACCAAGGACCAAATGCCCAGCCAGTCAGAGGTTTTAAGTTATACAGGGTGCGGCAAAAGTAACGCCATTTTTGTATTTATTAAGTATGAAATATTTATTTATAAATAAACAATTTCTAAACTAAAAAAAGAATCAATTATTAATTAGAAACTTCAGATACAAAAACGGTGTATTTCTAAAATAAAGGGAAATCAAGCAGAAACTAGAAAACTCACATAACAAAAAGGGCGTTAATTCTTCCGCATCCTGCATTTTATAACAAACTGCAATAAAACCTTCTCACCATATACTTCGATATATGTATATTCAAAAATCGCACAATAGGAATGCAGTAACTAAATTCTCACAGCCTTGCTCAATATTGAATGGATTTCATCATGATGCAAGGATTGCACAATTGGGATGCAGTAACTACATTCGCACATTCACGCTTAATATAAAATCGATTACATCTATGATCCAAGGATTGTGCAATAGAGATGAAATAACTAAATTCTCAGAACTGTGCTTAAAATGGAATCAATTGTGTTATGATGCAAGGATCACACAATAAGGATGCAAGAATTGCACCTAGCAAACAACTACATAATTGTTGTGCAATAACTTCATATAGGACAAGTCAAATACTATAAGGGGAAAAGATTGCACCCCACCAAACTCTTTAATATTCTGCAGCCTAACATCTACACTATGTTAGGGTTAGAATTAGACCTAGGGCTAGCTCCCTTGCATAGCGTTGACTCCCTTGCACACACCTTCCCTTGCACACACCTTAGGTTAGCTCCTTTACATAGGATTGGGGTGAGGTCCCTCATAGGATTAGTGTAAGCTTCCTTGTGTAGAACTAGAACTATGGTTAGCTCCTTTACATAAGATTAGCTTCCTTGTGTAGGACTAGAATTATGGTTAGCTCCTTCACATAAGATTAGCTTCCTTGTGTAGGACTAGAATTATGGTTAGCTCCTTCACATAAGATGAGCTTCCTTGCATTAGGGTTAGCTCCCTCACGCAAACCTAGGATTAGGGTTAGCTCCCTCGGGTGTAGAGTTAGCTACCATTGGTTAACTTCCCAGGTCCTCCAACATAATACCTTCAAAATTGACGCCAAATGAATCATTATATACCTCTAGCATTGCAAACTTTGGGTAACAACCTAGCGTCTCAAGACATTTTTCAGTCTTAGTAAAAGTTATGACGTCAGCGAGAGAAAAATGGGCTAGGAAAATGAATCTAAATTGCCGTTTGTGCCGTATCCCTATGCCATGGAAGAGAAGGGGTAATCACAAAAACAACAGAGAAAAATGGAGCTAAAAAATAGAAAGTTGATGCTGCAGGTAAAGTTGCAAAATTGAGGTCTACTGTGCAGTTCAAAATACAGTATATCTTGAAATAAACTGTTTTTGATGAATTAGAAATATTATTGCTGTACCAACATGCTGTACCTGACCCTCTGTAAATTACAGCGTCCTTTATATGCTCTGAAGAAAAAGGTTGAACACTCCCACCCCAACTAGAAGATATTATTAATATCATAAAAAGTGCAATTAATACCATTCACTAGTAGAAATTCCTTTTGGCAAAAATAGCAACTGGCAATTATCATGTCATTAGTTCAGTACAAAAATGGGCATCAAAAATGGCAATCGTGGATTGTCCACGTAAAATTTGGTTTTCCACAACAATTTTTTTTCTATATTCATTAACCACTCATAAACAGTAATGCAGAGTACACGGTTGCAAATGATTTGTGACTAGCTAGTTTTGCCCTTATTGGGCTCATCGAGTAAATGAAAATTCTAGATGCCATCCGTTGACAACAGGCTCTAAAAACACTAATACCAATCACAAACAAAAATACATATTGCAAGGTTATGCAAAATTTTTTCTAAAAAATTGCATTGCTGCTGCACCTTGCAGGATCATTCTATTTTTAAGGAAAGCAAGAAAAAATTGCACAAATTGAACAAATAATAAGTATAAAATGCCAAAACCATATTTTATGATGAACCATATTAGGGAAAGCAGTCAAAAGGCCTCATAAAATAAGTTTTGCCAATAAGGGCAAAAGTTGTCTGCCTTTGATAACATCCGCCTTTTCTGGCTGGATCCCCTTGATGGGGTTTATCATAAAATATCATTTTGGATATTTGTTCACCTTGTAAAATTCTATTACTAGGGAATACAAGGAAAATTTAAAAACCGAATAAATAATAAGTATGAACAGCCAAAACCATATTTTATGATCCAGCCAAAAAAGGCAGACAACTTTCACCCTTATAGGCAAAACTTCTTTCATGAGCCTATCTCGTGCTTCACCAGAAGTAGAATGGTGAGGCTGTTTACCCAGCATGTTCTAAGAGGCTACTTTTGGGTACCAGCTTATGTTAACCAAAGTTGGGGACCTCATGTCTAAAAACTGAGATTGGAGGTAAGCAAGAGCATGCTCTACATAAAAGACATAAAAATTCCAAAAACTTACCTCATGAAAAAGTTTGTTGAAAGAATTGGCTCCCAGTCACCAGAAGCTCTTAAATGGGCAGGAGGTGTGAAGAATCTATGGGTTACAGAAATTCGAGATAAGATTTTGAAGTTGGAATGTTGGAAGTTTTTGTGGAAGAGGTACGGATGTGTGTGAGCAGTTAAGAAAGAGAAAAGTGGACATGTGCTGTCTACAAGAAGTAAGATGGAGAGGGCAAAGAGCTTAATTTGTTGGTATCGATATTAGCTGTGGTGGTCTGGAAAGAAATAATGGAATAGAAGGTGTTGGAATTTTAGTGAAAGAACTTTGCAAAAAAGTCGTAGAATACTGAAGAAAAAGTGACAGAATGATTGCAATGGTGCTGGTTTTTGAGGAGGAAGTCATAAGAGTCATGTGTGTATGCTCCCCCAGTTGGAAGATAAGAGTGAAATCAGAGAAAGATCAATTTCATAATGACATGGCAAGTGAGTAAGATTTAAAAAACCCAGATGAAGTGGTTCTTGGTCTAGGGGACTTCAACAGACAAGTTGGGAGACGGATTAACGATTTCAACAGTGTGTATGGGGGGTATGAAATTAGCAAAAGAAACATTGAGGGAAGACTACATGAGCTTTTTAATGAAAAGGAGTTGTGCGTAGCAAACACATGGTTGGAAAAGATAAGAAAAATAACATACCTTATGGGTGGAAATGAAACTGAGATTGATTTTGTATTGGTTGGTAAAAACAACCCTGGGAATTGCAACATAGGCTAGTGGTCACAGACATAGACAAAAAGTTGAAGAAAGTAGTGAAGAACAAAGGGTTTAAAAGTTCAAGAAAAACAACATGAAAGTAAGATTTCAAGAGTTAAGGAATTGGTTGATGCTGATGCACCCAATCTATGGAATACTTTTAAAAATAGTAGCTATAGCTTGTGAAGAAGTATGTGGAAAGAAGAAAGATAGAAGAAGCCATGGGGATACATGGTCGTGGAATGAAGAGGTGAAGAAAGCAATACAACAAAAGAAAGTGGCATTAAAGATGTGCAAAAATCGATCAGAGGAAAATAAGGCTAGATATAATATCAAAAATCGAACCAAAAAAGTGGATGCTAATTCAATGAGGAAAGAAGATGAGAAAGAATTAACATATTGAACAAAAAAACAAATATTATTTTTACACTGGTGAAGCTCATAAAAAAAGATGGGAAAATATTGAAGCAGGTAGATGTATGAGAGGAAAAGACGGGAGGTAAGGTTTCAGTGAAAAACAGGAAAATGATATGAAAAAATCACATGGAGGAGATTATGAATAGAGAATGATTGGGACCATGTGACAGAAGCTAGTATGATAAAGGAACCCATTAAAAATCTTACTCACAAAGACATGCAATGGCAATAAAAGTAATGAAACCAGGAAAGGCAGCTGGACCCTCTGAAGTATGTGCCGGGATGATATCTGCTATTGGAGATGTAGGGGTTAGTGTGATGATGGAGCTTTGCCAGCGAGTGTTAGATAGGAAAGAGATGCCAGATGAATGGGAAACAAGTGTGCTGGTACCAATTTTCAAGGAAAAGCGAGATGTTGCAGTGCTTACAGAAGAGTACAGCTGTTACACCATGCCATAAAGATCGTTGAAAGAGTGTTAGAGAGAAAAATTTGAAAATTTGTAAATATTGATTTAATGCAGTTTGGTTTTACACCTGGAAGAGGAATGACAGATGTATTGTTTGCAGTGTGAAGAGTGCAAGACCAATATAGGAACAAGAAGAAAAAGTTGTATATGTGTTTCGTGGATATTTAGAAGGCATTTGTAGAGTTCCAAAAAAGGTGATGGAGTGTTTACCAGAAAAGAAAGATTTACCAAAAGTAATTGTAACAGTGGTGATGAGCTTCTATCACAGGGTGAACAAAAGTTCAAGTGGGATCTGAGTTATCTAAAAAACTCTGGGTACAAGTTGGTGTATATCAAGGATCTGTGTTGTAGCCACTGCTTTTTGCAATTGCAGTGGATTTAATCTTGGAAAATGAAAGAGAAGGATTGATGAATGAAATTTTGTATGCTGATGACTCGGTTTTAATGAGTGAGAGCATAGAAAATTCAAAACAAAAGTTTTTAAAATAGAAAGAGGTGTTTGAAAGCAAGGGGCTGACGGAAAACCAAAGTAATGGTGAGTAGTTTGAAAAGTGAGGTACTCAAGAGTAAAGTTGATCCTTGTACCAGATGCGGCAAGAGGGTGATTGCAAATTCGGTGATGTGCACTAAGTATAATAAATGGGTGCATGGTAGATGCAGAAAAATGAAGAGGGTAACTTCAACTCTGGTAAAAGATTTTGTTTGTGAACTATGTGTTGATACAAAGAAAGGAATTGCGGAACCAGGTGAAGAAATATCACTACCAGGGGTGAAAGTGAAGCAGTGGCAAAAGCAAGAACGAGAAATCAATGGATAAAATTAAGAGAATGTGGGGAGTTACTTTAGGGGAGAAAGTTTTCATTAAAAATAAAAGGAAGAATTTATCAAAGTTGTGTAAGATCAGTAATGCTGTATGGGAGTGAGACATGGTGTCTGAGGGAGAATGAGATGACAATTTTGAGAACTGAAAACGCAAAGATGAGAGCAATGCGCAGAGTTAAGTTGATTGAGAAAAGAAGCCAAGAGCTTATGAGTTTGCTAGGTTTAAAGGATACTTTCAATAGACTAGCCAGGGCAAGTGGAGTACGATGGTAAGAGCATGTTTTGAGAAGAGCAATGGGGGAAGAAGAGGCGACCAAATATGACATAAACAAGACAAGTAGAAGAACATACCAATCAGATTGGTCTAAAAAAGTAAGATACCATTGACAGAACAAAGCGGCATGATGGTATTTCCAAACTATCAAGAAACATCAGGTGAATCCAGCCTCCTGTGCTAATGCAGATAAAACTAGATTTTAAAAAGTGGATGTCTCTCTCTCTCTCTTTGGCTGCATTTCCTAATAGGGTTTAACATAAAATATGATTTTGACATTATTTGTTCAATTTGAACGATTTTTTCTTGCATCGAATGATCCTGCAAAGTGCAGCAGCATTGCAATTTTTAGAAAAAAAATTGCATAACCTTGCAATATGTATAATGTACTTTATGCCTTTATGTCATTAGTGAATGGTATCAATGTGTTTAGAGTCTATTGTCAGTGGGCGGTATCAAGATTTTTCATTCACTTGACAACTCCCATAAGGGCAAAACTAACTACTCACAAATTAATCGCAACAGTGTACACTGCATTACCGTTTATAAATGGTTTTTTGGTGAACATTGATTTCTGCCTTTTTTGGCTAGATCTGTAATTGGGTTTATCATAAAAATATGATTTTGGCATTTCATACTCATTATTTGTTGAACTTTTTTCCTCTTGCAGATAGAGCTTTTAATGATAAGAAATCAACCTTTTGTACATTTTGACATCAACTTTGGATAACTACTATAAGCGGTTTTGAAGATATGCAAAAATTCCTACAATTTAGATTTAAACCGATCTGTGCCACATTTTATGAGATCATACTGTGGTAAAATTTTGAGTGCCAAGTTTTTAACTGAATCCCCATCATATCAAACCCAAGGCATTTTGAATTTCAAAAATAGTGTAGCTATGAAATTCTCTACCACCAATCTTGGTTTTTGTAATTATTCAGTAAAGATTTTTCAACTTATCATGAAAGAAGTAATAACATTTTGCAAAATAATATACCCGATTTTCATTACGAAGGTTTTCCAAACTTTCTGCAACATTACCAGAAAGATTTGACATTTTAACAATATCTTCATTCTTCTGTCTCTCCAACACCAAATCTCCCTTCAATTTCAGCAACGTTTTGGTGTTTTCATGATCAACAGAATCCTTGGCATTCTGTAATGTGATAGCAATCTATGTAAATAAAAGCAAAGTTCTTTTGCATTAACCTTTTCAACATTACAACAAGTTACTTTGCTATAATTTTTAAAATAAACATTAGGATATGGACAGTGCTCAGCAAATATCAACTGCCAGACAAACCTTAAGTTTTTTGTCCAGCAAAGACTTTTCTGTCTGGGCTTGACTGAGTTCTCTTTCAAGATGTCTCATTCGCTCTTGCAAAGCATAAACCAACTCTTCAGATCGGCTGTTTTTGTTGCTAGCGAGCTGTAATTGTTCATTGACAGCTTCTTGCTCATGCAGTAATTGTTTTCGTTCATCAAGTAACAGCAAATATTGTTGTTGAAGATCAGTGCATGAACCATCAACAAATTGATCAGACAGCAAAATCTAACATACATGTTACTTAATTAAATAAGTGAAGATTAAATTTTAGTCCTAAATGGATTACTTTCCCATCATCCTATTAATTAAACATGTTACTTCATCAATTAATCGAATCAAATGCTACAACTCTATATACATCAATTAACTTGTCAATACAACAAAGTAAACTCATTTTCACATGCATTCATAAAACACTGTAGCAGTTAGAAAAAAAAATCATTGACGTTCATTCTTATAATTTGAGTTTATTTTCAACCAATAGGCTTCATCTATCAGAATTCATTAGATTTTACCTATAGTAAGTCTAGCGAGCTTCAATTAGGCATAGGTTTAGCTGAATATAAATTTAACCCAATTTCACAAAAATGATATTCAATATGAAATATTTTGTTTCAGCCCTTTTTATGGACAGGGCATATTACCATAACGACATGTTTACTTTGAATGCCAACTAAAGAGCAGCAAGCTCTAAATCAGTCGGTTGCTTACTTGCCACAGCAGTCATTTGGTCATAAGGGACTCATCACATTTTGGATATTTTCTATTTCTGTCGGAATAAGATGGTACCATCTCAACACAAAACTAATCTTCACAAATACAATAAAAATGGTGTTTAGCCGAAACTGTCTGCCCTAGATGGAAGATTCATACATTTTGCGACACCATATGGTATTGAAACTGGCACAACAGGTTGGCAACCACTGCACTACACCACCGCTTTTTGGGCTGCTTTGATAGCTTACATTAGAATCGATATATTTGATATGATGCAACAAAGTAAAAGCTTACTACATCTTCCTTTATATGAGAAAACACAAAACACAAATTTACATAGAAAAATTATTTATTATGACTTTGTTTAATTCCCTACACAAAAACAAATTTTGTGATGTCGTTTGAGCTAAAAAATTTTCCTGCTACTTCAAAACAACCCTGGGATGATATCACTGACCACTATGAAACTCATCCCGTGGTGATGATCAATGATACATTTTCAGAGCAGTAAACACACGCACAGGTATCCCATAGGAATCATTGTACTATACATAGATTTAGCAGACTACTGATTTGCATTTCCACCAGCTTACCCGTAGGTGTTTCACTTCCGTACTCTGCTGCAGTGTACGCTTTTCCAGAACTTCCAACTGAGCTTCAAGGTATTCTTTTTCTTTTTGTAGTCTATTGTTGTCAATGGTTAATTCAGGAATCGACTTTTGAAGGTCATGTAGCTCCTGAAAAAAAAGAGAAAGGAATGAGCTTTGCTACTCAGTGCAGAATGTCCTTTCTTGTGAGAGTTGCAGTACCAGTAATTAGTGACCAAGTCAAGCCACACAGGTCTAGCTTTGATCGGAAGAAATGAAGCACTGTTTTCTTTTTCTAGTTTAATAAAACCTAAATCAGCAGCCACTACGTTGTTGATTACCGCTCATCTTTTTTGGCATGTCAGTTCATGGAAAATGGTTATCAAAGTTTACACACAAATCAAATAAAGCTAGAAAAAGACAGCAGTCGATTTTAAACTAGTTATAAATGCCAATTGCAACTGGTAATCCCACCAACAACAAAGCAAAATTCTATTGGTACATGCCCAAAAGTCATATCTTTAACATCCACGATGAGCAGTTTTGCAACTTGAACCGAGTGAAACAAGAAACATTACTAAATTACCATTGATGATTTACTTGAGTGAAAAGCAAGACTGGGTGAATGGGTGATGAGCAAGTTACTTCATTCTGTAACGGTTTTATGCTATCAAAAGCGCTAAGCAATGAACATAAAGCTGCTAAAATTCAAATAGTGAGGCTAGTTTTGATTCTAAGGAATGCATTCACTAAATTGTAAAGTTTGAACGCTTGATCCCGAACTCAAACTATGCTTAGTTAACTAGAGTTTGAGCAAAATCATGCTTTCACATTCTAACAACCTGTGTCAACAGAGTGGAGTTTGAGCGTAGTTCATAAACTTTGACTGGTGGCTTTCATGTTGGTTGAATGCTATGATTATCCAAGAGTAAATATGTTCAGGTTAACAATTGACAAAATAGTTCCAGAGTATTGAATGCTTTTGAAACGCAAAAATTGCACAAAATCGTAAATCAGCACTATGGTTTCTTAGAGTTAGTTTTACGTGAACTGACAAACACAAAATAGTGAGGAGAAAACCCTTCAAATGATGAGACAAGCTAGTGGTGGGAATTTTACTGCTCTTTTCTAACTGACATGTGTTCAAAGCTTCATTGGCATTCAATGTTTAATGCTGCTCTAATATTATAAGACACATTCCTTAATACACAGTTCTGATGAATAATAATTAATGCAGTGGTAGGCTCGACACCATTTTTAGCTCATTTACTATGACCACAATCGACTCATATTCAGAAAACAAACTACAGATAAGTTACCCAAAATCGTTATAATGTCCAAAGTAACACTATTGTCGAGGATGTACAAGAAAACACTCTTTAGAAAGCCATGCTGCAGTCTACATTAGCTTAGACAAAGAATTAATTACCTTAATGAATGTGACTCTGTACAAATGAGTGGAGTTGGCACCAACACTTCTAATACAAAACATTGCATCGATTCTGCGCATTTGTAAAAGATTACCCAAATCCAAACATCATAATCACTACGTGCTTTCTGCACCCCTCTATCTGCTTTTAAGGCCCATCAAATTTGTATTTGTATTCTGATTTTAAGATAAATTAATTGCTTGCTTATTGATGAATTATCAATAACTGAGAGGTGAGAAGAGTGAAATTGAAATTCATAACAGGACTCTATCAGATAAAATCACTTCAGTCCATCACCTAATTTGATGGATCAAAGCTTACAGCTGCAATTTGAGTTCAGAGTTAGAATTAACATAATTTTATTTGTTTGAATAAAAATTACTACGACAACAATAAACATAGACAGAGCAAATTCATGAATATACAATGTATCATCTAGTGGGCATCAGCAGAAAATCATAGTTCTGAGGCTGATTCAAACAGCCGTGATCACCATGTCTGTTACTGCTCACTTTCCCTTTTTTGCAGCAGTTAGTAAAGGCATGACAAAGACAAAAAGACATAAATACAACATTAAAACATAAATATATAAACTCGGTAAAATAGTTAAGAGTGCTCAATAACAACAGTTAGAATAAACTGATGTATATTCATTAGCAAAAATACCACAGCCTATTTTGCCATTAAGATTTTTTAGATGCTTCTGCAAAATAACGTGAAATGAACCCAAAACAAACTAAAACCAAAAAAGTAGCACTACTTACGGTTGTTCAAGGGGAATATGCAGAAGTAGTAGAGGGTAACTTCAACTCTGGTAAAAGATTTTGTTTGTGAACTATGTGTTGATACAAAGAAAGGAATTGCGGAACCAAGTGAAGAAATATCACTACCAATATCAACTAAAAACTATGAAACTGACTAAGCACACTAATACTGAAAAATAACCCTTTCTTCTGGTTCTTCAGCAGATAGCAATCTTATCTGGGTAACTAAGAACTATGAAAGTTGGCATGAAAGTAATAATGACATATAAAAATACGTTATTAAAAATAAAATAAAAATATAATACATAAAAATACGTCATTACTACTTTTATACCAACTTTTATATAAATGTGTCATTATCACTTTCAAGATTTTCTCCTATTTCAGTTGGCTACTCTACTACTTCTACTTATTCCTCTCGAACAACCATAAATTAGTTTGTTTTGGATTCATTTTATGTTATTTTGCAGAAATACCTGAAGAGCTTTAATGGTGAAACAGGCTGTAGATTTTTTGCTAATAAATATATAGCATTAAAAAACATAAAGAAATTGACATAATGGGAAGACCTGGTTACAGAAAATCAATTTGATGAAATTTATCATTGTTGGACAAAAAATATTAAATAAAATTAACAGTTCTAATTTTGGGCTAGAAGATGCGTTTTTAGAGCTTTAAAGAGCAATTTTTTTGAAAATGATTTTTGCTTTCAAATTTTGTATAAGTTTTTTTCATGCAGTAGCTTCAGCATATTTTACCGTTTTTGTGAAAATATTTTGCACAATCTAGATAAAAAGATGTGTTCTTTATAAGCTAATATATTTTTGTGATTGTGAACTGATGATAATGTAGTAAAATAGTCTTTATTTTTTCTTTCAACCCTAAAGACAATTTGAGCTACTTCAGATAGTATGATTTGTTTAGAGCAAGTATTTTAAAAGAATACAATGGCAAAATTCAAACTTTGAGTTTATTAGAATTACTAATTACTTTTAATATCTTGTCATGTAACGCTAGCAGTTGCTGTAGAATGCATTGTCCCCATTAATCATAGCATCTTGCAGGTGAGGACATCATACAGTGCAATACAACATTGCAATGAGACTTTGGAAAAAGTAAGTTCAAGCTGGAGTATTAATTGCTCTCAAGCACAGTCATGAAATATAATTAAGGACTTAAGCCAAAAGCAACAAGATGTATGAATTACCGGTTGGCTTTTAAATTAGAAATCTGTATGGACACTGGCAGTCTCCTGAACTTTTTGTTCCGCTAAGGTTTTTCATCTCTCAACACTTTTTTTGCAGATTTCCTGGAAAGACAGTATCTTAATGATCAGGGTACTACCTACATTTCACAGTCCTATGAATCGTTAAAAAAATATCAATAACACTCAAAACACTTTACTGTTAAATTTGGTAGATAAATACAAAAGTAATAATGTAAAACTGATTCCAAAACAATATAGCAATAGAGTGAAGCCAGGAAAATTTGGGGGAGGAGTTCAATTCTACTTCAACATAGGCCTAAAGAGAAGTTACAAATTTGCAGTTTTTGGAAAAACTTGAAAACTAGAGCAAAAGCAGATAGCGCAAGAGAAAAAACAATTGAAGGCCAGTAGAGGGCCTGCACCACAACTACAATACAAAGAACGCATTCAACATAAATAGTGGCAATAAATTTTTGAAAACAAGCACTTGCTTAACTCATCAAGCACAAAATGAAAAAAGAAGTACTGACTTTCTAATAGTTGGCAGTTTTTATTGTCCAAATCTCATGTCGACCAGTTTTCATGGCAAAGCTCAAAGTAGCCTGGTTTACAGCCAATAGCTTTGGATTCAATTTGCATGTCAAGTCACAATGCACACTTTAAAAATGGTATTCACTTTGACGCTCAGCACAACAAGAATAAAGAGGGAAAAAGTTGGCTTGTGGTGTGGTGCAAAGAAGCAATCTACTCATTATAGAGGCCCAGTTTAACAAAAGACTTGCAAATAGAGTGCAGACTAATATGGATAGAAGACCAACTTTCATTTCCAATAATTACGTTGAATTAAGTTTCATAAAAATGGTATTAACAAGTGAGATCTTTAACTAGTGTTTTACTCTCAGATAAATAATAGCTAGAATATTTGTCTAAATACTGTGCAATATTAAGATATTTTGCCAAGTCAAATACATTTTGTATTCCTCTAGATCAATTTGTGATAATGCACCTTTATACTTAACCTGCAATGAAGATGGTGCAAAAAAATACTCTTTGGAGTGCCTCCGCATAGGTAAGTGGAGATTTTGACTTTATTATTTTATTTCCTATGATGAAATGTAATAAAAGCTGTGGATGCAATGCATCACATTTGTAGAAACTGTGACATTTTATGTGACAATCGCTTTACAATATTTCGTTTTGTATTGCTGCACAATTTGGAACAACTACTTCATCTACTAGAAGACATTTTGAAAATAAAATTTATTGTACTTTTGTTGTTCTTTTTGTCTACAATTGGGTCAAGTATACTGCATCACTGTTTAGTGTGGCAGTGGCCTTGCACTTAAACCTGACCATAATCTTGTTTTAAACATAACAACCATTTACACATACTTGATTTTTGATAATTTGCTAAATTTTCAAAGGCAAATCTTGCTTTTAATAACAGGATTGATGCAGCACTTAATGAGCATCAGAAACATTTTAGATTGCCAAAGAAACAAAAACTGCTGTCATCAAACACCTTAACAATAAATCATTACAGAAGATACAGAAAATGAATTGAAAAATGATGGCGAAACAAAAATAACTCATGAAAAAAAATGGAGAAAATGAAAGTTAAATTGGAAATACTAAAAGAGAATGCATGCAGAAAGATGTTAAACGCAATTCATGACTTGTGCTATTAGTTGTTTTGTGTTTGACAAATTATCAACATAACAACTTGATGATTTACATTTCTAGTAATTCCAATTTCTCTAATTCATTAAGTCGCTCAAAATGTTATCTCTTAATATCCCCGAGAAAACTTTTGTTTGGCTTAGTCATCATTTGCAGATTCAATTCATACATTCAAGTGATATTCACAGCTTAGTTGGTGTCAACCACATAGATGGATTTATGCTACCACAGTGGTTAGTTCAACGAGTGTGAGATCCCAAACAAACAAAGGGTGATTATCAGATTAATAGTCAATAGAAAGTCTTGCCACAGCTACACAATGGATCAAGTATGAGATGCATTCTAACTGCTCACTACGAGATCCCAGGATAAATTTGCAAATATTTCTGATCCAAGGTCAAATGTGCTACCTGTAAAGATTTTGGGGTGAAATGTGTTTAATATTCCTGCCAAATTCAAGTAATATAGCATAGTGATCATCTACTTGACTGAAACTTTATAGAGTGAAGTTGTGACTGGAATCAGTCAATAGTAGAACTCACACTTTATTAACCCTTTCCACTCTATTAAAATCTGACCATTGCGCTCTCCAACTCTTATTTGTCAATTAATCATGATTAATTGACTCAAGTTTGTTTGTAAATCATTACTCAGCTGTCTACTTCTACATTAAGTGTGATATATCGTTGAAATCTACATTTCTTGAGGATTTCAAATAGATAAAAAACATTTTTTTTGAATATGCAAATTTTATGCAAATGAACCCCCCAACTGGGGGGTAGTTGTCTTCAAAATTAAAGAGGTACCCTCACCTCAAAGATCACTACAGATTTTATTTTCTACCAACTTTCTTAGAAATGGTCGCAAGATGATGCTAAGGAAATAAGCTTTCAAGGTACATCACTCAAAACTTACCTAAAAGCCTAGGTTTTCTACAATTTGCAATTTTCTAAGGCAAATGACCTTTTTTTGATCGGTACCAAATTTTGGTAGTTAAATTCAGTGCCTAAAATATGATCAGTTATTATCTGCTAGAGGTTAGCCTAACCCATGTAACATTATGTATTTTTGAACAGGGAATTTCTTCAAGATTCAGAAAATATCAAGTTTAAATAGAATATGCTGTCACTGACAATGAAACAGCAGCTTGTTTACACCCTTCCCATTTCTTGAGAAACAAGGGGGATACAGCAAACTTTGATTTAGAGAAGCCAAACTTCTGTTAGCTTTTAAACTTCTATTTCGCTTCTTGTCTCCTTGGAAATTTGATACAAAATGACAACTTTAGTGGTGAAACATTTGCAATTTATTTTATCTTTTTATAGGGTGTAGTTTTTCTAAAAATCATAATTTAGTGAAGGCAAGTCAAAAAATTTTGGGGGGTTTTGAACTGACATGATGTACAGTACTCATTTTTGATCAGTAAATATCATATACCACTTAGTCTAAACTATTTAAAGTTATATATTGCTGGAAAACAAATTTTCTAAGCTTTCAAAATGAGACTGGTATTTAGCAACATATCATATTTTTTACGCACTAAATTTACTTTTATCTACTTACCATTCAAATTTGTTTGGGGGGTTTTGAGACCCCTAAAAAATTTGGAAATTTGAAAAAGTAAAATTTATTATTATCGCTTGAAATTTTGTGAAATGATGCCCCAAAAGAGTAGTATTCAAACTGTGTTAATGACAAAGGGTTTGGTTTTGTGGTAAAGATGTAATCTCAATTTGATTTTAGTGTAGTTGGCACGTGCTGAGAATTTGGCTGATTTTGTCGTCTGCAACTGGGTTGTTGGTCATTTTAACCCTTTTTGGGTATAAAAATCCAAGAATTAGGGCACAAATTATACATGTTCCAATGCGTGAGTAAATAAGCATGATCTTTTGAAAATTTTATAAAAATCGGATGAAAAATAAAGTCACAAATCGATTTTTTAGTAAACTAATTTTGTAACTCAATTTAAAAAAATTTGAAAATCACAAATGTCGAGTCCAGCTCGACAAAAGAGTGGAAAGGGTTAACAAATCAAATTTACTAAATTTGATTCTATTTGAATAAGAACACTGATGATGCTATTTTAGTGAAATCGATTTGTTAACCAAGTGTGAGTTCTACTATTGACTGATTCCAGTCACAACTTTACTCTATAAAGTTTCAGTCTATTGATATCCTTAATGAAATCGTCATTTATTAATTTCCCTTGTGTGGAGATTCTCCTAAAATCGTTATGATTTATATTCTGATCATCTACTTTCATGACTGGGCTCCACTTTCCTGTTCTATGTTTTTTGCAGGAACTCTTGAGTATGGTTTTCTTTCCATCAAAATGCAAAGAAGAGAGGTTGTAAAATAGGCATGTTCTGCTTCCCACCTCTCTTCTCGGTATCTTCTCCTCATACCTCTTAGCACTTTTGATCGAACAATGGAACTCTTTTCAGATTTGGTTATTATGAATTAGCCAGTGGAGCAGAGGCTGCAGATGTACCAGCATAGTTTGACATGCAATATCTATCACTAATACAAGTAATATTAGGAAATCTGGTCAAATTTCTTTTTGAACTGTTATCTAATATATTCTTTTGAAATTTGTTGTCTGTCATGCTGTTGTTGCTATTGCCAGGTTCACAAGCACTTTTGTCAGAGATAAAAACGGCACATGCTCCTGCCTGATCTTAGCTTGAACTTTTTCCATTTGAGTAACTAATCCATTGCTTCATCTCTTGCCCTTACCTGGGCCACATTCTTGTAACATTCCTGTCACTGTCTGCAACTACATCTTCTGAGCATTATGTCGGTCACACAAGAACTGGGTTTCATGTTTAGGAGTCTTTGCATCACAAATTACAAGCCAAGTGGAATTCATGACAATTTTTACCTTGCAGTGCACTTCCAAACAGGAGGTGTACAGAGAGGTGTAAGTACAAATGCCAAACGAAGCATCTATTTCTATATTAAACAAATTGAACTTCCTTCTGTGAGCTTCCAGACCTTTTTTGTACAGTTCTTTCAATTAATCTTTTACTGTTTTTTGATCAAACTATGGGAACAGTCAGATAATTCCCAATTGCTTTAGCTCATCTAGCAGTAAAATCATCATCAGTTTTCTTGATAATGTCATTTACATCAGCAAACTTAGCAGCCTCCATTTGCATCACCAGCAATTTCATAAATCTTGACCATAAAGTGGAAGCATGCACCTAGAAAGACGACTTGCCTAGCCAAAATCAGCAAGCTCTGTGTGTTTCCTTGTAACATTCTTTCAATCACTCATTAGGCTTTTAACTGATTAGTAAAACTTTAATAAGTAAACACAACATTATTATGCCAGATTTTGTACATAGCTGTCTCAGAAAATGGCATCATGAGCTAATTTTTAATTTATATGTCAGTAGGCAAAGCCTACTCCAACTGGCCAAAAATATGGTTTGGAGCATCTCAATGGCATGTACAATAATGCAGTAGGCAACCAGAACTGGGATCAAAAGAGCTCCCTTGTATACAATAACGACTAGCCTTGGTAACAAACACTAAACCTTAAAGATTTTACTGCTAAACCAGCTAATACAGTCGCTCAAATCGTGCTACTACAACCTGGTTTGAGCTGGGATTTGGTTTAGTAAATACATTATCCCTTGATCCCTGTTTGAGCCGTGATCTGAGCTAAGGGTGGTTCGAGCACAGTTGACAAATACAACCATAAGCCTTTACAGCTTTTCTAACCGAGGACAAAGAATCTTACAATTTAAATGGAGGTAGAACTCAAAAACTCTCTTTTTAATGGTAACGTGGTACAGAACAATGAGTGACAAGCACTTTTTGAGGCTTGAAACTTTGTAAAGCAGCCAAGTTTGCACAAATGATCCTATGTAATTAGCTACTATCATCAGCTGTCTAGGTGCAATCTAGCTAAACTAGTACAATTAATCAACAGTTTATAACTACATAAGAAAACAAGTAAGCAATTTCATAGTTCTATCTAGAATTACCAAGAATACATTTTTAGCTTGTAAAGCAATAATTTTTAGTAGGTACTTTGAACTCTTTAAACTTCTTCACGTATCAAATAAATTTAAAGGCAAAATGAGAGCTCAGCAATTGTGAAGATCAAGGCAGTGCATGGCTTTTTGGTTTTACAAAAATTTGATACTGAATTTTCTTAAAATGCATCATTAGTTCTATAAAAGTAGTAACAGAACAATATGTAGTTTTATGACCACAATTTTACCTAAAGTTTATTTTAAACGTAATAGCAAAACAGGATTTATCTTTTTCATCTTTTTGTGAACAAAAATATGCTTCGAGGAAAAGGCCAATAAGCATTGAACAACCCATGATTTATAAGTCAAGATATTCCTGGCAAAAATAAGAAAAAAAAAGAAAAGATTATTAAAACAATCAAAAAAATATTAAAAATGCTATAATATACCTACACCCGTGACAGGATACATTGCATCGAGTGTAGTACAAAATTAAAGATGTTGGTAAAAAAAATTACAAGTAGGTAGCCTAAATATCATGACAAACGAATCAAATAAACATTGAAAACGATTTTGCAAGTTGTGCTTTATTTGCTGCCTCGAAACCCATCTAAGGTAATCTTTTGTACTTGTTATCAACCCCATTTCATATTTTAGATTCATGAAAATAGAGTAGGTTTCACGGAATAGATGTGCTTACTTCAGATATCTAGTGCAAATAAAGATTGGGCATCTGAGGTGTGAATGAATTTTTCGATAATGAATCTAAAAATAGTAGGGAGTGTATTACTTATGCATAAACTTTGCTATTGCAGTATTTAGCTTTTTCTTATTCATGACTAAATTTTCACATCTAAGTGATATCTAGAAAGTCATTATTTGACATCATAGGTTGGGTGTCACATCTCCAAAGCTAGAATCTCTGAACCAATATAACGTCCCTATTTGGTACACTGCAGGTTTCCGTCATTAATAAAAGCAAAAAAAAAATAAACAAATAAAAATCCTGACATCAAAAATTTTTTAAATGAATAGCCAGACTACCACCAGCAAACTTTGGCCGCCAAATTGTCATCAACAAAAAATTAACCTTCAATCTACCTGCACAGTTGCCTCTAGTTCTTCATGAGTACTGATATGGCTCTCTTCCATTTGATGAATTCTTTCAGTGAGACAAGCCACAGTAACTGAAGATGTCTCACTAATGTTATCATTAGTGTCTTTCTCCTCACTGTCGTCTAGACAAAACAAGATTTCATATTCTTGTTGATAGTTCAGCATTGTAGATAGTGATTCAAGAATACACCAAAATCATTATGCGTTTTTTCAGGTCAATAGCATTGTTAGTGGACTGGACCAGCACTATTTGAAAGAGTGGTGATCTCACTTTGATTGGGTGTTAATTTCACTGCTGTGGTTAGTAATCCTTCCGATGCCATTAAATTGTGGAAAAATCATGTTTCTATTTTCACTCAAAATAGCGAATCCTAAGCAGATGGCATTTTGTGTGCTTGAGTTCATGAAAACCCAATGTCATGGTGTTTTTGAGAGAAGCCCATGCAAGTCTACACATCAAGCAAGTTGTCGGCTGGGCGTGTGTTAAAAGACAACTACTCATAACACCATACAAAGCCTGGCCCAAGCACTTATTAATAATAACAAGGTGATATGAAGGGTATTCTGTGAGTCAATGCTGGAGGTGGTGAAAAATGATTTTTATGTCTGGTTTTGGGTAATGAAGTGGCTCTCCATTTGAGTGGTTATGTCAACTGTCACAATGGGCACATTTGGGAAACACGTCACCCACATGAAGAAGTTGAGCATCAAAAAGATTCTCCCAAAGAGAACGTCTTCTGTGCTGTGTCTTAAGACAAGGCCTATGGTCCTTTTTTCTTTGAAGAAAAATCGTTACCGGACCAACCCATCTCAAAATGCCCCAAAACTAGCTATCTGCTTTACTGCAAGCAGATTCAAATGACTTTACTTTCCAATAAGGTGGACACCACCCCATTGACATCTTTGGGTTCAAGCTTATTTTAATGAAAACGTGTCTCAGCAATGAAATGGTAGGAGAGGTGCTAAAGACCCTGCTCTCTGCATTGCATGGCCAGATCTCCATACCTCACTGTGTGTCACGTTTTTTGGTGGGTGTGTGTTTAGGACAAAGTTTATGTTCCACTACTTTCAGCATTTATGGATGACATGAAAGACGGAATAACAGCTGTAATTAACATGGCGGACATTGACATCCTGAGGCACGTTTGGGAGGAATTCTCATATCAGCTTGTTTTCCATGTTGCCAGTAGTGGCCACATTGAGTACTTGTAGAACATGAAATAAAACTTAAATTTATGTACAACAAATGTGTTCAAGTCAAAGTTTTGTGATGTTTTTCATTTTTGATATATCGCATGATGATTTTGGCATATTCTTTTTGAAACATCCTGTATAATTAACGTTCACAAATGTACGTAAAAAATAAGAGGACTTTAATAATCAGTTATGCACTTGTAAAAGTGATTCTACAATGATTATATATATCTTATTCAGTAAACACTATCTTGCTTTCAATAACACGCTAACAATAAATATCATTTTGAAACACAAACAGACCTTCAGCACTACTTGTTGGCAATGTCACGGGAGATGCATCAGGTAGATCTTCAGAAAAATTCTGATCAGATCCAACCAAAAATGGCAAGGATCCATGAAAACTGCATTGACTGTCTATATAAGAAATATATATTAAAGGATCTCAAAGTGCAAGCAATGTCGATTGTTGTCTGGCACATTGTAAGATTGATAATCCACCAATGGCAGTCTATCTTTGTCATAAATATGGCAACCACCATATATTTTGGACTAGGTCAATTAGGTTGATGCTTTCTTCAAATTCTCAGCATGTTTCTGCTTGCTAGCTTAAGTTGGCAGTGTGGGTAGGGTGTGGCTGTTCCTGTGACACTCTTTTGTCATGCTGAACCTTTGTCTAGGATCGCATTTTTTGTCTAAAAATAATATGAGCAAAATTTTTTGAAGCCGCACTTTGTTTACTCCCAACACACTGGAAGAATTCCCCAACAATGACAAAAATTCTTGTAAATATTTGACTGTTGGGGCTAGAAATGTAAATTTTTTACTACAGGGTGTTCCAAAAGTCTTGGGCACATTTTGACGTTGAATATGTCAAAAACTATTAAGAAAATAACAATGCATCTGATATACAGGGTTTTCAAAAAGTCATCATCTATTTCTAAATTGTTATTACATCAAAAATGTATTTCTGATAATAATGAAACTTGTACACAATAAACAGTATACATTAAAATTTTGTTTTACTACACCATTTTAATTTTTCCATCTTGTTTTTAGCTTTACCTCCATTTTAATTATCCCATTTTGTTTTTTAGGTTCAGGACCGTTTGAAATGTACACAAAACAAGAACGTGTTAGAATAGTTATTCTTATGGCAAAATACGAATCTGTTACAGCAGTTAAAAGGCAGCTTACAAAAGAAGGATTTCAACATAAACCTACTGATCAAACTATTCGTCTTTGTAAGTTTTTGAAGACAGGTTCTGTTGAAGACAAGGTGCGATCAGGGAGACCAAATTCATCAGTAAATCCAGAAAATGCACAAAAAGTTGTTGCAATTTTAGAGGATAAAGAAAATTTTTACTCTGTTCCCACAATTAGTAATATGCTTGATATATCGATTGACTCTACATTTACTCTCCTCCACAAAATGCTGAACTACAAACCCTATAAGCTTCAATTACATCAAAAGCTCTCTGAGGAAGACTTTATGGATCGTATGAATTCTTGCCAGGCAATTCTTGATGAGCATGTGAAAAGTAACAATTTGTTTGATAATTTAATTACGTCAGATGAATGTTCCTTCAGTTTAAATGGGACAGTAAACCGACATAATTGCCGAGTTTGGGCAGCGGAACCACCTGAAACTTTACGTTTGAAGGAACACACATCCCCAAAAATCAACGTGTGGATGGCAATATCTGCCAGTCATGTGTATGGACCGTATTTTTTTAATTCTTCAACTGTTAATGACGAGGACTATTATTCCTTAATGTCTGAATATTTTGTTCCAATGCTTCGAAGACAACGTCGATTGCAATCTGCATGGTTCCAACAGGATAAGGTGCCAAGTTTCATTATTATCAAAAATATATTTTTGATGTAATAACAATTTAAATATAGATGATGACTTTTTGAAAACCCTGTATTCTAAAAGCTTGCAGTTTCAAGTTTTCCATAGAATGTTCAAAGATGTTCAATGTGAACACTGTTAGTCACATGCCAAACATCAAGCCGATAGACAAATTCCTGCTAAAATGCGTTCCAGCATTGTGTTGTCTATGATTGCAAGTTGCAACAACTTCCGTTATTTGGCTTTGAGATCAGCTACATCTTTTGGAAGGGGGAGGCGCATAGACCAGTGCTTTCACAAAACCTACAAAAAGAAGTTGCAAAGTGTGACATCTGGAGACCTAGGATATCAGGGCAAGAAAACGTGATCATCAAGTGTCGCTGAATCAGATTTTGAAAGTTCAAGGACACAAAACGCTTTTTCTGGCTGAGTGAAAGCCATTGGAGGATCTAGGTTATTTTCATCCAAAAATAACAGCCAAGCAACTTGTTAAAAACATACTGCGAACGTTTCAGCCCTCAACTGGTGCCATTTTCAACGCAAATAATGTACCTCAAACAGGTTGGCTAGCAACTACGCCATACTGACACAAAAATAAACACACAAGAAGCGATGGTCACGTGTTAAATAAACAGAGAGGAAAGGATTTGGAGTCTAAATTTAAACTAGGTTTCAATTGCTGAATGTAAAGAGAATCTAGAATGAGGAGTTTGGATTTGTCAGGAGAGCTGGTGAGAATTTGTGGGTTGTTGAAGTCAACTCTGTGATTTGGATTTGATTACAAATGGTTACACACTTCCGAGTTGAGACTAGTCTGGTGCTAATCCAGGCGTTTTACTAAATTCTGGCGAGTTTGGCCAATATAGAAAGAACCACATGGACAATTTAACCGGTATACTACGTTGCTTCTTAATAACTGGGGTTGGGGATCTTTGAAGTGTAGTTGTTGCTTGAGGTTTTTGGTAACATGGACGAATCTAAGCATGGTACGAGTATCTGGTAAATGCTTGTCAATGAATTCTTTTAATTCTTTCTCAACGTGATGGGAGATATTTCCTAGGTAAGGTAACTTGAATAAAAAATATTTGGAGGGATTCTTTTGAATGAAAGGAGTCCGAGGAGCAAACTTTTTGTTAAGAAATTGACTGATGCATTTATCGATGAAGCCAGATGGATATTCATTCAGCAAAAGTGTGTTTTTGATGAAGCGAAATTCTGTATCAATTTGAGAATAGGAATTGCAGATAGAATAGGAACGATGAAGAAGGGAGTTTACTAGATTTCGCTTGTAACGAAGAGGGGAAAAGCTAGAAAATTTTGTAAGGTGGCCAGTGCGCGTGGGTTTGTGATAGGTGCTAGTTTTAATTCCTTTGTCAGTTTTTTCAATGAGAACATCAAGAAAAGCCAGAGAGTTGTGCGATTATACTTCCTTGGTTGAAAATGGCACCAGTTGAGGGCTGAAACGTTCGCAGTATGTTTTAAACAAGTTGCTTGGCTGTTATTTTTGGATTAAAGTTATTAGTTTTTTCCCAACTATACCATGTGCCGTAGGTTATTTTAGTTATTTAAGCTACATGAAAAGATATGAAAAAACTATCAGCATGACAAAAAAACTCAATGAGTTTAGCATTAAAATGACAACAGTTTCATTCAACTACCATTCATAGATCAGCAGAAATGAGGACTTGAAATGTGCCCAAGACTTTTTACACACCCTGTACATGATTCAGAAGGTCAATGTTTCTATCAACTCTAAGAAGACTTTATATGCTATTTGGTGCAGAAAAGTAGCATCATACAACAGTGTGTTCCTTCAGATGAGGAATTACAATTTATCTCATTAAAAGTTATTTGTTGATGGCATTCCTGCAACAGGTTAACCTACTCAGTTAAAACTTATTGTAATTCAGTTGAACATCAAAACATATTCACTTTACTTTAATACCAAATAAGATTTAAACTATCAGTCTGTATGCATGAACCAAACTCTCGCTGTTGGAAGATGCTATTCACTTTTATTTACTGAAAATCTTTGCTCAGTCGTTTTGACAACTTGCAGAATGTTTTGGCACTGCTTTTCATTTCTAAAAGAAAGCCATAAACAAGCTTAACTCCTCTCTGTTGTTGACCTGCACTGTTATTGACCTCTTTCCTCTAGACTACAGCTTGAAGGTAATTTTGAAAGCTATACCATTCCGCAATCAAGACGGCAGGAAAGATGGGTTGATTTGATGCATGGTAGAATAAATCTATGACGATTTCCCAATAAAATTCAAAAACTCCAATGGTGGCATAACACATGGTAAGCAAGGCTTGCTATAGCCAGAACCAAATCTTTTCCAAGGGTTTTCACTTTGTACAAAAAGCAACTGCTTGACCAAAAATTCTTTCTCTGTTTAAAGAATTTTATCATAAAATAGTGAAAAAGGAATAAGCAAGCTCTTTGAACAAATACCAGGGGTGTCATGAAAGTGCTAAACAAGCTGGTTCAGCAATAGAATTGTCAAGGTAAGCAAATGACAACTGATGGAACTTTATATCAGTATCCGATGCTGCTTCTGGAAATCGAACAATGAACCACCAAAGGATATATATTTTGATGAGCAATTATGCAAACTTGTGTCTTTTCTAGTTGTACTTAAGCAAAAACTTTTGACATATCCTCCAAATTTTTTCAAGCAGTGCGAATTTAATGCAATTTGACATCCACTCAGCTTTATAAAAACACCTAGTTTGTTGATAGCAAAATAAGCTTGGCCATTATCTACAAACATTAAAGCGAGCAGCAACATCTTCATTCTCCTGTCCAAGTTAAAATTAGCATGCACTTTCATTGTTCCTGAATTGATGGGCAATCAAAGTCATCAACATCAACGATGAGTAATCAAAAACTTGATGAGCAATCACTGCATCAATCAACAGCTGCCTCAACATGGTGGTGCAGTCTCCAAACCTGTTTGGGTTGGGTCAAATAGGCTGTTAACCTTTCTGAAGGTCACAGTTACCCTGTGCACTCCCCACATACAAAAGATTTTCTTGCCTTGCTTTCCTCTGAACAATGGCAGAATGGCAGCATGCAGCCTCTTTATGACTGATCACCTGTTTGTTTTCCTCTTCTCCTGCTTCTCTCTTTCCCCTAATCTCATTATCATTCTAATGAGTGGCAACATTCATCTTAACCCTGGCCCAGTCCTTCCCTGTTCAGTGTGCATTGAAAATGTAACCTGGAAGGGTAGATTAGTGCAATGCTGCACCTGCTCCAAATGAGTCTGTTTAATATGCTCATTTGTCTCCTTCTCCAGGCAACTCTAACTCCCAACACTGTCCTCCTTACTGTGAACCTGCTTCTTTAGGGGTTGCCACACCTACCAACACTGTGACTTCTTCTTTGAGCTTCCTCAGCATCTAAGCCTCCACTGTTCAACCTGGCCCCCTCTGCTAACGCAGCACTCCCACCCCCATCATCACCTACAAACATTCTACCCTCCTTTTACCCACTTCATATCCGCTTTTCTCTGCACCCTTCCCACCCCCTCATGTTTCTACTGTTTTCCTAGACCTCCTGCTTTCTCTTCCTTTCCTGATTTGCTCAAGGTTCTCTTCAACGTGATGCTGGAGGTCTTCCACACAAAGCACCAAACTTTTCCACTTTATCTTGGTTTGTCCTGTGAATCTTACCTGTATCCAGGAATCCAACATCAAGGTACTGCTGACCCCATAAATAGGAAGTATTCAACTCCTTTGACTTCCTTCCCCTCAATGACCCTGATGCCTCAAGTCTTCTCCATCATTCTTATGGCAGTCCCTCCTATCCGGACATTTCCTTTGCTGCTCCATCTCTTGCTCCTGGGAGGTGCTTCAGGACTTCAGCTCTGATTACCTACCAATTCTACTAACTGTACCTCTTTCTTTGCACTTCTGGCCCATTGCAGATCCCACTTTTTTCAATTTTCAGAAAGCTTGTGGAGATGACTCAGCCCTTTACTTTGACTCTCACTGTCCGTCTGCAAAGGAATACTCTTTTCTTTCACTTTCCTCTGTTGCTGTTCTCTAAACTTCTCCTCTATACTATGGTCAAGTCTTACATTTTTTTTGTCACATCAAATGCCAACCTCAAGCCTGGTAGTCTGCTGAAGTGGTAAGACAAGACGTAAGGTTTTTTGCCACTCATAGAAATGATGAAAATCATCAGGCTTACATTTCTCCCGCATGACATACCTCGTCTGTCATTACCAAGGCTGAGGCATGGCAGGCAACATGCTCATCTCTCTCTTTCTTTCCAAAATCTGTGTATTTTCTCCCTCATTCTGTCACTAGTTCTTCTTCCTCATCTTCCTCCTTTACTATCATCCCAACTATTCTTCTCCCGGAGAGTCAGCTTTGGTCTCTGCAGAATACCTGAGATCTCACTCTTCTGGTTCCCAGCTAAAGGCTCTGCATAGCAAACTCTGAGGCTGCCTGTCTGAGCTCTGCCAAGTCGCATGCCCAGAGCTCTGCTGAGAGACATGCCAAGTCTCATTCCTCTTTATGCTTTCTCTTTTCCCATGCTGAACAGCTCACGGCTGCCACAAACCTCTCCTCATCCACTGCTACTGACCTAGACAAAGTTACCTATCCTATGCTAAAGCACCTTCCTTAATTGGCATGGATTTTTCTAACACATTTTCGATCTTTCCTTCCATAACAAGTCTCTGCATTCCTTTCCTTCCATCTGGATGACATCATCTATTATTCCCATGTATAAGATAGCAAAACTTCTTGATTCTCCTGCTCCCTTCCAGTCTATCTCTCTCACCTACTACGTCTCAGAGCTTTTTGATTGCATTATTTCATTGTGTGTACTCTTATTTTGGGGATCTAACTCCATTTTCTCTCCCTGCCATGCCAGTTTCTGCCTTGGACAATCTACTCTCCATCAAATTCTGTTTCATCCTCAGTCTATTTCAGATGAGTTTAACAAACCAAAGCTTTTCTCTTGGATGACTCTTGCTGCTATGGACTTCTCCAAAGCTGTTGACTCAGTCTGGCACCCCACTCTTTTTTACATACTTATTTTGTCTGGCCTTCCTCCTTGCTTTGCTTATTGGACCTAATCTTTCCTTTCTCATGGACAAGCTTGCATGGTTTTTCAAAATCAAAAGTCATTCCTTTTGAGTCCATCAAGGTGTTCTGCATGGATCTGTTCTTGGCCCTGTACTTTTCTCTCTTTTCATCAATAATCTTCCTGCTTCTCGGCCTTCTTCCTTTAGCTGCTCTCTTTATGCTGATGATCTGGCCATTTGGTCCTTCTCCTACTTGGTCCCTACTGCAGCGAAGACTACACAAGGAGCTCTAAATCAAGTGGCAATCTGGTCTGAACACTGGTATCTTTTCTTCACTCTGAGCAAATGTGAGGCCTCCTTCTTTGCCAACCAAGCTAACCTCCAGCCCCACCTCCTTTTACTCAACTTCCCCTCTATTTCAATCCCACTCCAACTTTCCTTGTACTCACCATTTACAGAACTTTTTTCTTTTCTAGGCATGTATCTTCACTGAAAGCCAAGTTCTTCTCTGGTCACAAGACCTTACGCTGTATCTCTGCTTTTTCATGGGGGTCCTCTAAAAATTCCAAATCTCTTTAAAGCAAAGCTTTTCTTTGGCAACTTCTTAGTTAAGCTTCACCTGAAAGGTTTCCTTTGAAACATTACCTAATTGGAATGCCTTCATCTAATGGCTAGTTGCACCATCACCAAATGCCTCTCATCCTCCCCTATCCCACTTGTCCACTCTGAGGCATCCTATCTAAGCTAGGAGTCACCCTAACTCATTTTGCCCAGCCTTCTTATAAGCGAGTCCTTTGTCTTCCAACTTCCTTTCTCATTTCAGGTTGGCTAAACTTTGGGTGAAACCAAAACTCTCCAGATCATCCTAAAAACCTTTTGCATTCACTTACCCACTCATGCGTTCTCCTAGGAAAATTCTTTTTGCTTACCCTTTCTCCCTGACACCCACCTTGATCCATTGTGCAGTTCAACCATACCTCTCTGTGCCCCTTCTCTGATCTTCCTTTTTCTCACCGAAGTGCTGCTCTTGCTCATTTTTACTCTTTCTTGCAATTCTGTTTCACTGTCTTGCAATCTGGACTGATGACTTTGTTACTTTTCTTTTTTTTGTAAAGGCAGCTATGGCGTTCTTGACAACTGCTTTCTTTATTGCACTGAGGCCACTCTTTCCTCTTTGCAGGCCCAGTTTGTTTAAGTTTTTCTGCTAAAGTCTGCACCATTCTGCAAGCTCTCCATTAATCTCAGCAGCACCAACAAGTTTGACATTTCTCTTTTCCTCCTCTCTAACTCTTGCTTTGTCCTCACCACACTGCCCTCTGCTCATCTTTCCTTTTATGTCAAACTCTCTGGCAGATCTGACAGGAGCTGTCATCTCTTTCCTCTTTTACTATCAAACTACAATGGGTCTCCAGCCACTCATTTCTCCCAAGCAGTGATGTGGTTAATAAGTTGGCCAGGTGGGGTACGATATCCCTGCCTTCAACAATCCCTCACAGTCTCCCTGCTCTCATCTCTCATATCCACTCTTCTCTTTTTTTGAACTGGAGGCATGCAGTCTAATCTAAATTCTTTGACACACAAGTCCACTAGGTTTGCACAGAGGAACTTGTGCTTCCTCATCACGCTCATTGTGTCTTCTCTCATTTTCCATATAATGAACACAGACTTCTGTTGAACTTTTATCTCTTTAGAATCGACAGAATCAAGTACCCTTCATGCAGCACTTGTGCTTATCCAATCCACGACACCTCTTATCTCAGTCTGCACCATCCAGCTGTAGACTCTTTGTACCGCTTACACTTTGGTAACTCTCTCTCTATATATAACCTCTGATCCAGGCTTTAGGAAGTTGTTCAGCTTCTGGAGCACCATGGTTTTTCACCACACGCGATCCATTGAAAGGGGTCAGGTAACAAAAACATTAGTTTCATCAAAAAGAGAGTTGGAAAAACAATAATTAGATACATCATTTCAAAAACCAAAGTTGTGACAACATCTTAAGAGAGATATTTGTGGACTTCTAGTTGTTTCAATTTTTAAGTTATCCCAGATTTAGTTATCCATTATTTCAATGATATGATGGTGACAAGCATACCACAACAAAGGCTGCTTCAACTTCTGCTGAATACAAATACAATCTCAGTTGCGTGGCCTGTATTAGCACTTGTCGTGTCAATTACCATTCTTCATAATCAGTTTGCAGAATTCCAGTCATTTGGCAATTGAAGGATTCTTGATGAGATTATTTTACCTGCTAGTTTTAGTTTGTGTTTTGAGAATATTAAAACCTCAAAGAATCTAATCCTTTGCTCACTGGAAATCAATACACACAGTGTCTCAAATTCAGATATATGCAATGTTAAAAATGTCATAGCTTTGCATTCTTGAGCAAGTTTCCATTTTGATAGTGGAATCCAATTGTCTTCAATATCTTCAGCTAACAAGTTAGTCATTTCCACATGCTACCTGAAAACAAATGCTGTGATAGTATCTCAAGACTGCATCATTAGTGATAATTACTGCAATGGGCACAAATTACTATTGTTTCCCTCAACACTCATCACAGCTATGGTTGGTTTGCCCCCCTTCTTTCTTGAGATGGAGGTACAGTGCAAACAACAATCCAAGGTCACACTATCAACCTAATTGAATTAGGCTAGCAGGATAGTGGCAGCATATTTTGAACCAGCCATGGATGCAAATTACAGATTGGCAACCTTACCACCAACAAGGCGGACTGCCATTGGTGGGTACCCAAGAGTTGCCTCTTACAACATACAGTGTGAACAGCTTCACAATTCTAACCTGGTGAAGTACAACTAACACAGCTATTGTCAGAAGGATTAATAGAATAGCCTATCACTTTTCTTTGACAGTGGTCACTACCAACAATGTTGACAACCTCCAAGTGGTGAGTCTGAGTAATTACAAGTTTGTAGAGCAAATGTCAACACCCAGGGACAGCAATCTTCTCTGGGGTGGTAAAAGGATAAACCCTCATCTTGCGAGAAGAACCAATCCTGAACACACGCCTTCTAAAGAGCAGGCAAACCCATAATGCAGCAAAATGTGGAAGGTCTCACTAAAGCAAAATGTGCAATCATACAGCATCTAATGGAAAAACACAAGGCAACAGCGATCCTTTTGTAAGAAACTCATTCTCTGGACCTCTCTGAGCTTACAATATTTGGTTATAACCTGGCTGCATGCACCAAGAGCAGTACTAACGGAATAGCCACATTTGTGAAGAACTCCACCAGCTGGACCCCGATCCGTTCATCAAAAACTGATTGTGAAGTGAAATAGATGGCAACAAAAATTGAAGGCACCACTGTCGTCAATGTATACAAACTACCAAACACAGAACTGAAAGATAATTCCATTCCTGCCTTTGCCTCCCCTTGTATATATGCTGGATACTTCAATTCCCAAAGCACCAGCTGGGGCTACCAATCCACCAGCCCAGCTGGTGAAACACTTGAAAGCTGGGCTTCAGCCACTGACTTACTGCTACTTTATGACCCAAAACAACTGGATAGCTTCCACTCTAAAAGATGGAACTCAACAATCAACCTGGACCTGGCCTTTGCCAAAATTAGTACCTCACCTGAGCAGTTGGTCCTAATTCCATATCCCACATCACAACATAGACCATCACTCATCTCACTGGTTAATCCAATTAGGCCCATACCAAGCAAAGCTGTGAAGAGGTGGAACTGCCTAAAAGCCACCTGGCCTAGGTTTATGCACTTAGTTGACAATAAGATCCGTTGCCTACCAGATCCAGCATCAGCTGATCTTGATACATGCTACACAAATATCTGCAAAGTTCTATTTATGGTAGCCAAAAGAACCATCCCACATGGCTACTGCCACCAATTTATCCCTAGATGGGATGAGAAGTGTGACAGCCACTGCAAAGCTTTCCTATTCTCATTACACAGTCAAGAAACAACCCAAACCACCACTGACCCAATGCAATGCCTTAATGCGAAATGCAAACAACAATGGGAAAATACTGTCCAAAGCATAGACTTCACCTATTCCAGCAAAGTAGCATGGAAAACCTTTAATCGTCTTACAGGACACAGCTCCCAACCTAAACTCTGTCCTGTTACAACTAACACTATTGCACACCAGCTACTGCTTAATGGAAAGTTCAAAGAGGCAGACAAAGCCAATGTTTTCCTTGTGAAGCAAGAATGCACTAGACTTTGGAATGTCCCAGCGTTGATGGCTCTTCAGGTCTTTCTCCATCAAAGAGCTATCCCTTACCATCAAACAGATCAAGACTGGCAAAGCAAAAGGTTCTGACAACATTCTGCCTGAATTTCTGAAATATAGCGGCCCAAAATCCACCAACTGGCCAAGCAAATTCTTTGCAGCCTACACCAGTCTATGCCAAAGATCTGGCAGAAAGCTATTGTGGTTGCCTTGCTGAAACCGCATAAACCATCCGATGATCCAAAGAGTTACTGCACTGTCTCACTGCTTTGCATCCCATACAAGATGTTGGAATGGCTGCTTCTGGCCAGACTTGACCCAGTAATTCATCCCCAGCTACCTGAAGAACAAGCTGGCTTCTGACGAGGACACCGCACCACCCAGCAGATAACAAAGTTAACCAGTGACACTGAAAATAGCTTTAAGAGGGGAAACAAGGCTGGCATAATCCTAGTTGACCTAACTGCAGCATATGATACCATACGGCACCAAGGGCTGGTAATAAATCTCCTCCAGAAAATCCCAGATAAGCAAATGGTATGCTTCCTAAGCAACATCTTGGCAAATGGTACCTTTGTGTTAAAAACTAGCAATGGACAAAGCAGTTGCCCTCGACATCTGAGAAATGGAGTACTGCAGGGATCATGCCTCTCGTCTATGTTCTTTAACATCTATATCAGTGACATCCCTAAAATCAAGTCTCATCAATATGATATGCTGATGATCTTGCACTATGCTACTCCCATAAAAGCTGGTACATTGTGGAGGAAGTACTAACTATCAACATGGCCCTGATAACAGAATAACTGAGAATGTGGAGACTCAAACTGAGTTTGGCTAAGACTACAATCACACCATTCCATCTGAACAACAGGGAATCCAAGTGCCAACTGTCTACCTGGATGGGACTCCACTTTCACATAAACCATCTCCCACCTACTTAGGAGTGAAGCTTGACTGACAGCTTACATGTAAACAACACACAGACTCTGTCTGTGCCTAACTTACATCTCAAAGCAATCTGCTGAGATGTTTGGCTGGTTCATCCTGGGGTGCTGGCACCAACACACTCCATAGAAACGCCCTTGTGCTTGCCTATACCACAGCTGAGCACGCAAGTCTAGCGTGGTGTCGATGCACACATTTGAAGAAGATTGATGCCACTCTCAACAACACCATGAGGATTGTAACTGGATGTCTGTGTCCCACACCCACAGACCTCTTACCAGTACTGGCAGGCATTGCCCCAGCCAACTTGCATAGAGAAAACACTACCCACCATCTTGCTCAACAAGCTGTGTTGGATGAAAACCATGCCCCAAACCAGTTAGTCACTGAGGCCCAACCTGGTAAGTACCAAAGGTTAAAATCTCGCCATCCCTTTCCTCACCATGTCGCAGCCCTTCAAGAATCTGACTTCAGCATTCTGTAAGCCTGGAGAAGCAACTGGGATAAAACTCCCAAGACCTGACCAGTTCACGGTCCAACCCAACACCAAACCCCAACCCGGTTCAACACTGTCCCAGAAAGAATGGGTAAAACTCAACTGCCTAAGAACCAGGGTAGGTCGAGCTTTAATAACATTATGTTTTGTTGGGATCTTGCCAAATCACCAATCTGCAACTGCGTAACTGCACCTTAAACTGCAAAACACATCATTTACCACTGCCCAATCCATTGACCCCAAGTTGGCAACATGGGTCTCACAGCACCCGATAAAACCACAGTTCAATAGCTGCAGTGCCTAGACATAAAATCGTGAAGTCTGCTGTTTCATGTGCAAGAAGAAGAAGACTACCAACAAAATCCTGTTTGACCCCAAATCCAAACCACTGCTACAAATTGAATGCACACCAATATGGTCCCAATGTTACTGAGAGCAGACAAACACAATTTGTCTTATTCAAACATGTACCCGTGAGATTGTGAATAATGCAGATTGACTATGTTTGCATCACCCTTACATGCTTCAATTACCAAACGTAATATGGCAGGTAATAATTATTGATTATAAAAGATTATAAAATGTTGTGAGGAACGAAAACTGCAGCTCTAGTCTTTTTTGCTGTTTGGTAGGATTGTGTAGTACAGGGACGACATGCAATTTGCGAGTTAGAACTATCTTCAGAAGTACTCAGCAACAATAAGAAAAAGTAATTGGAGGTTCAATATCAATATTTCTTTCTGTCAGTGCAAATTTCTTTTGTTGCCTTCTCAGCTCTCGCTGTTACTAAATCTTTTATTTAATAGCTAGCAATTTTTTTGGTCATTGTAAGCAAACAGCTTCCTTAACAATGTTTTTCTCATTCTCGTTTTTCCCTTGTTTTGATGCCTCTATTCTAGTAAAAACCCTTTTAGGCCAAAATGACATAGTTGCATTAAGATTATTTTGAATCACTGTAACTGCTTTGCACTTCTTTCTTCACGCTGAATTTAATTTTATCAAGTTCTTATAATCTTTGTGCAATGATTCTACTCTATGGACAATTTTAGCATTGGTGTAGTGGCTCATAACTTCTTGTACCACAATAATTGCACATAGCCTAGCCAATCTGTTTCTGCTAGATCTGCTCTTGTTGCATTTTATCTATATTTGCGAGAAAACATAGCAGTACTTGCTGGTATCTAGGAAGTCTATATCCATTAATTACGAGGTTTGAGTTATCTAGCAATTGGGCAAAATAGAGAAGGGCAGATTTGAATTTCTGGTGGTGCTGGTTATTGCATAATTTAGTAAATAATCAACAAATATACTATCTTATTGTTATGAAATACTTAGTTAATACCATCTTCAATAAACCTGGGATCTTTTCATCCTGCATCCAATTGCTCAAATGCCTTATCTGGCGTCTATCTGTTTCATATTTAAATGATTTGGTGTAATCACTAGGCTTACTTGCTGTCGATCAATTCAAAGCAGTTTTCCCAACATTGTGGAAGCAATAACTACATATAGTAAATCTGAAAATTAAAGTTATGTGTTTCTTCAAACATGTATTAGCTATAACTAACTGTAAGCTGAATACATGTACTCTGGAACAGTTAACCTCTTCACTACTTCTATCCTACTAACAAAAATAGAAGGTCAGCATATCAGAGATTAAAGACAATTGTTACAACACATCAGCTAAACAGGAAAAATCTAGAACAAAGGATAGCAGGATGAACAGTGACATAACAAAAAGCATTATTTTAGGTGAAATCTCATGCACAAAGAAATTTGTACATAAATAGTGACCATGTGATGCAAATAGCACTCCCATTAACACTGTAACATTAAAAAGATTTCAGCTAAATTATTCAAAGTTATGCAGAATTTGTAGCATTACCCAATACCCTTATTTACTAAAACTTATTTTGAGCCCAATTCTACAAATATTGACACAAAAACAGTGTACAAACATATTTTTTGTCTATAACCACTTTCTATATACAATAGAGCAAAAGGTCTACTTAAAGATGATAGAAACATTGACCTTATGAATCATTTGACACAAAAACTGTGTTTCTAGCTCTAATAGTTTGCAAGTTATGGCAAAATTTTGACTTTTGGAGATCTCCAAATGTGCTGGAGTTAAACGATGTCCAATTGATAAAATTTATCACATGTCCAAAAATGAAGTACCCATCAAAGGTCTAGGATGATCAGACCAGTGATGTGATAATACGTAAGACATGCAGTCACAGATACTCAGATATGACACTTGAAGTTGTCCTAAGAGTAAACTCCTTTTAGTGACGTAACAATACATAAGACAGCCAGTTAAAGGGGCTCAAATATGACATTCCAAGTTGCTCTAAAAATAATTCCAGTTGAAACTTTATACCAGAAAAATGAGAAACAAAATAACTCACGTCAAAGCAGCTTTGAAAAAGCTTTTAGGAAAACAGATTTATAGCACTCTTTTTAAGTAATGAGTGAAAACTTTAACGTTTTCGTCTGGCTCTCGTTATCAGAATAAAGCAGTAAAGAGAAAATGTTGCCATTCATAGTTGACAAGACTATCAAAATAGTTGCATTTTTGCATTGTCCAAAATCCAATTACAAGTGGACCAATTGCTGTGCATAAACTGACACCTTTACCATCTTTAATGAGGAATCTGACTGTAACAGCTCTGTCTTTCAGCTCTGAACTCTTTACATGCTGCTTGACTTTCATATTTGAAAAAAAAGTTAAAAGCAAACTTCCCTTCCTAGACGTTCTCCTTGAGAAAGCTGACTCAAAATTCTTTACATCTGTATATTATACACCGACTTTTACTGGACAAGATGTATGTTGGAATTCTTTCAGCTTCCCAAAACAGAGGACAAATCTAATTGAAATCCTAATGCACCAGGCTCTGTCTATTTGCTCTGAACTCAGACTACCACAAGACTTGGACAACATCAAAACTATCCTTCACAAAAATGGCTACCCAGGCAGTGCTATTCAAAAAGATATGTCCAAGGCTATCGTTGAATTACGTGCTTCTAAAAAAGAAAGTCCTCCAAAATGCCAGATTTACTTGAGACTTCCTTGGACCAGTAACACTTCTCATAAATTCCAAAAGCAAATCAAAACTGCGGTGAGCAATTGGTACAGAACAATGAATTTTGGTTGATTTTTTCCACCAAACCCATTCTACCTGCAGTCTAGAAGGATCCCATGCCTTTTCTTCATGAAGCAATGCCATATAGGAAAATGTTTGCTGTTGTAAATGCCAGTACATTAGCCATACATCCCAAAGACTGCAGGACAGAATTAACCAATACGAAAACGACAAAACAAAATCCAACAGACTCAGCATGAAGAAAGAAAGATAGGTACCTTTGGGAAAATAATTTCCACCCTCCTACCCACCCTGGCTCTGCTGCAACAATTGGACATTTACTTGAAAATCAGGACTATGCTACTACCTACCATGAAAATCAGTTTACCATGTTGGCAATTGCTAAATCTTTTTTCCATGTTGCCACCCTCAAAGCTACTTCATCAAAAGCAAACAGCCTGAATTTTGCTGCTGCCAAAAAAATTTATCTATGCAATCCAACTGATCCACTAGTGCTTGGGTTTCAGGTGATGGTGAAATGCAACATCTTAGATAATTACACCAACTATAAATGGCAACACTTTCTCTCCACTGTCTCATTCTGGCAATAACTCTTGACAAGAGCCAGGCGAAAACGGTTAAGTTTTCACTCATTATTTCAAAGTATGCTTTGAATCATTTTCCTTAAGCTTTTTTCAAAGCTACTGTACTTTGAAATTTCATACCACCAAACAACTGTTTAAATCACTTATATCAAATTACCTACAGCTGGCCTAGAAATCTAGCTTTCTTTTCTTTTTGTTGGTTGCTTTTAACTAATATATCAACTACATCATTAACATATATTCAGTGTGAAGAGCAAAATCAGTATATTTCCAGTAGATGCCAATTTGCAAAAGTTTAAACCCGTCCTCCCTTCACTGGAAGCTTATCTAAAACCAATCCTACTTTTGTGACAACATTAAAATAGTTCATCCTCAGTCTAAAAGCCTTTTACATTCTTTTTAATTAATTGGCTTATGTCTACTGGTAATTCTCACCTGGCCTATTTGTAGTTCACTGCATCACTCTAATACAAAAACCAACCTATCATAAATCATCAGGCTCATCAACAGCCTCCCAGCAAGCTATTTGACTAGCCTCAGCGAAAAGCCAACAACTTTTTACTTCGACAGTAGTGAGGCCAGCAAAGACACTTTTATTAGGCTAAGACATTTTGGTTTTTGAAGATTAATAGCAAAGTGTCCATGTGAATTCACCAAAAGTGGTACTGCTATGATTAGGTCTATAGCTCTGTGTAAAAACACATCCATAAAGAAAATTTTTTTTGCATAAAACTAAATCGGTCAACTGAGCGATTGAATACACAACATTTGAAGGGAAGTACTGTTCCGCTTTTCCCATGCCAAAACCAAGGTAGATAGGTAAAGCCCAACAATTTGAGATCACAAACATTGTGGCAAGGGGCAGCATCAAGTTGCAAAATAAGTGACATAAGTATATTCTAAATAAATAGTTTCAGTAATCAAAAAACAACCATCATTATGATGTGCACCCCCAACTTTGACTTTGGGCCCCAATACTTATTGCAACAGACAGGAAAATGAAAAAGAGTATTTAAGACCACTCTCACTTAAAAGAGTGCACAATAATTGAAATTACAGGCTACATGGAGGAGTTCCCATTTAAAATGATTTTTCAACACTACTCTCAGAAATGCACTTTGAGTAAAGCCAGTACAGCCAGCTAAATCAAAACATGTAACTCAATGCAACTAATTGGCAAACCTGCCGAGAGTTGCTGGCAAGGCTGGCTAGTTTTTCATAATTCCTTCTCTTGCCATACTTCTCAAAAGACAAAAAAGGAAAACTTGTTCATAATTTATGCTTAAACAAAAATTCTAATTGTACCTTGCTGCTGCCTTATTGCTACCAGACTAACAGCGTTGAACATTTTCCCACAAGGGTTTTAGTGTTGAATTTTTCCACAGAATTTGTGTGAGATTTTTTTTGCAACTACTAAATATAATGCCAATTTGAGAATTTTCACCAAAATTAGCCTAAAGCCAATATTTTGTGTTCTTACAAAGACTATAGAATAACTGCCCAGAACATGCTACTATCATTCTACTCAACTTACTTTGGCTAGCCCATGTAGAGCTTCTTCTAGAGGTAACCTACCCATATGTTCTTGACTGGTTCTTTTCTCAATTAATTTAAAACCACACATTGCTGTTACCATTACTCTCTCACTTGACCAACAAAATGGTGTTGTGATTATAGCATCTGCTTTACAGGCAACAGATTTGGGGTTTATTTCCCTCATTAATTCATACTTCAAGACTTTGAAAAAAGGTATTCACAGCTTCCCCACCTGGCACTGAGATAGTGTGGATAACAAGCCAGCGAGTTTGCTTTAACATGATGCCTCTATCATCGTGTGGCAGAGCCAAGCAGTCACCTGTGTCTCATCTCATCTATTCTGTGGCAGTTGCTGTCCGGGTGCTGCAGATGACCTACAAACCAGCTCTCTCCATTTCTCTCTGTCTTGCGCATGTCTGATCACCTCGCTCAGCTTCAGTCCAGTCCATTCTCCAATGTTGTCTTCCTATCTCTTCTTTTGTCTTCCTCTCTTTCTTCCTCCTCTCACTGTTCCCTGTAAAACTGTCTTTGCAAGTCCACCTCCTCTTATCACATGGCTAAACCATATCAGTTTGTGCCGTTTGATGGTGGAGAGAAGATCTTTGTAGGGACCACTAGCTTGCTTTATTCCGTTTCTGACTTCCTCATTGGTGATGTGGTTTTTGTATGAGATGCTGAGCAATCTCCTGAAACATCTATTTCTAAAGCCAGGGCCCTTTTCTCTAACTCTGCTGTTAGGGTCCATGTTTCACACGCAAAAAGAAAAACTGAGTTTATCAGAGAATGCATTAGTCTTATCTTTGATGAAAGTTTGATGGCCTTGTCCTTCCAAATGATGTCCAACTTAGTCAGCGTTGCCACTGTCCTTGCAATTCTGGCTAGAACTTCAGGCTTGGACCCCTCATCTGAAACCATTGCTCCAAAGGTATTTGAATTTCTTCACAGTTTCAAGTTTTTCTCTGTTGGCAGTGACGTTGTGTTGTATTCCATTATTACTATTCGTTATCAATTTTGTTTTGTTTGCATTGATTTCCATGCCATAAGCTGTGGAGGATCTGTCTAGATGCCTAACAAGGTTCTCGAGTTCTTGTTCTGAGCCTGCAAGTCCATCTATATCATCAGCAAAACACAGGTTTGCAACTGGTCTGCCACCAATGCTTACTGTTCCTTGGTGTTTTTCAAGTGTATCCGCCATAGTTCTTTCAAGGAAAATATTGAAGAGAGTTGGCAAAAGCAGACATTCTTGTCTATTCCCAACTGTGGTTTGGAACCATTCTCCAATGTCCCCGTTGAGGTAAACAGCACTGCTATTACAAAGGGATTGGCAGATAGAGCTCGGAATAATTATGAGATGCTTTACAATAATTAATTACTTAATCACTAAAATTTATAGCACTAAGCTGACTCAGTTATAATTAGAGAAAGAGGACAAATAAAAGTGTAAAGGCCAAGTATGGCCTGAGCATGTAACCACAAAACAAAAACAGTTCTCTGAAACCTTCTCAAAATCACAATTTCATTTTCCCTCAGTTGCTCCAGTAAAAAGTCTGGTTTGAAAGTGAGTGTGTAGTAGCAGAAATACATTGAATCAGCACATCTGAGCTTGCAAAATGTGAGAAAGATGATGTAAAATCGACTTTCTTTTTCTTTCCCAAACAGTAAGTCTCACTTCCAGACAACACTATTGACCTGACACAACTCCAATAGATTTTTCCTTTTCCTCCAACAAAGACTTTTTCCTGAAGCAACTCCCCACAATCTCTAAATTTTATCCAGCTAACTCTTGTTGTTACTTTCCCTGCTGCCTCACCTTTACCCTGGCATTTCACCAGTCACTCAAATAACAAAACTCTTATTAACTCTGTCTGGCCAAAAAATGGTATCTTCTCATTTAGTTCCACTATTCAGTTCATTGTCTTAACAATATTCCAAAAACAAAACGTTTTGCCAGAGTTGAAAATATTTTCTTGATTTTTGCACATCTTCCATAAACCCATGTACATTTTGTACACAATATCGAGTTTTCCATCACCATCTTGCTGCACTTGGCACATGGATTGACTTTGCTGTGGGGTATTCCTTCTTTTGAACCATTCACAATTACTTTTATTTTTACAAGATTAACGTTCATCTTCTTGGTTTGAAATGCCTTTTTCCATTTCAAAAGCTTTTTCTCTTAAATTGTCCATGCTTTTATTGATCAAAACCAAACCATCCGAATACACAGTTTTATTCATCAAACTTTTTTTTGCACAATCAGTAATTGCATCAACCACAATTTCAAAACCAGCAGAGACAACACAGATCTTTGATGAACACAAACTTGCACCCAAAATTTTTCAGATAAGTCTGATCCCACTCTAAACTTTCATCCCAACCTCTTGATAAACTCATCAGAGCTTTTCCAATTACTTTTAATAACCTCTTTTCTCTATCACCCACTTTATCACCTTTCTTGGAACTTTATCATATACATTTCTAATGTCCATAACACATATGTAAAACGTTCTTTTCTCTTTGCATCACCACAAACAAAACTCCTTTTCTACCTCTGCTTGACATAAAACTAACTTGCATTGCAACAACACTCACCAATGCTTCAACCCTTCTCTACAGCACTCTTACAAAAATCTTCAAAACAAGCTCTACAGATTTGCTCTTTCACATGCATTACAGTTTCTCATCTCACATTTTCTGATGAAAGATAGCACCAGCACACTTTTCCACCACTCACTTGGTATTTTTTTTCCATTCATCAGGTGTTGGCAAAGTTTGGTCATCACACTAATTCCTACTTCTTCACAGCAGGTATCATCCCTGCACACACTTCAGAGGGTTTGACTGACTTTCCCAGTTGCCTTATTACTCTTATTTCCTTGCAGGTAACCAATTGGTCCTTCCACCACATTGGCTACAGTCAATTAATACCAATCATTTTATTCTTCAGGCCCTCCAACATTAGATTTTTCCATATACTTTTCTATCTTTTTTGCTAAAACTTTGCCTTCCATCTTTTTCTTTCAGGCATCTTCTTTAATATCTCTTCAATCTTTTACATAAACTTCTATAATGTAAAAATATCATTTGGTTTTCACCCAATTTCTTTAATTTGTTTTCAACCTCCTTTTTGATTACACTCACCACCAATTTCTTTGTGCAACTTCTCACGTTCTTAAATCTAACCTTGTTTTCTTCCAATTGATTCATGAAGCTTTTTTAGAAGCCATTTCTTTCATTGCATTGCTTCCTTTACCTCCTCGTTCCACCATCACATATTCCCTTCATTTCTGTTACTATTTTTGTTTCCACATACTTCAACACTAGCCTTTGAAATCTTTAAAGGCATCCCACAGATTGAAATCTTACTCTCACATTAATTTCTTTCAACCTTCTTTATAAATCGTTTGTTTTCACTTCTTCCTTCAACTTTCTTCAATTTAAATCTGTTACAACCTAACAATGATGAAAATTCAAAGAAATTTCTTGGACATTTTTTAAATGTTGCTTTGTTTTTCTTTGTTTTTTTCTTTTGTTTTTACAAAGGAGGAAAAAACTAATCTCGATCTCATTTCTACCAACACTGTATGTCACTTTCCTCACCTCCCTCTTCTAAAATCATGTGTTTGCCACAAACAAATTCAAATCATTTCTAAACTCAAGCAGTATTTTTCCCTCAATATTTCTTTTACCAAATCAATTTCTTCATGCATACTCGCATAACCATCAATCTGTCTCCCAACATGTCCATTTAAGGGCCCCATACCAAGAACTATTTCAACCAATGCATCAACTGAATTAGAATAGTTGAAATCTCTTACCCAAGAAGTCGTAAAGGGCAGACAAATCAGTAACCATGCAGGTGAAGATAGTCTAGGAGTAACACGATGGACCAGTCAAAGCAAGTCCTGCATTTTTTGCATGTCTTAAGCTTGATGTTAACTGACGATTTGAGACTGAATTAGGAGGCTTAGTCTGTGTTGTAAATGCTTGGTGTTTGTGTGTCGACTGATGGTGCAGGACTCTGCATTCACAGGAATAGTCCAGGAATTGTACTAACGCTATCGGAATATTCAGAAGTTATGTGTCCTGTACTTGAAAGCTATTGGTCTGGAACTTTGAATTCACAGGATTGGTCCCTGATGGAAATGCTCACCATTTTCCTGTTTTGCATCTGATGCCAACTGATGGCATAAGACTCGAAATTTAAGAGTTTAGTTGCAGGAGGAACACTCAACTAAGAATTTTTGAGTTTAGTCACTGAGGGGAACATTGGGAATTTATGAGCTTTGTACCTCATGTTGACTGAAGATGTGGGACGCTGCATATGTGAGTTTTATCAGTGATAAAAGCACTTAAGATTATTAGGCTTTGTATCTGACGTTAACTGATGGTGTAGAGTGCAAGATTTTCAAGTTTAATCCTTTGTAAGAACATGTGAAACTTGTGGGTTTTGTAGGCATGCTAGATATCAACTATTGATGTGGGGTTCTAGATTAGCAAGTTCTCTGATAGTGGTGCTTTGCTTGGGATTACAGGTCAGTCAGTTTTATGCTGGGCTATCTTCTTGTGTTAGTATTTGTTTTTTGTTTGTGTGCTGATCGTTTGTGCTTGTCTCTTTTGTTCAGCAGTGCAAGTTAACAATGGGCCTGCCTAAAGCCAAACAATGTGCTGGCTTGTAGCAATTCTTCCATTACTCACGTCACACTGTTTCTGATATATGAAACTATTTTATCAGGGTTTTGAATCCCACTCACATGACATTTCATAACAAAATGTTTATCTTCCCACCTGGGTTCACATGCACACACACTCTCACAACTTTCCTCTCAAAAACTGACACTATTGCCATTACTCTGTCACTTTTTCTTTGAACTTCCACAAACTTCTTGCACAGTTCTTCATTTGCTATGATTCCAACTTCTATTTTATCATTATTTTTAGACCACCACAACCTATATCTAATTCTCTTACAACAGCAAGTCCCAGCCTGGAAATTTTTCATAATAGCATTAGTCACAACGTTTTTGCAATTGAGTAGATGACTTCAAATCCGAGGCTGTGATTACATAGGCTACCTAATTTAAACTTTGTTTACATAATCCACTATTACATTACAATATTACCTTTGATACCATGTCATGTAAAATAACAACAGTGGCTATTTTGCCATCAACAGCATTTTACCTTTGGAAGCTATTTTGCTATCAGACATTTGTAATTGGTCAATTTTATTGACATATTAAATATGTGACATGTGTTCCTTTCTGATTGGTCAGTTTTTAACATGAAAAAAATTGTACCACAGTGTAAACTTCCCCATGTATTCATGTACCAGGCCCTCTTTAGTGTACATTGTCTTTGTCCAATTACCCTTTTGACGATGGTTTAAACTTGTAACATCACATTTGAATGCAGCAGCAATACCCACTACATTAAAGTATCACCACCAGAAATGTATCAAATATCCTTATTTAAATACACATGAATTGTGATGACAAAATAGCTACCCAAGGCAAAATGCCGTCTACAACAAAATAGCCACTTCCTAAACCAATAGGTCTTATTGGCAGCATGTTTTTTAATTCCGGAAGAGGTCCAAGCGTTTTGGATGCAAAACTTTCCAAATTTAAAGTATATTTTTTTGCACAAATGCCACAGTCTCTATTTATAATTATTTTATGCAGCTTCTAAACAAAGGAGTCTTTTAATCAAGTGCGGTCTTTATTTTTCTTAATAAAATCAACATATGATTGAACTCTTTTACTGCAGTGCAAATCCTGTAACTGGTACTCAGAACAAGTTACTGTAAGTGGCAGCTCACACTTTATTAAGTCTCTTTTGTTGAAAAAGCGTTTTGGTATTTCCAATTTGGTATTCTGCATAGGTAAAATTTAATCCAAAAATAACAGCCAAGCAACTTGTTATAAACATACTGCGAACGTTTCGGCCCTCAACTGGTGCCATTTTCAACGCAAATAATGTACCTCAAACATGGCGTAGTTGCTAGCCAACCTGTTTGAGGTACATTATTTGCGTTGAAAATGGCACCAGTTGAGGGCCGAAACGTTTGCAGTATGTTTATAACAAGTTGCTTGGCTGTTATTTTTGGATTAAAGTTATTAGTTTTTTCCCAACTATACCGTGTGCCGAAGCATAGGTAAAAGTTTGTCGAATTGACTATAAAGATGATGATGGTAATGTTTTGGCATTGTTTCTTGCATAGGCCTGCTAATCAAGGAGAACTAACATGTTTTATTCTCAATAAAATTTGAAGGGTGATCTTACAGGCTGCTGTTACACCAAGAAATGCTAAATGTCTTTAAAGCATATTAGCTGAAACTCTAATGTGTTTTGCTTAAACGGCATTTGATAATTTAATTACGTGAACTTATAAATTTCTTTTTGTACAAACAATAAATATACAAAACCAAGTATTTTGCCATCAATATAGATATATGGTGTTAAATGTACCAACATTGCTGAATGTACAAAAAACAACATGTTAGTAATTGCATAGTTGCTATAAGGTAACAATATTGATATTCATTAAAAATGAGGTGCTGCTCTCAACTACTTAGCTATGAAATTAGCAACCCCATACAATGTGATGAGTAGGTCGGTTGAATTTCTTTGGGACATCACAGATCAGTGAAAGTTTGTGAACAAAAAATTGATTATAATGCATTCACCACATACCTTGTTGAGCTCCAGACACCACCAATTTTAACTCTTCTTTCAGTTTCTTATTTTCTTTCTAAACAAACATTGCAAACTCTTTTATATAGTAGTAAAACTGAAACAAATGATGTTATGCTGCAATTCTGACGCAAATACTGACACTACAAAGAAACTGGCAAAAATTGAGTTTTGATGGCATCATGACTTTATTATACATGCAATGAACTCAAGTATATTTAATACTGCAAAGCTTTCTTGTGATTGATGAAATAGTTTATTTCAAATAATTTACACCTCATTTATCATAGAAACAAAAAATCATTATCAATTGAATACTAACAAGTGCAGCATACCAGTTACTTAAAGTTAACACTGCATCATGTCCAACATTGCAAATATCACATTGCTGCACAAAGGTGTGTGATGATATCAAAATTGTAATGAAAAACTATTGAAGCCACAATAGATATTTTGTTTAGCTTGCCTTCAATATAATTTTGTCCACACAATCTTTTCTTAAAAATTGTATTACTTAATGCTGTTTTAAAAACAGTTTCAGTAAAAAAAATTACACAAAATCCACAACACTTACTTTTAAGCTGATAAGTTCAGTTTCTACATCTTGAACACTTTCTGAATCCCTTCTATCACCAGCTGAATGCTTACCCAGTTTGCTAAACTTTCCTTTAGGCAAAACAGCTGAGTCATCTCTCTGATTCAATAAATGTATCATTTGATCTAACTTTGACTTCAAAGATCTAAAATCAGGTTTTATGTAAAAAAACAATCAGCCACGAATAAAACGATTGATAATTATTCACCTGATTTCAGAATCTTTTGTCTTCGCAATTGCCATCAAATCTTTGATTTTCATTTCTAAATTGCTTTTATCAACTGCAGATTTGCTCTTACTACCTATAAACAAATATGCATTTATGGGGAGATCACATGTTGTTTCTCATACACATCTTTTTGCAAAATCTATTAATTTCAGCACAAAAAATGTCATCTCATTACAGGTAGCATAAGTTACAAGCACCAACTTTACTATGTCAAAATAATTAAAATGGTTTAGCAAAGTTAGCTTGTAACTACAACTGGCACTATTTAGGCAAACTTTATCATCAAATGTTGTTTTCACATTAGAGAGCTTCTATTGTAAATTAGTGTAGCTTAGCTTAGTTTACTAAAATTAGGTTATTGACTAATTGAAAATTATTCTTGCATAAATGCTGAATTGTATTGGCCATAAAGATTTCTATGTATTTTAAAAATTTTTGAAAATTAAAATGACTGCATTTTTCTCATGGCCACAAAAGCACATGTAAAAATCTTTTTGATTTGACCATTATTTCACCATGCTCACAAGCTCATAAGTTTTTATGTGACTTTGGCTATAGGTAAGGAAGGAATTTCTTAAATCTGTTAACCAGCATTTGTTGTTATATTCTTTTATTTGTTGACCTCAAAAAAATGAGTAATTTTATCAGCAATAATGTGAAAATATCAATAGCACAGCGTTATGTCAACCAAAATAGATAACTAATATAGCTTTGAAAAAAGCTGTTTTAGCCATAAGCTTTTCGCGACGCTCTCATCAGTGGCGGTATCGCGTCAAAAGGGAAGATCTAGAGTGAATGAGTCTTTTATGTGAATAATTTGGATGCTACGTAATCAAGACAGGCCAATGATTGCGTTTGTATTGCAAAGCGCGCGAAAGAAAGATTTTGCAAGTGCGAAAGTTAAAGAAGGCGCGGCAGGAGGCCAAATGCTACGATTATCGAAAGAGTTTGAGAGTGTAAACAAACTCTTTCTGTCTGCATAACACCGGGCGTCGGGTCTTGATATAAGCAGCCTCTAAAAGATTGAGATGGAAAGAGCTGCGCGCTGCGGCAAGGATTGAAAACCGCTTATCATCATAGTTTAATGCGCATCGATCATTATCTAAAAGATGCTGACCAATGGCGGAGTCACAATCCGGTTTGGTGTCGGTTCGTTTGCACGATCTGTGTGGTTGAGATCGGCGTGGACGAGTCAATTGCTGTCTTAACCATTGCGGAACATGTTGCTTGATGCGATCCTGTAGTCGTTGAGATGTTCGCCCTACGTACCGACTATCACAGTGGCACTTGTATTCATATATGACAAAGCTTTTCTGAATGGCAGGTAGAACATCCTTGCGGGCCACAGGCAGCATGCGCTTAGATGTAAAGACCAGGCGGGTGCTGACGGAACCATAGCAGCTTTCCACGGCGGTTTTGACTTCTTTTTCTAAGTTTGTAGATGGCTTACCTATCCAAGGGACCCTCAAGTACACAGGACACTTTTCAGGGCCAAATCGCTTAAGGGTGGAGAACTGAGCAATTTTCTTGGTGATCTGAGTGTTGATGATGTTTTTAGGATAGCCATTGTCCAGTAATATCTTCTTAATCCGTTCTATTTCTTCATTGAGTCTACGCTTGGTGCAAATCATTAGAGCTCGATGCACCAATGTAGATATTAGACTTATTTTGCGTTTGAGAGGACTAAAGGACTCCCAACGCAAATACTGGCCAGTGAAAGTGGGTTTACGGTATACACTGGTCTCCAAGCCAACATCTGTTCTTTCGACGTAGACGTCAAGAAACGGTAGACATTTCCCTTTCTCTTTTTCAAAGGTGAACTTGAGGGATGGATGAAGGCAGTTAAGTTTGGTCAGAAATTCATCTGCTTCAGCTTCGTGATCGAAGATGGCAAACGTGTCGTCAACATATCTGAAGTATGTTGAAGGCTTTTGCGTTTGAGAAAATAACTTTTCTTCATAATATCCAACGAAGATGTTGGCCAAAGCCGGACCAAGTGGTGATCCCATAGCTACTCCGTCTGTTTGCTTGTACATGGTGTTATTGAAGCTGAACTCAACTGAGGATGTAGCGCTCTTCATCAATTCAACAAACACGTCCTTTGGAATGACTGGTCGGGAATTAGACTGGTCGTAGAGGGCTTCCGAACAGATTTTGATGGTTTCATCAAGGGGAACGTTGGTGAACAAGCTGGATACATCAAAAGAACACATGAAGACATTAGGGTCGATGTCAAGATTTTGCATGGTCTTAGCAAACGTAAACGAATCTGATATGCAGTGTGACGAAAACCGCTCCAACACAGGTTGTAATAGGCTAGCCAACCACTTGCCAAGTTCATGATGGGACGAACCTGTCATAGACAGTATTGGGCGAAGTGGAGTGCCTTCTTTGTGTGTTTTCGGCAAACCATACATTCGAGGTCTTTGCGATCCAGTTGGTCGTATTGCGTCATATATCCACTTCGGCATGTGATCGGCTTTGACTAAGTCAAGCAACCGCTTCTGAAGGTGCGATTCAACGATGGCTGTGTTGTCATTGCTGGAGACCGGACCAAGTCTTCTAAATTTCGATTGATCATCAAGTATCTTGTTCATTTTATCGACGTAGTCGCTTTTGTTTAAAAGGACAATGCCGGAGCCTTTGTCGGGTTTGGTGACAATGATATCATCATTCTTTCGTAACCGGTTGATTGCACGAAAGCACTCTTTGTGCATTGTGAAGTCACGTGAGTCTATCGTGCTGTCACTGTACAAATGAGCAAGGTCGGCGAGTCGGGCTTTCAAAGCAGTGCGTTGTTCAACAGAACTGGCACTGTGATGTAAAAGCTGTGCCCACAGTGACTCAAATTCGGCAAAGATTTCTTCTTTGCACAGATACCTGGGTGGCAACCCAAAGTTAAGACCATGCGACAGCACGAAACTTTCAGTGTCAGACAAGACATAATCTGAAAGATTCAGAACATGCCTAGTAGTATCACCGAGAGCATTGCCGAAACGGTCACGTCTGAGTAAAGCAAGCAATCGCTCGTTTTTGTTCTTCCATTTTGATTTCGTTCTTTCATCAAGTAGTGCCAGATATCTGCAGAATCTGATTGTGTCGAAGAATGTTAGAAATTCGCGGGCCGCCCGCCAATGAGATTGGTTAATTGTTTGAAGTTTTCTTGATTGCTCTGTTAGCTTTTCAACATCATCTGTTAGAAAAGCGCGTTCCATCTCTGGGCTGTGCCTGGCTCGTGATCGTTCAATGCGAGCAACGATGTACTTAGGGGCAACTCTTTTAGAAATGCAAGCCTTGAGAAAGGCTGCAGAAAACTTAAGAGTTCTGACTTTTCCTCTAGTTCTTACCACATTGTTCAAAACAGCTATTTGCTGTTTGGTGTACCAAAGGCGAAAGTACACAAAAATCTTGTTGGTGGTACAAAATTTTAATATAGCTTTGAAAAAAGCTGTTTTAGCCATAAGCTTTTCGTGACGCTCTCATCAGTGGCAGTATCGCGTCAAAAGGGAAGATCTAGAGTGAATGAGTCTTTTATGTGAATAATTTGGATGTTACGTAATCAAGACAGGCCAATGGTTGCGTTTGTATTGCAAAGCGCGCGAAAGAAAGATTTCGCAAGTGCGAAAGTTAAAGAAGGCGCGGCAGGAGGCCAAATGCTACGATTATCGAAAGAGTTTGAGAGTGTAAACAAACTCTTTCTGTCTGCATAACACCGGGCGTCGGGTCTTGATATAAGTAGCCTCTAAAAGATTGAGATGGAAAGAGCTGCGCGCTGCGGCAAGGATTGAAAACCGCTTATCATCATAGTTTAATGCGCATCGATCATTATCTAAAAGATGCTGACCAATGGCGGAGTCACAATCCGGTTTGGTGTCGGTTCGTTTGCACGATCTGTGTGGTTGAGATCGGCGTGGACGAGTCAATTGCTGTCTTAACCATTGCGGAACATGTTGCTTGATGCGATCCTGTAGTCGTTGAGATGTTCGCCCTACGTACCGACTATCACAGTGGCACTTGTATTCATATATGACAAAGCTTTTCTGAATGGCAGGTAGAACATCCTTGCGGGCCACAGGCAGCATGCGCTTAGACGTAAAGACCAGGCGGGTGCTGACGGAACCATAGCAGCTTTCCACGGCGGTTTTGACTTCTTTTTCTAAGTTTGTAGATGGCTTACCTATCCTAGATAACGTAAATCAATTTTTCTAATTGGGTAAAATTACATTGTTTGTCAAAAAATATTGCTACGTGATGGAATGTGCTATTATCATTCAATGCAGCTGTATTAGTCAACTTTGACAGAATTTTAGGTTTAGCTGGAACACAGTTAATCAGCATGTCATTTTTGTGATAATTCTTAGTTAGAGCTTTGATACTATGTAAGCTAAAAACTTAAGACAATGCCAATGTCAGCTCAGTCTGAAAGGAGTGTTTTCAATATGCATGACTGCTGCTTTGCGATAAAACTAGTACGTGTAAGATATATTTATTATATGCTTATTGCAACTTAGTTCGGACAAGTTGATAAGCAGCTTGCTGTAGAAAAATAAAGCAATGAGACCACTACTACAGCAGTAGTGAAGTAGAGTTGTGTGCTTTAGCAAGGTTGAACAAGTATAACTACATTGTGCATTTGTATAATACACAGTACTAGTTTGCTTTAAGTGTTGCATGGGTCTGTGTGTTACATTACACATTAGGTAATTTTTAAGTGACCAGTTTTAATTGAGATAGACATGTCTTGCTTTGAATGTTGCATAAGTCTGAGTGTTACATTACACATAAAGTAATTTTTAAGTGACCAGTTTTAATTGAGATAGACCTGGGAGTTTGCTAAACATTTACAGTGGTTACTCAGCCACAAATACCTGTATAGCAACGCTTATCTGACTTCACACATAATGTTTTTAAAGCCTTGCACTGTTTATTCTACACATCACAAAATGTTTATTCTACAAACTTTTACCACTTCACACAAACATTATGTGTGAAGTCATAACAGGTAAAGCAGTGGTACATTTGCACAATGATGTCTCAATCCTCAAATAAAAGCCTAAGCAATACTAAAGATTTTTTGCAATTAATAAGTCCTTAATTGGCCCCTTGAATTCTTTTAAATTTTCTGCTTCACCTTCACAACATAAAATCACAAAAACTACTTGTGCGAGGCCACATTGCAATGGCAGCCAAAAAGATGTTGGCTTTCAGATGATGCCAAGCATAAAAACTCTAACAAAGCAGAATGCTTAAAATATAAAGTTCTCAAAAACTGCTCATAATTAAAAAACAAGGGTGAGATCATGATACCATGGAATGTTCTTGTTCTTCTGGTGAAAAAATAATAGCTACACATCATACATTTTATGTTTAATTACCTAAGAATAGATTAAATTTAAAAGCCAGAAAAAGTTTTAAAAAACATTAAGTTTTGATAAAAACAGACTATTTTTTTTAAATTGGGGCATTGCTGGGCACTTTTACCTTCTACAATTCTAATTTAATCGATTTTGACAACCATGACATGTAGCCCAACTTGTAAGTATTGAGCCTAAATAGCAGCAAGCCCTGACTGTACAATGGTGTTGTAAAAGCAAACGCTGTAATACCTAATGATGATAATTGACAGAAACTCATGTAGAATCTTCAGAATATGCATACTTTGGTAAATAATTCCTTTTCATGGAAAGTCCATTCAATGGACCACTTTAGAAGCCACATGGGCCACTTGGTGGTCCATGGACCACTACTTGGGAATCACTGCTTTATCCAGTCCTCCGATGAATGAACACTTTGTTTCCCTTCATTTCAAGATTGACTAGACTTATCACTTTATCTTGTCCTCCTATGAACAGACACTATGTTTCCCTTTATTTCAAGATTGACTAGACTCAAGGTAAAATCAAGAGTTTCTAGATAAAATTTTCATTCACCTACCACAAATTCTGTCTTCTTTTTCTGTGTGTAATGTCTTATTTGCAAGCCTCTCTTCTCCTTGGAATCTCCTTTGTTTTACATGGAACTCACTTTTTTGACCGGTTATGTTCTGGATTTGACCCCGCTGTTTCTTGTCAAGAGGTGCTCCAGCTCACCTCAACTACCTTGCAAATCATGATGATGTGACTTTTATAGCTGCCTGTGCTCTTCTTTTTAATAAAGGGACTCCAGTGAGGTCGCAAATAATAATTTGCAGCAGCTTTAAAAGTATTATTTTAATGTAATGCAACATGAATATATATCCAGTCAAACTTGTTTACCACATTTTGATTGTACAATTAAGATTGCAAAGTAACATTGGCCCAGTAAGAAATTGTGCAAATTCATACTTATGACATCATATCAATTCCTATTTTTGTTATCACCGAAATCTTCTGGAACATCTGTTATGTTCTTTACTGGTTATATGTGAGGTGTGTACAAAAAGTAACGAGACTGGTGTTATAAAAACCTTACTCAAAAACATTGAAATATACCAAAGTCAAATTCCGTCAAAGTAATTCCCTTCCATTTTAAAATACTAGTGCATTTACATTTTCCACGATTCAATACACTTTTCAAAGGCATTTTCTGGACTATCACTGAGATCCGTCGTCGCAGCCATTTTGATGGAATTAATGTCAGAAAAATGGGTTTCCTTCAGAACAGATTTGATCTTGGGAAAAAGGAAAAATTCACAGGGGACCAGACTAGGAAAATATGGGGGTGCTTTAAAGTTGCAATGTTCCTTTATATGAGAAACTGACAAATACCCAGGGCTGTGTAAGCAGGAGCGTTGTCATGATGGAGTGTCCATGTGTGGGCATTTTAAAGGCTCCACCTCTTGTCATGTACTGATCTCATGAGGTGCCAAAGAACGTCTTCATAGATGATTTGGTACACTGTTTGCCTTGGGGTAGGAATTCAAAATGAATGATGCCTTGAATATCAAAGAATTACTTTTACTTTCGACTTTAACTTCCTTGCTTTCACTGGCCTTGGGGATCAATAACTCTTCCATTTACCACTCTGTCTCTTCGTTTTTGGATCATATTCAAATACCCATGTTTCATCCCCAGTTGTGACAATGTTGAGCAAGTCTGGTTGAGCCTCCAGACGCTTGGCAATGTCTTGGCAAAGAGTGAATCTTTGTTGTTTTTGGTATTTGGAGAGAATCTTTGGAACTATTTTCACACACAGCTTGTGCATTTCCAAGTTTTCAGTTAGGATGTTCCAGACTGTGTTTTTGCCAATGGAAAGCTTCTCAGAAATCATTCTCACAGTTAGTCAACAATCTGCATGCACTAGTTGCTTCATTCGATCAATGTTGTTATCAATCCTGCTTGTCACCAGATTGTCAGATCTTTGATTGTCCTTACATTCTTCTTAACCTTCTCAGAATTGTTTGTGCCATTCAAAAGCAAGAGCTCTTGACATTGCTTCTTCTTTGTAAACTTGCTGTAGCAATGCAAAAGATTCCGAAGGTTTTCTAACATGCTTGGCTAAAAATTTCAAATTAATTCTTTGCTCCACAGTACTCATGTTTGAAAGGAATTCTTACTTACAGTTCCTATAATAAAACATGAAACATCTTCAAGAAGTGCAACAAAACTTAAAAAACAAGAGATGCTTCAATCAGAACATTCGTGAAATGAACATGTCTCACCGTGCAACAATGACAGCATCTGGAGCAATGCTGTGATGCAAGAAATTTGTCAAAATTCATTGAAGCAAACAGCAGTCACAGTGTCATTATTTTTTTGACAAACCTCATAAACATGCCAATGTGTTGTTGTTTCAAGCCTGAAAGGCCAAGTGGAATTGACAACTGTTGTACTTGGTAGTGCAGTTGAGGTTAAGTTTACATGAAATATATTTCTTGCTATTTTGAACAACAGTTAGTGTGTAGGCAGATTAGATACTTGATATCTATTTATAATAGTCTCAGTTAAGTTGCTGTAAGACATATAGTCTTGAGTGATACATTAAATCACATCAACTTTAAATTCCATTGCAGGACATCTGGGAGCTAGTCCCAGATAGACATATAGATTGACAATTAATATGGCTGCTGAAGAGCTTAACCCTGGAACCCCAATGCTCCTTTTTGTCACACAAACACCAACCTAGGGAAAATTTCTCCCGTTTTTGGAAGATCAAAAAATACTTTCTTTCAATTGAGGTTTATTACAAAAACTGCATCATTGGCTTATCTGCACAAGTTAACTCGATGTTGGCTTAACACCATCACTGCCAGCATCTAATATGGGCTGCAAAGCAGCCTGGGGTGGTACAAGGATAGACTCTCAGCCCTGGCCTGGATTGAGTTTGGGTGCCTGACCAAACGACGACATCAAAAACCGTATTGAAAACATAACTCTTATTTTGTAAATTGAGCACTAATAAAGTTCCTTCATACTTTTAATTTAATGCTGTTATTGAAGAAAAGGAAAACTATACAAAAATAATGAAAGTTTGATGTATGTCTAAGCTTAATTACTCATTAAAAAAATACTGGGCTCATAGAACTTCTCCAAGCTGGTAACAAGGTTGTAGAACAGTGGTTTACAACCAGGGTTCCGCCAGTACAGTCCAGGGGTTCTGCCAGAAGTTGCACAAATTTTATTTTATTAATTAAATAAAATGCTGTTTTTTTCATAAGACAATTGAATTATTGCACAGGGATTCCTCGAGTCACTGGAATGTTTCCTTGGGGTTCCACTCCAGCAAAAAGGTTGAAAACCACTGTTGTAGAAGCATGCACTGAGTGAATTACAGCTCTTTACTGCTACTGCAATCATTACAACATAAGCAGAATATCACCCGATTGAAAAGAATAACAGTGACCATAATATTGGGTTATTTTCTCCCAAAATTACCACCTTTTTTCAAAGTAGAAAATTCCTCGGAGCAATCACAACCATACCCCACCCATCAAGAAGTCAGACAAAGCACTACAGCTATTGATGGGTAGATAGTGGGCCTGCATCACTTGGGTAGGAACCACATAGCTATTACACATGATCAGGAGATATCTTCTAGTATTGTGGTTCAAGGGTTAATGCTGAGAAGTATGAGAACCTGAAAAGACTGGTAAAACTGTTGGGTTTGAAGAAGAATCAAAAGATTAAGCTCCAAGCAAACGATTGGCACCAATTGAGGGAAGCCAAAGACAAAGCCATGCTTGACAAGTGGAGATTAGCAACTTAAGCTGAAATAGCAGCTGAAGCGATAGCTGAGCAAAGAAGTTCAACCGCTGATAAAAGGAAGTCTGAACTTGAAGTGGAAATCTGAGGCTTGATACAGAAGCTTTTTCAGTCTTAAAAGTGGTGATCATCATAATCAAAAATTTGATGACCGTAAGAACACCACCCTTGTCTTTTTTTGTAAATGGCAAGATAGTTTAGATTATATCTTTTGTGGTTCAAAAGATATGCTGAAGTGACTAAATGGGATAAATGGGCTTGGGCTATTCAGTTAAGTCCATTGTATAAAACTTCTTCTTCTTTGTCGTTTGAGCAATTCGTTTTGAGCATTACACAGGAAGATGTAAATACACTGCATGTGTGCTCAGGCTCAGTTTGCAAGCCTTCAGTTAGACCAGGCCACCACGAGGGGTAGACTACTTGGCCCCACTATCTGTCTGCCACATGAAAATGGAGGCATCCCGTTAAGTGTGATGCCCAAGGACACAACAAGCAAGCTTGCTGGCTTGTTCTGCACACTGTCCATATTGTGCTGAGTACCAAGCAGGGAAGCTGTGAATACCACTTTTTAAAGTTTTTTAGATGACTTGACTTGTAAATGAACCCCAGGCCTACAGACTGCAAAGCAAACACTCTAACCACCATGCCATCACACCAGTTTGCATTACAGTTGAACCAGTTTGCTCTATTACTGGAAGAAGGGATAGATTATAAATGCCTTATAGTGGCTTTGTTGGTAAAAGATTTTATAGAACATGATTGCAAAGAAAAATTTTGTAAAGCAGAAAATTACGAGAGTTGAAGTATCACTGGTATAAAGAAACATATTTATATTTAAAACACAGTCAAATTACATTTTTGCTTATTGATGTTGAGCATCTGCAAAAAATTTCTTCACCAGTGGTTGGTAATTAATGGCCACTTCTTTGCAAAGTCATCATTGCGGTTTTAGTCAACTTATGAGCACCACATCAGTTTTAAAGAAACATCTTCAGTCTTTTTACATCAGAAAAGCTTCTCTTGACAGAAGCAGTGGAAAAGTTCACAGAAAAATGTTCAATAAAGCACAAACATTTGAGTAGGCTTCTTGCTTCACATCAGAAACAGCTTCATCAATGAAAGCCAGCAAATCAAGGAAGCTCAGATCTTTCCACTTGACAGCCTTCATGAATATCTTTTGTGATACAACATCAGCTGAATGCAACAAATCAAAGCTGGCATTTAATGATATTATCAAAGTGAATCTTTACATCACCTTGATAAGTAATGTTGGATTTTGTAATATTTACAGGAATAAGATAAGATATTTTGACCATTTTCTAAAAATGCAAGCAAAAACTCGTGAAAAATTTAGCGATTCTAAATTCCACAAAACTCCAAAATGCACTGTCATAAAATATGACTCAAGATCTCCCTCTGTGAGATTTGAACAGAGGTTTGTACTAGATCACACTGAAAAGTTTTCATCTGCAATTTTACAAGCTTGTTTGGTGACATCAGTAAATGTTGTCCTTTGATCATTTGCAAGCATATACTCAAACATTTGCTTAAGGCCTTGTGGCAGATCATGGACCAAGAGAAGGTTTTCTGAAAGTGTTATCACAGTTCCAGATTCCAATCTTATAAACAGAGCAGCTACAATAAAGTAAAAGATTTGATTCTCCATCTGCTTTGTCATAAGTACTGGTATCTTGGTCCTCTTCTAATGAATAATAACGTTGTAGAACCGCTGTAAAGATCTCCACAAAGTGAGCCACAGCATCACGTCTTTCAATCCAACTGACTGTGCAAAGGGCAACCACAGTTGTCCTGTTGTAATTGAAAAAAATTACTGCAATGGCTTTGTATGGCACTGTTGTGTGTTTAGGACCAGAAAATAGGAACGTTATATATTCATCACTCAAATCATTCCAAAACCTCATCAAACTCTCAAAAAATAAGAGCTACAAATACACAGCTTGGTCATTTGGTGTTCTAACTTTTGACTAGGTGCTTTTTTTCTTGGCGTTTTTGAATTGAAAATTTGAAATACAAATTACTCAAACATCAAAAAATAAACTATCTCTAACTTTTCTTGAGAGAGCTTGCCTTCTCATAACCCTTAACTCACAAAGTTAAACAGTATGAATTAAAATTAGGCCTTTGGCAAAATCAAATGACATGCAACCTATCTAAAACATTTAATGCCATGTTTATTAACTTACTAAAGTGATATAAGGGGGCCTTCAATTACCATGTGACACATCTAGGGAGAAAGAAAAACTGTCATAGAGGTATTAAGTGGGGTAAGGGGTACATGAAATGTTATGTGACAAACTTTCCAACACATTAAATAGAATTAAGCTTTCAATTGTTTGATTAAACATGTTTTTGTGGCTAATACTAATAATTGAAGATTATTTCAGTATTTTTTTATATGACGCATTACTGAAGGAGGGAGATGGTTTTTTAAAAACAACATAATCCATGTTATAGAGGGAGGGAATTAAAAATTGGATGAAAAAGCATTACATGATTGGTGAACAGCCACAAACCTCATTTTCATGCTGTATAGTGATAAGATAGTTGTGGAATGCATCTGCAAATCAAATATAGTTGGGAAACAATTTCTAAAATAAATAAAATTAATATTTTGCTGCCTTTGCTATGACATGACTGAACATTTACTATGATGCAACTCAAGCACATACTCCATGCCTTGCTTTAGTACCCTTTCATATTGTATCATGCATTTATGTATAAAGAATTTATATTCACTCACAAATACAATTTATAATCAAACAAATTTTAATTGGTTTCGTATTTTATACTGTGATTTTAAAATTATTTTCTAAAATTTCTGATGAAAGCAACTTTCACTGTTAAAGGTACAAAATTTAATTTTTAGATTGCTCCTTGTGATTTCACTTAAAAAGTAAATTATATATATACCATTGCAACTATTTTCTCCAATTGATAAGCTTTTTTTTAAATGCTATAAATAAAAAACAAAATGGTTTTACTGAGTCAGATGAACAAACTTATCGTTAGAAATGGTACTAGAAAACATCTCGTAGTAATTCTTTCTCTGTTGAAAGCAGTTTCAAGGTAATAAATATATGAAAGTCAGCATCATAGATGGACACAAATTTTCCATTTTTTTGAGGGAGTGGGGGCTACTTAATTTTGAACAAAATATGACCATAAGGCATTTCAAAGAATTATAAATATCAGAAAAATGCAAACAATAAAGGAATAAAATTAAGGAATTCGTTACAGACAACTTTCTTGCACATAAGTTTAGTGCACTGCTTTTAAAAATTTTATTTTAGTGTTTTAATAAATATTTCTTGTTGTCATGCTCTTAATAATAAATAAAACTTTGCATTTCAGAGGAAAAGAAAGATTTTGATTAATGCATGCTTTGCATAAGTTTTTTTGGCAGTAGTCTTTTCTAGATCACTTCTTCTCAGCTGATCAGCTGGAGATCACACAAAATTTGATAATTTATAACCAATACAACTCATTTGCGGTTAATATGACTTTAACATTTGGCATGATACCTAAATTTATTACAAGTTTTTTTCTGTACTTGTTTCCAACACCACTTCTAATCAAAGCCAGATCTGCATGTTGAGTAGAAAAATGTTTACACCACAATTGAGAAGCATAAAAACAAGAACAGTGAGTGTAAAACAGTGTATTTCAACAGATACAAAAAATTTTGAAAAATCATTTTACAGGTTATTTCCTGCAGTATACAAAAATTTAACCTGCCTCATAATGTCATTGTTGTCTGTAAGGGTTGAAAGTATATAACTCCAATTATTTAGGGCTTAGGATTAGTCTATAATAAGTGATTGTCACATTTCAATAGAAATTTTATTCCATCTCAATCTTCAATTTACTTCTTAAAATTGAGGTGACTTGTATTATCGCTCAAATAATTAAGTCTGGTGGCAACTCAATAGTTAGGAAAAGATTGGCTTCCACAAAGATACTTTAACCCACGCACTTCTTGATCAAGAGCAGAACAAATATATTCACAAACCACTTTTAAACTTTGAATTCTTTCACTTGTCAAATACAGAAACTAAAGCACTTTAATATATAAATATCAGACTAACCAAAACGAAAACCATCAACAAAATTGCTTGACCCCTGTCAAGCGATTATCCTTTTTACTACACTCTACTCTCTCTACTGAACTACTCTCTAAATCGTAAAAATCTTGCTGCCTTATATATACTGAGACAAGTTTCTAGAGAATGCTAGAACACCGCATGACACAGAGAAAAACACTGTTAATAAATTAAACAATCGGCAATAAAAAAAGAAAAAAATCTTTAAGAAGAACCAAGATTCACTAGAATACTGTAGAACTTAGTCACGTAATTAACCATTGTGACGTAAGAAGAGGCATGTGAGTAACAAATCTAAATGCAAAAGAAAAAAAGGTCTTTTTCAAAAACAGCTGAGATACAAAAGCAAGTTTGGGCTGACAAATTCAGATTTACAATTAAAATGATCACGGCAGAACAAAATGACAAATTACACAAACTATACAGTGTTCCCTTTAAATGCGAAAAAAGTGCAAAATTGCAAAATTATGTCTGGCAGATTCGCAGTTAAAATTCAACGGTGTGTACAAATGTCCAGCGGTTTTTGGTGACTTTTTCACTTTGTTGAAATTTTTTCAATTTTGTTGGCAAAATCTTTAATCAACTATTAAAAGCATGGGAGACAGTGAACAGAAATCCAAAGTTATGATCAACGCTTTTTTAGAGCAGTGCAACATCTCACGCAATATCATGTGGCTGTGACGCAACAGTGAGTGATGGCGACATAAAATATCACGCACGTCGTTGTCACACTTTTTTGTGTTACAAATTATCTCTTAAGCAATTAACTTAGAGTAAAAAAATTTTGGTTTCTTTTTCCCAGCCAATATCAATCGTAAGTAAAGAGCAATAATAGCCAGCAGTTCTCACACTTCAGTTTTAACACAAGACATCATTTTTTGAGGAAAGTTTGAAACTGGACTTACTTAAAATCTTTATGTTTTCTTGACGTTTCAACGCCAATTTCAACCGTGCTTGTTAAGATCAAAAGCACATAGTTCTCGGTTTCTGTTTAGCACAGAAATACCATTTTTTGAGGGAATGGTTTAGTTTTTGTACGTTACAAATAAATAGCCTTTTTTCACTTGCCTTTTATAAACACTAAAAATAAAAAAGAATTTGACTTCTAACCAATTTTAGTTTTGAATTTCCTTCAGAAATTTTTTTTCCAAAACAAGAAGCTGACAAATATGTGCTGCAACAACTTTCCAGTCATGATTGAAAAAAGCCTTAAAACGTGAATTGTAGTTACGATCTTTTTAAAGAGATTTTATAATGAAATTTAGCCATTCTGATTTTAGTTGCTTGAAAGGTAATTTGTAAAACAGTATAATTTGCCTATGACATTATGGGATTTAAAATAAAAACTGCTGTTCTCGATTGACCATTCCAAAATTGTCTTTTGATTGAGCCTTAAGGTATGTGTCCAATCTGGTTTACCAGTGTAAAGAAAAATTACTAAGTTGTCAAAGCTGACAGAAATTCATGCAATGCATAAAAAAAACTTTTGCTAAAGTGTTATTGTGCATGCACAGCTATTGCATCTACCTGTACACATTGTAGTAGTAGTAGTTATTCAGTTTTTATCCGGTGTTTCCCTTTAGCAGAGATGGCCGGATTTACCCCATTCCTTCTGCAATTTCTCGCACTCCGTCCCTCCACTTGTCTCGTCTCAGAGCATCCTCCTTCTTCAAACCAACTTTCTCTGTCTCCTCTTCCACTTGCTTCTTCCAGGTCTTCTTCGGTCGTCCTCGCTTTCTCTTGCCAGTCACTTCAAGATTCAGAGCAACCCTCAAAACACTATCGTCATCCCTCCTCAGTACATGTCCATACCATCTAACTCCATTTGCTGTTGCTAACCGGTCTATCGTTTCCTTCAACCCTAACATATCCATCTGTTCTTCAGTCGTCTTTCTGTCTACAATTTTCTGACCGCACATGGCTCTCACCATAGCTCTCTCCGTTCTCCTTAAAATTGCTTTTTCATTTTCTTTTAGACACCATGTCTCACTTCCATACAGTATTGCTGATCTTACGCAACAACAATAAACTTTACCTTTCATCTTCAGAGGAAACCTATTTCCAAGCAACAACTCTCCACATTTCCTGAATCTTACCCAACCGATTCTCACTCTTGCTGTGACTGCCGCTTCACAACCACCACTAGCATTTAGTCTGTCTCCCAAATAACAAAATCCATTCACTGTCTCCACTTCATCGCACAACTTCTCGATTGAGTCCATCGTCCCTTCCATTATTCCTTTACATTTCAAGCAAACAAAATGCATTGCCAACCTAGCGGTAACTCTCTTTATTTTTGCACATTTGCCATGAACCCAGTTTCCACATTTTGTGCACAACACTGAGTTGGCCATGACTCTCCTCCCACAAACTCCACATGGATCTATCTTGCTTTTGTATAGTTCGCCTTCTGATCCGCTTACCATCATTTTTGTTTTTCTGGTGTTGACCTTTAAACCTTTACTTTCCAGTGCATTCTTCCAATTCCAAAACCTTTCCTTCAAGTCTTCCATGTCTTCACTCATGATAACAAGGTCATCTGCATATAGTAATTCGTTAACCACACCCCTTCTTGCATTTTCGGTAACAACGTCCACCACTATTGCAAACAATAGTGGCGACAGCACAGATCCTTGATGTACACCAACATTTACTTCGAATTCCTCTGAATATGCAGATCCCACCCTGACTCTTGTCTTTGCACCATCATACAGGCTCATAACTGCCCGAACTATTACTTCTGATAGACCCTTCTTTCTCATGGCCCATTCCATCACTTTTCTTGGCACTCTATCAAAAGCTTTTTCCATGTCAACAAAACACATATACAACTTGTTGTCCTTCTTTTGATATTCCTCCTGCATTCTTCTCACAATAAATGTCGCATCCACTGTTCCTTTTCCTGGCATAAATCCAAACTGCATTTCATTCAAATCGACTAGTGTTCGTATTCGCCTCTCTAGCACCCTTTCAACGATTTTCATGGCATGTTCTAGCAGTTTCACTCCTCTGTATGATCCGCAGCTCATCACATCACCCTTTCCTTTAAAGATAGGTACAATCAAACTTGTTTTCCACTCATCAGGCATTCCTCTACCATCCAATACACGCTGGCATAGTTTCATCATCACTTTAACCCCGATTTCACCACTTGCAACTATCATCTCCACACTTACTTCAGATGGTCCGGTTGCCTTTCCTGATTTCATCCTTTGCATTGCCTCCACAATTTCATTACGAGCCACTTTTTCCACTGGTCCTTCTACTACATCAGTTTCCACCATGTGGTCCCATTCGTTCTCTTCATTCATGATCTTTTCCATATGTTCCTTCCAAATTTTTGCCCGGTCTTCTTCAATAAAACCCAATCGTCCGTCTCCTCCTCTCAAGCACCTTCCTCCTTCCACATCCTTCCCTTCTTTTTCATTCTTCTAAGGAAGTAGAAAACACTATTAGAATTATGATATAAATTATTCAGCTCCTGATTAGCTTCCTTTCTCATAGCTCTAGCAACAATTTTCCTTGTTTGATTTCTTATACGTTTGTATTGAGTTTTATTTTGTTCTGATGGGAACCTGCATAGCTCTTTAAATGCCGCCTTCTTTCTTGCAATGGTATCCTTGACCTCTTCATTCCACCACCACATGTCTCCTTGATCTCTCCTAGACTTCTTTTTTCCACACACTTCGTCACAAGCCTTTAGAACACCATCCTTAAAAGTTTTCCACAAATCAGGTGCATCTGCATTCACTAGTTCTTTTACTCTTTTTTCAAATCTCACTCTTGTTCGGTTTTCATTCAACTTCCAAATCTTTCTTCTTATGATTCATTCCTTTCTCACACCCTTTTTTAGAACCTTTTTATCTAGATCTACGACCACCAGCCTGTGCTGAAGTTCCCATGGAATCACTTTTACATCCCTTATATACTTTCTATATTTTTCCCCCACAAGCACAAAATCAATTTCTGTTTCACACCCACCGCCACTATAAGTAATTTTCCTTTTGTCTGTCTTTTTAAACCAAGTATTTGCCACGCACAGCTCTCTTTCATCACAAAACTCCAGCAATCTTCTTCCTTCTGCATTTCTTTTCCCAACACCATTCCCCCCGTGAACACCTTCAAAACCCTCAGCACATTTCCCCACATGTCCATTGAAATCCCCCAAAGAAACAATGATTTCACTACAACTTCCCAAGTCCCACTCACTCCCCATTTCATCATAAAAACGAACTTTCTCTGCATCTGGTCTTCCACTTTGTGGCCCATACGCACATATTACGCGCATCACCTCCCTACCTAGAGTTAGCACAATCACGATTACTCTGTCACTTTTTCTTCTAACTTCCACAACGTTTCCAGATATTTCCTCTTTCACCAAAATTCCAACCCCTCCAAATCCTGCATCATTTCCTGACCACCACATTTTTTACCTTCGTCCCGAAGCACCCACAAAACGAGCTCCTTGGCCTTTCCATCTTACTTCCTGGATGCAACACACATCAACTTTTCTCTTCCTCAGTTCTTCACACACTTCCGTTTTCCTTCCACAAAGACTTCCCACATTTAATGTTCCAAATCTTATCCCATGACATTCAGATTTAAACCCGGAGATTCTTCGCACCCCCTGCCCATTTAAGAGCTGCCGGGGACTGGGGGCCATTTGTATATTTTTTCTGGTCATGGGGATTTACTGGAGCAAAATTCTTCTACAGGGAGCATGCCCTTGCTTACCCCCAACCTCAGATTTTTGACATGAGTGGTCCAACCAAGCAATTAAGCTGGCAACCCCACCATTAACAGTTAGACTGCAATTGGTAGGTACCCAATAGTCGCCTCTTACGACATGCTGGGTAAACAGCTTCACTAATCTGATAACCGGTGAAGCACGGCATGGGTAAAGTAGGTACCGGGTAAAGTAGGTGGGATACCCCAAAAATTTTTTCTGAGGAATGCAGCCCCCTCGTAAATGCAGTAAAACATGATTTTAAATGAAGACCTTATTATTTTTTGCAGTCAGCGCCTCTCAGTGAAACCCTGTAGTTTTATGTGTAAATGCAAATATTAGCATTTCAATTTTTTTACTAGACTTAAAAGCTGCATTTATCAAACTTGCAAATATTCGTGTCTACAAATTTCTCTGTTTCCTTTGGTCAATTTTCAAATGCTTTTCACAAATGTAAAATTTTACCTATCAAATATTTGCAGCCTCTTTTCACAAATTTGGTAAATGGTTAATTAAAACTCAAAAAGAATGAAAAAATATTTTGCTAACTATACTACCACGACTCTCAACGAGGGTTTTGTAGACAAGCTTTAGAAGTGTCTCAAACCTACCATTACTTTCACCACAATATCTAGCAAATTATCCGTGATTTGCCATTTTTTCTCATCTGGAACAAAACTTCCTAAAATATTACTCATTTGTTTTGTGAAATTAGTTGACAAGACTCAGGTGAATTTGTTATCGCTCATCAACATTGCTTTCTGAGATACGCTTTACAAAGAAAGCAAGACACACATTCTACTTCTGCTACATCATACAAAAATCTTAGTTTTCTTCTTTCAAGTTGCAGGGCTTTGGCCATCAAATCCTTTCCAATTTGAGATAGAAAGTTTACTTGCAATTGCAAAACCCTGTTGTTTAATTGATTATGATTAGAGAAATGTAAGTTGTTCAATTATTTACTGTAATTAAGCAACAATTAAAGTTCGCAAGTAATTTTTGTTGTGTCATAATTGTGGTAACCTACCAAACATCCCATTATTTTATAAATCACAAATAAAATAAAACTCATAAATAAAAGTCCTATTTCTCGTGCCTCGTCGTGCATCGGCAGAGGATTAATTTTACTTAGGCACAGTGTTAACCTATCATTCCAAAGTGCTGACGAATCACTGTTGCAGAGGCTGTGAAGTTTGAGAGATTAAATTTAACCACAATTAACTTAGATTTGAAAATTATAGGTGAAGATATGGAAATTGTATACCTTGCACCTAATTGGCAAAGCAGCATACGAGTGTAAGGGGCATTAACAATTTATTAAAATGAATATGCCAGGAAACAATAATGAGTATACCACCCAACCAATTTAGATGAGACCATCCCTGGACACGTTTCATCCTTTTGGACTCATCAGCAGGGCCCGTCCCGTCACAAGAAAAAGTAACCCACTCATTAACGTTATCCTTAAAAAAAAATCCAACTATGCACATGCAGAAGCACTGAGACTTCAACTGACGACGTATTGCGTTGCTTAACAGGGCGGGTTGACAAATTGGTTGATTTTGGCAAAGACAAAGGCGCTAGGCTATATATGCAGCATTTAATCTGCTTTTTCAGATCAGTGTGTAAACTGATCTCCTAGTGGATATGCAGCCTTCATATAGAGTAAAATTGGAAAACTTTTTCTTGACGATTTGTTTTATATAATATTTGGACAACACCCCTGAACTACTTTGACAACTTGTTTGTGATCACTCGTAAAAATGAGAAAAATATGTAACTGGGGCACATGCTTCCGTGCTTTTTGATATTGGGTCACATGCCAAAAACGCTTGAAAAGCATAGATAAAGTGTCGTAATAAAACACATCTGGGGGAAAAACAAAAAGTGCTGTTATATGCAAACAAACGTTATGGGTAAACTACAGTATGCAACAATAGCTTAGCGTATACACTAAATGAATAGCAGTAGGTTACAGGAGAAATCTATTTTTACATCTTTAAAATATGTTACTAAGGCTGGTGTAACGGTTTGTTTAATAATGTCTGTCAAAATTTGTCCGGCGGTTTTCGTACATTTGCTAGCAATTTTGCACTTGCACCGGCAGTTACGCACTTACTAAAATATTAGAGAGAACACTGAAACTATATAAAAAACTATTCCTACAATGCAAATTTACTTATTCGTGGCAATGATCAAAAATCAATCGGCAAGCAACATGTTACATTTTTAGTTGAACAATTTTCTTACTAAGCCACAAAAACTCACAATTTTTAGAAAAATTAGTTCTTTTGTACATTACGACTATTTTTCATGGCAAGCGTGGTTCTTTGGCATTATCTATCTAAAGTTGTTAAAAGATTCATCAGCAAACGAAGATTGTAAAAATTTGGAATGTAGCCCACCAGTCAAGAACATTCAAAGTGTTTGATTTCGAGTTAGTTTGCTCTTACCTGGCTGCATTTATGCCATTAACTGATATAAATACCCCTACTGTTATGAAAAAGTTATAAGTTGTGGGCCTAATATCTCATAGCTCAATCCCAAAAATATGTATCAATTACTTTGGCACACTACAGTAAGTGCATAAATTGAAAGCATGTGATATGCTTTCAATTTATGCACTTACTTAATTTAATGGAAAAAAGCAAGTTTTAGGACACTTATGATGAAAATAGAGCAAATAAGACATTGCCAGGGACTCGAGAAACTTGGAGACATGTAGTGGCTATGCACAAACCACTGTTAATGTTTTTTTGAATCAATTTCATTTCAAAAAATGAGTTTTGTTTCAGAACGCGATTTGGCTATAAGAAAAAACACAAACTTTTTATAACTATTTTCACAACTATCCATTGGGTGAAGCCAGTTTTGCCAGCTGAACTGCTATTATTGACCTTGACATTACTAATGGAAAGCCCTGTCATACAATCCAGCTAATCGATTGCAAAAAAAGAAAAAAAAAGTAGGCATGTGACTTGAAAGCTGGAGCAGTGCATTAGGAAGAAAAAAGATAAGTCAGCAGGAGCAAAACAGTATATTTGTGCATGAATAAAAATGACAAGGTGATAAAGTAGCAGTTGCAAGGCAAAGAACTAAGGTAATAAGAGTGTAAGCATTTGGAATCAACTGTGCAAAGCAATGGAGAGCACGGTTGAGAGGTAAAAAATGAATCTTAGTTTGATGGAATGGATGGAGAAGAGTGACAGTGGTAGCAAGTGAAAGAAAGGTATCTACCAAAGTTGAAGAAAAAGTGTATAAAACTGTGGTTAGACCAGCAGTGTTGTATGGGTTACAAATGGTGCCGTTTTTCCCTGTAAATGCAAAAAAGTGCAAATTTGCAAAAACACATCTGGCAGATTTGTGGTCAAAATTCAATCAGACAAAAAATATCTGGAATTTTTTGGTAACCTTTTTCAATATGCTAAAACTTTTGCAATTTTACTTGCAAAATCTTCTACTAACTGTTTAATGCATGGGAGACAGTAAAAAGGAATCTAAGTTTAAATGGATGCATTGTTAGGGCAGTGCAACGTCTCATGTCAACACTGTGTGGCTGTGACACATCAGAAAAAGATGGCAATATAAATGCCATGCACACTGTAACCACACTTCTTTTGTATTACAAATTATCTCTCAAGCAATTAACATAAAGAAAGAAAAACTTTTTTCTTTCCTTTTCCCAACCAATTTCGATTGTAATGAACTAGAGATACAAAATTTTTCTTCCATAATATGAACAGCCAAACCAATACAACAAGCAGTACTTTATTGAAGATAAGAAAGCTTATATAACAAAACTAAGAAAAGAGCACCAAAACAATCGTAGGTGCATAACAGCAAGCAGCTTTCAAACTTCTCTTGAACACAAGACATCATTTTTCAAGGGAAGTTCAAAACTGGGATTAATTAAAATCTATACTTTTTTATCATAGTCGATATTGATTTCAATTGTGCTTGTTAAGACAAAAAAAAAAGCAAAAAGCTCTTGGTTTCAGTTCAGCACAAATATCGCTATTTTTTTATGGGTGGTGGAGTTTTTGCAAGCCAGCCTCTAAGGTTGTTCAAATCAGAGCAGCCTTGGTGCCGGTCCCAAGCCCGGATAAATGGGGAGGGTTGCGACAGGAAGGGCATCCGGCATAAAACCTAGCCAACTGTTTTCAATGCGCGTCGTATCTGACTTCATACCGGATCGGTCGAGGCCCGGGATAACAACGACCGTTACCAGTGACTGGGCACCAAGGGCCACTGGCGGACAGGCTACTTGGATGCAAAGAAGAGGTGGAAAGCAATGGAGAAGAAAGAAGGAGAGAAATGAAGAGAGGAAGAAAGCTAAGAAGATCAAGCTGAAGGTTGCAACATTAAACGTTGGAACCATGACCGGTAAAGGAAGAGAAGTGGCGGACCTTATGGAGCGAAGAGGGGTGGACATACTGTGTGTGCAGGAAACTCGCTGGAAGGGGAAGAAAGCAAAATGCATAGGTGGAGGATATAAAATGTGGTACTGTGGAAGTGAAAATAAAAAGAATGGCATGGGAATCATATTGAAAAAGGAGCATCTGGACAGGGTAGTGGAGTTGTGGAGAGTAACAGACAGGATAATATGCTTGAAGATGGAAGTTGATGGTGTTATGTTGAATGTTATCAGTGCGTATGCGCCACAGGTGGGGTGCATACGTGAAGAAAAGGAAGCATTTTGGCTGGATCTAGATGAGACAGTGGAAAAGATACCAAAGAATGAAAGAATTGTGGTGGGAGCAGACTTGAATGGGCACGTAGGAGAAGGGAATAACGGTGATGAAGAATGCATGGGCAGACATGGATTGGGGAAGAGAAATAACGAAGGACAAGCAGTGGTGGATTTTGCTAAGAGAATGGAACTAGCGATCACTAACACCTACTTTGTAAAGAAACCAGCACACAGAGTCACCTACAACAGTGGCGGACGCAGTTCGCAGGTGGATTACATTATGGTAAGAAGAAGAAGAATCAAGGAGGTGGTGGATACAAAGGTTATTGTCAATGAAAGTGTAGCAAAACAGCACAGATTAGTAGTAAGTGCAATAATCATCTGGACGAAGTGGAGGAAAGCACCAAAACCAGTGAAGAGAATAAAATGGTGGAAGCTGAAAGACTTCAAAGTGAAGAATAAATTTAAAATGGAAGTGATTAAAAGCGGAATACTTGGTGGAAAGGAAGACTGGCAAAGAGTAGCTGAGGTGATACGGAGCGTTGCCAGAATGGAATTGGGTGAAACATCAGGAAAAATTAGCACGGCAGGTAGACGGGAGACGTGGTGGTGGAACCAGGAAGTCCAGGAGAAACTGAAGGATAAGAGAAATGCTAAAAAGGTATGGGATACCATCAGAGATGATGCAAGCAAGTTGGCCTATAAAACTGCAAGAAAACAAGCTAAGAGAGAAGTGGCAAAGGCAAGAAACAAGGCATACGAAGAACTGTACGAAAAACTGGAAACAAAGGAGGGGGAAAATGAGTTGTTTAAGATAGCAAAGCAGAGAAACAGACAAAGCAAGGATGTACAACAAGTAAGAGTAATCAAGAGTAACACTGGAGAGATACTGATGGAAGAAGAGAAAGTGAAACAGAGATGGAAGGAATATTTTGACGACCTACTCAACCAGGAAAACCCTAGAGAGAGAAGAGAAATGAAAACAGAAGAGACAAAAAGGGACGTGGAAGATATATCTGTAGAAGAAATCAGGACTGGGTTGAGGAAGATGAAGAAGGGAAAGGCGCAAGGACCTGATGACATACCAGTGGAAGTATGGATCGCTTTAGGGAATAAAGGTGTGGAGTTTCTAGTGAACTTTTTTAATAGACTCCTACAAGGGGAGAAGATGCCAGATGAATGGAGGAAGAGCGTCCTTGTACCTTTGTACAAAGGCAAAGGAGACATCAAAGAATGTGGAAACTACCGAGGAATCAAGTTGATGAGTCACTCTATGAAACTGTGGGAGAGGGTAATAGAAGCAAGGATAAGAAAGGAGGTGATGATTGGTGAGCAACAATTTGGGTTCATGCCAGGAAGAAGTACCACCGATGCAATCTTCTGTTTGAGGATGCTGTTGGAAAAGTGGAATGAAGGGCAGAAGGCGGTGCACTGTGCCTTTATTGACTTGGAGAAGGCATACGACAGGGTACCCAGAGAGGAACTGTGGGAATGCTTGAGGTTAGCTGAAACATCAGAGTGCTATGTAACGATTATTAAGGACATGTATGACGGAGCGACAACAACTGTGAGAAGTGCAGCAGGGTTGACTGAGGAATTCAAGGTAGGTGTTGGACTTCACCAAGGCTCAGCACTCAGCCCATTCCTTTTTGCCATCATCATGGACAAGCTGACGGAGGACATCAGGAAGGACGCACCATGGGATATGCTGTTTGCAGACGACATAGTGCTGTCTAGGCAAAATTGCAGGGAGCTAGAGGATGATCTGGAGATGTGGAGAAATGCGCTGGAGAGAAGAGGCCTAAAAGTGAGCCGAAGCAAGACCGAGTATTTGAAGGTTGGGGATGTGGATGATGGAGAAGAGTTGAAGCTGCAAGGAGAAAAGCTAAAGAGAGCAAAAAATTTCAAATATCTGGGTTCAACAATTAGTAGCGATGGACGATGTGAGGAAGAAGTGAGGAGAAGGATCCAAGCAGGCTGGATAAATTGGAAGAAGGTGTCTGGAGTTCTGTGCGACAGGAAATTATCAGCAAGAGTTAAGGGTAAAATGTACAAGAGTGTTGTCAGACCAGCCATGCTTTATGGAATGGAAACGGTGGCAATGACGGAAAGACAGGTAGGAAAAATGGAAGTTGCAGAGTTGAAAATGGTGAGATGGGCACTGGGAGTGACAAGAAAGGACAAAATAAGAAACGAATACGTGAGAGGGACTGCCAAGATCGCAAAGCTAGGAGACAAACTTCGTAATGCAAGGCTACGCTGGTATGGCCACGTGAAAAGGAGAGAAGAAGGCTACGTGGGAAAAACGATGATGGAGATGGCGGTGCCAGGTAGAAGGAAAAGAGGAAGGCCAAAGAGAAGGTGGATGGATTTGGCAAGAGAAGACATGGAAAAGGTTGGAGCTAAGGAAGGAGACGAAGTCGACCGGGAGAAGTGGAAAATACTTTTGCGCTGTGGCGACCCCGAATAGGGAGAAGCCGAAAGAAGAAGAAGAAGAAGAAGAGGAGTTTTTGCAAATTACAAATAAATAACCTTCTTGTACTCGCCAGTTATGAAAGCTAAGGGCAAATGAAGAATATGACTTTTAACCAATTCTAATTTTGAGATCCTAGAAAAAAAGATTTTTTTATAAAACAAAATGTAGCTGATAGATGTGATAGATGTGTTGTGACAGCTTACCAGTCAAGATTGAAATAAGTCTTGAAAGGTGAAGAACAAATGTGGATTCTAGTTTCAATCTCTTAGAAAACCTGATTGTTAAAATGTAGCCTTTGTTTCTGTTAATTCCTTGAAAAGCAATATGTAATACAGCAGAATTTGCCTGTAACCACACTTTTAGGAAACTGAAAAAATTACTGCTCACCATGTACCATTCTAAAACGGTTTTTTGATTTAACATAAAGGTATACTGTTCAATCAGGTTTACCAGTGAAAAAAACACTAAATTGTCAAAACTCTTGTAAAGTCATGCACTGCACAAAAAAAATCTTCCTCCAAAGTGCAATTGTGCATATACAGCGATTGCAGTCTTCAGATCTGTCTGTACACAATGGAGCTGGGTAAAGTAGGTGGGATCTCCTAAAAATTTCTTTCACGGAGACTAGCCCTACTTGGAAATGCAACTAAGTAATGTGGTTTTAAATGAAGAATAGAAATTGCTCTTTATCCTTTATTTTAGTCAGTTTTCACATGCTCTTTACAAAGATAAAAATTCATCTATCAAATATTTGCAACCTGTTTTCATACATTTCATAAATGGTTATAATTATAACTTATTAGGAGTGAAAAAATATTTAGCTAGCTGCGTTACTGTGTTGGCAAATCTTGAAAAAACTTCCATAAAATTTACTCATTTATTTTTGTGCATGGTTTGTGACGTCAGTTGACAAGACTTTGGTGAAATTTGTTATCCCTAACCACTAACATTACTTTCTGAAGCACATTTTAGAAAGGAAGCAAGACAAGCATATTATACTAACACATTGGATAAAGATCTTAATTTCTTCGTGAGCTGCACAGCTTAGGCCGTCAAATATTTTCCAATTTTAAATCAAAAGTTTACTTGCAGTTGCAAAACCCTGTTCAATTGATTGCCATAGAGAAACGTAACTACTGTAATTATGTACTATAATCAAGCAATAACTGAAGTGCAAAAGTAATTTTTGTTCGTGTGTCATAGTAGTGGTAACCTACTTAACATCCAATTATCTCATAAAAGTCATTTTTTATGCGAATGTTGGGCGTTGGCATAGCATTAATCTTATTTACATGCACTGCTAACCTGACGTTCTAAAATGCTTATGAATCACTGCTGGAAAAGTGTAGAGTTTGAAGGACCAAATTTCATCTAAATAAAGTTATTTTACAGAAACAGTCAGGTATTTCACCACTGCTCATTGATAACTGATCGACAACTTGTTTATGAAGATTTTGGAGCTGACATAATGACACGAATTATTATATCACTGCAACACAATGTCACAGTTTTGCCTTATCGGTACCTCGCAAATTTTGAAAACTCTGCAGTTATGCTTATACAATTGTTGTTCAGACATGTTTCAAGTCATCTTTGAAGATCTTTGAAAGGCAGCTAACTTAAGTTCCTGCTGCAAAAAACATGGCAACGTAAACAAGATACAATGCGCAAGCTGGCATCTTAATCAGATTAAAAAATAAAGATCATATGTGACAGAGATAATGCCCTAGATCAGTGATTTTCAATTAATGGACCAAAACTTTATTTAGCCTTTACAATAAGTGAAATGGGAAAAACCATTCTAGACGACTTGTTTTTTGTATCATATTTGCAGAACATCATGAAATTTACTTTGATCACTTTTTTTGGTTATATATCAAATTCAGAAAAATATTTAACAACACACAAGCCTCCATACATCTTGAAAATGGGTGACATGCCAAAAACGATTAAAAAGCACTGAACTAGCTAAAGAAGTGCCATATAAACAAACAAAATAAGTCTGACGAAAAAACAAAGGATGCTGGTAAATGTGAGCCAACTTTACAGACTAATTTTTAAGTATGCAAAAAATTGGAATTTTACAAAAACAGAGAGGAAAATGCTGTGCTATTAGAGACAACTCGATGTTATGAACAAAGCGGTTAGACCAGTGGTTCCCAAACTTTATAAGTCACGACACACTTTTCAAAACATAAATTTTTGGGTCCCACATAATTTTGCATGTACTTCAAAGTACTTGGAAAAAAGTACAGTGAAAACAAACATCTATTAAAGATGTTAATTCACTTTTAAATTACTTGAGACAAAGCATGCAGTAATTCAAATTTTGAATGATTTTCGTGACCCACTGAAATTATGCCCATGACCCACCAGTGGGTTGTGACCCATAATTTGAGAAGTGCTGTGATAGACTATTTCTACTGTACAATAAAAGAATAGAAGCAGTGCATACATAGCTGTCAATCGCTGTTGCATTACTGCTATGTGATGTTTTCATGAAGCATTTAGCAGCCTTCAAAAAGCTTTTAGATAAAGGACCAGAGATCTGCAACAGGACAAAGGACATTTTTGTTAGCTTAGTACATACCAGTGTTTTCTAACCTTTTTCATTTTACGATGCGCTTTTTGCATATACATAATTTTGTGACACACCAACTCACTTTTGTAACCTGACGTTAGTATATTCAGCTATGTTAAAACATATTGATGCATTATATAAATTTCACTAAAAAATGTTTGCCGAAAATTGTTTTCAACGTTATTTCATATGATAAATAAATTGCATTTTCAAAACAAAGTAATGATTTATATATAAATATATGGAAAAATAAATAAAAATAAAATGACCAATAATTTTCTTTACTTATCTTACTCTTTTAATGAGATATTTGTGCTTGGTGCAGAGAACAAAGCTTTTTGATGTTAGGTGTTATCAACGATAATGCCATTCACAATTCGCTACCAAGCATTTCTAAATTTCCTCTTTTTGATGTTTTCAAACTTAGCATAGCTGAACAAGATGCTTCGCAAATGTTTGTAATGTAAAACTGTAACAGTATTTGTACAGCTTTTTCAGCTAAATTTCAATAAATTTTTAAAACATGAATCCAAAATTTCAGTAAATCCCCCTCTTCATAAATCAGTTGCAGACATCGATCATTCTTGATTTCAGCTAGCTGTTCTTCTTGGTAAGTGACAAGTCAGTAGGTGCTGTTGCAAGAAATGGATTTCTGATTCAATCATAGTTTTCGATTTTAATATTTAGAAAATAATATTGCTCTCCAAGCAATGTTAACCATTTGACAGCAGATTTTTAAAAGCATTTCTATGTCCTACTAGCAGGATTTTTTTAGAAAAATTGCATAAAATTAAAATTCCAAATCCTGATGCTTTGGACAAAGACAAGGTGGCTCAGGTTTTCTTTGTTCATCATTGTCAGATTAAGATGCCTCACTATTGTTGTCTGTATTATCACTTTCCTCACCATCAGAAGAGCCACCCACTTATAGATCTACATTGAAATTTGCATATATATACGTCATCTGTTGTCAAGTGGTTAAATGGTTAACTATTTGTGAGCTGAATTGAAATTTTTGCTCACAGTTACAAAATTTTGGAAGCATTTCAAAATTACTTTCTTTCACATAGCGTTTCCAAATTTCAATCTTGTCTCTCATAGATTTTTTCAATTGATGTAAAAATATTTTCTGCTCTTCCCTGCATACTTGTGTTAAATCTATTTAAATGTTCAAATACGTCAGAAAAATTTGCCAGTTTGTTGAACCAAACTTCATTTTGAATAAGATTACAAAATTCATTTTGATGATTTTCTTCAAAAAATTTAAGCATTACCATAAACCAGGGTTACTTTGTACACCAGGGTAATTTTGAACACCATGGGGTAACTTTGTACACTTTTTCAAAACACATATTTTTGTTGTTGTTGTTGTCTACCCGACCCCTTCCGAGGGATGGAGGCATGGCAGAATACCATGGAGCCCCAGAAGCCGGGAAACTCCCCAGGGTCTGGACCAGAGGTCGTAGAGAGACAGAGAGTCGCCAAAAAGTGAGCGGCGCAAACAGTCCGTAGCTGGACAGTGCAGAATGAGATGAGAGGTGTCCTGGGACGGATGTCCACAGTCGCTGCAGAAAGGATTCTCGATTCTGCCAATCCTAGAGAGATAAGAACCTAAAAGAAGGCTGTGTCCATTGCAGCAAAGACGAGAGAGGACACAGCGAACATGACAAGGGAGCACAAGTTCCTCGGTGGAAATCGAGGGAACCTGTGTGTCAAAGAATTTAGAGAAGACAATATGTCTCCAGTCCGAAAAAAGAGAAGAGCGGATACGGGAGATAAGAGGAGAGATACTACTAGGGATTGCGGAGGGTGCAAGTAGTGCTCCCCGTCTGGCTAGATCATCAGCTGTAGCATTCCCTGGCAGAAACGAGTGTCTGGGGACCCATTGTAGTCTGATAGAACAGGAGGAGAGAAAGAACAGTTTCTGCCAGATTTGCCACAGATTTTGGGATAAGAGGAAAGACAGAGGAGAGGACAGGGTGGTGAGGACAGAACGAGAGTCAGATAATAGGAGAAGAGAAGAGAAATGGCAGACTTGTTGGTGCTGCCGAGACCAGCAAAGAGCGTGCAGAATGGCGCAGGCTTCAGCAGAGAAACTTGAGGATACTGGGCCTGCCGAAAAGGAAAGAGTGGCCTCAGTGCCACAGAGAGAGCAGTTGGCAAGTACGCCGGAGCTGCCTTTGCCAAAAGAAAAAGGAACAGAGCCGTCTGTCCAGAGTACCAGATCATGAGGGGGGAGAGAGTCAAGGTGGGCGAGAGTCACACCTTGGCGAGAGAGAGAGCATGAAGTGGAAAGGATGAACTCCACCGTGAACAAAGGCAGATTCCAAAGAGGAAAGGGAGGGTACGCAAGAAGAGCCTCCCTAGGAGAAGTAGAAGAAAGCATGAGCAGGTGGGTGGATGCAAAAGCTCTTCAGGAGGATCTGCAGAGTCTTGGTTTCACTCCTAGTCTGGCCAAACCTGAAATGGGAAAGGAGGTTGGGAGACAAAGAGCCCGCTCATAAGAGAAAAGAGTGAAATGAGTCAGGGTGACTCCTAGGGGAGGCAAAGAAGCCTTGGGGAGAAAAAGAGGGATATGGGAGGACGAGAGGCAGTCGGAGATGGCACAACTAGCTGCTCGATGGAGGCGTTCCAATTTTGTGAAATTGGTAGTGCTTAGGAAAGGAAACCATCCAGGTAAAGCATGAGAAGGGGCCAAAGAAAAGATTTATACAGAACAGAGAGGGACTCCTTAGAGGGGCCCCATGATGAAGCAGAGATACAGCGTAAGGCCTTGAGATGTGGGAAAAACTTGGCCTTCAGCAAAAGTACATGCTTAGAAAAGGAAAGTGCAGTCGAAGGTGACCCCAAGAAAAGTTGGAGTGGGATTGAAACAGAGGTGGGAGCCAAGTAGGAGGAGGTTGGGTTGGAGATTAGCTTGGTGAGGATCCACTGAAAAGGAGGCCTCACATTTGCTCGGATTGAGAGGAAGTCACCAGTACTCAGACCAGCGCTCCAATTGAAACAGAGCTCCTTGAGTGGCCTCCACTGCAGTGGGGACCGAGGGAGAGGAGGACCAAATGGCCAGATTGTCTGCATAAAGAGAGCAGCTGACGGAAGAAGGCAAAGATGCCAAAAGATCATTAATGAAGAGAGAATAAAGATGATTCAATTGCTTTAAATAAGTCTGTGATGAATTTGTTGCAGACTCACTGTGGGATAGGCAAATCTGCAAGCAAGAAACTCTGTAAAAGAGGAAGAAAGATTGTTCCTGGCAAACGAATTTGCTTTTTGCCAAGCACCAGTTCAAACAGTGCTGCAACTTCTGAAGAATCAGGAGCAGATGTACACTGGGTTTGCAACACCTGCAAAGTGTTGTGGGAAGCCAAAGGTGACAATCGCTGGATTGTATGTGATGTGTGTAGCAAACAATATCATCTTCAGTGCTCAGGAGTGAGTACGAAACCAAAAACTATTACACATTTGACATTGAGGGATACTTTTTTGAGTGTGACGATTGTTAAAACTGGATTTGAGTATTAAAATAAAAGTTCATTGATTTTTGTACATAAATTTGTACGATTGTACAGGCTGAACACAGTTGTATTTTCTCTAGACAGGAAACTTCAAGACAGTTGCTTCTTAGCCGTTTGCTCACCTGGGGTCAGCTGTCTGTCGTCTGCTCAAATCTGCTCCAACGGGGGTTAGGCAAAGGCCGATGCATAGTGCTCAGGTTCGCTTTCACCCAATGGAAAAAAAATACATTCCGTTTAATCAGTTTACATTTACAGTTCATCAATTGCACTACAATTAAAGAGAATGAGCCCAATTTTGTGTGCATTTGCATATGTTTAAACAACTAACTTGTTAAGTAGCATTTCCAGACACAAAAACATGTTTAAGTTTGATCGTACTTCCATTTCACGTCAATTAGATCTGGAGATAATTTTTATTTTGCAAAACCTGACCATTCGTAAGGACAACTTGTCTCCCTATCAATGCCTTCCAAAATCTACCGACTGTTTTACTGTATTTTTTAATTTGGGAGCTCTTTTTCTATATTGAAATAAAGTTTACAAAATAGCCCCTTTTAAAAAGGAAGTTTGTTCACTTTAGTGTTGAAAATACATTGCTAATCGAGATTAAAGAAATGTACAAAGTTGCCCCAATATTGGGGTAACCAGTACTATATTGGTTACAATCAAATATTGATTGTTGTATTATATTGGTTACAATAAATACATAAAGTTTCCCCAATATTGGGGTAACTTTGTATGCAACAAAATATGATCTTCCCGACCATCCTTGAAGTTAGTGTTAAAAAATAAATTCAAGTTTAGAAAGCATGCTTCTGAGGTGCCAAGTTCAGCTAAAAAAAACTCATCAAGAGGTTGCGTTAGAGAGCTAAGTTTCAGAAAAGGCAAAAAGTGTACAAAGTAACCCTGGTTTACGGTATATCTTTCAATTCAAAGACACGACATCGCATACAACCTCTTAAAAGCCAACCCACCTGAGTGTGGAGCAGTAGAGTCTTAAAACGTGCACACATTTCTTCACAGATCTGATATAATAGTCTTGGTTTAAGAGGCCTACTTTTGATGTAATTTACCATCGGAATCACTTTGTCTATCACTCTTCATAAATCATCCCCAATAGTTTGCACAATTAGAGCTTCAAAAAGCAATTAATTACAATAATTTTTTCATTCTCTTTTCTTGCTAGAGTTGTAAAACCTTTTAGTGAAGCAAGCACTGACAGAGCTCCATTTGTTCATATACCTACACAGTTTTGCCAGGACATATTATTTTCTTTGATAAACTTATTTAAAGCTTGAAAAACGTCCTCACCTCTAGTTTTCAAAAGTTCAAGACAACAAAGAAATTGTTCTGTAATTTTGTCGTTGTGACTAAACCTTATAAAAACTATCAATTGGGCTAACCCAGTGACATCAGTCGATTAATCTACTTGCAATGCAAACAGCACACTATTTTCTTGAAAAATATCCTTCATTTTTTGCTTAATATCATCAGACATGTGTTCAATACGTCTTCCAATTGTGTTATATGCCAAAGGAATTTTATTTGCTACAACCTCAAATTCGGGTCCAAACATCATTCGTACAATAGCACAACAAGATTTCTTTTTAAGTTTCAGCAATAGTATGTGACCCCTTGTTTTTGGCAATTATTTGAGCAACCAAGTAACTTGACTCTTGAGTTTTGCTTGATGTTTTCATTTTCTTTGTGAATACAAAAGACGGCTTTTTAATAGACTTTGAAAGTTCAACAAAATATTTCACTGGCTTTAACAAATTACAGTGTTTAGTGCTGAAATGACGCTTTAATTTGTTTGGTACCATGCTTTTATTAGCAAGAATGTCTCCACAAACTGAACACTGGGGCGCAGGATTGCTTTCACTTCTAGCAAATGTAAAATCAAATTTCAAATATTCTGAGTTACATAAATGAGGCTTTTCAATTTTTTGTTTTTTACTCGTAGCCGATGGCCCCTCAATAATTTAAGTTTCAGCTGTTTCCTTAGGCTTAGAAACTGACACATTATGTTCATTTGGTGTGTCATCTTTTCTTTTCTTAATTACAAACTTATCCATTTTAAGGGCAATTCAATTTAAATATATCAATAAAGGCAAGCTGAATTACTCCATATTTTGAAAACAAAACAATCAATTAACATTTATGTTGAACAGCATAATAAGAAAAAAATCATAAGGCTATGTCCATATAACTGACCAAACTCCTTACTAATGCAACAACGACTGACAACTAACTTAAAACCAAAAAACTTAACTGTTTATTGAGATTTGATTATTGTGTCATAAACATTCATTTGAAAACGTCTCCAATCAATCGTTATTGATTTACTGAGGTGGGAAGAGCAAACGTTTTGCATGAAATAGTGTATAGTGACTGTACAGATGAAGTGATATGCAGCAAATTTATGCATACCTCAAAAAAATTAAAATAAACTAAGTTGACAACCATTAATGAGATTGCTTATTTTATATATTGGCTTCTCATGCAGTCGCAACACACCTACTTATTGCTAGTGACACACTAACATGTCGCAACACACATGTTGGAAAACGCTGGTACATACACTGAATAAATAGCAGTATGCTACCATAAGCATCCTTTTATACTCCTTCAAAATATGTTATTAAGACTGGTGCAACAGTTAGTTCACCGATGTTTGCAAGAATTTGTCCTGCATTTTTCATAAATTTGCTTGCAATTTTGCACTTGCACCTGTGAACTAAAATCTTAGAGGGAACACTAAACACTGACTAATCGGCAGGTAGAGCCAAAAGTGCAGAGTTAAAGATGCTGCATTTTTTAATAAGAGTTACTAGGATGGATACAATAAATCACACAAAAATGAAAAAAATGTAATAAAATTTGCAACGGTAAATATTTCTTTCACTTTTGAAAAAATTTGCCTCGTCTTCCCTCTGAATTGTGGCCTCAATCAATATTAATTTGTCATCATCTGCTGGTCATCTAGGTGCACACCACTGGCTGCAAACAATCTAGATGTATGCAACTAACTACCAGACCAGCCAGGGGTATAACCAACTTGACACCAGACAAACGACATACAGGACAAACTACACATCAATGAGTTAAAAAAAATTACCATCTGCAAAAAAATTGAAATACAAAGTTAGCCTGCACTCAAATCTGAAGATTTACCAATACCTGACACATATGGATTTGGATGTTTTGAAATATTAACATCACTGATTACAGTGATATTGCTAAAAGGTTATTCACTTCATTTACAAGGCAATAAAGTTGATATTAGTATTAGATATTATGCGAGTTGATACCACTGTTTGTGATGAATTGACAAGTGATGGGCAATCTCAACCTCAGATTTGCAGATAATAACCTGCTTGCAAATACTGAGAATGCATTGCAACTCTTGAAAAACTAAAAAGAAAGGGAAAAAAGATGGAATGAAGATAAGCAAGAAAAGAACTACATCAAGGACTTAAGAGAAAACAAAAAATAACACAAGAATGGGCATTGCTATGAATGGAGAAAAACCAGAAAAAGAATAATATAAATAACTAAGAAAATTGACGCACCCGGTAACTAGGGTAAAGTTTAAAAATATGTAAGGATAACATCAGGATGAAAAAGATTTGGCAAATGCAGTCCTATTTTGAAGGACAAAAAGATTTTAATTAGTCTAAAATGAATCACGAATACAGTAGCATTATCATCATTAACCTATGGAGTAAAGACAAGGTCACTTACAAAACTTCAAAAAAGGAAACTGGCAGTGGCCCAAGAAGCACGGAAAGATATATTTTCAATGTCAACAAAAAAGATTAAATCAGAAATGAATTCACCAGAAAAAGATAAAAGATTCAAGATGTTAATGAAACAGCAAAAGTTTTTAAGTGAAAATGAGCTGGACGTCTAGCAAGAATGAAAAGCAACAGATAAATCAAAATAACAACCAAATTGGCACCAGACAAAGGAAAAGTACCAGAAGACCAAACAAACGAAATAGAGAAAAGAGATTGAAAAACTCTGAATGGGAAAAGCACAAGATCAAGAAGTTTTGGACACCATCAGCCAGTAGTGGCATGAATGGTTTTGTTATGATGATGATGATGACCAGGCCAGGAAAAAATGGGGAATCCGGAAATGAGATTCCCGGGAAATTTTGCTAGATTACAAGAAATTTTCACCGATTTTCTAAAAAAAAAAATTTGAGATGAAATTTCTGAAAAAAATTTTTGAAGTTTTTATGGTAAATTGGCAATCTAGCTGCATTAAAGTAAGGCCCACCCATTAGTGAACAATCGGTAGTTTAAAGTCGCATCTTTCAGGTTGGTGCATCCCTTACAAGCAAATTATATTTTATGACTTCACAACAGTGTGATTATCAGCACTGCTTGCTTCGCCTTCGGATCTCTTTGATAGCAACTTGTGTTGCCAGATCACTTTGTTCCAGTTAATTTAACATAAACCTTGTCACTTTAAAGGCGTTTAGTGCAAAGCTGTAAATTTGATTTACCAATGGGAGTGAAGTTGTTTTGCGCAATCTTGTATCCAATTTCTTATCAGAGTTAGTGCGTTTATGTCATAGACTCATTCATAGTTATTGGCTTACCAAGTTTGCCTACTGCAAATTAGTTGTATCCGTGTACTTGCTGGTAAAATAATGGCTTCAAAAGAAACTAGATTTAAATCAAAGATTTCCATTCAGTGTGGGTATTGTAGAGTATCTTTGCAAAGGGACAGGCTTGGTGAAAATATCCATCAGCAACATCCCGGTTTGCCTATTAAAGAACATGGTCAACAAGTCTCACAGATATTTTATCCCGCAAAAGGCCACATGATCGACAAGACAAAGGAGAAACCAACCCAACTACAAACAAGAAAAAGACCAATGACCAGATGAAACACAATCTGGTAGTACTGCTGCTGCTAGAGAAGTCCAAGTCGAACAGATTGCCACTGAAATACAATCCGCAGACAGTGTAATGTTAGATACCCAACAACCTGAAGTACCTTATTGTTGCAGAAGAAAGCAGCTGAATCAGAGTCACCAAATTTTGAAATTAATGTAAAGCTTGACACAATTCTCAAGAAACTCGCAGAAACAAAATTAAGAGCAAACAAGCAACCTGTTGCTCATAAACCTGGAGAATACGATGAAGTTTCAGCTGTAAAAACATAGATTCAAAGCAGTAAATCAGTAAAACAAATTAGCGAAATTGCCAAACTCACCATTGATGTTGATAAGAATGTGCTAATATGTGATGCTTGTTCCACTGACGCAAATGTTAGATTATGCTGTGGTGTAGGACTATTTAACTCTTTTGCTCCCGCGATCATCGATTGATGATCTCGTGTTTTCAGTGTTTACCTCAAATTTTTTTAAATTGAGTTACAAAATTAGTTAACTAAAAAATCGATTTGTGACTTTATTTTTCATCCAATTTTCATAAAATTTTCAAAAGATCACGCTTATTTTCTCACACATCGGAAGATGTATAATTTGTGCCCTAATTCTTGGATTTTTATACCCAAAAAGGGTTAAAAAGACCAACAACCCAGTTGCAGACGACAAAATCGGCCAAATTCTCAGCACGTGCCAACTACACTAAAATCAAATTGAGATTACATCTTTACCACAAAACCAAACCCTTTATCATTAACACAGTCTGAAAACTACTCTTTTGGGGCATCATTTGACAAAATTTCAAGCGATAATAATGGTTTTTAAATTTCCAAATTTTTTAGGGGTCTCAAAACCCCCCCAAACAAATTTGAATGGTAAGTAGATAAAAGTAAATTTAGTGCATAAAAAATATGATATGTTGCTAAATACCAGTCTCATTTGAAAGCTTAGAAAATTTGTTTTCCAGCAATGTATAACTTTAAATAGTTTAGACTAAGTGGTATATGATATTTACTGATCAAAAATGAGTACTGTACATCATGTCAGTTCAAAACCCCCCAAAATTTTTTGACTTACTTTCACTAAATTATGATTTTTAGAAAAACTACACCCTATAAAAAGATAAAATAAATTGCAAATGTTTCACCACTAAAGTCGTCATTTTGTATCAAATTTCCAAGGCGACAAGAAGCGAAATAGAAGTTTAAAAGCTAACAGAAGTTTGGCTTCTCTAAATCAAAGTTTGCTGTATCCCCCTTGTTTCTCAAGAAATGGGAAGGGTGTAAACAAGCTGCTGTTTCATTGTCAGTGACAGCATATTCTATTTAAACTTGATATTTTCTGAATCTTGAAGAAATTCCCTGTTCAAAAATACATAATGTTACATGGTTTAGGCTAACCTCTAGCAGATAATAACTGATCATATTTTAGGTACTGAATTTAACTACCAAAATTTGATACTGGTCGGTACCGGTCAAAAAAAAGGTCATGTGTCTCAGAAAATTGCAAATTGTAGAAAACCTAGGCTTTTAGGTAAGTTTTGAGTGATGTACCTTGAAAGCTTATTTCCTTAGCATCATTTTGCGACCATTTCTAAAAAAGTTGGTTAAAAATTAAATCTGTAGTGACATTTGAGGTGAGGGTACCTCTTTAATTTTGAAGACAACTACCCCCCAGTTGGGGGGTTCATTTGCATAAAATTTGCATATTCAAAAAAAATGTTTTTTATCTATTTGAAATCCTCAAGAAATGTAGATTTCAACGATATATCACACTTAATGTAGAAGTAGACAGCTGAGTAATGATTTACAAACAAACTTGAGGTACATAATTAAGATTAATTATGATTGATTATGACAGTTTTTCGTGCTGCCACCTCACGGACATTTTTTTTCGCTATTCACGCGGGAGCAAAAGAGTTAATTACGACTTTGCTCTTGGAATCGATTTTGCTGAGAGTAACCAGCCAGTTGGTTTTATCAATCCATAGCAAGATGCATAGCTGCAGAGAAGCATCAAGCAAATTTGGTTCGTATTGGTGAAGAAAGTAAACATTCAAGGAAATTGGCTGCAAAACAGCAACCAATTGGGATAATCGTTGCAAACAAGCATATCGTCTACTAAAGTATGGATGCCCGTTTGCAGATTTTGAAGTTGACCTTCTCCTGCTAGCTCACACATATGCCAAGATTGGTAACTTAAACTATTCCAGAAAGTTTCCTTCAGAATTGAGACCAGTCTTTGCCAAAGTCATTGAAGATAGACTGATGGAGTACTTCGCAAAACCGCTAGACGCAACATCCAATTTACTGCTACTTGGTATTGTTGCTGACAAGCTTACGACAAGACGGCATACTGGACAAATGCTTGCAGGTATCCTGTTCACCCCAGGCATGCCTAACCTTCTTACAGCTGTTTCATTGGGTGTCGAGTCAGTTGCTAAACATGATGGTGATAGCATATCGGTAGATATCAATAGCATGTGTGCAAAGTACAAAATCCAAAATGATCAAATCGCAGGAATCAGTTTTGACAGTCAATATTTCAATTTAAATGTTCACACAAAACTGCAGGACAAAATGAAACTAAACAAGAACGTCAATTTTGCATGGGACCCAGCACATTTGCTACAGTTCACTGATAATAACATGCGGAAAAGCATTTCCTGGATTGATAGCATCTGCGAAGACATTGGTGCTGTACTGAGCAAATTCCAATTTGGAAAAAACTTTGAAGCTGCACTTGACATGGCCCACAACCTTGGCGTAGATTTGAAAGCTCCCACATGGTTCTCAGAAACAAGGTTTGTTTCCTATGCACATAAAGTTTTTAAAAATTTCTCCGACAATTACGGTATTGTCCGCCGTGTTTTAGACAACATCACAGCAAGTGACAATCGCCAGGCAAAAGGCACTGATGACCTTCTTTGTCATATTAAAACACTGAAATCTGCAGTAAAATTGCTGTTCTGTGTTGATTTTTACCACGCTTTAGGAGTAGTTAGTCAAACGCTTCCATCCAATATTCCGTTCGGAAAAAAATAAAGGCAATAGAATATTTTATGGTATGTCTTAGTGAACTGGTTGAAGGGAAACCTTACCATGTACTGGAATTTTATACCCACAAAGCAGACCTGCATGAATGTGTTTTTGCTGGATTGCACCTTCCAGTAAAGACGTCGCTTTGATAACCCCATTACGTGAAATCCGTTCTCTCCCACACAGTGCTGCACTTGCAGACTCAACCAATCTAGAACTTCCGGAAGTTGTTGTTGGAAATGCATTGACAAAAGGGAAACTAATGTTTCAGCAATGATTTCAAGCATAAATCAAAGGATTACTGTAGAACACTTCAGCAAAATTAAAGAAAGAGAACAAGCAGCAGCATTTTTTCCATTGCTTAATGCTGCCAAAGTTGCCACTAATGAAGATGAGTTTTCAATGTCTGAGCCTGTTCACTTGCTTTCATCGAAGCATCCAGAATATGTTAGAGGTGCAAGAAATTTGTCCATCAACATTTTCTGCAATCGTGATACTGATATGCTGAAAAAATGCTGTTCTGAAATTGAATTATATCACTGCGTCTTTTCAACCACTAATCTCTATCTCAGTGCTGAACACGTTCTTAGCAAAGTTTCCCAAATTTCTTGCAGCTGTTCCCTAGAGAGCGTTGTTGAAAGCCTAGAAAGTGTTATTGAAAAGATTCAAAATGTTCGTGGTGGTACAAAAACATCAATGAATAAAAAAGATATCAAAGACATTAGCGATGAACTTGTCATTCATTGGAACAGATCACACATAAGCGAGTGCGACGGCATTGTGAAGCAAGCTCTCAATGTACATTTCAAAGGAAAATTATGGCATTTTATTTCTAGTGATGTTCACACCAACATGCAAAAAGTCTCTGCTGAAGTAGATAGAATAAACAACAGCAAAGCGCCAATGTCTTTCATATCACATTGAATTCATTGTGCTGAGTTTGACCATAGCAATTGTATATGGATGAATCCTGAAGTGTTACCAATTCCACTATTTTCGGTGTACAGGCAATTTAACTCTTTTGCTCCCGCGTGAATAGCGAAAAAAAATGTCCCTAAGATGGCAGCGCAAAAAACTGTCATAATTAATCTTAATTATGTACCTCAAGTTTGTTTGTAAATCATTACTCAGCTGTCTACTTCTACATTAAGTGTGATATATCGTTGAAATCTACATTTCTTGAGGATTTCAAATAGATAAAAAACATTTTTTTTGAATATGCAAATTTTATGCAAATGAACCCCCAACTGGGGGGTAGTTGTCTTCAAAATTAAAGAGGTACCCTCACCTCAAAGATCACTACAGATTTTATTTTCTACCAACTTTCTTAGAAATGGTCGCAAGATGATGCTAAGGAAATAAGCTTTCAAGGTACATCACTCAAAACTTACCTAAAAGCCTAGGTTTTCTACAATTTGCAATTTTCTAAGGCAAATGACCTTTTTTTGATCGGTACCAAATTTTGGTAGTTAAATTCAGTACCTAAAATATGATCAGTTATTATCTGCTAGAGGTTAGCCTAAACCATGTAACATTATGTATTTTTGAACAGGGAATTTCTTCAAGATTCAGAAAATATCAAGTTTAAATAGAATATGCTGTCACTGACAATGAAACAGCAGCTTGTTTACACCCTTCCCATTTCTTGAGAAACAAGGGGGATACAGCAAACTTTGATTTAGAGAAGCCAAACTTCTGTTAGCTTTTAAACTTCTATTTCGCTTCTTGTCGCCTTGGAAATTTGATACAAAATGACGACTTTAGTGGTGAAACATTTGCAATTTATTTTATCTTTTTATAGGGTGTAGTTTTTCTAAAAATCATAATTTAGTGAAAGTAAGTCAAAAAATTTTGGGGGGTTTTGAACTGACATGATGTACAGTACTCATTTTTGATCAGTAAATATCATATACCACTTAGTCTAAACTATTTAAAGTTATATATTGCTGGAAAACAAATTTTCTAAGCTTTCAAATGAGACTGGTATTTAGCAACATATCATATTTTTTATGCACTAAATTTACTTTTATCTACTTACCATTCAAATTTGTTTGGGGGGTTTTGAGACCCCTAAAAAATTTGGAAATTTAAAAACCATTATTATCGCTTGAAATTTTGTCAAATGATGCCCCAAAAGAGTAGTTTTCAGACTGTGTTAATGATAAAGGGTTTGGTTTTGTGGTAAAGATGTAATCTCAATTTGATTTTAGTGTAGTTGGCACGTGCTGAGAATTTGGCCGATTTTGTCGTCTGCAACTGGGTTGTTGGTCTTTTTAACCCTTTTTGGGTATAAAAATCCAAGAATTAGGGCACAAATTATACATCTTCCAATGCGTGAGGAAACAAGTGTGATCTTTTGAAAATTTTATGAAAATTGGATGAAAAATAAAGTCACAAATCGATTTTTTAGTTAACTAATTTTGTAACTCAATTTAAAAAAATTTGAGGTAAACACTGAAAACACGAGATCATCAATCGATGATCGCAGGAGCGAAAGAGTTAAACAATGAGCTGGGCTAAGAGCTAACAACACATTCATGATAAGTTCTGATTATTTTGTTGTTAACTTACTTGCAGTGCTCCCATGCCGGTAGTATTTTTTATGTATTGTTGAACACAGCTTTTTTCATCTGACAGTTTAAGGATGACTCATCATTAGCTTGTCTATGCACTGCACAAATGGATCCATGCTGTTTAAGCAAACGTCTGCATTTGTATGGTCAAGTTAAACTAATGGTGTTTTGCTTATACGATTTTTGTTTCCAGCTTTAATTCTTTGCGCACTCGTTTTCAACGCTTGCATACCTGTTGTTTAGTCAGCTGTCTACCCCTGCAGTGCTGCTATTTCTCTTGATATAGATTTTCATTTACATGCATTCCATTTCCACACACGGTGAACCCGTTCAAGCATGAGTTGTTTTCGTGTTCGCATTGTTTAATCTTTTGACAACAAAGTGACAAGCGACTTCTAGTGTTGTTTGATCCACTGCTTAATGAGTCAACGACTCAATAAATGACATAATCATAAGTACGTGACCTACTGCCTTTGTATGTGTGCAGATTGCAGCAAGTTGATGATTTTTGTTTGTTCAGGTGAACTTACATTAGCCTACTATAACAAAAGACGATGAATAGACAATTAGGGACTGCTTCTACATTGAGAACTATAAAGTAATGCTTTGGCTATCCACATTTTGCGTGAAGATTTCGCTGAAAAGAATGGTGTTAAGCAATTGTGATGTCATAATTGCCATTGCAAGCCACAGAAAATTTTTAGTTCAAAAAATGGATTCCTGGAAAACTTTGCATTTTTTCCAGGCCTGATGATGACTGCTCAATAAGTCAACCTCTATGACTACACTTTGTTTGCATTAATGTACTACTGAATCAGGTATGCGTACACTCAGATCAAATAATTTTGGTTAAATCATTGTGATCAAATGCAAAAGCCAAAACCTCAGCAGATTTTTTTTTTAAATCAGCTATCATCCACAAACGACAAGATATGTCTAGCTTGCAAAAAATGTGATCAAAAACCAAACTGGTAACAAATCTGGGTAATCAAAAGGTAGCTAGCTGCTAGTTCGATGTCAAAACAGAGCAGTAGCTTAAGTTGATGTGTTCTTAACCCTTTAAGGCTCAATGGCACACATATGCCCCATTATTGTTATGTCATTACAAAGTAAAAAACAACTTTTCTGAAATCGATTATATTACCATTGTTATTAAACAATTATAAAATTGCTTCCAATTTTGTCAGTTATAATCCTACAATCCTTAACAGTTTAAAACGGCATTTTATTAGTAGTACCTATTTAGATGGAACCAACCAGTCCATACATCATGATGGCGCAGTTTAACTAAAGGCTTTCAAACAAACCCCCAAAGGTAACCAAAATTTGTAGATCAAACATAGTTGTAGTGGTTGGTTCACATGAATAAAAACAGCATAAAATTATTTTTGTGGTCAATCACATCCATGAAAACCTTGATTGCAAAAGTCCTTACACAGACAACATGAAATCAAAGATATTGCCATTTCAATGGCACTACAAGCTTTAAACGCATCATTTATTGTGTGGTGTTACAAGATTTTTTGCAGTCTGATCACTATGACAAAACCAAATCAAAAGCAATTTGGTAATCATCCACAAAAACTGTTGCAATTGCCACTCACACTATTGAAACTCTAGCGTAAGAGACATTTACATGTTCCAGCTTTTGGTTGGGTAGCAAATTTAATTGAGATCTAGCATAATAATGTATATCAAAGCAACTTAAATGCAATTTTATGTTTTCACACTTCAAAATGTCCATGTGTCTGAAGTAAAGCAGTTATATGAGTAATTAAGTTTAAAAGAAAAACGTAGTGAAAAAATCAAAGCCAGTGTACCCCTGAACATATTTTAATTAAAATGTTTCTCTAAACACTGTTGCATTGTCAACCAAAGTAGCTGCATTATTTTAGTTGACAATGCTAACAGAATTTAGCAAAACATCCTAATTAAAATATTGCAGCAGTATTCAAGCTTTGGTTTTTTGCTGAGAATCATCAAAAGATCCCAATCATTTGCTCCTAAAAATTTAATATTTTCTTTGTTAGTCTTACTTTGTTTGCAAGTTTGTTTTGTATGAATTAAACTCATAGGCCACTAGTTCATCTGGTGCCAAGTTGGTTTCACACCTAGTTTTTTTGCCACTTAAATGCACATGTCTAGTGTCAAGTATTGATAAGAAATAGAATATCAAAGTGGTTCTGCATACCACAAACTATTAGTTTTTTTTATTCATCCTTATTTTTAAATGATAGTGGTTGCATTCACCTGCCCCAATCTTGAACAAAGATGTAGCATTTACACAAGTAAACAACACTAACAATACCTAAAGTAATGCCAATGCAATAACATAGAAGATTCTGCAGCAAAACGTTTGTTCAATGTTTCTGTAAACCTAGACTTTATTGATGACCTTTACCATTACGAAAAATTGAGTCAAATGAACAAAACAAATTCCAGAGTCTTTTCTAGATCACCAACTACAATAACACAGCTCAACAAAAAAATTTTTTTTTTCTTTTTGCGATAGATCTTTCAACGATTTTATAGTATATCAGGTGCGCTGATTCCAAAAATGACTTTACTTTTGCTGAATTGGCTCTAGTTTTTGAGATAATGCAGACACAATAACTGGCTATAAAAGCTCAGATAACGGCCATATAAACTACACGTAAGAGGCAATTGTGCTGACAAGGAGATTTTGTTTTGCAACAAAGGACCAGTTGTCTCATTTTTAGAAAGGTTAACAACGCAGAAAAGTCAATAACTGACCATTAGCAATCTTGGAGTCTAAAAAAATTCTAATGAAAAGTTGAAATGCAGTAACTTTTACTATATTTAGGTTTTCATGTTTTCAGTTTTAGTTGCTTTATGTTGCCTGCTATGAGTTGTTCAAGAAGAAGAAGTTGTTGTAATGACCCTGACAGTTTCTGTTACATATGTGGAGAATATATTCTTAAAGAGCATAAAAAGTCTATTACAGATTTTGTTCGCAAAGTATACCGTGCTTACTTTGGAGTTAAACTTGGTGACCAAGACAAGCCATGGGCTCCACATGTTGTCTGCAAATCATGTGTTGAGCACTTACGAATGTGGACAAAAGGAAAAACTAAAAGCTTTAGATTTGGTGTGCCAATGGTGTGGCGAGAACAGAAAAACCACTTTGATGATTGTTATTTTTGTATGGTAGATTTGAAGGGTTTTAATCGTCACAAGAAAAAATTATATTTACCCGGACTTAGAATCTGCTAGGTGTCCTGTACCCCACTGTGAAGATATACCCGTGCCACAATTTAGTCATCTTCCAGAAAAACCATCAGAATGGGATTTTGTCCACCAAGCTTCAGAAAGCTCTAGTGAAAGTGATGTTTCAAGCATTTTTGAAGAAAGCTTGACCAGTCCGAAGCAGTTTAATCAGGAGGAACTGAGCGATCTCATAAAAGATCTCAATCTATCTAAAGAAGCTTCTGAAGTATTGGCATCCAGGCTTAAAGACAAGAAATGCCTTAGTGTTGGTACGAAAGTAACCTTTTACCACACAAGGAAGAGCGACTTACTTCCGTACTATCGTTCAGAAGAAGGGCTTGTTTTCTGCTCAGATGTTGAAGGACTTCTTTTAAAAATGGGAATACCTAAATATAAACCTCAAGATTGGCGTTTATTTATAGACAGTTTAAAAAGAAGTTTGAAGTGTGTATTGCTGCACAATGGAAACAAGTATGCCTCGATTCCCATTGGCCACTCTACATTGCTCAAAGAAGAATGCAACAAAATTAAACGAGTGCTAGAAAAATTGAACTACTGTGACCACCAATGGTTAATATGTGTTAATTTGAAAATGGTCAACTTTTTGCTTGGTCAGCAGAGTGGTTATACTAAATATCCGTGCTTTATTTGTTTGTGGGACAGCCGTGCTCGCAGTGACCACTGGGTGAAGAAGGAATGGCCTGAAAGAATTACACTAACAGTTAATGAATGTAATGTCATCAATGAGCCCCTTGTCCCAAGAGAAAAAATCATTTTGCCACCTCTACACATCAAATTGGGTATAATGAAGCAGTTTGTGAAAGCTTTGCCAGTAGACGGAAATTGTTTTAATTACATTTGCAGAGTATTTCCAGGGATGAGCAATGAAAAACTAAAAGCAGGAATATTTGATGGTCCTCAAATTTGAAAGCTGATGAACGATCCAAACTTTACTGCATCTATGACTGAGAAGGAATTTGCTGCTTGGATTTCTTTTACTGTGGTTGTAAAAAACTTTTTGGGAAACAATAAAGCAAACAATTACATTCAGATAGTTGAAGATATGCTTTCAAAATTTCAAAGTTTGGGAGCAAAGATGAGCATCAAGATTCATTACCTCTTTAGTCATTTAGATAGATTTCCAGAAAATCTTGGGGAATTAAGTGAAGAGCAAGGAGAAAGATTCCATCAGGACATTAAAGTAATGGAAGAAAGGTATCAAGGACAATGGGACACCCACATGATGGCAGACTATTGTTGGAATCTTCTACGACATAAGCCATTTGCTCCTCACGCTAGAAAGTCCTACAAGAGGTAATTTGCTTCGTAGATTTGACAGAATGATAGTTGTTAAAGCTCAGTATTTTCAAGCTTCGTTTGTTTAAATAAATAACGGCAACATACATTTATACGCTGTAATACTGGGTTTTAGTTCCAATACGTTTCTTGCAAACTAACGGTAAATATTGCTGTTGCATCCTTTTTTAGCACTGTAGTTTGCACGGATGCTTTGCATTTTTGTTTTACTGCGTTTACAAAAGAAGATGGAAGCGTACAGTATTGATTAAATGGCATTAAATGCACAACAATGCCATATAACACAGTCTAAGTAATATTTTTACAAAAAAATGCAATTATCTCAAAAACTAGAGCCAACTAGAAAAAACGAATGTCATTTTCGAAATCTACGCACCTGATATACCCTAAAATCGATATAATATCTGTGGCAAAAATTTGTGTGTTGACCAGTGTAATTATACACTATAGCAGTGCCATGAAGCCCTACTGTGGAAAGATCTTCTTTGTAAACAGATGAGGTTATATCAAAACAAGAAAGACACACAAAAATATTTTGTATTGCCTTTTTTCTAAAAAAAGCATGTAATACTTGTTTTTTGTATTCTGAATAGTGTCTATGTCATCACAAATGATCAATGTAATGTCAAACATTTGGTACTAAAAAAATTTACACTTCTGCTACCTTCTCTGTAGAGTAGCCAGTGCTCATCTTTTATTATATGGTATACTAAGGTAATTTAGAACAAATTAACCTAAATCAAGTCATGCTTCACATAATTCAAACAAGCATGTTGACATTGACCTTAAATAATTTTAAACAATTTTCTACAACTCAAACTATGCTAGTTTCACTTAATGGCACATGCAGTGATGCTTGGATGATTGTAACATGATGACCAGCAACCAACTTAGCAATGCTTTGATCAAAAATGAAATGTAAACAATAAGGACTGTAAATAAGGCTATTTATTGGAATTCAATTTGGATCAAGCTAATTCACAGAGCAAGTCATAATGCTATCAAACAAATACCTTCAGAACTATTATAACAACTTCCTCAATTACCCTCTACAGTTTTGGTGTTCTTAATCTTGTCCCAAAATTACGCCATTAAGAGGGTTAAGTGTGACAGCAGACCATCTCAAATTATGAATACATTATTTCTGGTTCTGAAAATTACTGAAATATACAGTATGGTCAAGTGGTAAATAAATATGAAAATATTCAAAAAAGTGCTTAGATCAAAGCTGCCACTGCTGAAGCAGTAGATGAAAGTGCAAATGTTGTAATTTGTCCCAAATTACCCAAGTACTGCAGTAAGTGAAGTCATAAGTTTATTGTTGTTGTTTGCCCAATACACTCAATAAACGTCAACATAAAACAGTAATAAGATAAAATAGTACATTCATGTATGGGACAGGAGACAATGAAATTACCCAAAGGTTTTCTAGTCAGTGCCTTCTAATAACAAAAAAACAACAAATAAATTACCAGCAATAAATAAAAACTCAATAAAGACTGGAAAGAAGAAGTAAAAGAGAAAAAAAAGAAAAACAAAGAGAGGAAGTTAAATTTTGTATAAAAGAGCATAACATGAAAGTCACATATTTAATGCATCAGCAATTTTTATGAAATAATCTAGAATCAAAACAAAACTTTCAATTTAATAATCTCTAATCATTCATTCTTTTAATATTTTTTTGAAGACTGGTAACGATTTTATTTTTATAGAATTGTCTAGAGTTGCCCACAATTTAGTACCACAAAAAGCCAATTGTTTTTGTGACATTGTTTTGTTGACCCAGGTTAAGAAATAATTGTTTCTAGTTTTTTGTCTTGAACTGTATGAATGCACACTTTCAAGTTTAACAAAATTTTTTTCAAAAACTTTAGGAGTCATATTGCAATTTAATTGATGCATAAACTTTGATAATTCTAATTTGTAAATGTCTTCTAATTTCAATAATTTTAGTTGCCTATACAGTATGCAAGTGTGATCAAATTTCCTACTCCAGGTCATAATCCGAACAATGTTGTTAAGTCTTAGAGCTATTTCTTTTTGTCTAGAGTAGGTTGCTGTTCCCCATAAAATAATACCATATTGAACATAACTGTAAATCAAACTATAATATAACAATTTAAGTGTTTCAGTATCAACAAAGTTACATAAGCGATATATTGTAGCTGAGGATTTCAAAAGTTGTAGAGAAAGTTGTTAAATATGTGAATCCCAATTACGACCATCATCTATGAGCATGCCTAAATATTTTACGTTTCTAACTCTATTTAATACGTTTTGTTGTAATTTGATTTCAAAATGTTTTTTAGTTGAGGCATTGATACAATTGTCAATGAGCATATAATTAGTTTTAGATATATTGAAAGATATCTTACTATTTCTCAGCCAAACATTTATTTTATTTAGTTTATTGTTAACCCGTTTTTCCAACTTTTTGATATGACAGTCAGATAGTTGTAACAAAGTATTATCAGCAAATAAAGTGGTTTTAAAGTTTGAAGACGAAGGTAAATCATTAACATATAAAAGAAAGAGTAGCCGTACTGGTATTCTGTATTGAAAACTTATGTTCAGACCTGCCTTGAAGTTTTCTGGTACTGCACATACATAGCATTTTTACCACAAGCTTGACACCCATGCATAAAAAACTATTATTAAATGCTTTCCAAAAATACAATAATTCAGCCATGGTGATGATTGAATGAACATCTGTACAAACATTGCCAATTAGTCTTAGCAAAGTAATAACAAAACTTCACGAGAATCTTGACTGTTTCCAGCTGTAAATTTCTTCAAAAAATGTTTACACTTTATGTGAGTAGAAAATTTATTATGAAACACCAATAGTTACCTCCTTTCTGCTTTCTAATTGAAGTAGCTATTTGCCAGTTGCTAGACAAAGTTGCCATTTTTAATGAAGATTTGATTTAGCACGTCTTCAGTTACCCAAGAGCTTTCTCAATTACTCACATCAGTCTAACCTGTTATTTGCAATACATTCTGAAAACATGAATTACCTCTAGCTCTGTAATATGCACAATGGAAATAAAAAGGCAGTGGCTATTTCGCCGTCGACGGCAATTTGGCCTTGGAATCTATTTTGCCGTGATCATTCACGTGTGTTTATATAGCCAAATTTGTTATTATCACACCAGTGACTCTGTGGTGTAGTGGATAGAGCGCTGGTCTTAAGATACCAAGGTAACGGGTTCAAATCTCAGCTGGCCAGGGCTCTAAAAGAAAGGCAGTGTACACTGAAGGGGCAGGCCTGGTATGTAAATGTACGGGGCAGTGTACACTGCAAGGAAGTGTGCAGGGTGGGGGATAGAGACCTGGGGGTGCAAAATTTTTTTTTTTGGTTTTTAAAATTGACCAATCAGAGACGACCAAAAGTCACATGTTTAGTACGCCATTAAGATTGACCAATCACAAACAACTCACGGCAAAATAGTCTCTGAGGGTAAATTGCCGTCGACGGCAAAATAGCCACTGCGAAATAAAAACTCTTTAGTTGTCAATTACTGATATAAGCTAATAGAATAATCCTTCACTATGTAGGCTACTTCATATTTGGTTCACCACCTTACATCTATTTTTGGAGGTTGCGAATGCCATTAAATCACTACAATACTTAGCATAAATGACCAAAATACATAAGCGTCCAGAAAAAAAAATTTAACCTTGCATTTTCACACATTTAGTAAAATGATCAGAGAATCATCAGTAGAGAGCACTAGAGCAACTGGTGGAAAATACTCACATCAGGAAAAATGACCCGATCGGGGAAAATCTGCTCCCCGATCGGGGTCATTTACCCTATTTAGGACCAAAGAATTTCACAAAATTAAAATGACCAAAAAACGGAGCAAAATCGGGATGTTTTGCCATTTCCATCGTGTTGCCCACCCAAAAAAACATTAGGTTACCGAAGAGGAAAAAATTTACTGTTGTGATTTTCCAAAAAAGTTAGAAGTTTTAAGGTTAATAGTGTAGCAACGTAGGATATTGATTAACGAGCTTATTATTTGTCCTTTATTTTTTTTCACATTTAAGCTAATCTATATTTTATTAGTTAAGCTTTTAGCTGATTAATTGGTTGAATTTTCAGTTTGGTAAATAATTTCACTAGCCTACACCAACTAAGGATGGAAGGAAGTTCAGGTACCCCTAGGTTTTTTCTGCGCTCATTTTTGGCCAAGGCTATCATCTGGTCCGTGTAATACGGTTTTCATGGCAGAGAAACATTTACAAAAACCTTTCCAGGCATTTTGTTTTAAAATAACTTAATTTTTTTATGACTTAGATAATTATAAAGAATTTGCAAGAACTGGAGCTGTAATGTCATATGATCTATCGTTTAATTTAAATGAAAACTTAGAGTACGTTGAGGCCGAATTTCAGATTGATAACAGTCCACATTACGCAAGGCAAAGGGCAAATGAGGCCTTTGTTAATTCTGTTTTCGTTCGATGTTGTTGATACCCGACCCCTTTCGAAGGATGGGGGCATGGCAAAATACCATGGAGCACTAGAAGCCGGTAAACTCTCCAGGGCCTGGACCAGAGGTCGTAGAGAGACAGAGAGTCGCCAAAGAGCGAACGGCGCTAAGAGTCCGTAGCTAGACAGTGCAGAATGAGATGAGAGGTTTCCTCGGACGAGTGTCTGCAGGTGTCGCAGGAAGGATTCTCGATTGTGCCAATCCTGAGAGATAAGAGCTTAACAGTAGGCGGCGTCTGTTGAAGCGAAGGTGAAAAAGCACACAACAAGCGTGACGAGGGAGCGCAAGTTCCTCGGTGGAAATCGAGGAAACCTGTGTGTCAAAGAATTTAGATGAGACAGTACGCCTCCAATCCGAGAAAAGTGATAAGTGGATACGAGAGATAAGAGGAAAAAGACTACAAAGAATTGCAGAGGACACGAGTAACCCTCCCGGTCTAGCCAGCTCATTAGCTGCGTCGTTTCCCGGAAGAAACAAGTGTCCGGGTATGGCGACCTTACGGGATACAAACTGTGGATCATTGATGTTTTGCTGAAATCATGTGGGTGACTCATACACGTTTTCGTTCTGTTCGTGCGCTCGTTGTTGTACTGTGATCGTTATTGTAAATCATCCGTTGGCCTACAAACAGGCCATAAAAGAATAACCACAGTTACATATCATGCTGCAACAATACTGGGTGACTAAGCCGTATGGCAAGGCGTGGTTCCGTCTGACGTGCGGCGGAGAGACCTAGTAAACAAACATATAAAAAGAAGCATTGCTATTTTCGTTCGGTCGTTTCGATTAAAATTAAAATTAAAATTCATTGGCTTCAATTCAATTCGATTCGCTTTAACTAAAATCAAGATTCGTGCATTCAACGCTGTGTTGTGATTACAATATATTCGTTCTTGGAGTCAGACGTGCTGTTGAAATACGATCCCCACAATTTTGGAGTCAGACGAGATCGAAGTTTCATTTCCCTATATTTTGGTGACCTCGACGAACTTATCTTCCACACGGGGACCCATTGTAGCCTGATAGGACAGGAGGAGAGAGAAGACAGTTTCTGCCAGAAAGATTGAGGTAACAGGAAAGACGGAGGAGAGAACAGAATGATGAGGACAGAACGAGAGTCATATAGGAGGAGAAGAGAAGAAAAGTGGCAGACTTGTTGATGATGCCGAGACCAGCAAAGAGCTTGCTTAATGACGGCAGCTTTAGCGGAAAAACTTGAGCATACTGGGCCTGCTGAAAAGGAAAGAGTGGCCTCAGTGCCACAGAGAGAGCAGTTGGCAAGTACGCCAAAGCCGCTTTTTCCAAGAGGAAAAGGGACAGAGCTGTCTGTCCAGAGTACCAGGTCGTAAGGTGGGATAGAGTCAAGATGAGCGAGAGCCGCACCTGGGCGAGAAAGAGAGGATCGGAGCAAGAGCATGGGAAAGAAAGAGTGGACTCCACAGTGAAGAAAAACAGGTTCCAAGGAGGAAAGGGAGGGCAAGCAAGAAGAGCCTCCCTAGGAGAAGTAGAAGGAAGCATGAGAGAATGAGTGGACGTAAAAGCTCTCCAGGACGATCTGCAGAGTCTTGGTTTCATTCCATGTCTGGCCAAACCTGAAATAGGGAAGAAGGTTGGGAGACGAAGTGCCCGCTCATAAAATGACAAAGCGAAATAAGTCAGTGTGACTCATAGGAGAGGAAAAGAATCCTCAGAGAGAAGAAATGGAATAGGGGAGGACGAGAGGCAGCCAGTGATGGCGCGACTAGCCGCCCGGTGAAGGCATTCTAATTTGGTGATATTGGTAACGCTTAGGAAGGAAACCATCCGGGTAAAACGTAAGTGATAAGAAGCCAAAGAAAAGCTTTACACAGAATAGAGAGGGCCCCATGAGGAAGCAGAGATACAGCGTAAAGCTTTGAGACCGGCAAAGAACTTGGCCTTCAACAAAAATACATGTTTAGAAAAAAAGAGTGTGGTCCAAGGTGATCCCAAGAAAAGTTGGAGTGAGATTGAAACAAAGGAGGGAGTTAAATAAGAGGAGGTCGGGCTGGAGGTTAGCTTGGTGAGAATTTACTGAGAAGGAGGCCTCACATTTGCTCGGACTGAGAGGAAGACACCAGTACTCAGACCAGAGCTCCAATCGAATAAAAGCTCCTTGTGTGGCCTCCAACGCAGTAAGGAATGAAAGGAAAAAGGACCAAATGGACAGATGGTCAGCAATAAAGAGAGCAGCTGACGGAAGAAGGTATAGAGGCAGGAAGATCATTGATGTTCCTAATAGCCATATAGATCAGGTGAAGTAGACCATCGAATACCGAAGTTTGTTCAGTGGCGCCATATACGCAATTCGGTGATGGAGTGAGCCCCCCTTTTGAAAATGTCCGACACCAGTCTGCAGGCTAATTGAGCGTTACCCAAAATGTTCTGGGCAGACTCATTCGAAGTGGCCTAGAAATGATCCTGGGAACAAAAGCACGGACTACTTGAAGTACCGGTACTCTCCAAGTTGTCCGCGTTCCATTTATGTTTCGTCAACTGCTTCACGCGGATGTCCAATGTAGACAGACTACCTGATAGTTTCCACGCAGCAGGTACAAATGGGCGTCTTGATCTAAGTCTCCCCAGGTGCACATTCTGCTGCCCAACCAACTGTCCGTGCAGTACATGGTCGGGATCATGCATGGCACGATTCGCCAAAGAGAATGTCGCTCCTAATTGGCGGAGTTCAGCTGGCTGGATGCCTGCGAGGACAGGCAAGTCCTCCGTTGGTGCGGGACGCAAGCATCTAGCGACAATGCGCACAGCATCATTGAGAATGCTGTCAATGAGGCGAGTATGCGTACTATGACACCAAACTGGTTCGCAGTACTCAGCTATGGAGTAGACCAAGGAAAAAGCAGAGACGCGCAATGTCTTGGCACCTGCACCCCACCCGGATCCCGGAAGTCGCCTCAACAGCACAACTCGGATGGAGAGTCTTTTGCGCAAAGCCTCGAGGAGGTGGCGGAAAGTGATCGACTTATTCAGCTTTACCCCAAGATACGTTGGGACTGGACAGGTTAATGATAAAGTACAGACTGGTTAAATGATGAAGTACAATTAAGCTCTGAGCACCGCTTCTCTTTACTAGTTCTTCAATATCCCTATCAATTATTGAATTTAGGCTTTTAGTGTCGAAAACTGGAATTTCTTTGTCTAGCTTCCTGAACGTATTATCTTCAGAACTAGTGGGCTTGTTATAAAACGTTTGTCTGCCTTCGATGAAAGTGAAACTTCTATCAGAAGTCAAACGCAACTTTTTAGCATAGTTTACACAATCCAAACAAATACTTTCATTAGGTATTTTTTTCTGTTGCTTGAGCATGGTAGCAGATTTTGTGCTTGCATGTCGTTGACAAGCTGCAATTTAATTTTTTTACTTTTTTTAATAATATATTCAGCAAGCGAGATTTGTTATTCGCGTTTGTGACGCAAATACATGCTTGTGCGAACTTTTTGAAGCTTTTCCTTCTTTGTATCTTATGTCATCAAGTTTTCATGTTAGATTGACTTACCAGCCAGTGGTAACCAGAATTTTTTGAAAAATTATACTCTAACTAGAAATTCAAAAACTAATTTAGGCTAGTGATAAAATCAAATAAAGTTGATTTTACTGTTACAGGATGTCCAAAACTCGAGTTTAAAAGTAAAAAAGATAGCGGTTTTTATCGGCTTTGATCTTTGTTGTCATGACTACTAATCCACCTCCCCAAGTTTGCTCATAGAGAAAGGCCCAAATGCATAACGCAACCTATCCCAATAATAAATGATAGTGAAGATATGACGTAAAATGCCCCGATTGGGGGAACAATACTAAGTTGACGTCATGAACACGTGACTAATGTCCCCGATCGGGGTCATTACCTCCGATAAGGATAATTTCCACTAGTTGATCTAGTATTCTCTACTGATCATTATGCCTAAATTTCATTTATTGCAGTGGTGCACAACCTTTTCACTATTGGTGGCTACACTACCAATTTGTTTCAATTCACGGCCGCCAATGAATCAAATTAAGAATTTTTTAGTTCATGTGGAAGTGAAAACTTTTTTCTCTACTTGTAGATCAAAATTTTAAATGTAAGTTTCTATTGATGTTACAGTAAAAGATCTTTTTTGAAGGGAAGCAACGTTAGTTATGTGTGCACGGCCGCATTACTGATTATCTAAGGCCGCATGCGGCAGTACAGCCGCAGGTTGTGCACCCGTGATTTATTGCATTACACAAGTTTTACTTCAAAATTTTATAAAATTTACAACATCGTCTAGAAGCAGTGTTTCCTCTAATTTTTCGATTACTGGCTTCAGCTCAAAAATCTAGGTAGAGTCTACAATAGTGGTTCCCAAAGTGGGCGATATTGCCCCCTTGGGAGCGAAAAAGATACTATGGAGGGCAAAAAACTCGGAGGGGCGATGCGGAGGCGATAGTGAATTTTCGAAAAGTTAAAATTATCGTAAAACTTGTTTTGTTTGTTTATCTGCTAGTTGTAATCGAAATGCATAATTACTTGTGTAAAGACTATAAATGACCTGGTTCAATTGTGATGTGTTAAGAACGAATGTTCTCACAACTTGTAGAACTTGCTCGAATCCTCGTCATCAGTGGGGCAAATTTTTCTGGTATTGAGTCAGGCTAGTTAGTAAGTTTGAGTTCAGCTAAATTGGAAGTCAGTGCAATTTAGCCTTCACACTATATCATAGACTGAAACCTGTCGTTACACAAACTGCAAGCTTACTCCTTTATTAATCTAAAAATTTTTTTCTGTCAATTCTTCATTTTGATTGGTTTGTGACAGACCCGGGAATTCGACTTTTAACATTGCTTCACCGTCCCCAGACGATGAATTAACGTAAAAATGTCGGATTTAGAGTGCATTCTTTGCACAGATAGGGTCCTTTGCATGTAGAGTGTCGTTGGTGCCCAAGGCAATGGGAAAGTCAAGTGGCGCTTCTGGAAATGACGCCATGTGATGTGAGCAGAGTGTAATGTCAATTTAAATGTACTTTACTAATCTTCATTTATGTTTTAAAGTTTACGGTTCCTAAAAATATGTCCTCACCATCAAGAAAGTTGCAAAAAATCCAGAAGATCAAGAAAGTAAAAGTGCGTCAATATATCTGCACTTATTTGAAATTTGGTTTTACAACAGCTCCACATGACGCTACCCGGGTGTGGTTCTGTCTTCTCTAATGAGGCAATGAAACCGAGTCGACTCCAAGATCATCTCAACAGAATGCATCCAAACAAAATTGGCAGTGACTTCAAAAAGCTTCGAGACGAAGAAGCATAACAAACTACAATTCGATCTCTTTTTAGATAGACTCATAAGAGACGGAAATATGGCCTAATTGCTTCTTACAACAGGTCTTAGCTAATTGCAAAAACGGCAAAGCCACACACTATTGGTGAAGACCTTGTGTTACCAGCCGTAAAAGAAATAATTAAAGCAGTGTTGCAACAAAATGCTTCTTCAATTTTGCGTACTGTGCCTTTAAGCAATAATACAGTTCAGCGCCGCATAGATGAAATGAGCTCTGATATATTAAAACAACTTGTTGAAATCCTGTCCATATCCAAACATTCATTGCAAATAGACGAATCTACTTTAAACAATAACGAATTACTACTGTTGAGATATGTGCAGTTTATACATAATATGCAGGTTCAAGAAGAAATAAATTTTGCAATCAGTCTTCCTGCTGATGCTTTGGCAGCAACTGTCTTCAATGCAGTGGAGAAATTTTATGAGAAAAAGGAGATATCAATGCAAATATATTGCAATGTGCAACAGACAGTTCAGCAACAATGGTTGGGAAGCATCAAGGTTTCATCACATTAATGAAAAAAAAGTATCTGGACTCATTGCAACCCACTGCGTTGTCCACCGGCAGCATTTGGACGCCCGTAATCTCAGTGCTGAACTGCATAACCCATTGGATATTGTGATAAAATGCATCAATAAGATAAAAGCTCATTCTCTTAATGAAAGGCTTTTTCGCGCACTTTGTCATGACAACGAAAACAATTTTGAACGTCTTTTATTACATACCGTAGTACGATGGCCTTTGAAAGGTGCTTGTATGACTAGCTTTTATTCTCTTTACGATTTAGTGATCCAAATCCTTACCGGCATCGGTTGTCAATTGACCGAAGCAGTTAAACCATTAAAAAATGATATCGCTTGTTTGGCAGACATTTTCACTTTCATGAATGAGTGAACAAAAAACTTCAGAGTGAAATGATCGCGTTTATCAGGTGCAAAAGCCTGTCAACGTCATTCATATTGAAGCGTTTCTTGTACAAAGAAAATATGGGGCAAAACAATCTGTCTTAATTTCCAAATCTCTACGGGAATGATGTTACAAAAGATGAACGACTGAAATACTGTTTGCATTTACATAACCTAGTGAAAGATATGCACATTCGCTTTGCAGATCTCATTAACCTCATTGTTCCACGCTGGGTAATTCAACCATTTTATGTTGATCCTGCACACCTAAAAGTTGAACTTTAAGATCAGTTCATCGACTTGCAAAATGATGAATTCAAAATGAACTTTGAAGATAAGCATTGTAGCGGCTGATCATTATTACGTCACCGCTACGTGTACATATAAAGTGCCCGCACTGCCTTTTTCTCAGTGTTTGGTCATTTGATTCAGTATTCGACATTATTCGGTCAATTGGTCAAGTTTGAATACGTCGATTGAGTTTTCCTGCAAATAAAATGATTGTGTCGGTGATAAGTGAAAGTCCAATCTTGTGTAAGCGAAGTGCAATTCAATAAAGAACTAACTGCACTATCGATGTGGTAGACAGCCACAGAATCAGTCGTCAGTACTCTCTGTCCGTTCGCTCTCGTGGCTCAACCCTACCTACCATCGTCCACCAAACCGCTACAGCATGATATTTTGGTGCAAGTCGTCTGGCAAATACCCGCTCATATGGAGCGAAGTAAGAGCATGAGTTTTTACATTTCCGACGTCTTATTTGGTAGAAAAAGGGTTTACAACAGGGATGTGGAAGCGGTGGAAGCGGTCTTTTTCTGTGGAAGCGCGAAAAATCTACCGCTTCCGCTTCCACATAGGTTATTTGACTTGAAGAGTAACTAGGCGAAGAAGTTTTGTCCGTTTCCCGATGTGGATTAAACGCTGAAGTTGCACTATAAATCTGACTAAACTTGCGATATGAGTAGCGCGAGACAACGAGAAAAACTAGCATCACATTTTATATCGATTACGGGTAAGAAAAAGATAATGGACAATGAAACGTAGCCAATAAAATGATGATTTGATTAAACTAAACTGACTTTGGTTCGGGGATTGAAAACGTTGAAAAGCAATTTACTCACTACGAAAACATTTTCATCATTCTACATCAGTGCTCTTCAATAGGGGTTCCACAGAACGTGTCGTTGTGTTCCGTGAGTTTAAAGGGTTCCGTGAGGAGACCGCAAAGGTCCTTTGTTTATTAATAGTATTTATTTCTTATATGTAGGCCTAGTGGTGTTCTGTCTATATAAATAGTTAGTAATGGAATCTTGTGACAGCAAGTTGCAGATTGTGATGTAATCTTATTTTCAACTTTAAGAATGTCTGAATTTGCTAACTTCCTTTGTTATGTAATAGTGCGTCTGTAATTTAATTTTGCTCGCCTTGTATGAACACGACCAAAATTTCGCACTTCGCTATTCAGAAGGATTAGACTCTACATTCAACACGAATTCAAATATCTAAGAAAAAACAAACACAGAGTAGTTCGGAACAATAAGTTAAAGCAAAGTAGGTAAAGTAAGAGCAATCTATAGATAGGTTTTTGTCTACTCAAAATGATAAAGTGTTGGAAATGGCAGGATCCAGAGACAAAAAGTTGTTTTAAGTTTTTGAAAGTTGCTGTGAAAATAAAATGCAGTCTTTAATTTACCCCAACAGAGCAAAGGCTTACAAAAGTATGACGATGCTGGTGTTACGTGAACTGACAAAATAACAACATAGAAAGGAGAAAATACTAAATTATGAACAAGCGATAGGGGCAGTTTACAATTCATTTATAACTGACGTAGATCTAAACACCTAATTGACATTCGTGTTTTTGTGTGGCTGTAATGCTGTGAGTCATACTAGTGAGACGCAGTTCTAATGGAAAACAACTTAACACGACCAAAGGGGGTCAATATCACTTTTAGTATATTTATTATGAACAAGATGGAATTGCACCTGGAAAACAACTCATGGATACTGCTTTCTCCTATGACTACAGTCGGCTCGTACTGGGAAAACAAATTATTCAAGCCACTTTCTCCAATTCGGAGAAACTACCCCAAAATCATTATAAATAACAGCCTCGATTTCTACTACCGCAGATTGAAGAAAGCATTGGTTACAAAGCCATGCTGCAGTGTACATCAGCTTTGATAAAGCATTAAGTACGGTACGTTTATTGAATGCTGCTCTGTACGAATGTGTAGATATAGAAATAGCTATTTGAATAAGGTTATGTGTTGGTAAGGTTATGTGTTGGTAAGGTGTTCTGTAGTGTTTGGTAAACGGTATAAATTATTATTGATATTTAACACTTGCAATTTCATTTCTATCTGCAAATTTGTTGGGAACTGCTACAATTTCATTTCTATCCGCAAATTCTTTTGGGAACTACTACTTGTAATATTGCATCTAAAATGACATCTCAGGAATTGGCTGTAGTTCTGGAAAAGCTGGCTAAAATTGAACACAAACAAGATGAGCATCAGTCAAATTTTTTGAATTCACCAAGTGTAAATGAGAACGCTGATGCTTCTGCCTTTGTTTCAGGTACCAGTAGTGGCAAAGGTCAAAAAGAACTGCTGGAAGAACTGTCGCAATCAATAACTGCAATCAAAGCTACAATAAAGGATTTGGCTAGACAAATTGAAGAAAAAGAAAAAAGAATGGATGATCTTGAGCAGTATGGAAGGAGCAACTGCCTTATTCTACATAGATGTGTTGACCTTCCCAAAGAAAATGCAGGTTACGTAACTTTTGAAAATTTTATGCTAGATACTCTGAATTCTAGACTAAAATTTGCCCATCCTATTCACAATAGCGACATTGATATTTGTCATGTATTGCCTTCTCGAAAAGGAAAAAATCCAATAATCATTAAATTTGTCAGAACATCTATCAGAAATCAAGTATTTAACAATAAATCATTATTGAAAGCAACCAAGGAATCAGATCCCAAACTTTCCATAACAGAATCTTTGACAAGGCGCAGATCCAAATTGCTGAAACAATCAAAAAAAGTTTTTGGGTTTCAAAACGTTTAGACACAGAAAGGTAATATAATTTGCAGTTTTGAAGGTAAACGACATAGAATCAATGATTTTGCTAACATTGCTGGAATTAGATTTCCTGAAAAATAGTCTCTTACTGCTTTTTTGATGTACTAACTGCTAATTATATGCCGCAAGCCATCACTATTTCTAGCAGCACAATAAACAACACAATACAAAGGCTATTGTGCATTTTTTTTCAACTCTGCCAGTAGTCTAATTGTAAGTCAATTTTTGAGCCAAATTTACATTTGCAACATTACCCTATTATGCACCTAAATGAAAATAAATGCTATCCAAACCTCTCATGTGATCTAGATATGTCAGCTGATTACATGAATTCCTTATTTGATATTCCTCAAACTGGTAACAACAATGTAGATGACACTTTATTTGATAGCTGTAGCCAGTACATTAATACTTCAAACATACATGACATTGCAATTAATCACAACTTCACCAACCAATTTCTTGGCATGAGTGTAAACATGAGATCACTTGTAAATACTGCAAACTTCACTAAACTTGAAGCATTAATTTTTTCCTTACCAAGAAAACCAGATATAATAGCCATTACTGAAACGTGGATTACACCACTTAATTCAGGCCCATTCAATAATCTTGATAATTATATACTGTACTTGTACAAAATCCAAGAAAAAATTTGAAAGGTGAAGGTGTAGCTTTTTATATAAAAAATAATTTGCAATTTACAGTAATTGATGAACTCTCAATTCTGAATGAAAAAGTTTTTGAGTCTATTTTTGTAAAAATTAAATTGAAACATGATACTATTACATGTGGGACCATATACAGATCACCAATGACAGACTCCACCTCCAACCAACAATTTATTTCTAATTTAAGTAGTGTGATAAGTCATCTCAAATCAAATACTAAATGCTTTATATATGGAGATTTCAATTATGACCTTTTACAAGCAGAAAACAAATACACTAGTAAATTTATTGAAACAATGTTTGACCACTGTTTTTACTTAATGATAAATAAACCAACACGCATTACCAGTTCCAGTGCAATAGTTTTAGACCATGTCTGGACAAACATATATTCTTATGTCATAAAAGCAAAAATTCTTCTTCACCCCATCTCTGATCACATGTTTTGAAGCATACCAGCATAAAAATATTTACAATTCAAAGATCAGAATCTTCAACCCAGAAAATATTAACAACTTTCACAATACATTAGACTCTACTTTTGACATTGACGTAGTTTTAAGGGAATCAGACCCTAATTTAGCTTATGAATTATTCATAAACCATTACTATAAAGTTTTTGATGCGTGTTTCCCCCTAGCCAATCCGAGGCCAAAAACACACTCTAATAACTGGTTTCATAAAGATCTTCAAGTACTTATGTATGAGAAAGAAAAACTTTTTAAAAAGTATGTAAATAAGAAAACACTGACTGCAAAAGTGAAGTATAACAAAGCTAGAAATCTTTACTATCATACAATTCAACAAAAAAAGAAATTGCATTATTCATCTCTTTTTGATAAACTAAAAAATAATTTGAAACAAACGTGGAAAACCCTAAATAAACTACTTGGAAGGAAAAAAAGTAAAATCACTCAATGCCCCTCTCTGATAATAGATGGTAAATTGTGTACTGACTCAAATCTATTAGCTAACTACTTTAACGATTATTTTTCTAGTATTGGTGAAAAATTAGTAAACAAACTAGCAACCCCTCAAAAACAATTCAGTCAATTTTTGGGCTCTCCAATATGCAACTCAATGTTCTTGAACCCTACATCGGTAACTAAAATCAAAAAATTATCTCCAAAATGCAACCCAAAAACAGCACTGGAATTGATGAAATTCCAATATTAGTTGTAAAATCAAGTTCGGATTACATTTTTTTTGGTTTGTGTCATATTTTTAACTTATCTTTATCTCAAGGTCAATTTATCATAGACTTTAAAAAAGCTAAAGTGATTCCTGTACACAAAAAAGGGCAAAAAACAAATGTAAATAATTATCGGCCAATCAGTCTGCTCCTAGTACTGTCTAAGATATTAGAAAAGATTGTATATAATCGACTGTATTCATTTTTGTCACAATCAAACTTTTTCTATAATTTACAATTTGGATTTAGAAAAAATCACTCCACTAGTCATGCCGCTGCTGTAATGGTTGAAAATATCACCAAATCTTTCGAAGATAAAGAATATACTCTTGGTGTATTTTTAGATCTCTCCAAAGCTTTTGACACCATTGATCACAGTATACTTTTGGCTAAACTAAATCACTTTGGTGTTAGGGGGGTAGCAAACGAATGGTTCAGAAGCTATTTAAACGGTCGCTTGATGCAAACGGAAGTTAATGGAAAAATTTCAAATTCCAAGCCAATCGAGGTAGGGGTACCACAGGGATCAATTCTTGGCCCCCTTCTATTTTTAATTTACATAAATGATTTTCCTAAATGCTTAACATTAGGCAAAGCAGTAATGTTTGCGGACGACACCAATTTATTTTTTAACAGCAGTTCTTATAAAGCATTATATGAGGCTACAAATACTCAATTGAAACATGTCGAGGCCTGGCTTTCTGCAAATAAATTAACACTTAATACTGATAAAACCCTATATGTTGCGTTTAGAACTCCAAACAGTCTTCCTCCACCTGCTGCGTTGTCAATTCAATTCAAAAACAAGCATCTAAAACGAGTAAACAGTTGCAAATTTTTGGGTTTAACCATCAATGAACATCTTTCATGGAAGCCACATATGCAGTGGTTGCTGCAAAAACTCAGATGTAGCTACCATGTAATTAACAAAGTAAAAGAGTATCTTGATAAAAGTTCATTGCTAACTTTATATCATTCTCTTATTAATAGCTATGTGCAATATTGTGTAATATCCTGGTGCCATGGTAACGCATCTATGATTCAAAAGTTGCAAAAAGTTTCAACCAAAGCAATCAATTTGATTAATACTAAGCAAAAAAACAGTAACGTTTTTCAACAACACAATCTGCTAACAATACAACAGTCTAAACAACTTGAAATTGCCAAATTTATGCACAAATATTTTAATAAATCTCTTCCTCCTGCTTTTTCAAACATCTTTGATTCTAACTTTCTTAGCGAGAAAGCCACTCTTCGTACTCGATCCAAGTCGAAATTGTGCCCTCAATATTGCAGAATAAAACTCACACAACAAACACTGAAATTTAGAGGCCCAATGTTATGGAATAAACTACCTGTAGCACTCATAGATATTAAATCACTTCCCAGGTTCATCAAATGCTTTAAAGAATATATTATAAATCAGTAGATTAGTATTTATTATGTTTTGAGACTGGAAACCTACTTATTTTGATTGCTTAAAGATATACCTAATTGTAAAACGAGCTTGCAAAGTAGGATAAAAAGTAAAAGAATAGGTATTTGCTGTTTTTCATTCTTTTTCAGAATCTGCCAATCACTTTCAAACTACCAATGAAAAAGAGCAAATGATTATCTTATACTCCATCTCCAACTTCAGGCGACAACTGCTCCTCGAAATATTTTCGGATGAAGAAGAAGAATAAGGAAAATTCAACTGCGATATAGGTTCATGAAACTTCAGTCTATTCATTAGAATAAATGATTAATTTTTATTTGAGTAAAAAAGACAGGGACACTTCCAATGGTTTACTTAAGTTATCCACAATCACGTGATTAAAATCAGGTCATAAAAATTCAAACGCAATGTTATGGTGCTACTGTTTATCTGCAAATTGCATGGTCCTGGGCAGTAAGACTATAACTGCATCCGGCGACAGGGTCCTTCCTAGAGTGTAATGGAGCTAACTCTTTAACTGTCGTTGCTCCCAGGTCACCCTTGGGCAAGGTGTAGTACCTGCTAGCCCCCCTCGTTAGGGTAACAACAGTTTGGCACTGAGAGGAATGTACTTCTTTTAGCTATTGGGTTTTATACATAGGGTAAAATTTTGTTTATTTGGCTGACTGCTTTTTTAGTTTCTTTTTTGCTGTGTTATTTTTTTTATTTCAATTTTTTGCTTGATGTTTTTGTCAGGTGCGGTGACCATGCCCCTCTCTACAATCTTTTTAATGTAATCTTAAAAAATTTGGGTATGTTTAACGTCAGTTCGTTTTGTCACCTGCATTCCTTTTTCGCTCGTTGTTTTTATTCTTTCGTTGAGTTTTTTGTGTTGAGAAAACAGAAGCGAAATAAATTGCCAACTACTATTTGTAGAAGTAAGATAAGCCGAATTTATCATCATATTCACTATCTCGCACTCAGCCCTCCCCTCTGTCTTATGGCCATGAAACATGTGTTGTATTTGAAATCTGCCATAAATAAATGAATTGTTTGCTTATTGTTGGGCCATCAATTACCGGGAGACGAGAAAAGTGAAGTTAAAATTCATATCCGGACTTGTTCAAACAGGATTACTTCGGTTCGTCAAGGCGCTTGAAGGGATCGAAGGTTACAGCTGAAAATTTTTTACCCTTTGCTGTCATAAGGCATCTATAGGTCGCCCAAACAAATTTCGTCGTTGTGGTCGGAAGGAACCTCTAAGGCACCATCATTAAATGCGTTCTTGTGACTAGTTTGATCGACAAATGGAGTGGTCGTAAGGCACTCGCAGTTCACCAGAGCAAAATGCCGTCACATTTGTGTGACAAACTGTTGAACAATAATGCCACAGAGATGTTGGCGCGAAAATGCAGGCAATTTTGTACAGATGCCAGTTTATGAGCTTTCAAGTCAGCAACAGCACATGCGTAAAGCAATTGCTTAGTATCGCTTGCAGAAGTGAAAGTTGGTGCGATATTGTGATACAAGAAAGTGATTGTGACCTAGTGGTTTGCTAAAGGGCAGTTTCAGGGCCGCGGTGTAGGGAGGTAAGGGGGTGAAATCATTTTGGGGCCTATGCTTATTTAGGTGCGCATTGAACTGCATAGTATAGCTTTTAGACGTGAAAGTTGTGAAATTTTGATACAATAAAGTGATTGTAATTCTGTAACGCGTAAAGGGGTGGTTTCAGGGCCACACCAAAGAGGGCGAGGGGGGATTTCGACTTGTTTTGACTGAAATTTTTCAAATATAAGAGAAAAGAACAAAAATACAGCACAACAAATTTTGTTAAGGTTTCCAACATTTATGGTTTTATTTACATCCCCTACTTTTTACAAATTTTTATGATAACGGGCCAGTTGCTTGGGCAAAAACATGCTGATCATTTTGATACCAAAATTGTCTAAATTGATTGAAATTTAGTCACTTAAACAAACATTTAGTAACAACTACTGCCTTGAGCTAGTAAAGCTTTGTCAAAATGCGTCGATATATAACGATCAGCGATAGCAACAATGAAAAATTTATTGCGACTGCAAAGGGTGAAATTAGGTGGATTCGTCGCAGTTTTGCCTTTTTCTCCGATCTTTTACAGTTTTGTATTTTATTATAGCTTTTACCAACCTCTAATTTAAATATATATAAGCTAATCATTTGTATTCAAAATCTATAGATTTTAAATTGAGTTAATGTTTTGTACCGGTACGTTTTTTTCACGAGTTTGTATTTTATTACAGCTAACTGCATTAAAATAATAATTATATCATCCATTGTAATTGAAATTTCTATAACATTATTATGTCCCGAAACAGATAGAGTGCTGTATATGAACATTTTTTGAAAAAGGCAATAACTTTCGCTGCAGAGTTATGCTTGATCAATGACACACCTGCAATTCAGTTATCCCTAAACTAAAACAAGAAAGCACTTCGGCTAACCTGAAAAGGCACCTAAAGCGTCATTATCGACAGGCATTTGACAGGGTTGAGGAAAAAGACTCTGAAGTTACCAAAAAAACAAAATTGCAGAAAGAAAAAGGGCAAAGTAGTATGACAAGTTTTTTTAAAACAAGTAATCGAAAAGCTACTGCATCCATCACTAAAGAAGATTTTATAAACGGAATATTAAAAATGATTGTCTACAACGGAGTTTTTCTGACAATTTTTCAGGACGATTGATTTCAATTGCTAAATGGTACCTTTGCAAAAAATTTGGAAATTCAACTAGGACTTCAAGCCATTCGTAGCGTGGTACTCAAAAAATCCGAGGAAGAAAAATCAAAGTTGAAGGAATCACTTTCTGGAGCTTTGGTTTCTATCAAATTTGACGAAATCACTAGACTTCGATCACATTTCCTGGGTATTTCAGTGCAATATACTACGATGAACAATACGGTCTTACAGTAAAGACGTTGGTTTTAGTCGATACTGAAGCCAATCACACTAGTTCTCATTTGAAAGAAATATTGTTGGACACTTTGAAGCAGTTCAACATTAGCAAGCAACAAGTATTAGCTTGCGTTGTTGACAATGCGTCGAATATGACTCGGACTGTGCAACTACTTAATGAAGATGAAGGAGATGAAAACGATGATGAAGAGATTAAAGAAATACAAGATTCATATTATTAGTCGACCATACCACATACCACATGAGATGTGCTGAGCACATCCTGCAGTTTGGAATTCGTGACGTGTTAAAAAAAGGGCAAGCGGAAAAGTTTTTAACAAAATTGCGAAAACTTGCTCAACACCTACGTTCACCACACACCGATGGAATTCTAAAGCGTCGTGCTAACAAGGGAATGCTGATTGACATGCCGACTTGTTGGGGGAGTACTTTCCTCATGCTTCAATGATTAGCAGATTTGAAATGTTTTGTTGAGGATCTTGGCTCACATGAATCATAGGCCTACCTTACCGAAAGTGAATGGGCTGAGGTCAAGATGATGGTCGAAGTACTACAAATACCTCACGCAGCAACAATTTATTTTCAAAAACAAGATCTCACTCCGGGAGAATGCCTGCTTCATTGGAGAGAAGTCATGTTTAAATTGGAGAAGCTGGATAACAATTTGGCTTCTGCTCTTGCCAATGCCCTGCAAACACGTCAAGAGTTTTTAGTGCGAAAAGAGGCTTTCTTGGCAGCTGTTTGGGTAAGTAGTGTTTGTTGAGCTAGTTGTTGTGATGACCTACCAATATTTTTTTTTTGATATTATATTCAACTAAATACTGATAAGCGTTTGTGCACTTGATTTTATTTAACCCTTAAACTGTGATTACGGGTCTGGGAAGCTCGGTGAGAGAGAAAACTTGCATAACTTTTTTGTTTGTTGATGTTGAAAGCTGTTGCTCCTGAAATGCCTCAAATAGTTGCTACTGCAAAGCTTAAAACCAGAGTTGAGATTAAGAAAATACAAAAAAAAATTAAGAACACGAAAAAATGACACACCTTAAATTGTAATTACGGGCCTCCCGGGCCCGATTGTAAGCTACTGTAAGCAAAACTTTAGAATTCGATCTACATGTTGCATATTCTACATTGTACTCGTATATCTCAATAAGATAAGTTCTTCTCACCACTACGAAATTTTGAAGAAGAGTTCTTTTACAGGTGTTCTTTATTGTTGGCAGGTGCACTGCATCAGCGTATCTCAATCTTTGCTAAAGAATGACCGTACTAGTTGTTCAATACATATTTTCATACAGCACGGTTATTTGAGTTTGACATAAGATAAGGATGTTATTGTTTATCACAGGTGAATGTGATCTAAGATTAGGTTTCAAAAAAAAATAAAGATGAGGTGTTGAATAGAAACATAATTCACTCATTTTTTCCCTATATTTTAGTACCGGGCCTCTTAGGCCCGTAATCACTGTTTGTGTCACAAAACAGTAATTACAGATTAAGGGTTAAGTCGAGAACAACAACTAATGTATTAGTTATATTAGGATTGACTGACTTATATAACCGTGATATTATTATTTTATTTTTTTCTTGATAGGTTGATGCTCAATCGAGAATCCTCTTGAGCAACCAGGAACAACTACATGCAAAGAGTGCATCAGTATCTGACTTTGATGCATACTTGAACACCTCACATTCAACAGCAGCTGTTGAGGTATCAACTACGGCGTCTGCAAAATCTGATATTACTGCATTTGCTGAGGCGCTAATTGATGTAGAGTGGCTTGGAAGATTGAAACTGCCAAATGTTTGGGACATTATTTCCAAATACCTCCTTATTGTACAACCAGCATCGCGAATTATTAGCTGTTTACCCTGCATGCAGGTATCCGTTGAACGTATGTTCTCCCACTTAAAGCTCGTATTTTGCGAAAACAGAGTCCGAATGGGCAATGAATTAACTGATGCCATTATGTTCATGCGGACAAATAAATCTGTATAAAGTTGAAATTATTTCATCTTCAGTGTCTTTTTGATTATTTGCTCTTATTTTTCCTTCTTTTAGTCATTTTTGCAGCTTTTGTATCTTTGGTTACACTTTTTGATTGTAGTAAATGACAAATTTCGTATTACTAAGGTCAACAGTCGTTTTCTCGTTTTTGTTAGTGGAAGCGGAAGCGGTTAAAAAATCACCGCTTTTACATCCCTGGTTGGAAGTTTGGCTTTTCTAAATCATAATTTGCTGTATCCCCTTCTTTTCTTAACAAATGGGAGAGGTATAAAAGGCTTCTGTTTCATTGCTAGTGACAACATATTTTATTTTAACTTGATATTTTCTGAATTTTGAAGAAATTCCCTTTTCAAAAATAAATAATTTTACATGGTTTGGGATGACCTCTAGCAGATAATGACTGATCATATTTTACATACTAAATTTAACGAATAAAATTTAATACTGCTCAACAAAAAGGTCATGGGCCTCAGAAAGTTGCAAATTGTAGAAAACCTAGGCATTTAGGTGAGTTTCGACTGATATTCGTTTTTGTTGATTTGGCTTATTTCCTTAGCATTATCTAAAAATTTGTAGAAAAATAAAATTTGAAGTGATCATTGAGGTAAGGGTACTTTAATCATGAAGACAACTTAGCACCTATTGAGGGGGGCTAATTTGCATATTCAAAAAAATTTTTTCTTTTTTCAAGATTTGAAATCTTCAAGAAATAGATATTTCAACGATATATAATACTTGATGTAGAAGTAAACAGATGAGTAATGATTCACAAACAAACTTGGGGTATTTTATGATGATTAAGTATGATTGATTATGACAGTTTTTCGCTCTGCCACTTCGCGGACATTTTTTTTCAAAATACGCGTCGCTACGAAAGAGTACTGCACCAATCAACAGCCGCCTCAACGTGGTGGTGCGGTCCCCGGCCCCGTTTGGGTTGGGTCGAAATGGCTTTTGGCCTTCCCGAGGGTCCCAGTTACCCCGGGCACTCCCCATTTATTTTTTCGCTATGCTGCCCCCTGAACGACCACAGAAGGGCAGCACACAGCATCTTTAAAATCGGTCGCCTGTTCTCACTTTCTCTTCTCTCCTGCGTTACTCTTGCCCTCCTTCGTCTCCTCATTCTCCTTCTTCTCCTGATGAGCGGTAACGTTCATCCTAACCCTGGCCCCATCTTTCCTTGCTCTGTGTGTGCTTGAAATGTGACCTGGCGGGGCAAGTCAGTGCAATGCTGCGCTTGCTCCAAATGGGTCCATCTAAGGTGCTCACAACTTTCCTTATCTAATTTCAGAGCTCTTGGCAGCTCTCACTCTTGGAGCTTCCCCCCCTGCCGTAACACTGTGACTCTCTCCTAGGACTCCTCTGACATGTATACCTCCACTGTGGAATCTGGCCCTCCTCTGCTAAAGCTGCACTCTTGCCCCACCCTCGTCTCCAAACTTCTTATCCCCCATCTGCCCATCTTATATCTCCTTTCCCTGCCCTCCCACTACCGTCTCTAGCTCCTGGCTATACTTCTGCACCTCCTGCCTCCTCCCCTCCCCCTGACTCTCTCAGGGTTCTTCAATGGAATGCTGGAGGTCTTCGAGCCAGGAGCACTGAATTACTTTACTTTCTTTCATCCCATCCTGTCGACCTTATCTGCATTCAGGAATCCAATCTTAACTCATCTTCCTCTTTCCGGATTCCTGGATTCTCTGTTCTGCGTTCTGATCGCACCCACTCCCGGTCTGGCATTCTCTCTTCTGATGCTTCACATGCCAGTGGCGGCGTTGTCATTTTCGTCAGACAGGGCCTATTTTTTTCTAAACTTTCTACCACCTCTCTTTCTTCGCTCAATCCCTACTCTGATCATGTAGGGTTCAACATCTCTCTAAACGACTCCTCCTCGGTGTCATTTCTTAATGTGTATGCCCCCCCTATTCGCTTCTCTCCAACGGATGGCAAAACCGATTCCTTCTCTCCCTCAATTTTTTCCTCCTCCAGAAATCTCTTCATTCTGGGGGACTTCAATTGCCATCACCCCCTTTGGGACTCAAGAGTTACTTCCGACCCCCGTGGGGAGGAAGTATTCGACTGGGTCATCTCCTCAGACCTCCTCCCCTCAATGACCCTGACACACCCACCCTTCTCCATCGCTCCTCTGGCAGTCGCTCCTCTCCTGACATCTCCTTTGCTCCTTCTACTCTTGCTTTTTCTTGCTCCTGGGAGGTGCTTCAGGACCTGGGTTCCGACCACCTACCAATTCTCTTATCTATTCCTCTCTCTCCGGTCTTTCGCCCCAACGAGCGTCCCCCTTCCTTCAATTTTCAGAAAGCTCGCTGGGATGACTTTGCCTCCTACTTTGACTCTCACTGTCCTTCTGCAGAGGAATACTGGTCTCTTTCTCTTTCCTCTGCAGCTCCTCTCTTTACCTCTCTGGCAATGAATGCGGCCAAATCGTCCATTCCTTTCGGCCGCATCAAACGCCATCCTAAAGCCTGGTGGTCTGCTGAGGTGGAAGATGCGGTTGGTGAAAAACGCAGGGCTTTCGCTACTGCTCACAGAAGTGATGAAGATCGCCAGGCTTACATCTCCGATTCTCGACGTGCCCCGTCAGTCATTGCCAAGGCCAAGGCTGAGGCATGGCAGACGACCTGCACTTCTCTTTCACCTAAATCTAACCCTAAATCTGTGCACTCTCTTCTTCACTCTATCGCTGGCTTTCCTTCCTCGTCTTCCTCCTCTCCTAACGGTTCCTCTCCCAGGGAATCGGCTTCGGTTTATGCCGCTTACCTGAGGTCTCACTTTTCCGTTTCTCAGCCAAAGGCCCTGCGCAGCAGAGCCAGAGGCTACCTCACTGAGCTCCGCCGAGACACGTGCTCTGTGGAGTTTCACTCGTCCTTTTGCTCTCCCTTCTCTCCCACTGAATTTCTTGCGGCTGCCTACAACCTCTCCTCATCTACTGCCACTGGTCCAGACAAAGTTGCCTATCCCATGCTAAAGCATCTTCCTCGCTCTGGCATGGATTTTCTTCTTCACATCTTCAATCTTTCTTGGTCTTCACATTCCTTTCCTTCCATCTGGAAGACCTCCTCTATTATTCCCATACGCAAGATGGGAAAACCTCTCGACTCTCCTGCTTCCTTTCGGCCTATCTCTCTCACCTCCTGCGTATCAAAGCTTTTTGAACGCATCATTCTATCCCGTCTTCTCTTTTTTCTGGAATCTAATTCCATTCTTTCTCCCCGCCAGGCCGGTTTCCGCCCTGGACGGTCTACACTCGATCAAATTCTGTACCTTTCTCAGTTCATTTCGGATGGGTTTAACAAACCCAGGCCGGGCTCTCGGACGATCCTGTCTACTATCGATTTCTCAAAAGCTTTTGACTCTGTCTGGCATCCCGCCCTTTTCCACAAACTTATTTCGGCTGGCCTCCCTCCTTGCTTTGCTCGTTGGAGTCAATCTTTCCTTTCTGATAGGCGCGCTTCTGTGGTTTATCAAAATCATAAAAGCCGTTCCTTTCGAGTCCGTCGAGGTGTTCCGCAAGGATCCGTTCTTGGCCCTGTACTTTTCTCTCTATTCATTAGTGATCTTCCTGCTTCTCTGCCTTCTTCCGTCAGCTGTTCTTATTACGCTGACGATTTGGCCATTTTGTCCTCCTCCCCCTCGGTCCCTACTGCGGTGGTGGCCACACAAGGAGCTCTGTTTCGATTGGAACGCTGGTCTGAGTACTGGTGTCTTCCTCTCAATCCGAGCCAATGTGAGGCCTCCTTCTTCTCAGTAAATCCCCACCAGTCTAACCTCCAGCCCAACCTCCTCCTACTCGGCTCCCGCCTCCGTTTTAATCCCACTCCAACTTTTCTCGGGGTCACCTTCGACCGCACTGTTTCCTTTTCTAAGCATGTATCTTCGCTGAAGGCCAAGTTTTTCCCACGTCTCAAGGCCTTACGCTGTATCTCTGCTTCATCATGGGGCCCCTCTAAGGAGTCCCTCTCTGTTCTGTATAAATCTTTTCTTCGGTCCCTTCTCACTTACGCTTCGCCCGGATGGTTTCCTTTCCTAAGCGCTACCAATATCACCAAATTGGAACGCCTTCACCGAGCGGCCAGTCGCGCCATCACCGGCTGCCTCTCGTCCTCCCCTATCCCTCTACTACTCACCGAGGCTTCTCTACCTCCCCTACGAGTTACTCTGATTCAGTTCATTCTTTTTTCTTATGAGCGGGCTCTTCGTCTCCCAACCTCCTTTCTCATCTCAGGTTTGGCCAGACTTGGAGTGAAACCAAGACTCTGCAGATCGTCCTGGAGAGCTTTTGCGTCCACTCACCCGCTCATGCTTCCTTCTACTTGTTCTAGGGAGGCTCTTCTTGCTTGCCCTCCCTTTCCTCGTTGGAATCTGCCTTCCTTCACGGTCGAGTCCACCCTTTCCTCTCCATGCTCTCGCTCTGATCCCCCTCACTGGGCCAAGGTGCGGCTCTCGCCCACCTTGACTCTCTCCTCCCTCATGATCTGGTACTCTGGACAGACGGCTCTGTTCCTTTTGACAAGGGAGGTTCCGGCGTTCTTGCCAACTGCTTTCTCTGTGGCACTGAGGCCACTCTTTCCTTTTCGGCAGGCCCAGTATGTTCCAGTTTTTCCGCTGAAGCCTGCGCCGTTCTGCACGCTTTTTGCTGGTCTCGGCAACACCATAAAGTCTGCCATTTTTCTTCTTTTCTTCTCCTGTCTGACTCCCGTTCTGTCCTCGCCACCCTGTCCTCTCCTCCACCTTTCCTGTTATCTCAAACTCTGTGGCAGATCTGGCAGGAACTGTCTTTTTCTCCTCCTGTTCTATCAGACTACAATGGGTCCCCGAACACTCGTTTCTCCCGGGGAACGACACAGCTGATGAGCTTGTCAGACGGGGAGCGCTGCTTGCGCCCTCCGCAATCCCTTGTAGTCTCTCTCCTCTTATCTCTCGTATCCACTCTCGTCTTTTCTCGGACTGGAGGCGTACTGTCTCTTCAAAGTATTTTGACACACAGGTTCCCTCAATTTCCACTGAGGAACTTGTGCTCCCTCGTCATGCTCGCTGTGTCCTCTCTCGTCTTCGCTGCAATGGACACAGCCTTCTTTTAGGTTCTTATCTCTCCGGGATTGGCAGAATTGAGAATTCTTTTTCCAGCGCCTGTGGACACCCGTCCCAGGACATCTCTCATCTCATTCTGCACTGTCCACCTACGGACTGTTTGCGCCGCTCACTCTTTGGCGACTCTCTGTCTCTCTATGACCTCTGGTCCAGACCCCTGGGGAGTTTCCCGGCTTCTGGGGCTCCATGGTATTCCGCCATGCCTCCATCCCTCGGAAGGGGTCGGGTAATCAACAACAACAATACGAAAGAGTAAATTTGCACTAAGTGACCTTCATTGTTTTGAAATTCTTCGGTACAGTATTGGCAATTTAGTTTTGTCTGTGGCTGTGTCAGCTTATGATTACTGAGATCATTTGTCGATCCTTGATGCAAAATTGTACGTTTAAAACCTTTAAGCTGAAAAATCGTTTTTTGCTTTGATATAAGTGAGAGCTCAGTGATCGAGCACTACGTAACAGTAAATGAAGATCGCTAATAATCATAAATGCCAAATACAATCACTTCAGTACTTTAGTTTTGATCAGATACAATAGTGCAAGTTATACAATACTACTACAGAATGCTAACTACCATTTTCCTACTAAACAGCTTAACTGTAAGAATAAACATTTTATTTTCACTTGCTACTGTAACTTTGTACTGTATCTTTTGCGCTAGTTGCAAGTTTCTACTGCACTGTGCAATTCCAGTTGCTAGTGCAATCAGTTCACAACAAACTCATTTCTGACCGCAAAAGTAGAAATTGAATTGACCCACTCACGTCGAGTTCGTTGCAAGAAAAGAAAGAGTCAACTTCCAGTCGCGCTGATAATTGTGAGCATTTTGGTCTTTTTATGTAACTCACAGTAACCGTACTGTAGTGCGGTAAAAAAGCGAGTGGCTGAATGCCGTGAACAAGCATGAATGAGGATATTCCCTCATATTGCTATACTCTGGTGTACCTGGAATTTTGGGATTTTGATGCGACACAGTACATTAGTGTATGTATTGTCTTACAGTAAAAAAATTTAATTTTAATTTTTTTCCGAGCCTGGCGTTCTTACTTTGTTCTTAAATTTTTAGCAAAATCGAGCCTTGTCGTCTTACAAAATTGTTTTAACAAAAAAAAGTGTATTATTGGATCCGAGAAATTGAGCAAAATTTGCAGTATAAAACAATTTTCAAATTCGAGGAGGATAGTCCATCCAAGCAACTTTATTCTAAATCACGTGGTGTTGAAAAGAGTCTGATGTCAATAAACAGTAACAAAGTCAGCTTAGACATTTATTTGTTAGTGGTGGATTTGTTCTTTTTATTTTTTGGATGAAGTGATCATGTCCTTTGTCATGTTTACTGGAAAACTTGAGTCTATAGCTTTGATTTTGAGTCGTTCTAAGCTATGATGATAGTCTGAGTCTAGTTCATTGAGTCTTCTGAGCCGAATTGCTTTTTCGTACATACTGTAATGGATTTAATACACTGAAACCATGGTGAGAATTGCCATTAATTAAGTTCCGGTGTGTGGCTGTTTGTGTACGTGACCTCCGGTGGTAAAGCCAAATGCTGCATTTTCATTGGTGTGATGAAGCACATTGAGAAACTAAACATCGCTTTGTTTTTCGGTGATGTTGATTTGCCGAAATGTTAAACTTAAATCGAACTGTCCGAAGCTGGAAACAAGCGATTGCTTTATTAAGATTGTTGTTCGAGAACAGTGTTTCCTCTAAGGTGTGCGCTTGTGCGCGCGCACACAAGTAAAATAATGACGCACATGAAATTTATATATTTTTTCAATACAAATTTAGATTTTTTTAAGAGCGCACATTTCAAAAAATTTCCCGCTCATGACAAAAAGAAAATTTGAGGAAACATTGCTCGAGAACCAATTGAGATCCATGTTTTGTCGTCTTCAAAAATTGCAGCGTGTTTAATGGCTTCTGCTGCTCTACAAATCACAAAGTGAACAGAAATGTTTGCCAGTGACAGGGGGTGATTGTCTCTTGTCTAGGCTGACCCGACACATCGTTTTAAACGGGACAATCCTGCTTTTTCGTATTTTTCACCGTCCCGTAACTCTTGATGTTGTCCCACTTGTGAACAAAAAATGTCATAATAACGAAAAAACAGAAGCACAGTATTTTCGCCATTAAGTTGTGCTTTTTGTCTAGCTTTCTATAAATACATCTCTTTGTTATATTGTAGAATTTATATGTCTTGTAAGTAAAAATATGATAGACAGTGATTTCAAATAAAAATGTTCACAAGTTTACTGGCTGTCATATTTTTACTCAGATTACTAAAGAAAACTCATTTTCATGCTCCTTATATCTTTTGCTTTCGTGAAAGTGGAACTTCTGTTGAAAGAATAATTTCTATTGGTACGCAATGTGATCAAAAGAGAAATTTAGATTACGCGTAGAGATAACTAAAGCAATGCTAATTGCAAGATAAAATTATGATACGGAGTGTGGCAAGTTCTATGTTTGAGTCTAGAAAGATCGAAATCTGCTGCACGAGATTTCTTTATCTAATTTGCTACACAAGAAATATGATTGATGGTTTAATCAACATTAAAGAAATACGTCATAAAACTCGTTTTTATTTTTTGAAAGAATACACAGTTACAAGATAAGCATTTCGGTTGCACGTTTTTGCCATACAATGTTCGTTTTTGTCTCAATGAAATGTGGTCAGCTTACTCCTGACACAACTTCACTTTTGTGGGTAAAACTTTTTGTTTTATTCTAGAATAACATTGTCTAAACAGATTTCAACCATTTTCAAAATTTGAATCACTTGACTAGCTCAAAAAAAAGAACGGTGCTACAAAGCCGATGTTAAAAAACTGCCTTCAAAACGGTTCCTATTGATATTAGGATATAGGCCTTGAGCATCTGCTGCAACATAATGTATCGGTGTGCTTTGATCATCGTTGTGGGATCTAGCTTTGTTAATTTTCCACTTTTCCATTTCTTGCAAGTAGTGTTTGCTGTTTTGACATTATTCGTCAATCGTGCTTTGGCAAAGTTTTTGGCAATGGATTTTAAAAAGTATTCTAAAAAGGCAGTGTACTTTATCGTTATAGAAATTTCACCCGGGTTTGATACATAATAATTATAATTTATATATATCTACGTGTTTTAATGCCATATTCGTTCAGCAATCTTCGGTTTTAAAATTAGATTTTTAAGAAAATTTATGGTGCCATCGACTGAAGGCTACTATTAATATCAAAAATGTGTTCACCCTAAAGTCAGATAATTTTTACGAGTTGTTTACTATTAGTTCCGGTACCATTTTTATTCTTATCACTAAGGTACCTGTAGGTAATATGGCCACCCTAACAAACTTTCTCAAATTTCTTAAGAACAACTTGAAAGTTTCAGGTCAAACTGTGCATGGAAGTAGAGTAAGTTGTTACACATCATATATCAAACGTTGAAGGTCGGATGAAGTTTGGGGTTTCCATGAGATTATTTAAAAAAAAAAATTTTGGGGCCACATTAGATGCACATGCAGGTAATAAGGCCTAAGATTGCCAAGCAATTAAAAAGATTTTGTTGACAAGTTTTTGTTATGTTTTTGCATTAAATGAAGCATGAAGATGCTCAGGAACATCAACAGGAGGCCTGAATATTCTTTGTAGTTACTAGGTTAAATCTTAGGGATCGAAAAACATGCGGGCAAACGTACCCTAAATTTAGCTCATTACTATGTTGTACGCAACTACATTCAAAATTAAGCAATCACATTTTAGCTGAAAGAAAGCAGACGTACTCCCTAAATGCTCACAATCAAATGGTGTACTCAAAATCATTATAGCGTAGATGTAATCACAGGTGTGTTCAACCAGTGAGTGTTAAACCACTTAGCTTTTCAGTACAATTATGTTTGGCACCTACACTACAAATAGCACTTGGTCCTTATTACCAGCAAAGGCTCTCCAACAATTTTATATCAATTAAGCTAATGCTTAAATTTTTTAACGAAGCGAAACTGCCTAAATTAACTGAAACAATCCTTCCCTGCCCTGCTAAAAAGAAATTGAAGTTTCCGCAACCATACATCTCATTTTTGGAGGGTGAAAAATCCTAGATTTTGTAAAAACGCTCGATTCCAAGATTGCAAAATTTTGTTTCGCTGTAGCGAACTCATTACTGCACGGATCTAACCCCAACTGTACGGACCAATACAAGTATGGATCCTCTCCAACTTCATGTAAATTAAAAAATATTTCTTCACGTACAGTACATCCGGAGATCGGAGCAGTGGGCCATATTACCAGCATGGCCATATTACCTGCAGGTGCCTTAGTTATAATTTGATCGTCACTATATATTATTTGATCCATATATAATCTCTGATTCTACCATTGAGCTCTCTGCTGCCAAATCGACCGACTACGTATTATTTGATCTATATTTCTATTTCTTATATAATATCCAGTTGATCTTCGAACCCGTAAAGTTGAGAGTGTATAGTTTCAGTTAATGGTATATAGTTTCAGAATGAATCATAATGATTTTAGGAGAATCTCCATACAAGTGAAATTAATAAATGACGATTCCATTAAGAATATCAGTAAACTGAAACTTCATAGAGTAAAGTTGTGACTGGAATCAGTCAATAGTAGAACTCACACTTTATTAACAAATCGATTTCACTAAAATAGCACCACCAGTGTTCTGTAAAGCAACCGCAATGATAAACAATATATGCTTTCGTCAAGTTGAACGGACAGGCTCACAAAACTAACTCTATAATTAACCGAACTGACTGCAATAAGAAAACACTGCACACTTTAAGCTGATACAACGAAATGAAGTTTTCCTAACCGGAGCTGCTAAGTAACTGGAAAATTTAACAGGTTGCCAGAGTAATACATAGGCCTACGCTAAGGATTATGGCAAGGCATTACTAATAATCAGATTACGTAAAAAATGTAATAATGAAATACTGCAGGCGCAACAAACAGTTTATATAGAAGAAGAAGCCATTACAATAAATTTATAATACAAAATGAAAAAGTAATAATGAAAATGAAAAAGGGGGGAAGATGAGCACCTTCACGTGGTCCCTCCTGTAAGTAGCTAAAACATTGAAGCAGCAATTCAAACTGAATTAATGAAGAAGCGAAACGAAGCTCATCAAGTCAGAGGAAATGATCCGGCTCTTGACATACGAAAGCATAAACGGCCCTTTTTAGGGCCTGAAGCCACCCCAGCTGGGAAAATGGCCAAAAAGAAGAGTACTCGGCAAGGATTGCCTGTACAAATACTCCAGCTAAACGTCGAGGGGCTCACAGCCAGTAAACTTGACATTGTTGAGCGACTAGCCACTCAGCACAAGTAATAACTAAACAGTGACATTAAAAATGACGTCAAAAGATTTTGATGATAAAGTTCTATTTATATTTATTGTAGCTTTTAATTTTTTGATCCATTTGCTTTTGTTAATATCAAGGTTATGGCAATATCTAGTTTCCTGTAAAATATGACGTGGTAGCATTCAGAAATGTCTGGGTGAGAACTAATGAAGTTTTTGTGGTGATTATGGAAATGAAGTAGAAGAGCAGCTTTATCAGTATGGTTTTGTGTGTTACTATTTTTCCAAAACGTACGGTAATTAGTCCATCTAATTGAAAATTTGTTTTTAGTTTGTTCAACGTAAATTTGATGCCATAATTTGCATTGCGCTGCGTATATTCCGTTGTTGTCACAAGTAAGGCGTTGTGTGAGAAATAATTTTTTGTTGTTTTCAGTAGTAATGAAACTAGTAGATATTGCCATATTAGGGTAATTAGTTAAAAGTTAATTAAACTTAGTCAATTGAAAAAATATTACGGAATTAGATCTTAATGATAACAACTTGTACTCATTCAACTTGTACTGCTTCATGCGGTTTATACCACTCCGCCATTGGTCCTTTCAACTGATGCTGTTAATTTTAAGCTTATATACTGTATGGTGACGCTCACTACAGTGAGCTTGATGCGATATATGCTTTAATTCCGAGCCAAGCCAGTGCCTTTTATTCCCAGCCAGCCAAGCCAGTGCCAGCAATTCGTGTGATCGTCGGTTCAATACTTGAGTTCACCTGACGAGTTCTAATAGGAACGAAACCGGTCGTGGAAGTGGTGTTTTATTCAACTGATTGCAGTTAGCATATATGCCTTAATATCAATTAATTAAATTAGTATCTTGAACAGGCTAACACCAGCTCCTATAATTCGTATTATAACTTGTACATAGTAACAGGAGATGTTAAATCTCTTTAACCTAGCATTTCTAGGTCTTTGGTAGAAAAAGCTTTAACATCTGCTCTTACTTACCATTCGCCTTTTACTCAGGCTGTTATTGATATTTTGGTTAATCTAGCTATGTTTTGCCTCCACAATGTCATTACACAACAGAAAAAAACTTTTATACTAAAAAAACTGGTATAATTACTGGAGACAATTATTTAATATCACTTGCCAATATTACCTTGCACTATATCATTCTACCCATATCTGACATCTTTAACAAATCTATTCTATATAAACGTAATATGGTTGTGGTAAGATATAATATGGTTGTCGTACGGTGTGGAAAATACCCTGGAAATCAAGAAATGTCTGCTTAAAACCTTTTAAGACAACAAGTTGGATCTGACTTCCCGCATAATCAACACCGCGGATTCTGGTTCCACTTTAGAATTTCTCGACGTAGAACATAAAATTGACAGCTCTTATAGTTGTGCCTTTTTTACAAAAAATTTTATAAAACCCACGGCAACTTATCGTCTATTTTTAAATGGTCAATCATACCATACTCCTCATGTGTTTAAATCAATTGTTTATTCGGAAGCGATTAGAATGAGACGATTAAATGAATCTATCGACGAATACCTTCACAGTTTACAACAACTCAAAACCAAATGCCTTAAGTCAAATTTTAACTTGGCATTGGTTAATAAGATTTTAAAATAGGTACTACTTGGCAAAGTCGTTTTAGTTCTGACAGTACTACTAGTATTCAACAAGTTGAATCTAAAAAACTTGTTTGGGCTACCCCTTTCACAAAATTCATTTCTTTTGACAAAACAGAAAAAAACTTATTCCCTCTACTTTAGTAATTTATAAAAACCCTCCCACTTTCCGCGAAGTAGTAACTAATTACACTGTTCAACAAAATTTTGGTATCAGTTCAGGTAAACATTGATTTAGGGCAATTTGGGGTCGCTGATTTCAAATCTGCTGTCAGATTTACTCTATCACGTTAGGATTTTAAGATACCGTTGACTGGTGGGGTACTTCATGCTACCTTTCATATCGCTCTTCGTAGGCTAACTTTTGTATCATCTTGCTTTTATCCACCGGTCATTTTTTGGAATGCTATTTATTGAAATGTACTTTATTGTAGGTGCTAAGTTCAAAGGTTATATTAGTTACAAGGCCTAAATTGCATTTTACTATACTAGTTGCTACCACACAAAATATGTCAAGTCGCAGAAGAAAATGCAAAAATGATCCAGATAACTTCTGTTACATCTGTGGACAGTACACTCGTCCTGTGCACCGCAGAAAGCTCATCCCAAAAGTGAAGACTACTTACAAGTTTTACTTTGGGTGCGAAGTCGGAGACCAGGACAAGAGCTGGTCCCCTCATATAAGCTGCAATGCTTGCAACACACAATTACTGCGGTGGCTAGCTGGAAAGAAGAAGAAAATGCCATTTGGTATTCCGATGGTTTGGCGAGAACAAGCTGATCACACCACCGATTGTTACTTCTGCCTAACGGATATAAAGGGATTTTCCAGAATGAACCAGTCAAAAATTAAATATCCTGACTGCAGATCGGCAATGAAGCCAGTTCCACACAGCAGTGAGGTTCCCATTCCATCACCACCTCCAACTGGTGCCTTGGATGAAGATGCTTCGTCTTCTCAATCTCAAAGTTCAAGTGAAGCTTCTGAAAGTGAAATGTGTATAGACGAGATTCAGCCACATGACCCAATTTTGATTAACCAGCATATGTTGAATGATCTGGTGAGAGATTTGGTTTTGCCAAAAAACAAAGCAGAGCTTTTAAGCTCACGGTTAAAACAATGGAATCTTCTTGAAACCGGCACTAAGATCACCTTTCCTTGCCAACGACAAGATGAGCTGTCGTCGTTTTTTACCAACAAAAACGTTCTGTGCTTTTGCAACAACGTCTCTGCCCTGATGGAGTCACTGGGTTACCAACATGTTTCTGATCAGTGGAGGCTTTTTATTGATGCTAGTAAAACCAGTCTTAAAGCTGTTGTTCTTTACAACGGTAACACAAAGCCTTCTTTGCCGCTGGCATATGCTGTCAATATGAAAGAGAGTTATGAATCAATGAAGATTCTTTTAGAAGTAATTGAATACTCCAAGTATTCTTGGAAAGTTTGTGGAGATTTAAAGGTGATTTCCTTACTGCTCGGCTTGCAGCTTGGCTACACCAAACATATGTGTTTTTCATGCCTTTGGGACAGTCGCGATGACAGTAACCACTACAACAGGACTATTTGGCCTCCACGGAAAGAGCTTGCAGTTGGTAGATATAACGTGAAGCATACACCCCTCATTGATCCGCAAAAAGTATACTTGCCACCACTTCATATAAAGCTCGGACTTATGAAAAATTTGGTCAAAGCAATGGATCAGCATGGAAAAGGCTTCCAGTACTTGCTGGAAAAATTTTGCTCTAGGAAAAGTGATGCCAAGTTAAAAGCAGATGTTTTTGTTGGACCAGACATTAGAAATCTCGGGAAGGATGAAAATTTCGACCAACGTCTGTACAGCCTGGAGCTCTGCGCTTGGAAATCATTCAAGCAAGTAGTACACAACTTTCTCGGATGCAAAGAAAGTGAAAACTATGCTCATATCGTGCAAGAGATGTTGATCGCATATCAGAAGTTAGGGTGTCGCATGTTGTTGAAGATACATTTCTTGCACTCACACCTGGACTTTTTTCCTGACAATTTAGGAGATGTGAGTGACGAACAACGTAAAAGGTTTCATCAAGACATTTCAGTCATTGAAACTCGTTACCAGGGAAAGCTAAAAGATAGGATGATGGGTGACTATTGCTGGTACCTGCAGAGGGAAGGTGACGCCCCACATAAACGCAAAGCAGGAAGACAAAAACATTTTTAAATGATAGTAGTACAGTTGGCTACTCTTGCCAATACAGTAAATTAAGTGTTTTCAGTGTCTTGTTACTACTATTTGACAAAAATCCGCTAAAATATACGCATATAAAAAATTTTACCATTCTCCATAATGCATGTATTTTTGCTAATAGCATAGACCACAGCATAGATCTTTAAAGTCTGACGTGATGGGAAAAAACGGACGACAGATTCGAACTCAGCGACCCAAATATACCCAGGAACAGATGAAAAACTTTCAGATACCACGAAAAAATTTTTTTTGTTGAACAGTGTTATCAATATATTGCATACAACACCACCAAAGAAGGTGATCATAATGGCATTTCCCAACCATGCAATAAATGCTCCTTATGCGGCAAACACGGTAATAACCGTAATATGGCAATATCTACTAGTTTCATTACTACTGAAAACAACAAAAAATTATTTCTCACACAACGCCTTACTTGTGACAACAACGGAATATACGCAGCGCAATGCAAATTATGGCATCAAATTTACGTTGAACAAACTAAAAACAAATTTTCAATTAGATGGACTAATTACCGTACGTTTTGGAAAAATAGTAACACACAAAACCATACTGATAAAGCTGCTCTTCTACTTCATTTCCATAATCACCACAAAAACTTCATTAGTTCTCACCCAGACATTTCTGAATGCTACCACGTCATATTTTACAGGAAACTAGATATTGCCATAACCTTGATATTAACAAAAGCAAATGGATCAAAAAATTAAAAGCTACAATAAATATAAATAGAACTTTATCATCAAAATCTTTTGACGTCATTTTTAATGTCACTGTTTAGTTATTACTTTTTCATTTTGCATTCTAAATTTATTGTAATGGCTTCTACATCTACATAAACTGTTTGTTGCGCCTGCAGTATTTCATTATTACATTTTTTACGTAATAGTAGTAGTAGTAGTAGTAGTAGTAGTTGGCAATTTATTTCGCTTCTGTTTTCTCAACACAAAAAACTCAACGAAAGAATAAAAACAACGAGCGAAAAAGGAATGCAGGTGACAAAACGAACTGACGTTAAACATACCCAAATTTTTTAAGATTACATTAAAAAGATTGTAGAGAGGGGCATGGTCACCGCACCTGACAAAAACATCAAGCAAAAAATTGAAATAAAAAAAATAACACAGCAAACAAGAAACTAAAAAAGCAGTCAGCCAAATAAACAAAATTTTACCCTATGTATAAAACCCAATAGCTAAAAGAAGTACATTCCTCTCAGTGCCAAACTGTTGTTACCCTAACGAGGGGGGCTAGCAGGTACTACACCTTGCCCAAGGGTGACCTGGGAGCAACGACAGTTAAAGAGTTAGCTCCATTACACTCTAGGAAGGACCCTGTCGCCGGATGCAGTTATAGTCTTACTGCCCAGGACCATGCAATTTGCAGATAAACAGTAGCACCATAACATTGCGTTTGAATTTTTATGACCTGATTTTAATCACGTGATTGTGGATAACTTAAGTAAACCATTGGAAGTGTCCCTGTCTTTTTTACTCAAATAAAAATTAATCATTTATTCTAATGAATAGACTGAAGTTTCATGAACCTATATCGCAGTTGAATTTTCCTTATTCTTCTTCTTCATCCGAAAATATTTCGAGGAGCAGTTGTCGCCTGAAGTTGGAGATGGAGTATAAGATAATCATTTGCTCTTTTTCATTGGTAGTTTGAAAGTGATTGGCAGATTCTGAAAAAGAATGAAAAACAGCAAATACCTATTCTTTTACTTTTTATCCTACTTTGCAAGCTCGTTTTACAATTAGGTATATCTTTAAGCAATCAAAATAAGTAGGTTTCCAGTCTCAAAACATAATAAATACTAATCTACTGATTTATAATATATTCTTTAAAGCATTTGATGAACCTGGGAAGTGATTTAATATCTTTGAGTGCTACAGGTAGTTTATTCCATAACATTGGGCCTCTAAATTTCAGTGTTTGTTGTGTGAGTTTTATTCTGCAATATTGAGGGCACAATTTCGACTTGGATCGAGTACGAAGAGTGGCTTTCTCGCTAAGAAAGTTAGAATCAAAGATGTTTGAAAAAGCAGGAGGAAGAGATTTATTAAAATATTTGTGCATAAATTTGGCAATTTCAAGTTGTTTAGACTGTTGTATTGTTAGCAGATTGTGTTGTTGAAAAACGTTACTGTTTTTTTGCTTAGTATTAATCAAATTGATTGCTTTGGTTGAAACTTTTTGCAACTTTTGAATCATAGATGCGTTACCATGGCACCAGGATATTACACAATATTGCACATAGCTATTAATAAGAGAGTGATATAAAGTTAGCAATGAACTTTTATCAAGATACTCTTTTACTTTGTTAATTACATGGTAGCTACATCTGAGTTTTTGCAGCAACCACTGCATATGTGGCTTCCATGAAAGATGTTCATTGATGGTTAAACCCAAAAATTTGCAACTGTTTACTCGTTTTAGATGCTTGTTTTTGAATTGAATTGACAACGCAGCAGGTGGAGGAAGACTGTTTGGAGTTCTAAACGCAACATATAGGGTTTTATCAGTATTAAGTGTTAATTTATTTGCAGAAAGCCAGGCCTCGACATGTTTCAATTGAGTATTTGTAGCCTCATATAATGCTTTATAAGAACTGCTGTTAAAAAATAAATTGGTGTCGTCCGCAAACATTACTGCTTTGCCTAATGTTAAGCATTTAGGAAAATCATTTATGTAAATTAAAAATAGAAGGGGGCCAAGAATTGATCCCTGTGGTACCCCTACCTCGATTGGCTTGGAATTTGAAATTTTTCCATTAACTTCCGTTTGCATCAAGCGACCGTTTAAATAGCTTCTGAACCATTCGTTTGCTACCCCCCTAACACCAAAGTGATTTAGTTTAGCCAAAAGTATACTGTGATCAATGGTGTCAAAAGCTTTGGAGAGATCTAAAAATACACCAAGAGTATATTCTTTATCTTCGAAAGATTTGGTGATATTTTCAACCATTACAGCAGCGGCATGACTAGTGGAGTGATTTTTTCTAAATCCAAATTGTAAATTATAGAAAAAGTTTGATTGTGACAAAAATGAATGCAGTCGATTATATACAATCTTTTCTAATATCTTAGACAGTACTAGGAGCAGACTGATTGGCCGATAATTATTTACATTTGTTTTTTGCCCTTTTTTGTGTACAGGAATCACTTTAGCTTTTTTAAAGTCTATGATAAATTGACCTTGAGATAAAGATAAGTTAAAAATATGACACAAACCAAAAAAAATGTAATCCGAACTTGATTTTACAACTAATATTGGAATTTCATCAATTCCAGTGCTGTTTTTGGGTTGCATTTTGGAGATAATTTTTTGATTTTAGTTACCGATGTAGGGTTCAAGAACATTGAGTTGCATATTGGAGAGCCCAAAAATTGACTGAATTGTTTTTGCGGGGTTGCTAGTTTGTTTACTAATTTTTCACCAATACTAGAAAAATAATCGTTAAAGTAGTTAGCTAATAGATTTGAGTCAGTACACAATTTACCATCTATTATCAGAGAGGGGCATTGAGTGATTTTACTTTTTTTCCTTCCAAGTAGTTTATTTAGGGTTTTCCACGTTTGTTTCAAATTATTTTTTAGTTTATCAAAAAGAGATGAATAATGCAATTTCTTTTTTTGTTGAATTGTATGATAGTAAAGATTTCTAGCTTTGTTATACTTCACTTTTGCAGTCAGTGTTTTCTTATTTACATACTTTTTAAAAAGTTTTTCTTTCTCATACATAAGTACTTGAAGATCTTTATGAAACCAGTTATTAGAGTGTGTTTTTGGCCTCGGATTGGCTAGGGGGAAACACGCATCAAAAACTTTATAGTAATGGTTTATGAATAATTCATAAGCTAAATTAGGGTCTGATTCCCTTAAAACTACGTCAATGTCAAAAGTAGAGTCTAATGTATTGTGAAAGTTGTTAATATTTTCTGGGTTGAAGATTCTGATCTTTGAATTGTGAATATTTTTATGCTGGTATGCTTCAAAACATGTGATCAGAGATGGGGTGAAGAAGAATTTTTGCTTTTATGACATAAGAATATATGTTTGTCCAGACATGGTCTAAAACTATTGCACTGGAACTGGTAATGCGTGTTGGTTTATTTATCATTGAGTAAAAACAGTGGTCAAACATTGTTTCAATAAATTTACTAGTGTATTTGTTTTCTGCTTGTAAAAGGTCATAATTGAAATCTCCATGTATAAAGCATTTAGTATTTGATTTGAGATGACTTATCACACTACTTAAATTAGAAATAAATTGTTGGTTGGAGGTGGAGTCTGTCATTGGTGATCTGTATATGGTATGGGAATCGAATATCCACAGCACGTCTGACTCCAAGAAACGAATTTGTTTAATCACAGCACAACGTTGAATGCACGAAATTGCTTGAATCGAATCGAATGGAATTCTTGCCAATGAATTTTGAATTTTAATTTTTTATCGAAAAACTTCCGAAAATAGCAATGCTTCTTTTTTATATACTGGTTTACTAGGTCACTTTGCCGCACGTCAGACGGAACCACGCCTGGCCATACGGCTTAGTCACCTAGTATTGTTACATCATGATATGCAACTATGGTTATTCTTTTATGACCTGTTTGTAGGTCAACGGATGATTTATGCAAACGATTACAGTAAAACAACGAGCGCACGAACAGAACGAGAACGTTTATGAGTCACCCACATAATTTCAGCAAAACATCAATGATCCACAGTTGGTATCCCGTAAGGTCGCCATAATGGTCCCACATGTAATAGTATCATGTTTCAATTTAATTTTCACAAAAATAGACTCAAAAAGCCTCTAGCTTCTTGTCGGTCACCAACCGCACTGAAGAGACCTGATAGGTCGAAACAGTGTCACTGTCTGCAGTTTTGCTATGTGCATCGCTAGCCTCTTGCATTACTATACATGTAAGACCTTGTGACCACTAGGCTGTGACAGCACTATTGTTCTAGCAGTTGCTAGACTTAGTGCACCTGCGACAACCGCCACTCATTCACGAGTGATACGGCTTCGCAGAGTACTGACAGACCATCCACCAAGTGGATCTAGTATAGATCCCGCAAGTGTGGCGGTCTAAGCTATGCTTTATTGAAAGCCTCTAGCTTCTTGTCGGTCACCAACTGCACTGAAGAGACCTGATAGGTCGAAACAGTGTCATTGTCTGCAGTTTTGCTATGTGCATCGCTAGCCTCTTGCATTACTAGACTCAAAAACTTTTTCATTCAGAATTGAGAGTTAATCAATTACTGTAAATTGCAAATTATTTTTTATATAAAAAGCTACACCTCCACCTTTCAAATTTTTTCTTGGATTTTGTACAAGTACAGTATATAATTATCAAGATTATTGAATGGGCCTGAATTAAGTGGTGTAATCCACGTTTCAGTAATGGCTATTATATCTGGTTTTCTTGGTAAGGAAAAAATTAATGCTTCAAGTTTAGTGAAGTTTGCAGTATTTACAAGTGATCTCATGTTTACACTCATGCCAAGAAATTGGTTGGTGAAGTTGTGATTAATTGCAATGTCATGTATGTTTGAAGTATTAATGTACTGGCTACAGCTATCAAATAAAGTGTCATCTACATTGTTGTTACCAGTTTGAGGAATATCAAATAAGGAATTCATGTAATCAGCTGACATATCTAGATCACATGAGAGGTTTGGATAGCATTTATTTTCATTTAGGTGCATAATAGGGTAATGTTGCAGATGTAAATTTGGCTCAAAAATTGACTTACAATTAGACTACTGGCAGAGTTGAAAAAAAATGCACAATAGCCTTTGTATTGTGTTGTTTATTGTGCTGCTAGAAATAGTGATGGCTTGCGGCATATAATTAGCAGTTAGTACATCAAAAAAGCAGTAAGAGACTATTTTTCAGGAAATCTAATTCCAGCAATGTTAGCAAAATCATTGATTCTATGTCGTTTACCTTCAAAACTGCAAATTATATTACCTTTCTGTGTCTAAACGTTTTGAAACCCAAAAACTTTTTTAGATTGTTTCAGCAATTTGGATCTGCGCCTTGTCAAAGATTCTGTTATGGAAAGTTTGGGATCTGATTCCTTGGTTGCTTTCAATAATGATTTATTGTTAAATACTTGATTTCTGATAGATGTTCTGACAAATTTAATGATTATTGGATTTTTTCCTTTTCGAGAAGGCAATACATGACAAATATCAATGTCGCTATTGTGAATGGGATGGGCAAATTTTAGTCTAGAATTCAGAGTATCTAGCATAAAATTTTCAAAAGTTACGTAACCTGCATTTTCTTTGGGAAGGTCAACACATCTATGTAGAATAAGGCAGTTGCTCCTTCCATACTGCTCAAGATCATCCATTCTTTTTTCTTTTTCTTCAATTTGTCTAGCCAAATCCTTTATTGTAGCTTTGATTGCAGTTATTGATTGCGACAGTTCTTCCAGCAGTTCTTTTTGACCTTTGCCACTACTGGTACCTGAAACAAAGGCAGAAGCATCAGCGTTCTCATTTACACTTGGTGAATTCAAAAAATTTGACTGATGCTCATCTTGTTTGTGTTCAATTTTAGCCAGCTTTTCCAGAACTACAGCCAATTCCTGAGATGTCATTTTAGATGCAATATTACAAGTAGTAGTTCCCAAAAGAATTTGCGGATAGAAATGAAATTGTAGCAGTTCCCAACAAATTTGCAGATAGAAATGAAATTGCAAGTGTTAAATATCAATAATAATTTATACCGTTTACCAAACACTACAAAACACCTTACCAACACATAACCTTGTTCAAATAGAATGATTATTAGTAATGCCTTGCCATAATCCTTAGCATAGGCCTATGTATTACTCTGGCAACCTGTTAAATTTTCCAGTTACTTAGCAGCTCCGGTTAGGAAAACTTCATTTCGTTGTATCAGCTTAAAGTGTGCAGTGTTTTCTTATTGCAGTCAGTTCGGTTAATTATAGAGTTAGTTTTGTGAGCCTGTCCGTTCAACTTGACGAAAGCATATATTGTTTATCATTGCGGTTGCTTTACAGAACACTGGTGGTGCTATTTTAGTGAAATCGATTTGTTAATAAAGTGTGAGTTCTACTATTGACTGATTCCAGTCACAACTTTACTCTATGAAGTTTCACTCTATATAGTTTCCGCTAAGGCTTTGCGTCAAATTTTGCAGCAAAGGCTGAATGAATTGGCTTTTTTTTACTTATTACTTTATTTACAAATTTCCTAGATTTAAATTATACAAAAAAGAAAAGCATGAAAGTAGAAGAGTTGCATCTTCAAAGAAAAATTTTCTTTTGACAGAAATTAGACAACATCGCTAGGCACTGAAGAAGTTGAATTTACTTTTATTGTCGTGTTTTCATGCTCAGGAACTGAAGATGGTAATTCTAATTTACTGAAATGTATTTTCCGTCAATATTTAATTAATGATTAATTGCTTGGAGTTGGGAAGAGAGCGGGGCATTAAAAAAACTATAATTTTGCTACTTTAAGGAAAATAACAATTAAAATAGATTCTATGGTACTTACTGGTATGAATTTATTATCCAAATAATCAGTCAAATCTCAGCAACATGGTAAAACATAATTCTTTTGAGTCCATAAAGTCAATATTTAGAAACGAAATTTTTACACACGTAAGTTACAAAATTTGAAACGGGGCGCTAAGAAATGGGGGCTTTTTTACCGTGGGGTAATAAGAAATGTCATTGTCATAGTGAGCAAAAAGAGCAAATCTACTCCTGCTTCTATTTCCTCAAGGGGAATAGTTAGTTCAACACAAGTGTGGTGGAACCATTTGACGCAAAGATCGCATGCTATCCAGCTGGAGCCACCGGTCAGGTCACAGCAATGGTATTGGGTCGCGTCGTCGGAATCATATTCCACAGGCTGTGGAATCGCTGTCGCTTTCCAAGTACACGACCACGAGCCCCCTCGCACTTGGGCTTGACATGTACTGGTAGCTTCTGTCTGAGGCGTTTTAGACATCGGTCTTCTGTGAGGGTTTCACCATAACAAAACCGCTCTATTCTGGCCGATCTTGCTCTTGGAGCAAAATAACTCGCTGCCATTCTCTGCATGAAGAAGTTTTGAATAGCGGAAGTAGGCATTTGCGGAATGAAGCTGCATGGCAATGAGAATGATAAAAAAATGGACGAAGATATTGTGGAGAGTTCAGAAAGTCCCGAGGATGCAGGGGATGATGGAACATCTCTCGAAGTTGACGATGCAGGTAACGGTGCGACTTTTGTGCAGTTGAGCGGACAGGGCTTCCAGGGGTAACAAGCAATCAGAATTTGTGGGAGGGGCTGGTGAAACTGTTGGAAGATTGTCGGCAGTGTTGGGGGGCTGGCGAAGGTGTTGGGGTGATGACAAAGATATTGAGAAGCTTTGGGAAGATGGTGAAGGGCCTGGAGAAGGTGTCAAGAGGCCAGGAGAAGACGTGGAGGTAGGATGAAAATGATCTAGTATTACAGCACTAGGATCAAAGGGACAGATCCCTGTACGCCGGAAGCCTGCTATCATAGTTGAATCAGTAAATGACTTTTCACAAAATCTTCTGAGCATGCCTGGAAAATCACATTTTCCAACTGGTCCTCGGTGTGTCTTTGCATACTGATGCAGATGACTTTTACACTTCTGCTTGACTGTCCAAAAGACAGTTTGGTCTAATGGCTGCAGAAGATGGGTAAGTTTTGGTGGCAGTCACAAAAGAACGAAATTGTAGTCTCGAGTACATTTGACAATGTCAGATAAGAAAGATGTTTATTGAAGATAAGAAATCTTGGGTGTTGAAAAAACTCTTCAATGTTTTTAAGAAAACTGTCTTAAACCATTCAAAAAACTGTTCACTCTCCATCCATCCGTCAAAACTTGTTTGTGCACTGATCCTTTTGGTTCACCACTCATCCAATCTCTGTACAGATGTTTGCCTTTGTACACCACATAAGGTGGTCAGACGAGGCCACTTGCTGAGCCAGCACAATTCACAGTCACTTGCTCTTTCCCAAAGTCACCAATTGTCTGATTGACCCTGCGGGAACCCTTGCGAGCCAGAATGGCATCTGAACTAGGATCTATCACAAAACGTGTTTCCTACGCATTAAAAATTTGATGAGGCATGTCCTTTACCCAGTTTTTTTCAATTGGTCTTCCAGCAATCGGAGCCAGCGGTCCAGAATTTCTTGACTTTCTGCCTCCTTTCTTCCTTGATTGAGGTGTTCAGTCATTCTTCTGTTGATTTTTGGATGTCTTCGAAGGAAAGACGGAAGCCAATCTTTGCCGGGTCGGCCGTTTACTAGCTGGGCTTCGATCTTTGCCAAACTTACGTAATCCTGGATAATGTCTCTCACTTCATCGGCGGTAAATCTCCATCCCCAATCTGCTAGTAGAAGGATGCATTCTAGTGTTTTTCTCTCAACAGATTGGGAAGATCTGTGATCTTTCCTTGGTGCGCATTGACGCGGATTAGCCCTATAGTCCGCAACCACAAAGTTTTGTGGCCGACTCCAAAGTGCTTTGCTGTAGCAGTGTAGCGTATGCCGTCATCTCGTCCCCCATCACCGCATTGTACGCTTGTTTCATCCTTGGGTCATTGACCTAGTTCCTGCAACCTCCAACCTCTATTTTCTTGTTGCTTGGCACTATCTGTAAAGAAAAAAGTGTGCCTTCTATGAATAAAAAAAAATTGTCCTTCAAAAATACTCCAATAAGGCAATAAGAAATGCCACAAAGTGATGGCCATTAGAACAGGGGTGCGAAAACACATTCGCGCAGCCCAACCAAAAAGTTTGCGCGCGCGACCAAAAGTTTACGTGCACCTGATGAAAAAACTTCCTAACAATATGAAGACCAAAGTCAGCGGGTGGTTCAGGTTGATTGCCAAAACAAAAGCCGTGGCAGGTTAACCACTGCTGCTACGCTTGTCCTGCCTCTCGGTTTAGGTAAATTCGGGCATGCCCTTGAGACTGATTTTCAAAATAATAAAAAAAGGTCAATTCTTGTTGATCGCTAAGGCAATGGAACTTTGTTGTCATGTCTAGGAAGCTGAATCAATTATTCAACATCAACTTAGCCTAAAATGTAAATAACATTATGGAAAGTTCTTTTGGAGTTGCATAAAAGACAAACTCATGAAAGAAATCAGAACTCACTTTTCAAGCAATGGCAGAAGTAGTATGTGATATGTTTTTAGCCCAGTTTTTGCGGCGCTCTTGCGGCGCCCTACGTCATTTCCGAACGTGATTTCCGAACGCGGTGATACATGAACTTGAAGTACATTGTAAATACAACGTGTAACAACTTGTAAACAAATGACAACACAAAGACAACGTGTACCAACTTGTAACAACTTGTAAATAACAACTTGAAACGAATGTCAATACAACTTGTAAATACATATAAATAGAACTTGAAATTGATTTATGGGCACCCCTCTTGAGAATACCGCCACTTCGATATTAACTGCATTTTTGAACATATGGTCCACAAGACAGTTCTTTGCTCGAGCTAGAAATCTATCACCAAAATATAAACATTTGGGCGTGAAAGTCTCAACCAATCACAAGCCAATGCTGAATCGCGACTATCAACAAAAGCCGATGCCAGTGGAAGTTAGAAAGCTCGGAGCTGATCACGTTTCTCTAACGTCTTGGAAAGTAGATATAAACAATTTTTCGGAGCTGATCACGTTTCTCTAACGTCTTGAAAATTACATATAAACAATTTTAGCAATGAGCGAATGATTATTTTAACTGCATTACACCACTGTTTTTATTACACAATTGTTTTTATTACGCAATTCTCAAAAACTTTCTCGTTTCACCATATGGTGTTGGCTATAAAAACGCAAGCAGAAATCAAAACACACATTCAAAAATGGAGAAAATATGCGAGATTTGCGGTAAGGTTTTCACGAGAGCGAGGGATCTTAAAAGACACATCGCAACTGTGCACCAAAAGGCCGAGGTGCAGTGCGAGAAATGCTTTAAAAAATTTAATTGCCGAGATATAATGGAGAGACACTGACAAAAATGCTGTGTTTGTCGTCTGTGTGGTGTCAACTTCTCAAACTCGCTTGAGCTAGCGAGACATTGCTGCACAGAGAGAAGCGCTCTTTCATCAAGACCGCAGAAAAGAAGAGTTGATTCCAGGTAAGTTGATAAATTTTTCTCAACATTGCACTGTGTTTAATGCATGCTTTATTTAGTATTCCAAATCAAACCGCAGAGAAGAGAAGTGGCTCGGCGCCAAGACAACAGAAAAGAAGAGCTGATTCCAGGTAAGTTAATAAACTTTTCTCAGCATTGTGTTGTGTTCATTGCCTGCTTATTCAGCGTTCCAAGCCAATCATTAGAGGGGGGAGAACCGCCGATGATAGAAAACGAGGAGTTAAGGTAAGCATTTTTCAAGTTTTTCCTTACCATGTTCTCATGCTCTCTTCCTCAACAGGAATTTTATTCGGGAGAAATGGACCCAAATTCGGACAAGAAGCACCATCAGACCTATACAGGATATATATAATTTTTTTCTTAATTCCAACATAAATGATTTACTCCACCAAATTCATAGCACTATCATGAGTAACCAAAATTCACGCTTTAAAATTAATTTCAGTTTTGGTTACATTTTGAAAAATATCGAAACTGGTGTTCTTCGGTTTTTTCATCCCTCTTATAACAATAATTGTGTTTTGAATACCGCAGAATTAATTAGCAATAGCGATCAATTGTCACGTTTTTTAGAGACTGTCTCAGAAAACGATTTTGAAAATTTCGATAGACCTGATACAAAGTGGCGATATTTGTCTACCACCAATATTACTTTTTATGTGAACAAACTGAGAAAAACAGTAATTGGTCAACCTGTTACGTTGCCTCCTTTTCTTTTACATAATCACGGTGTACATAGTTTAACTGCAAACTTCGTCACAGGTAAATGTTATAGAGATCGTTTATGTTTTTTTGCTGCTTAAGTCTGTTTTGTGGGTTTGATTTGAATAATCTAGAAGGTGATACTCAAAAAAAATTTCGTTTGTATAGTCAGAACCGGCAAATCGAACCCTCCACTTTTCGAGGGATTTCTCTGCATGAACTTATCTTTGTTGAGGACCTCTTCCAAGTTAATGTGATGGTTTATGAGCTAGCAGACCGTGAAAATGAAACAGTTTGCCGGCTTATACAAAATTCGCGAAAAATTTATTCTAAAACTATGAAGCTAAACCTTTTTGAAAATCATTTTAGTTACATTTTTCATTTTGAAAAATATTCTAGTGTGTACCATTGTCAGAAATGCGACACTTTGTGGTACCACCAAAATAATTATAACCAGCATATTAAACACTGTCAAGGGCAGGTTTCATACACCTATAAAGGCGGTATATTTTGGCTTACCCCCACCATTTTCGAAGATTTGACAGAACTTGATATCCACGTCCCCGAAAGCGAACGTTTTTACCCCTATTTTTCGGTGTTTGATTTCGAGTGCATTCTTTCAAAAGAAAATCTGCCCCCCAACACCTCTCTCCTTCAGTATCAAGCCACGCATATTCCTCTCAGCTGCTCTCTTGTTTCGAATATACCAGGTTTCAGACCCCCAAGATGTTTTATCTCTGATGGCCACCCCCTGAATTTGGTTCAGAGAGTAATTGAATACTTGGAGAAAATGGCGTCTATGGCATTCGATTTATTAAAAACCAAATACCGGTATGTCTTTAAATTGTTATCTTCCAGCGAAAATACAAAAAGTGAGAAGTTGAAGTCAAATTTTGAAAAATTCTTGAAAAATCATATTGTTCTCGGTTTTAATTCCGGATCTTATGATCTTAATTTGATCAAAAAACAGCTAATTCGAGTGCTTTTACCAAAATTAGATTTTGTAATCAAAAGAAATAATCACTTTATTAGGGTGGGGTAAATGACAGGCTTTTGCAAAACTTTCGGACAAGCTTAGCGTTTTCTATGGCCATTTTGGATGCTGAGTTCGAATCTGTTGGAATTTTTGACCTATGACCTCATCTGACCCCTTAAAATGCTAATTCATTAAAAATGGCAGCCAAAATTGAGATTTTTGGAGTTTTTTCAGCATAACTTAGAAATATATCGTGTAATATGTCTATATATATGTTTTTTGGGTCGTAGATTACAAAAGTGACACTTTTGTGGTGCTCACATACACTATTGACGACGTTTATGAAAATTTTCTCTAAAATATCTACTAAGTTTAATCAATATCTGACACATAGGATATTTATACGAGGTGTGGCTAAAAAGAAACGGGACTAACCTCACAGATTGCGTAATACAAATAACCGTCAGGAGTCAATGCTTTCACAGCGTGGAGTAACATGTTTTCTCCTTTAAACAGCTGTTTCGACATAACAACGCAATTGTGATTGCTGTTACTGAATAATAAAGGAATCTGATCAATTGCTTGTTCACCAAGACCGAAGAAGGCCCACATGCAACGTTTGCAAGTGAAGATGCCGATCAACTTCTTTGACCATCGCGGAATGGTGTACCACGAGTTTGTGCCTCGAGGAAAAACAGTTAATCAACAGTTTCACAAGGTAGTCCTGACTCGCTTTGTGAACAAAATCCGTCAAAAACGAAAACTCCTGGGCAGGCAAAACCTGGATTTTGCATCACAACAATGCGTCTGCTCTTACAGCTCAGCGTGAAGCAGTTCTTGGTCTCAAAAGAAATCACCACTTTGGATCATCCACTGTATTCACTGGACTTAGCCCCTTGTGATTTCTTCCTTTTTTCAAAACTCAAAGGTATACTTAAGGGGACACACTTTGAAGGAGTCGATGACATCAAGGCCAATGTGACAACCTTTCTCAAAAGCATCAAAAAAGAGGAATTTGCACAGTGCTTCAAAGCGTGGTCAAGAAGAATGGAAAAGTGGGTCAAAGCCACTCGCGAATACTTTGAAGGGGATAATTAGAGATCACAGAAGAATTGTATGTGTTAATCAAAGTGGTGATGTGATCATATGTGTCTAAATAAACTTGTAAATGCAATAGTCTCGCTTCTTTTTAGCCACACCTTGTATATCGTTAGAGCACTGAGATTTTATTGACTAAGCCAAAAAATATCGATATAATAACAAATGTTCAAGTGGAAATTTTCAAGAGCAGTCCGTCAACATTTTTATCAACCTCATCTTCTGGTTTTATTGCGTTTCTGATGCTTGTACGAAGTTCTTTAGCAGTAAATTTTTTGACACGAAATTTTCCAGTATTAGAGTCCTTGACACGTCTCTGTTGACAAATATTTGGCACTACGGTGAACCGCAGGAACACAATTTCAGAGATGAGTTGTTTTTCAGACAACGATTCAATCAACTCCAAGTTATTGTCAGTGAAAGGTCCTCCATGTTGTTTACAAATGTCTATAGTTTGCAATAACCTCAGATTTCTCTTTCTTAGCGAGAACAAGTTTTTTTGACATCTTCACAGTGGCCAAGAAATCTCTCACTAGATTCCTTACTTCTGAGCTTTCTTCAGAGGTTCTCACCCACTTCCAACTATCCAATCTTTCTTTATCACTTAAGTTGTCGAATGATGAATCTACAAGGAGTGCATTGGTACAGATCACCCTTTTCCTGGATATTGATTGGACCGATTCTGTCCCACTGCTAATTTTTACGCAATTATCAAACCAAGCAAACTCGCTCTCGCAGCCTAGATTAGTTAATGGAGCATAACTCAGTTTATTCGGATCTGGTAGTTCGTCCTTTTGTGCTTCATTATGTTCCAGAATGTTGTAGAAAAATGGCATGGCTGACAGCTGGCGCCTTAAAGTTTCTGACGTTTCTTTAAGCATGGCAGAGTACAGACGATCTTTACCGTAACCAGATTTTAGTTGTTCACATAGGTCATCAATTTCGGGTAGTTTCAGCTTAAAGAAATCTCGCACACCATACCAGTCTCTGACACTCTTGAAATTTTTTACTCTCTCATCAATTCCTAGCAGGTCCATTAGGGGAAAAATTACTAGATCAGCGATTTTCCTATAAAGTTTGCAGCACAAATTGAACCAGTCACTTTGAATATAAACAGACACAGCCAGGACCAATTTATTCGAGTTAATGTCTACCACAGAGTCAAAGAATTTTAGAACCTGATCTTTCATTTTTAGGAATTGATTTGCTTTCTGAGCTATATGACCAAACCTGTTTGCTGTAAAGCCCTTGAAACCTTGTCTCTCAATACCTTCTTGCTCCATCCATTGAGCAAATTCAGAGTACAATGAAACACTATGGGCTGCATGACTTGGACTCAACAACTTGGATATAGCTATCTCACCTAGGGTGTGGATAGAAGAACCGAATGAAGTGAAAGCTTTTTCTCCGACTTTCACACTTATCAGATTATGAACGCCTATTTTCTGTTCAGCCTCCCTAAACATTTTATGACATGCGTTATCAACACCAAGTGTTATATGAGCACAGCATTTAAGATTTTTAGATTCTGGAATAGCCATACTTTCTCTAAACGTTTCGTTATCTCCCGCTCCGTCACTCATCCAAAAATCAACTTCGTTTTTTATTTCATCAAGTGTAGAGTCACCCAAAATTGCCAAGATTTTAAATTTCTCTTCATATGTTGCAGCACTATCTTCTTCAGAATGCGATATGTTTTCCATAAAACCAGTAGTGAGAGATTTTTTACCTTCTGTCGATGAACTGTTATATGATTAGCTTTTATGTCGTACATTTTATGGCCAGTGGCTTTTGTCGTATCGTCCAACCCAACTGTTATGACATTGTCGCCTTTATTTGTCAAGTAGGACGCAACATGTTTCACATTAAGAAGGTAAGCATCTTGCAGATACATTGAGATGCATCGTTTTCTGGGGAAGATATATGTTAAATCACCAACGCTTTATCGCTTTCGTATCAGGGTAGTACTACTAGTAGCTGTGTTTTCACCTCCAGAATCATCATCACTTTGATTAGCCTCATCGTCCTCATCAACATTTTCATCGGATGATATCTGCCAGTTCTGACCAAATATCATATTTGCTGAGCGAACTACAATGCCAGAAATATATGCATGACTAACTTTAAATTCCGACACACATTGCACTATACATCTAACCAAAGCTTTGTTCAGAGTCTTTCTTCCTGTTCTGATTTTAACGTCAGGAAAGTATTTGAGTTCAGCTTTATCATCATGAGAGGCTGAAGACGGAGTCACTGGATTGCTTCTTGTCTGTCTAGAACTAGTTGGTGTGGTTGGTATTACCTTGATGGGTATAAAAGGTTCATCATGTACATCATGGTTGTCTTGGTCATGGTCAATAATATCTTCAACATCAGGCTCATATGAAAGACTTTCAGCATCTCTCAGCTCATCTATCTTCATTCTCTTTCTTTCAGCTGACAGATTCCTAGTTTCTTCTCTTTTCTTTTTTCTAGTCCAGGCTTTCGAAACAGAAGGTGTGCATATTGCTACGTAATCACGACAGCAGTTGTCAAGATAAAAATTCTAATCTTCATCTGTCATTTTCACTCCAGTCTCTGCTTCCAGGCTTCTCTGAAAATCTATATTCTTAGTTCTAATATTATACGCATGAGCACACATAGCATCATTGAAGTTTTTAGCCTTCTCAGTCCACTTATCATCTTTTTTGTGACTTGTGCGCTCGTATCTTACTAGCGCCATTAACGTTTCGTAATCGTCCCTAATCTTTTTCGCCACCGCATGCTCAGTCCATGGGTAGACGTTCTTTGATATCCAATCATTATGCATTTCAAATGCGACAGTCTTACTAGCATCATTCTTACAGATTTGTTTTTCTCCTTTAGAAACAGGTTGGCATAAATGTATCATACGTCCAAGTAAGTACTGTCCAGATGGTAGTTTCGATTTAGTTTTGTAAGTGTCTATCGCTTTGTATTCTTTCAGTTGTAATTTTACAGTAGTGATGCTGCTTCGAGTATCTTTTTTGGATTCAGCCATATTTAAATTCATTTGTCTGAAAGCACACAAATCATTAGATACATTAATACCTAACACAACACCAAATTTTCAGCTCTAATCCTGCAAAACAGATAGGTCTAAAAGCAAGTTAGCCCACTTTACATGCCTAGTAGTAATGTATCTGAAATAAGTAGGATCAGAGTAAGGCAATATAAGCATCAAATATCACAAATATGGCTACATAACAAGCAAAAACCAGTAAGAATACGACATAGAAAGCTACATGTGCACGGGAGCCCCACAAAAGTGTCATTTTCGTAATCTACGACCCAAAAAACATATATATAGACATATTACATGATATATTTCTAAGTTATGCTGAAAAAACTCCAAAAATTCCTATTTTGGCTGCCATTTTTAATAAATTAGCATTTTAAGGGGTCAGATGAGGTCATAGGTCAAAAATTCCAACAGATTCGAACTCAGCATCCAAAATGGCCATAGAAAACACAGGGCTCTAAAAAATTATCTCATTTACCCCATCCTAACTTTATGTGTATAAAAACAGAAAAATTGAGATTTCTGGACATTAAAAATTTCATTGCTCCTGGGTTTTCCTACGACAAATTTATTAAAGCATACGATGTTAATCAAACTAAATTTTTCTTCTCCTACGAGTACGTGGATAATCTTGAAAAATTAAACCACACCCTCCCCAATCATGAATCTTTCTATAGTAACCTGAAGGAAACAAACATCACAGAGATTGAATACCAAGCAGTGGTCAGAAAATGGCGGGAGGAGAACTGGACATCTCTTCGTGAATTATTAATCCATTATAATAATCTTGATGTAGGGCCTTTCGTCGAAGTCGTTGAAAAATGTGTAATATTTTACCAGAGTAAAGGGTTGGATCTTTTTAAGCAATCTTTTTCTGTTGGCGGCATCACGAAGAGATATTTATTTAGTCGAACTCCATCAGACTGCTTCTTCTCACTTATAGACAAGAAAAACTCAGATCTTCATCAATTGATGATGGATCAACTCGTAGGCGGGCCAAGCTTGGTTTTTAAAAGGCTGGCAATAAAAAACGAAACCCCCATTAAAAGCCACTTATACCCCAAACCGAAAATTTGTAGAATTATTAGAGGGTACGACTCGAACGCATTGTATTTGTGGTCTTTATCACAAAATCTGCCAGTAGGATTCTTCGTGAGATACAAACAGGTTAATGGGTATCATCCGGAATCACCACACAAATTTGGGCTAGCCTCATATCAGTGGTTAAGCTGGATCGCTGCGAATGAGAGTAAATTCATTCAACACAGTTTTAATATCGGTGAGCGTCGTCTAACCTCCAGAAATCTGCCGATGGATGGATTTTGCAAAGAGAGTAGGGAGGTTTTTGAGTTCCTTGGATGCTTCTGGCACGGATGCAGGATATGCCAAACTCCAGGAGGAGTAAACCCAGTAAACGGTAAAACCTTCCAAGAACTGCGTCAGAAAACCAAAGAGAAAATAAAACTACTGGAGGATTGTGGTTTTCGCGTTCAATTTATTTGGGAATGCCAGTGGAAAAGATTATCTTTGGAGGAGGATGTGATCTCCTTCACCAAAACCTTGAAATCTGTCCGACCTAGACGTTGTCTATCCTTTCAAAAAATCTTAAAAGGGGTTCAAAGCGGTGAGTTATTTGGTTTTGTGTTGGTGGATATTTACACCACTAAACACCTAAAATCTTTCTTTAATGAATTCCCTCCCATCTTTAAAAACGTCATGGTTGGAAGAGAGGACATTGGAGAGTTGATGAAGGGGTTTGCGGAGGAGAATGGGCTCTTGAAAAAACCAAGAAGGATGTTGATTTCCAGCTATTTTGGTGAGAGAATCCTACTGACTACTCCTTTAACAAAATGGTATCTAGACCATGGGCTAGAAATTACCAAAATTTATGAGTTCATCGAATATACACCCGTAAAGATGTTTGAGAAATTCGGCAGGGATGTGTCTAATGCTAGGAGAGAAGGAGACTGTGACTCCTCAAAATCAATTTTGGCTTCCACATGGAAGTTAATCGGAAATAGCGGTTATTCATCGGCTCTGGTTAAAAAAGACAGATTTCGTAAGATCTCGTACCACGACCAGTCCACTGTAGATAAAGCCATAAACTCCCCCTGGTTTGTGAATCTAGGTTTGGTTGACAGCAATCTCTATGAAGTGAAAAGCCTTAAAAAGCATGTAATCTTTGATCTTCCAATTCAAATGGGCATTTTTGTTTACTCCTTGGCGAAATTGAAGATGTTGGAGTTTGTGTATGACTGCATTAAAAAATATATTCCGAATGACTGCTTTGAATTTATTGAAATGGATACTGATTCATTATATTTTTCTCTTTGTAGTGACTCTCTGGATGAGTTGGTTAAACCAGAGTTGAGAGAGGAGTTTTTTCAAAACTACCACTATTTTTTTCCTAGTCTAGCATGTGAAAAACACAAAGAACAATTTGTGAAGGCTAGAGTTCAAAACCTTGAATGGGTGCAGGCAGACTGTTGTAAGGCTCGCGAAGTATTTGATATCAGAACGCCCGGGTTATTCAAACTGGAGTTCTCCAGGACTCGGATGATCTCTTTGGCTCTGAAAACGTATTTTCTCGAGAAGGATCACGGCCAGGGGGTTAAAGAAGCCGATCAATCATCTAAAAAAGCTAGCAAGGGTCTGTCTACAAAATTAAATCAATTTCATTTTGACACCTATTTAAATGTTCTTCAATCAAAACGCAGCGGGGTAGGGATCAATAAAGGTTTTGTCTGCAAAAATCATCAAGTATTGACCTATACTCAAAAGAGAGCTGGTTTAAGTTTCTTTTACGGTAAGTGAAAAGTCTTGGAAGATGGTATCACAACAACTCCTCTTGATCTTTAATTTACGCTTATTCTCTCCTAGATTTATTGTGAATGTTTTGTTTGAAGTTAGTTTGTGTCTTCTTCTGTTTTACTATCAATAAAATTTATGTCTTATACTATTCTCGTTTGATGGAAAAACAAGCTATTCTTACGAGCGTCAGTTAATCGAGAACGATCTGAAGTAACCTTTAACCGTAGTAAAAGTTTTTGTTGATAAAGTTAATCAGTGATGCACGACGTTAATCGTAGTAAAATTCATGTCGAATCAGTGAAGCGCAATGCCTCTCTTAGTCGTAATGCGTGTGCTGATGAATCGAGTCAGCGATGTCCTAGTAAAAATACGCGTCGAATCAGCTTATTGAATCACTTCCTACTTACTAGTCGATCTAAACCGATGACGTCACACGCGTTTGCAAGTGATAACTGAATCGATGATGTCATGCGTGTTTGCAAGCAATAACTGAAGCAGTCTTATGCAAGTATTGTTGAGATGTTTTGATAGTTTTTATTCACTGTTTAAATAACACAATAAAAAGAAACACCGCTTAAATAACACAATAAAAAGAAACACCGGCATCAGATCTGAAATTAAAAAGACATCATTAGTCAAACGTCACAGCCTAGTTGCTGAGCTCTGTAGTCTGAGTAAAACACCCATCGCAACTGAAATTCAGTCTAGTTGCTGAGCTCTGTAGTCTGAATAAAACACCCATCACAACTGAAATAGATATAATCACTACAAGAAGAGGAACTTACTATAATATTAACAAAAAGGTATTCTACCCTCCCTCCTCTCCCAATGTAGCACCGGAGAAAATGTCTCCGGTAACCGTTTTTTGTTTTGAATTTTCGCCCACAAAGGGGGCATCTGAAAAATAGTTGAATTCTTGGTTTTGACTGGGGTTGAAATTTTATACAAATACTTACCGATAAAAAATCAAAAAATGCTCAACTTGGCGGTGATCCTTCACCGCCTGCATAGTCAAAAAATCTTTAGAGCATATAGTGCACTGATACATTCTGTAAAATAAAACAGTTAGTGAAAATAACAGCATACTTCTGTCATCTTTACTCATGTTTTGCTTGATTTTGTGGTTTTTTAGAGTTTAAGAGTGTTTTATAGCCTCCACGTTTTCCGGTAGTTGTCTCTACAGAAAAAAGCGTTGCCGATTTCCTGCATAACGAACACAGCTGTTGAAAAAATAGCTAGATAGAGGCTATAACAGTTCAATTTATATAACTCTTAGAAGCAAACACAACCATGCTTGTGAGCCTACAAAATCTTTGTAGTAAGAGCAGTTGTTTGAAAAAAGATTAGGGTTATAAATACTAAAACCTTTGCACTGTCTTCAATATTTCAAAATGTTCCGTCTTTCCACCCCTAGCACTTTTATGATCTGTGGCCCATCCGGCTGTGGTAAGACTGTCTTCGTGAGTAAATTTATTAAAAACATTGATTGCTTGATGAGTCCCCCGCCAGAACGAATTGTTTGGTGTTATAGTATATGGCAAAAAGCGTATGATCAGATCGAAGCAGAGTTTATTCAGGGGGTCCCTGACTTAGACTATTTTGACGGGCGATCGACCATATTGGTTTTAGACGATTTGATGGGTCAGAAGCTGGACATGGTGACCAAGTTCTTCATGCGGGGAAGTCATCATCTGAATTTGACAGTCTTTTATCTCGTGCAGAATCTTTTTTTCTGTGGGATCAGAACAATCTCCCTAAACTCTCAGATTGTGGTTCTGTTAAAAAACCCCCGAGATAGTGGACAACTATCATTTTTCATGCAGCAGTGTTTCAATAAACACACCAAAGAGATAAAGACCATCTTTGCAGATGCTACAAAAAAATCCCACGGATATCTTCTATTCGATTTCTGCTCTGAAACCCCTGATCAGCTTCGAATTCGCACTGGTATATTCCCAGAAGATCAGCAGTTCGTGTATGTCTTGACATGACAACGAGACTAAAAAAGAACTACCCAACTTTGAAACTACTCCACAAAGCAAAACCTAAATTTGTAAAAGCAGTAATTAATAACTCTCTGCCGGATTTTATTCATTGTTTAGCGGATTGTTGTCATGATCTTTTAAAAGGTAATATTCAGATAACAAAACAACAGAAAAAAAGACTTGAGCCATATAAAGAAACTCTTCAAAAGCTGACAAAACCTATCAGTGTCAACCGGAAGAGGAAGTTAATCCAAAAAGGCGGATTCCTTTCAACACTCCTCAGCATAGCGATTCCAGCAATTTCTGGAATTGTGGGTTCTCTTGTGAAGAAATGAAGAAAATGATTTTAGTAGACCCTAACTCTTACAGAAAACCAATGCAGAAAGAGATGTCTAAGCTTGATGAAGAAATGAGTAAAATTTTGAACTCTGATCTGGAGGAGAGTGAGAAGATCAAGCAATACAACCAAGTTCTTCAAAAATATTTATCATTAAAAGAAAGAACCACAAATCCACAGTTGGTGTTGGAGGAGGAAGAGAAACCTATCCCAGCAAAAGACATTTTGAAAGGGTTTACCAAGAAAAACCTAATCCAAGCCAAGAAGCTTTTGGAGTCGATTGAGAACAACAGCTCTGCTTCGTGGAATTCAAGAGGAGAATTAATTTTTGATAAAACTCCTATTCCTCAAAGCAATATTAAAAAACTAATAACAGATAAAATTAAAAAAGAGACCAAACCTTCACCCGGCTCCGAGCAGTTTCAATCCCTAGTTTGGGAGAGTTTGTGATTCTTCACAATATTTCTGAATGTAGAGAACAAGGCTGTTAAGACAAACACCTAAGATTTCGAAGAAATTCAACTTATTATGTTGAAGATTTAAACCCTGAACAAATATAATGAAACATGTTACCGATAAATAGATTTTAATTGTAGCTGTCAAAACGTGTTGAAAGAGAAAAGCTATCGAATGTTCTAGTAAAAGGTGTGGTTGCCGCTAGCTCTTTTTTGGAATTGTGTTAATTCAGTTTAGCTGTTGGAATTACAGAGTTATGTCAAGTTTTAAACCTAGGTTTTTGAAACAATATTAACAGCTGGTTGTTTTAGATTCTAGTAACATGATTTGGTTTTAAACAATGTCAAAGAACTGCTACAACCATGGTGATATGCTACTTTCAACTGTGTACACAAAAAGAATCATTGCAGTAAAAGAATTTACTCAACCAAGAAGAAAACAAAATTCGGTTGTATGTACCTGATCAGGAATGAAGTGCTCTCTGCTTTGAAAAACTCTTCCATGAGGATACAGAGAAAGTATGAACTGCAATACTCTCTTAATAATTTCTGTGTTTCCATGGGTTGTAATAGTTCAGTTGTCTTTTATCATCTGTGATGTTCTATAAATCATTTGCTGTATTTCAAACATGTTTGTTGTCGTGTAATAGGGAGTTTGCATTTGGTGTTGCAGAATTGTGAAGATTTCATCATTGCAAATGTAACAGAGAAACTGCATTAACCTTAATTTACTCTCTTAGTTTCTGTGTCTAGGAGTAGTAACAGTTTTTGAATTGTCTTTTATCACTGCAAAGTAACTGCATCACAAATAATCTGTTTTCTTAGTGATATTTGTGTTTTGGAATTGTAAGATTTAGTCATTATTGCAAATGTAGCAGAGAAACTGCATTACCCTTATTTACTCTCTTAGTTTTGTGTCTAGGAGTGTTAACAGTTTGTCATTGCAACTCATCTGTGTTGTTCTCTGAATAATTTACTTCATTTCAAACCATGTTTGTAGCCACTCACCTGTTATGTGAAGTATAGATGAGAGAGAAATGTTTTTATGTCATAACCAATGTAGTGTTATCTCACTTGAAACAAATGTCAAGGAAAAAATTTTTGAAATATAAATCCCCTCTACAAAAAAATGTTACCATTTGTTGTGTGACACTGAAAGTACTCACCATCTCAAGATGTATGTAACTTTACCTAGCAATTCTTTGCCTGATTATTACCCAGAAAACAAGATTTTGGACTACATTGTTCATTTACCCAAAGAGTTGCAACTTCCAGGGTCTTGGGAGGTGGGGTTGGCAGAAATTCAGTTTAATCATTCGTGGTATAATGTTGATACAACGAACTATTGGGTTATCTATGAGCGGGGTGAGATCCATATTAAAACAAAACTACCATCTGGGTATTACCAAGAGCCAAAGCAATTAATCCGTTTATTGCTGAGTCAAATGAAGCATGATTTCCAAGCGAAGAATGAGGAGCTCATAGAGAATGGTACTTTGACAAAACCAATCGATTTTTTATTAGATTTTCGGTATAATAACAATTCACAATTAGTTTAATTGAATATAAGGAATAACTCCTCTGCCCCTACTAGGATAGATAACGATGGAGTGGCGAGGCCATCGGTTTTGGTTCATTTAGCCCCTTTTCTAACCGAAATGTTGGGGTTTGCAGAGAGTACATTCCATAATGTTGGTATTTTTTGCTCTGATCGCGTGGTGAATATGAACCCAATAAACAATATTTATGTGTATTGTGACGTCATTGAGAATCGTATTGTGGGCCACACGCTTGTTCCGTTATTAGGGGTTATATCGACTGAGGGGAAGCCTGGCTCCATTATTAGTAAAAGATACGACAAATTGCAATACCAACCAGTAATGAAAAAGTCTTTCTCAGAAATTCAAATTAATCTTCGTGACGACCAAGGGAACTCGATTCGGTTTCGTAAGGGCCGGGTCGTTGTTACCCTCCATTTTCGAAGGAAGAAACTGAGTCAGTTATAAAAGAAGGTAAAACAGTATATAACCAAAAACAGTCCACCAGCTCTGAGATTGGTTATGGGAGAGTTTGCTAGTTACTACTCTTTAAAAAAACCTCAATCCTTTTCTGGAGTTGTTAAATTTCAAAAAGCTTTAAAAAAACGGTAAAAAAGTGGTTGGAAGCTCAGGATGTGTATACGCTTTTTAAACCAGCGAGAAAAAAATATCAAAGAAGGAAAACAATCGCCCTCTATTCAGACTTCCAACATCAGGCTGATCTAGCAGATTTTTCGCTTTTGAAAAAGAGCAACGACGGAAATCAATTTCTTCTCATTGTCATAGACGTTTTTAGCAGATTCGCTTATTGTGAGCCGGTGAAAAGTAAAAAATTGACAGCTGTTATTCAAGCTTTTGAAAATATTTACCGTCGTGCTCCCAACCCTGTCTATCTGCAAACCGACCGCAGAACCGAATTTACCAACAAAGCATTAGAAAAATGGTTGAGACAACAAAACATTTCACTTTTTCAGACATATAATTTTGACACAAAAGCAGCTCTTGCTGAAAGATTAATTAGGACTTTAAAAACAAAGCTTTGGCGATATTTTAAAGCCAATAACACATTCAAATACATTGATGTGTTGGATGACTTGATGTTTTCTTACAATAACAGCTATCACAGAACAATAAAAACCACTCCTTCAGTTGCTAGACGTGAAGATCAGCAAACACTGTGGATTCGACAATACGGAGATGCAGAGAAAAAGAAACCAAAATTATCTGAAAACGATTTTGTACGCGTGAGTTTGATAAAAAACCTTTTTCGAAAGGGTTATGAACAAAACTGGTCAAAGGAGTTATTCATCGTACAGAAAGCTCTTCCCAGAAACCCACCGTATTATAGATTAAAAGATCTTAGCGGTGAACCCATTATGGGAATGTTTTATGAAAAAGAGTTGCAGTTGTCTATAAAAGATAATGAAATTTATGAAATCGACAGCATTTTAAAGAAGCGTAAGAGACGAGGGAGAGTGGAATTTCTAGTGAGTTGGTCGGGGTACCCAGAAAAATATAATTCCGGGATTACAGAGAAAGATCTTATAAATTATGGGTGATTGGTCTTTTTGCGGTAAAGACATCCCTAAAAGCGAAATTGTGTTTTTCTCGCAGATTATTGCAATTTATTTTGTGGTTGGTTTTAGCATCTACAACATCACTACTGGAAATGAGAACATTAATCTCTGGATTTTGCTGTTATCTAGCTGTTTAGGGTATCTACTACCATCACCAGTAATCAAAAGAAGAAAGAATGCTCTTTATCAAACTCCGAGCTCTAGTCAAATCTCAAAACAATCAGAGAGTCTTACAACGAATACGTGATGAGAACAACACTTGAAAAAATTAACTATAATCCGGTTAAAAGAAAACAACATCTTGTACTTACACATTACTTTCACAGACCTTGTTGGAGAACGTTAACAACATGAGACCACGGTATTGCTGTAACCCTCAACTGTATGAAGATTATTATCTCTCCCAGACCGGAAAAGGATATTTCTCCGGCTCGCAAAGGCAGCTAGGGTATGGGTTAGGAAACATCTTTGCCTCTTTAGGAAGGTCGGTTTTACCTCTTGTAAAGCGAGGAACTAAATCCATAAAAAAGGAGGTTTTGAAAAGCGGAACCAACTTCGTTTCTGATATTCTGGAAGCTAAGAACCTCAAACAAGCTGCTCTGAACAGAACAAAAGAGACTGGTTCTAATTTACTACGAAAAGTAACCACGTTTCCGGGGGAACGGAAAAGAATTAAAAAAACCACAAAAAGAAATCCTCTTCAAAAGCGAAAAGAGCCAAGACAGACATATTCAGTTAAGATGGCGAGTCTGATTCATACAGAGTCGTGTGAATCGATTAAAGAGGAGTTGGATTTATTCTCTGTCCCTTCCTCTCAAACTTCTTTGGAGCAAGGAAAATACGTTCAATACAATCCTGTCTCTATTTTATCAAATAATGGCCCTATCGAATTCCTAATCCCAGGAGAAAACAGCTCCTACATCGATCTTTCAAATACTTTACTGCATGTTCACGCGAAGATTAAAAAACAAGACGGATCAGTTTTAGCAAATGATAGCAATGTTGCTCCTGTGTGCAATTTCTTGCACGCTTTATGGTCTCAATGTGATTTATATTTGAATGGAGTTTTAGTCACCCAAGCATCCAACACATACCCTTATTGAGCTTATATCGAAACGCTTTTAAGTTTTGGGGAGGAAGCCAAAAAATCTCAGTTAAGTTGTTCTTTTTGGTATGGAGACACAGCAAGCAATTTGACTCTTCAACAAATGCGAATAAAGGTTTCCAAAAACGGAAAGAGTTAGCAGCTGGCAGCAAAGAACTAGACATGATTGGTAAACTCCACTTAGATTTATGCTTCCAGAACCGTTATCTCTTAAGCGGAGTGGAGGTGAAGCTGTGGTTGAACAGATCGAAAGATGTTTTTTGTTTGATGGGGTCAGGAGATTACATGGTTGAACTTACGAATGCTTCACTTTATTGTCGGAAAGCGGTGCCTAGCGACGTGGTACAGCTCAGTCACATTCGGGTTTTACAAAATTCTTCTGCAAAATATCCCATTCAAAGAGTAGAGGTAAAAAGCTTTACAGTCCCACATGTTACTTATTCCATCTCGAAAGAGAATCTTTTTCTAGGACAGTTACCGCGGCGGATAGTCTTCGGTTTGGTTGAAAATGAAGCCTTCAACGGAGCTATTGGAAAGAATCCTTTCAACTTCAAACACTGCTCAGTCAATTTTGTTTCTTTGTACAGAGATGGGGAGCAAATACCGTCTAATCCTCTGCAATTAAACTACAGTCAAAACCGCTATATTCGAAGTTTTTTGTCACTCTTTACTGACTCTGGTCTTTACTACAACGACTCCGGAAACGGAATCTCTCGTGATTCTTTCCCTGCCGGTCATTTATTGTATGCAATAGACCTTACGCCGGATATGTCTGCTTCCTGTTCTCATTTCCAGCTGGTAAAAACTGGAAACATTCGTCTGGAGTTGCACTTCTCTACTTCTCCTACAGAAACAATAAATGTCATCATTCATGCAGAATTTGACAACCTACTTCAAATCGATAGAGATAGAAACGTTTTAGCTGATTACTGATGGATACACTGCAGATTGAAAGGATATTAAAAAATGACTCCTGTGCAAAAAAGATTTTTAAAGGCGTTTATCCTAAAGATCAACTACCTACTGTGGAGTATCCTGGGAGTTATGTTGTTAACACCGATCCAAGCACTGCCCCTGGAGAGCACTGGGTTGCTATGTTTTTCAACAATCAAAGATCTGCTGAGTTTTTCGATAGCTATGGTCTACATCCAATTGTTTATGGTTTGACGGATTTTTTAGATTCACACTCCTCATCCTGGACCTACAACTCGAAGACCCTGCAGAGTTTGATGTCTGAAGTCTGTGGACATTATACCATGTACTACATCTTATTTCGCTCACGTGGTTGCTTTCTATCCGAGATATTGACTCATTTTTCCGATAATGTTAGTGTAAATGATAAAACTGTTGAACGCTTTATTCAGAATTTATTGAAATTGTAACTGTTTTACGTGTAATAAACAGAATTGAATATAATCGAGTGTTTTTATTAAACAATATAAATACGATTCACATACAAAATAATCACGCGGCATATGGGACATTCCTTTGAATAAAGCTTTGTTGTGCAAGCTAAACAACCAAAGCAGTGTCCGCACAGCATGGTTAAAGCATTAATTCTCGAATCGAAACACACTTTGCATACAAGTTCTTGAGATGTGTCACACTCTTTTGCTTCAGTTAGGGGGGTTATGTTCGATTCTTCATTTTCAACTGGAGGGTTTCTCGCTAGTGTTGGATCTGCTACTTCTTTGGGAGTAGCAAAACCGAATCGAGTTCCCGACAAAAACTCCTCTTCTGGGATGCGAAAGCTGTTGTGTTGGGTGATAAAGTCAATTCCAAACGTTCTCTCTAAATGCACACATGCGGACCAGTATTTTGCGTGCTCAATTTCTGGGATGTCACTATCAGCCCACTGATAAAGACAGAGCCCACATTGGAAACATATTGCTCGATCATCGCTACCTCTGTATAAAAATCCAGCTTTAGCCATTCGTTCAGGGCTTAAATTATGGACTCGGTGAGGCCAGTTGTCTGTGAAGGATAACATCCGCGATTCTTCAGATTCGAAAGAAGGACACAGCATTTTAAACAAATTTTACTCAAATCTAAAGACGGTTACATGCGTTAAAAATCACACATTAATTGTTTTACGTTAAGTGGAGATGGTTTTCTCTTCTTTTGATAAAGCTCAGTACTTCTAGGTAGACTACTTGAGCGTTTTTTCTTCCCGGCTGTGTGTTTCACCTCTTTCAAGGTTTTCACAAGAGTGGCTAGCTCCTTGCTGATACCACAGTTTTTGTTTCTAACGATGAATCCGGATGATCGATCTTGTAGATGTTGAAAATATTTCTCGGGTGAAAAGATAGCTTCCACTTTAAATCTGATAAGAAAGTTTTCTACAGCCGCCTCCTTTTTGAAGATCTCCAATCTTGTTTTGACTTCACATACATCACCGTATTGGCAGTCAGCTGAGAAAATGACCACCACATAAGGCCGGGCATCTGTTGGGCCTTTGAACGCGACAAACGGTAGACCCTCAAACATATGTATACACGCTTGAATAAGTTGATCGGTTGAAAAGAGAGCTTTTCCTCTTGAGACAGTCAGCACGCCTTTTCTCAGCATCTCACCGTCTGCGGGTATTGATTTTCCTTCTTTGTCAATGTCGAGGAAGATTTTTCGTATTTTTCTTGCTTCTTCTTGGTGTTTTCTTGCACGCCTCAACAACCCTGTTTGTTCCATCAACGCTTCATAACATGAAGAGTGGGGATGAGTAGTTGTAATGTCGACATTCTCCGCTCGCTCTTCATAGTCGTCAGCAATTGAAGTGTGTGTTTCACCGCAGTTTTCCATTGTTCTTCTTCTGATTTTCTCGCTAAAAAACACGGTTTATATACACAACAGCTAGCACAGAAAAAAGAATCATTATGCTTGTCTGGACTTGTCTTATTCTTTCAAACAATTGTGTAATAAAAACAGTGGTGTAATAAAAACAGTGGTGTAATGGAGATAAAAATATTTATTCACTCATTGCTAAAATTGTTTATATGTAATTTTCAAGACGTTAGAGAAACGTGATCAGCTCCGAGCTTTCTAACTTCCACTGGCATCGGCTTTTGTTGATAGTCGCGATTCAGCATTGGCTTGTGATTGGTTGAGACTTTCACGCCCAAATGTTTATATTTTGGTGATAGATTTCTAGCTCGAGCAAAGAACTGTCTTGTGGACCATATGTTCAAAAATGCAGTTAATATCGAAGTGGCGGTATTCTCAAGAGGGGTGCCCATAAATCAATTTCAAGTTCTATTTATATGTATTTACAAGTTGTATTGACATTTGTTTAAGTTGTATTACAAGTTGTATTGACATTCGTTTCAAGTTGTTATTTACAAGTTGTTACAAGTTGGTACACGTTGTCTTTGTGTTGTCATTTGTTTACAAGTTGTTACACATTGTATTTACAATGTACTTCAAGTTCATGTATCACCGCGTTCGGAAATGACGTAGGGCGCCGCAAGAGCGCCGCAAAAACTGGGCTAAAAAACATATCACATACTACTGGCGGACTTTGCATGAGTGTCAATTTAGGGCAGTTTATACAAATTGTGGAGATTTAAGAAATATTAACATTCTGATGCACTTATCTCATCAATAAACTCAAATCTTCTCCTTGAAAAGATGGGCAGCTCGCACAAATTTTCACAAAATACAAAAGTTTTGCAGGTGGGATTGGTGACCGTAAAATACCTCTGTTACTGGTTTCAAAGTGGCTGTTAGAAGAGATTTCAAACTCCCTTCAAAAATGGTAAAAATTAGAATAATCAAAGTGCATTCCCCTAGACAACCACCTACCAATAGGAAGTGGGGTTCCCTTTGGTTTCTAAACAGCTGTTTCCTAATACCCACAACATTTAGTATAAGAGATACTAGACTTTTACTGACTCTACTCAATCCATTTCTTATTCTCCCATCTTTCTTAACGCCCCACTTTTCGCTATGTAAGACAAGAACTTAGGATTTGGAAGAGTGATCATTAGCCAGATGCACTGCTTCAGTTTAGATCAGGGTTGTGCAACCTTTTTGCTATTGCCGGCCGCATTACGTTTACTTCTAGAAAGTACGGCCGCCAGTAAGCTGAAAACTTTTGTGTTGCGTTAGTTAAAAGCATAATTTAAAACAATGTCAAACAATTCTTAATGAATTTATTTGATACAAAGAATTTATTGATCAGAAAGTTTGCGATTCATAATACATTAATGACTCGCTTGGTTTTGCATACGAACAGATGAGCTCGCAAATTCGGGTGTCTCGTTGGATACCATCAGCCTTAGTTTAGACTCCAAATTGCTGTCCAATAATCGAGTTCGGTACTCATTCTGCAGATACTTTATCTTTAAAAATTCTGATTCGCACACATAAGGGCTTCCAAAAAGAGCGAGTGTTTCTCTTGCCAATTCTCGTAGCATAGGATATTTAATTGCACTTTTCCAGGTTTCCAGCAAATTTTCTTCGTCCTTAAACTTTTGTAGAAGCTGCTCATCATTCTTTATCTCTACCAGTTCAATTTGGAGATCCATTGGAGCACTTTCAGTTTCCACCAGATGTGAAAAAGCAACAAGTCTTAAAGTTTTTGAAAATTTCTCAAAATCTTGAAAACGGTCAGAAAAATCCTGCAATACTGTATCAAAAACATTACAAAAGAGAGCGATTGGAACTTTGTCAACTTGTATTTCATTGCTGACAATTAGAGCCGTCAATTGTGGAAAATGGAAGAAATTATGCCGCTGAAGATAATTTTTGAGGAGAAGACATTTGTCTTTAAAATCCAGTACTTTCTTGTGCATGAAACAAACTGTAGTTCCTTTTCTTTGCAGACTTTTATTCAGATTATTAGCGTGCGTCAGAAAATCAACCAGAAACGTCAAAGATGTAACAAAGTCGTTCTTCAGCAAAGGACAATCTTTGTTTTTTGTGGAATAGTATTCCACTATTTCTTTGCGCAACTGCAGAACACGGCGAGACGTTTCTCCCTCAGACAGCCAACGAACTGCGGTGTAACAGAAAATATCCCCGGCAGACGTTTTGCTCAATTGCAAAAGTTCCCGAAATTGGCGGTGATGAAGAGCATTTGAGCGAATGTATAAAATATTGCGATTCACTTCTTTTAAAGTGGCATTTAAAGCAACAGATTTGACACATAGTGCTTCTTGGTGGATAATACAATGAAGGCTAGTGAGCTGTTTGTAATCATATTCTTTTGATACATACTCTGATAATCTTGCCACAAAACATTGTAAGTTACCAGTCACTACAGGCGCTCCATCTGTGCAAATGCCACAAAGATTTTTCAAGTTTAATCCATTACGAAGACAGATATTTTTAACTGCAACAAAGATATCTTCTCCACGAGTGCGAGAAGAGAGTCTTTCCATGGAAAGAAAATCCTCACACAGATCAAAACGTGGAGAAAGAGAACGTATGGATAGTAGTAGTTGCGCTGAGTCCTTGATGTCAGTTGATTCATCGACAGCGAGTGAAAATAAACTTGTTTTTTTGTTAACCTTTGTCTGCAGAAAAAGGGTTTGTCAATATCATTTTGACGGCGTTAAATCGTATAACGCGAGAGAGCAGTTGATGAACAGTTAGTTTCCTTACCAGGATGAATGCACTTAACCACGCCGATGAGACATCGCTTAACAAGTTCTCCATCGGAATAAGGCTTCCCGCTACCCCAAGATGATATGTCACTCTGTAAGAAGCTTCGTAGGGATTATTATCAGACTTAGTGAAGGTAGACATGCAAAATGTCTGCTGTCGTACACTTTTCTTCAAATTTTCTACACTGATCTTTCTGGGCTCGCCTTTCAATTTCGCGTAAGCGTGAACGTATGACGACAAAAATGTTGCTTTGCATCATCTCCTTCAACAGTTTTAACAACTTGACTGCATATTAGACACATCATGGTGTGTGCTGGTGTCTCGATAATGAAATAGTCCAACTACCACTGGGAATTGAATATCCTTTTCTCCTCTGATAGAGTTCTTTTTCGTTTCAACGACATGATACAATATTGTTACAGAATCAGCTTCGGAAAGAAAAAAAAAATTGATTTCCTTGGCTGAACTGAACTAGCGTCCTTTTGTTCTCGCGCGCCTTGTATTTTCTGTTTGGCGTTTGGCGGCTTGGGATTAGAATGCAACTCTCGGGCGTTTTTCGCCTAAAACCGGGCGAGATTTGCATTCTAATTAGCTGGCCTCTCGTTCCAAGCAGTAAAATAGTAACGTTTTTTTAGATTAAATATAGCAGGCATTCCTCGTATGTCGAGTGTAACGATTTTTCAATCAATCACTTTGTTCTTTCGACAAATTTTCTATTCAAATTTAACGTTTCGCTCCCCTTAGTTACCGGGGAGCTTCTTCAGAACACGGTAGATGTTAATAATGTGACATACAAACTGTACAACATAAAATTACAAAGACTACCTGTATTACTAAACACTAAAAATTATTTATCAACAGGGCAGGCAACCACGTAATAACAAAAACATTGTTACATCACAGATACAGGAGTGGCCAAGTGAAAAGTGTTGTGAGAAACATAAGACATTACTTATTGGATGATGGTGCAAACAATGATGGTGCGAATTTTCCGACTGTTTATAGTGTGTTTGTCTCCAATAAGTAATGTCTTATGTTTCTCACAACACTTTTCACTTGGCCACTCCTGTATCTGTGATGTAACAATGTTTTTGTTATTACGTGGTTGCCTGCCCTGTTAATAAATAATTTTTAGTGTTTAGTAATACAGGTAGTCTTTGTAATTTTATGTTGTACAGTTTGTATGTCACATTATTAACATCTACCGTGTTCTGAAGAAGCTCCCCGGTAACTAAGGGGAGCGAAACGTTAAATTTGAATAGAAAATTTGTCGAAAGAACGAAGTGATTGATTGAAAAATCGTTTTTTTAGATTTTGAGTTAGATGCTTGATTTGGTTACTGCACGAAGTTCAATTGGTTTTTACGCATTCCGTTATATTTGAAGAAGCCCTCGGTGAAGTTTTGCTCTTTCTTTTTATCAATTTAAAATTTAGCTGAACTGAGTTTTTGGATTTGAATTTTCTTTTACTGAATTCCTGCAATAAAGAAGTTTTATTTAGTCGTTGTGTTTGAAGAAGGAGCGAAGGCCCTGGAGTTCCTCCCGTACACTTTTGCGCAAATGTTCGTTGTTTGAGGATTTGTAACAAACATACTCTTTACAATATTTAAAATATTTCTACGGTTGACGATACACTATCGCTGTGACAAACACCACACAACGCAATGTTAAAAGTAGATGAATGCAACACTAAACGTTCAGCTATTAAAAACAAAATGATTCAATTGCCTACTACAAAATATCTAACAGTTTTGAAAATTTTGTTGTTGATAACAAGGTTAAATTAAGCTTCAACTCTGATTCGTCGTTTTACCATAACTGGACAACTTGCATATACGCCCACTCAACCAGTACCAAAAACTATACATTGCCTGTGATTTAAAAGAAGCACAGCTGAAAAACAATTATTTATTGACCACGCTGCCGACTCGTGAAGCACAAACTCATTTTAAATAAAAGCGAGAATTCATTGAAGTTCAATTACCTGCTGGGTTAAATGGAGCATGACCATTAACTTCATTTTTAAGAATTAAATTGCGTTTCTGCCAGACTTCTCGAATCAGGTTTTTACACATCCTGTCGACAAATGTGTTTTTGCATTTCTTCTGTTTTGCGTTGATATACGCCAGCATCTGCTGCTATATCGTGTATTTTTAATTGCATGTGCGCTGCCGCACGAACTTTTGTTGACAGCCGCAGGTTGCACCCGTTGGTTTAGATCTTAACTCCAATGTCACAACAAAACCGAAAAATTTATTTGTTATAAGAAAAACGATTTCACTCAAGTATCCTCAATTTCTTATCCGAATACAGTGGAAATGAAGAAGATTTCATGCAAATGAAATTTTGAATAGAAATGAAAGATAAGTTTGTAATTCTATTTAAAAGTGAAACTGAGGATGCTTTAGCGAAATCGTTTTTTCTTATGACAAATAAATGTCTAAGCTGGCTTTATTCTGCAATTATCTTAAAAAAGAAACCAGTTTCCTGTCAAAAATTTTGACACAAAAATAGTTGACAAGGATATGAAATCATTTTGGCACTATGTACGGTCTTCACGAAAATTAAAGCAAACAATTGGTCCATTAATAAAAGGTAGTATGAAAAGCATAACAGAAAGTGACGAAGATCGTGCTCAAGTTTCAAGTAATTTTTTTAGTTTTTATCATTGAAGACCAAACAAATGTTTGTTTAGCAGTTCCTCAGACTTTTCAGTGTCTATAACCTTTCAATTGCCTTAATAGCAAAAAATTTAGCAAAAGCAAAAAATTTCTTAGTATCTAGTCCAGATACCCCAATATTCCATATGCTGTTTTTTAAAGCAGATGGAGTCATTCTACATTAGCAGTTACATCGTCTTTTTTAGCCATGTCTTGATACAGCAACCACTCCATCTCAATTGAAAATTGTTCTCGTGGTGTCAATTTTGAAAAAAAGGAAGAAAGACAGACCCTTCCAATTATCATCCAGTAAGCTTGACATCTTGTATGAGCAAATCAATAGAATCTTGTCTTATAGGAAGTCTTTTAGGAAGATCTTATCTTTATTAGTGCCACACAGTTTTGGTTTGTACCAAAATCATCTCGTGAAAACCAATTGTTGGAATATTTGGAAGATATCACCTCAGTGCTAGATGAAAATAAATGGGTTGATGTTGCTTACTTAGATATTTTTAAAGGCTTTTAACACCACACCTTATGCCATACTTCTAAGTAAACTCTGAGCTCTTGAAATAAAAGGAAATTTACCTAGAGGTTGTCGTTCATATATGACTGGAGGAAGCGAAACTGTTGTGATAAAATAATTCAAAAATTTCCTTAAAGCTATGACATCAGGAGTTCCTCAGAATAGTTGCACTGGCTCTTTGATGCTCATACCGTAGCCTATGTAAACAACATTGACTCCAACTGAAATATTGTAAAATTAGTAAATATGCTGATGATATTAAATTATACAAAGTTATTTCTAAACATAATTCGCAGATTGAAACCAGTGTGTTTCTAATAGATTTGAATGCACTTTACCATTGGGCACCTGCAACTGTTAGCAAATATTCAGTTTTACACTTTGGCTATCTCAATCCGAGTCAACCGTATACATTTGAATCATATTTCAGCAAAAAACATTGAAAAAATTTGGGTGTTGCTTAATCAGTTAATGTGATGTTAATTTTGCTGTTAAAAAACCAGAGTCTGCTTTGACTGTGCCAAAGCGATCTATTAATTATCAGTCGAGACAAAACTGTTTATTTAAAGTCATACAAGACATTGGTACAGCCTCATTTGGAAGATGCAACCACAGTTTGGATTCCCATATTTGAAAAGAAACACCTAGTTAAACAAAATAGTTCAAAAAAGAGCAACCAAATGCATTCGTGTTGTACTATTGCTTTGCTTAGCAGGGCAGGTTGACAAATTTGTCACCTGATGAAGTAATAGCAATTGTCAACCTGCCCTGTTGACAAATTTGTCAACCTGCCCTGCTAAGCAAAGCAATAGTTCGTCGGTTGAAGTCTCAGTGCTTCTACATGTGTTGGATTTGTTTTTTCTTTTTTTAAGGATAACGTTAATGAGTGGGTTACTTTTGCTTGTGACGGGACGGGCCCTGCTGATGAGTCCAAAAGGACGAAACGCGTCCAGGGATGGTCTCGTCTAAATTGGTTGGGTGGTATACTCATTATTGTTTCCTGGCATATTCATTTTAATAAATTGTTAATGCCCCTTACGCCCGTATGCTGCTTTGCCAATTAGTTGCAAGGTTTACAATTTCCTTAAAACATTTTTAATCAAAAAAGTGCAACAAGACATGAATAATAGGCGAAAGCGGTTAGGTCAAAATAAAGTCAAAATTTTGCTAAAATAAAGCCAAAAATATATTTTTTTAGGTAAAAAAAATGGCCCTAGTAATCACCGAAGAACAAAACGATGGGGTAAAGATGGTCCTTTTCTATCGTTTGCAACAAAATGTAAGTGTCGAGCTACATATGATCTAAATATTGAAGCAATTTCCTTTGCAATTGGGCAAGGCTGCCGCAGCAGCCAGCTGATTTGATATTCTTAACCTCGGCATTATTTATGGGGGCCCCCGCTATTGCTATAGCCTAACTGTAAGTGCTTTATTTCGAGTTGGTTTGCTCTTTGAATGGCGGAGTTTATGCCGAGGTCAAGGAACATTCACGCAGTCAGAGACGTTAGTTCATATTAATTCGCCTACAGTAACGAAAAAGTGGTGAGTAGCGATCCTAATTTTTAATGGCTTAAAACGCATTGTGAGGTCATAATCTTATATGACATCACATTTCTTGCCACTCTCAAATGAAAGCAGCAGCAGGCAGCAAAATATCCGCTATCATTTTGATTTTAATAGCGAACATAAATGGTAAAGCCCATTACTGATATTTGTAATTGTAAGGATATCTGCACAAAACACTAATCTTCATTTAGAAGTGGGGAGGTGTGGATTAGGGGTAAAGGCAAATGTAATAAAATCCTAAATTTAGGAAAAGATCAAAATTAAACAATAGCGTCAATTTGTAACACTGGATTATGAGGAAATGTTTTTGTTAAGAGATTAATAGGCGCCTATTGCAATAGGTTATATGACTTAGGGGAAGGTATAGTTCCTTTTCATGGTATGACCGAATTAAAGTAAACAGCGCAGGAAAAAATCTTAATGTTACAAATATTAATGCAAAAATAAGCCCACCAAATCGACACATATGCTTATTACAAAGCAGCTCATTTTTTTTTCTCGTCAAAACGACCACCATTTGGGGGCTGCCATATTAATTTTGGCTGTTTCATCCCCCTTCATACATTTTTAAAAATTACAAATGGTAGTTTGTGACATCATTCTTTCTTTTTGAATACTTTCAGTCTTGATTAACAGACCAACATGATCACCAATACATGTACAGAAACTATGAATTACGTTTACCATAGCATTTTGTTGTTGCCCTTACTAAAACATTTCGTAATCTGTACGGTGAAGCTGGCAGAGCTGCATTAATTGATACGTTTTGAATTGGCTCGAGTGATAGTGTGCCCTGCCGGGGTAAAATTGGACCATACTTGGGCGAAACATGTTTTTTATTTTGCTTGATAATAGCTTTATAGAGCTAACAGAATCAAACCTGAAATTTTGGGAAAAACAAGGACTCATTTAACTTCTATAAACATATCTAAGCGAGGAAAACAAATATGAATTTCATAATGTGTAGCCAGTGGGGACTCGAGAAAGTTTGAGGCAAAATCAAAATCAACAACGTCACTTGATTAAATCGCACAACATGGATGATATTATTGGTATTTTGCTTCACAATAGCTTTATAGATCAAACCAAACATTTGGGAAAAACCAGGGATTTTTTAACACCCCAGGGCACGTCAAGCAGGGAGACACGAACATGTTACATAATGCGTAGCCAGCGAAGACTTGAGAAAGTTTATGGGGAAATCAAAAGAAAACAACGCCACTGTGTCAAATCGCACCACACGAGAGACATTTTTGATATTTTGCTTTAGAATAGCTTAATATTAGAAATGTGTTCTCTACTTTCAAACTAAGGGAAACGCAAGGCTTCCTTGAGTTTGTGTCTGCAATGAACAGAGCGCATAAACCTAAGGCATAGCCATGATCTTGAAATGAGATATTCTATTGGGAAAAGAAGCACAAAAAGTCGTGAAAATCTTATGTGCAGAAAACACATAAAATTTTATTACCTCTTCATACAAAAACCGGGATAGGTGAAGCTCTTGGCCGGCAAAACCGACACTCTCAATTCCGACGTTACTCACGGGAACTCTTCGGGTGACGCCGTCATATATACTATAAAGCAAAGATTTTTTCTTATGCTGATATGCTGTCTGCAAAGGTATTTATAGCTATTGTGTACTCTACACTCTACAGCATTGTAATAAAATCCCAAGTTTAGGAAAAAATCAAGATAAAACCATAACCATAATAATTTGTAAAACTGAATATAGAGAGAACAATAGCCGCTTTTGTCGCTATGCCGGAAACAAGACCACTAGCGCAGCCAAAGTGAAAACTTAATACCACAAATATAAATAGGAAAAGGGCAGCACCACATCGAAAAATAGGCTTACAATCAAATAGTTTATTTCTTTAATTGTGAAAGCAACCAACATTTTGCCGCTGCAATCAGTTTTGATTATGTTTCAATCCCTTCTCTCTCACAAGTATTAACAATGATTTATAGCAATATTCTTTGTGAGCATTGCCAGTCATGATTAAGAGAATATGATGATCACAATTTCGTGTACAAGAATTGTGAAAGTGCACAATATTCTTTAGTTTTTTACTATTGCTCACACAAGAGCCGGATGGGTGAACCCGGCTTGGCCGGTTGAACCGAAATACTAATCCCGAACGTTACTGATGGAGGGCCCCTACCGGGAAACGCCGGGTAGTTTATTTACAAAATATTGACTTTATTACCATAAAAGAATTAACCTCTCGGCAAAAAAATTGACTTTTTATTGACTTACGAAATTAAGAATAGGAATTTGCTCTTTGTATCCAGAACTCTTACAGAAAAATCATACAGCTTAAGCTTTCTTCCGAAAAATTGATTCTATTGAACAAACTTTCCCTGGTTGTGAAGTTTTGTTCGATGAGATTGAGTAGTGCAACAATTACTCATTGCAATTAGCGTCTTTAGCGCGACAAGAATAGTCCTTAATTTTTTCGAGCACTCTTTTCATCTCACGCGCGAACTTGAGGCCATTGGTTTTGTTTCCTTTAGTTTAAACAAACCAACTTGTAGCGTCTGACTATTATGACGTCACCACTACGTATGTATAAAAACTGTCTGCTCTGCCTTTTTCCTTCTTCAGTGGGTCGAGTGCTTGAGTCGTTCGTGTTTCTCTCCGATAATGTAATCGTGTTTACAAAAGTGTGAAAGTTCTATTTCGTGTAAGCGAGGTGCGGTTCGACAACAAACAGCGAATAGACGTGGTAGACAGCCACAGCATCAGCCGTCAGAGCTTCTCATCGATCCGCTCCTGTGACTCGGCCCTGCAACGAACGACCTACAACCACCGTCCATTACTACAGTGGTGACCCCGACCAGGAACTATAAAAGCGGCAGCGTCACACCAAAGCTATCAAGTCAACGAACTCAATTTTACAAGATAACAAAGATGGAGCCGTACATTATTTTGCATTTGTTTCCCACCTTAAAGCAGCTAAACCAAGCCATTGGATAAATAAGAAACAGAATTGCATCGCTTTATTACCTAACATTACTCGCGCCATTTTGTTTATTATATGAGCGTGACGCTATCAATTTCTCGTCTGAGCGAAATACGTAGTAATTAAGAGACAACATCGTAATCGCCATTCTAATACTCCCACAACTCGGACCAATCGCTAGCAATTATTTGTTTTGATTCATGAACGCCGTATCACGAACGATTTCCGATTACTTCCAACAAAAATTGCAAAGAAACTGTTACGATTAATGACTTGTAAACAGTTATGTTACCAACATTATTTATCGTTTGTTTAAGCTTAACTTTATTGCTTAGCATTGTCGCAATAACTGTTCAGTACGTTTGTGAACTACGTAGCCCAGCCCACCGACGGTTACCCCATAGTAATTCACCACGCCATCGCCGCTCGAATGCACAGTAGGGTGGAATGAACCCAAAATTTTGCTTTGGCTTGTTGATATTTCTTGTGGAACAACATAAAACGCCCAAAAACCAAATTTGAGCAAATTTTGGCAAAGGGAATCTACGTATTTTTTGAGGTGAAAAACTGTATTTCAAAAAATGCAAAAACAAAACGCGTTTTCATAATTTCTTTTTTATAACATTTTTGCATTTTTTGAAATACAGTTCTTTACTTCAAAAAATGAAAAAATGTTATAAAAAAAGAAACTATAAAAACACTTTTTGTTTTTTACATTCATTTTGTTTTTTGATTATACACTACCGGTAATTAATTCTAAAACTCATTAATACAAATTTTTTTCGATTATGAAACTTGATTGCTTAAATCTTTTAAATTAAATCATGCAACATTTTCACACTTTGCAAACAGTTTTGGAATTTTGTGATCCAGGTTAAAACGTGGTAGTCGAGCCAAATAATCAGCATAAAACAGTCAGCGAAGCTAATTTGTCATAAATCAATTGAAGGCCAAGGATTGCTTTTGATTTCAATGTAAGCAATCTTTACAAATGCACTTGGCTGTAGTGCGCTTTTGTGTCTGCACCTGACATCAAACACCTAGAAACTATTCCAACACGGATGAATCCGTCTCTTCTATCAAAACAGGCTATGTATGAAGCATCAGTCACCAACTTTACAATTTTTTCAACTGATAGGGTGTGGTTGGGATAATTTTTCACTTCAAATTTTCTTCTGCACTATAATACAATTTCTTCAGATGCAATTTCAGATGTGAAATAGGCTCGTGACATAAATCTGCGATGATATCAGAGTAATGGCTGGCCCTATAGTTAAGCGTTGAAACCAGAAACTTTTGAACAGACATATCACCAAGATGTGCTCCATGACGAATTTTCAGAATTGCTTTAACCGCTTTTTCTCGAACTGTTTCAGAGTCATCAGCAAGTATTGACATTATGACATTGAATAAATGTCAATGTGCTGAATAAGCGTTTCTACAAGTTTAAAAAAAAACATATTTTTGAGTTACGACTAGTATAAAATATGATTAATCTGTCTCACAGTACTTACAGCAAATAAATAATATTATAGATCTTGTATTCGCTTAAACGCTTATTGGTATAATGTGTATTATTATGAATAACGATATACAGTATATTATATAATGTTAATTATTATGAATAACATATATATTATGAATATATATTATAATAATATAAACATATATATACCTGGATATAAATATATATTATGAATAACAATTATCCATATATACCTGGATATAACAAGCCTCACAATATCCAAAACGTCAGGAGACTTTTCAATAATTGGATCTGACGGAAAACATGTCTTGGTCTATCAATGTAAGATGGTAAGCACTTTATGTGGAACTACATTGGAGCATAGTTTGTTACAATAAATTGACAGATTGTTTTCAAGTTTTCTTTGCCTTTGCCTTTCAAGCTATGCTTGCTAAAATAAATTCGGAAAACTATAAAAAACACATGTGCTGCTAACCCAGCACGTCGTAAAAAGCGACTCTTGGGTACCCACCAGTAGCGGTCCGCCTTGTTGGTGATGGGGCTACCTGTCACTCACGACTGGCTCGAAATGGGCTGCCATCTTTCCCCTAGCCTACTTTCAATTAGGTTGACGGCATAAACCTGAATTGCCATTCGTGCCGTACCTTCATTTCGAGGAAGAGGAGAAGTAATCACAAAATTCCAGAAAATTGCAAAAATTTAGCAATTTTTTAAAAAATCTTGAAATTTTAAGTCAAAAATGCGTAGGTTTCTGCTGTCGAAAAGTTCCAAAATTTTTTGTGCGTTGTTTTCTCAGGCCTCCACAAGAAATATTTGCGATCCAAAGCTCAATTCCAAATTTTTTATTTTTTACCCCACCCTAATTCACAGTCTCCAGTCGCAGTACACCATGAGAGCAACCCCAAACCTCAATTCCTCCTACCAGTACTCCTATCCACGTCCAACATCCCATTTTCACATCCCTTAACTTTGGGACACTGTAAGGTAGCTTTTGCACACATTGCCTCTCAAATTGACCATGAGCCGTCAACCATCTTACCCCTGTTGCACACGTTGCTTAAGTTGCCAGAGTTTTGGCCGCTTAATGTTTCGGGATACTTCAGCACGATTAAAATGATGTTCAGCCACTGCGGGATTACCGAAGAAGTTCCCAAATACTATGCTCTCATTCAAGCCTTGAGCAAGCACGAACAAACACTTATCAAAGTAGCTGATACCCTGCAAAAATTGAACCAGGATGAGCCATATACCCAACTAAAAACATCACTTCTTGCGCACCTTTGTAACAAAATTAAAGAATTACCCTACACCATCTTAAAACAGTGCACTAAAGGCGGCGACTCTATAACCGAATTCCTTATTTGTATCAAAGTTGCCCTCGGGACATACAATGATTCACACTTTTCAAACGTCATCGACTTAATCCGCAACTACCTCTTGGAGGCTGTCGACCCCAGGTAAAGATCCACCTCTATCACTAGAAATCAGCTAGCGTTGAGGAGCTGGCTCAGCACGCTGACCGCCTCATCGCTCGCTTGAAACAGGGCCACAAGTCACAGCCCGCCCCTTATTCCGGGAAGAAACCGTCTTGTAACCAAAGTCGCATAAACGAGGTCCTAAAATCACGCTTGGATTCGCTGCAAAGAAGTGTCAGTGAGCTTTCACAAAGCGAAAACCACTCAATAGCTAACCCAACCAAGTCCCATCTCACGGCTGCCAACACCACTATAACAGACTTTTCAATCGGAATTCGTCTCCCCAGTTACGTCGGCGTGGTCAACCTCGGCTTTGCTACTGCCACAGCCACTTTGGCGACCACGCTCGGAAATGTGAAGAACCCCCTGTCCCCGAGAAGCCGCTTACCCTCCACCTTCACATTTGCACAACATTTTCTCTCCAACTAACCAATCTCTTAACCACAGCTTATTTTTCATCATTGACAACTTTTCCAAGACTCGCTTTCTGATCGATACTGGCGCCGCCGTTTTTATTTTTTCCTCGGCGTGGGTAGATCGTCATCGGCTGTAATCAGTCACAACACATTCCCTCCAAGCACCGGGTAAAGACCTTCTCCCAGTTATTGGCTGCTTATACACCTCACTTGATCTCGATTTCGCACGCCTGTTCAGCCACAAATTCTGGTCTGCGATATTAAGTGTGGGAACATAGGTGCGGACTTCTTATCGCGTCACAAACTGATTGTCTATGTGACCCATCGACGACTGAATGAGTCCATAGAGGTAGAGAGATGCTCCCCCTCTTCCGGGTTAGAACCAGATCCTAGCTTCAGGATCCAAACCAACGACAAGACGAATCCAAAAATATTAAACTCGCTCCAGAAAACCTTTCCATAGGTCTTTGACCCTTGCCGCCGCAATAGAGAAGCTAAGCATTCAGTCAGGTGGCCTCAGTAGAAACGTCTACTGAAGAGCCGGTATTTGCCAGAACACGTCGTCTCAGCCCTGAAAAGTTTGGAGCCTTGCGAAATGAGTTTAAATGTCTTTGTGATCAGGGTATTCTCGAAAATAGCCACAGCGAGGTGTGGTCCCCGGCCCCGTTTAGGTTAGGTCGAAGTGGCTGTTGACCTTCCCGAGGGTCCCAGTTACCCCGGGCACTCCTCTTCATTTTTTCGATATGCTGCCCCCTGAACGACCGCAGAAGGGCAGCACACAGCTTCTTCAAAATCGGTTGCTTATTTTCTCTTTTTCTTTTCTCCTGTCCCTCTCTTGCCCTTCTTCGTCTCCTCATTCTTCTCCTTCTCTTGATGAGCGGTAACGTTCATCCCAACCCTAACCCCATCTTTCCTTGCTCTGTGTGTGCTTGAAATGTGACCTGGCGGGTCAAGTCAGTGCAATGCTGCGCTTGCCCCAAATGAGTCCATCTAAGGTGCTTACAACTTTCCTTATCCCAATTCAGAGCTCTTGGCAACTCTCACTCTTGGAGCTTCCCCCCCTGCCGAATCACTGTGACTCTCTCCTAGGACTCCCCTGACATGTATACCTCCACTGTACAATCTAGCCTTGCCTTTGCTAACGCTGCTCTCTCGCACCACCCTCGTCTCCAAACCTCTTATCTTCCATCTGCCCATTATATATTCTCTTCTCCCTCTGCCCCCCACCACCGTCCCTTGCTCCTGATTGTCCTTCTGCGCCTCCTGCCTCCACTACCCCTGACTTTCTCAGGGTTCTTCAATGGAATGCTGGAGGTCTTCGATCCAGGAGCACTGAACTACTCCACTTTCTTTCGTCCCATCCTGTCGACCTTATCTGCATTTAGGAATCTAATCTTAACTCCTCTTCCACTTTCCGGATTCCTGGATTCTCTGCTCTGCTTTCAGATTGCGCCCACTCCCGGTCTGGCATTCTCTCTTCTGATACCACGCACGCTAGCGGCGGCGTTATCATTTTCGTCAGACAGGGTCTATCCTTTTCTGAACTTTCTACCTCCTCTCTTTCTTCGCTTGATCCCTACTCTGATCATGTAGGGTTCAACATCTCTCTTAACGACTCCTCCTCGGTGTCATTTCTTAATGTGTATGCCCCCCTATTCGCTTCTCTCCAACGGATGGCAGAACAGATTCCTTCTCTCCCTCCATTCTTCCCTCGTCCAGAAATCTCTTCATTCTTGGGAACTTCAATTGCCATCACCCCCTTTGGGACTCAAGAGTTACTTCCGACCCCCGCGGGGAGGAAGTATTCGACTGGGTCATTTCTTCTGACCTCCTCCCCTCAATGACCCTGACACACCCACCCTTCTCCATCGCTCCTCTGGCAGTCGCTCCTCCCCTGACATCTCCTTTGCTCCACTTCTCTTGCACTTTCCTGCTCCTGGGTGTTGCTACAGGACCTTGGTTCTGGCCACCTACCAATTCTTCTATCTATCCCTCTCTCTCCGGTCTTTCGCCCCAACGAGCGTCCCCCTTCCTTCAATTTTCAGAAAGCTCGCTGGGATGGCTTTGCCTCACACTTTGACTCTCACTGTCCTTCAGCAGAGGAATACTGGTCTCTTTCTCTTTCCTCTGCAGCTGCTCTCTTTACCTCTCTGGCACTAAATGCGGCCAAATCTTCCATTCCTTTCGGCCGCATCAAACGCCATCCTAAAGCCTGGTGGTCTACTGAGGTGGAAAGTGCGGTTAGTGAAAAACGCTAGGCTTTCGCTACCGCTCACAGAAGTGATAAAGACCGACAGGCTTACATATCCGATTCTCGACGCGTCTCGTCAGTCATCGCCAAGGCCAAGGCTGAGGCATAGCAGACGACTTGCTCTTCTCTTTCACCTAAATCTAACCCTAAATCTGTACACTCTCTCCTTCGCTCTATCGCTGGCTCATCTTCCTCGTCTTCTTTCTCTCCTAACTTCCCCAAATGTTCTTCTCCCAGGGAATCGGCTTCGGTCTATGCCGCCTACCTGAGATCCCACTTTTCCGTTTCTCAGCCAAAGACCCTGCGTAAATCTTTTCTTCGGTCCTCTCTCACTTACGCTTCACCCGGATGGTTTCTTTTCTAAGCGCTACCAATTTCACAAAATTGGAACGTCTTCACCGAGCGGCCAGTCGCGCCATCACCGGCTGCCTCTTGTCCTCCCCTATCCCTCTGCTTCTCTACCTCCTCTACGAGTCACTCTGACCCATTTCACTCTTTCATCTTAAGAGCGGGCTCTTCGTCTCCCAACCTCATTTCCCATCTCAGGTTTGGCCAGACTTGGAGTGGCACCAAGACTCTGCAGATTGTCCTGGAGAGCTTTTGCGTCCACTCACTCGCTCATGCTTCCTTCTACCTCTTCTTGCTTGCCCTCCCTTTCCTCCTTGGAATCTGCCTTCGTTCGCGGTGGACTCCGCCCTTTCCTCTTCGTGCTCTTGCTCTGAACCCCCTCTTTCTCGCCAAGGTGCGGCTCTTTCCCACCTTGACTCCCTCCCCCCTCATGACCTGGTGCTTTGGACAGACGGCTCTGTTCCTTTTGCTTTTGGCAGAGGCGGCTCCAGCGTTCTTGCCAATTGCTCTCTCCGTGGCACCGAGACCACTCTTTCATTTTCGGAAGGCCCAGTATGCTCCAGTTTTTCCGCTGAAGCCTGCGCCGTTCTGCGCGCTCTTTGCTGGTCTCGGCAGCACCACAAAGTCTGCCATTTTTCTTCTCTTCTCTTACTATCTGACTCTCGTTCTGTCCTCGCCACCCTACCCTCCTCCACCTTTCCTCTTATCTCAAACTCTGTGGCAGATCTGGCAGAAACTGTCTTCTCTCTCCTTCTGTTCTTTTAGACTACAATGGGTCCCCAAACACTCGTTTCTCCCGGGAAACGACGCGGCTGATGAGCTGGCCAGACCGGTGCGCTACTTGCGCCTTCCGCAATCCCTGGTAGTCTCTCTCCTCTTATCTCTCGTATCCACTCTCGTCTTATCTCGGACTGGAGGCGTACTGTCTCATCGAAGTTCTTTGACACTCAGGTTCCCTCGATTTCTACCGAGGAACTTGTGCTCCCTCGTCATGCTCGCTGTGTCCTCTCTTGTCTTCGCTGCAACGGACACAGCCTTCCTTTAGGTTCTTATCTCTCTAGGATTGGCAGAATCGAGAATCCTTCCTGCAGCGCCTGTGGACACTCGTCCCGGGACACCTTTCATCTCATTCTGCACTGTCCAGCTACGGACTCTTTGCGCCGCTGACTCTTTGGCGGCTCTCTGTCCCTTTACGACCTCTGGTTTAGACCCTGGAGAGTTGCCCGGCTTCTGGGGCTCCATGGTCTTCCGCCATGCCCCCATCCCTCGGAAGGGGTTGGGTAACCAACAACAACAACAACAACAACAACAACATGGCTCTGAAACTGATCCTGATGCTTTTGTCAGCAAGTTTGGACATTTTGTCGCATCCTTTCATCTCATGCCTCTCCACCAAGTAGATAGAGCCTCCTACCTGGACAAGACTTTGTTTTCACTTGCTACAACCCACGTTTATGTACGAGTGGACTCTCGTCGTTCCCCGTTGCAACTTGTATATCAAAGTGCTCGCTAAATTTTCCAAGTATTTGAAATTTTACATGCGGCATTGCATAAACAACGTTTCTATTGATCGCATTAACACGGCTCACCTCCCCAGTGTCTCTTTCCCAATCTTTACAACAACCAGAGATAGAGTCGTACGTCCCCCGTAAAGCTTCGCGACTACTGTTTGTAATGTGGTTGTCTTTTTTTTTGGTGTGCCCTGTACATATCGTTCGTTTTGTATCGCTGCTAGTAGAAAACAGACTTCACTGGACGTAGCGTCAGCTTACTGCCGTGCGATGGCTTCCACGGCCGGTTCCGCCGTAGCACACGTGGCGACACTGCGCTGGGTATTCTGGTCTGTCAACATTGCAACTAATGCAATCTTATCTCGTATGTTTTACCCCCACCTTTGTGACTTAATTTAACTATGTGACTTTTATGAAGTCACCACTACGTATGTATAAAAACTGTCTGCTCTGCCTTTTTCCTTCTTTAGTTGGTCGAGTGCAGTCCCGTAGCACTCCAACTTCGGGCCCCCCCCCCAAAGTAAGCGAAAGAGCCCCTGCGCACAGGTCATATCACTTTAGAGGTGTAAAATTGAAAAGCTGCATTAAGAAAATACACCACAATTTGTACATAAGTAAACACGTTAATGTCAGAATAAAGCATGCCGATACTGAAGGTGCAAGTCATAAAAAATTCGGCACCGATGCCAGAGTTCAGTAGGACATTTATGCAGACACTGCGAAACGAAAGCAATGACACTGAAAAACATGAAAAAGTTATAAAAACACAGTATCCTTTAAATAGTCTGGAGCGAACCTTTTTGATCGCAAATGCTGTTATGACATTGTCATAATCAAGAGATCGGGCGCAGTCATTTTCGATTGACAACATGGCTAATGAAGATAGTCTACTGTCTGTCATAGACGTTCTATTAAAAGTTTTGATCAGTTTCAATTTGCTGAAGCTTATTTCAGCGCTGGCAACAGTCACGGGGCAAGTTAGTAAGATTCGAAGTGCGATGTACACATTCGGATACAATTCAAATAAATGAGTCTTTAGAAGATAGTTCAGAAAGTCTTGAGCCGTATTGAGATTGCGTTTTTTTGTAAAATTAAAACAAACCGCTGTAGCTCAGCGCTCATTTCATCAGAATCAATGTCACCGAACTTTTTTTGGAACTCTTTACAGCAAGTAAGAAGAGCATTTTCTTGTTGCACAAGCAAAAGTTTGTCTCGTGTGTACAAAAACGAAAAGGCGGAAGAAACCTCACGTAACAAATTAAAGCGCTCCTTTATTGACATAATAGCCTGGTCTACTAATGGATAGAAAAAGTTGCTTTTAAATTTCAGTTCAGGAGTAGCTCGTTGTTCCTCTTCACCTTGGTAATCAAACAATCTTCTTTTCTTTCCACTTCTTGACGGAGGAAAAGAAGGATCAATATCCAATTCCTGTGCTATTTCAACAGCAGATGTTGCGGCACTGTCATAACCCGTTGTGCGATAGTTTTGCAAAAACTTTTCAGTTGCCTGGATTTCCGTTTCCATTGTATGAAGGGAGACTCCATACGATTGAAGAATCTTGCTTGCTTTATTGACTTGGAATAGGATATCATACCAAATAAACACCGACAAAAGAAAACTCCATTTTGATAAATGAGCTATCAACAATTTTGTTTCTGAGGCAGCTCTTCCATCTTTTCTTTCTATGGAAATGGCTTCCAAGTCTTTCAGTGCCAGCAACACCTCTTTTAAATTGTATCGAAGAGGTTTGATGCATTTAATTCTGCTTTCCCAACGAGTATCAGATTGTGACTTTATGGACAGCTCCACATGTTTCTTCAAAATTTCCCAACGCTGAGCAGAGGAAGAAAACAGCACATACAACCTTGTAAGTACTCCAAAAAATGTCAATGCTTCCGTCGATGAATTAGCACTGTCAACAACAACTAAGTTAAGGGTATGGTTTGCACAGGGCACGTAAACAGCTTTGGGATTGATGTCTAGCATTCTTGCTTGGACCCCAGAATGTTTTCCTTTCATGTTAGCACCATTATCATATGACTGACCTCGACAATCAGACAATTCGAGTTGCAGTTCGGTCGCTTTTTCTAAGAAAGCGTCCAACAAGCCTTTCCCAGTACTGTCACTTATTCTCAAGTAACCAAAAAATGTTTCTTTAACAACAGCAGCTTCTTCATTACATAGTACATAACGGAGAATGACAGACATTTGTTCATGATGTGACATATCTGGAGTGCAGTCCAAAATTATAGAAAAATATTTTGCCAATTTCAATTGCTGTAAATTTTCTTTTTCAACTTCTGTCGCTAGCAATTCAATTAGTTCATTTTGTATGGTAGGACTCAAATAGTGATCTTTAGTGTTTTTATTCTTGATTCTGTCTTGAAGCTCTTTTAGGATCGGATCTCTTCTTGCCAAAAGCTCAAATATACCCAGAAAATTTCCATTGTGAGGAGATCCTAAGACTTCTTTAGATCCTCTAAAAGCAAGATTCCTTTCCGATAGAAACAAGACAATGTCGATAAGTCTCTCTAAAACATTTCTCCAAAAACGTCTTTCATTGAAAAAAATATTCATCTCGCGTTTGTCGATAGTGGATGAATTTCTTATCCTTTCAGCTAGCAACATCCATTGACTGCAGCATTCTTGGTGGGAAATGCCGTTTTCATGGTCTTTCAGTTTTTTCGAAAAACCCTCCCATGTATTTATACCACTACAAAAGGGGCTTAGTGTTTTTCCAAATAGCTTACAACAAAAGCAAAAAACTTGATCTGATTCCCCAGAATAAACTAGCCACGACCGTGAAACACTTTCACCATTAGGTAACACACGTTTATAATGGTTGGAGGAAAAACGTCGCCTTGGAGTTGTGTTATTATATGGAAAATTCATTATTAGTTGATGTGGTCCACGCTTTACTATATCACATCGTTGAGCATCAGAAATACTTTCAGGCCATTTACATGGGTCATCAGGGATAGGGGTAAATTGAGATTCAGTTATTTTTGATATTGAAGGTTGCGTATTGGCAGGTAAATCACAACTTACATTTTCTGGAAATTCACAATCACTTTGATGCTGATCGTCATAGTCTTCTTTTTCTTGTACACTATAGTTTTCTTCATCCCTCTCGGTACTAGTGCCAGGTCTACTCTGCTCAGTAATCTTGAAAAAATCTGTCATCTTGGGCAATTTCGCTACAGCATCTCGAGCAGTGGCTGCTTCTTTTCTCTTTTGAGCACCACTTTTTGAACGTTTCATTCTATACAATGTCAATAAAATACTTTATCTGCACTCTGCAGTGTATATATATTGTCCCGGTATTTATAGCCAAACAGAATTCCAGACCATTCTATGATTGTTGCGTAACAACGGCATTGTTATGTCAATCGAATATTCAAGATTCTACCAGAAAATCAATCGAAATATTCTAGATTCTGCGAGATAAAATGACGTTGCATTCACTTATGATGTCACAAGCCAATTTCTTCCTACAGTTTAAATCGGTTGTAAACAAGTCTGCTGAACTGAAAATAGTCACGTAGCCAAAAAGCAATTTCAGACTAACTTGGGCCCCCAAAGTTGGCCTGGCCCCCCCCAATTGGGGGGTTTGGGGGGCGGCTGCTACGTCTCTGGCCAGTAGTTCAAATAAACCCAAAAAATTTCCATTTTGCGATGATCCCAGTGTTTCGTCGGATCCTCTAAAAGCCAAATTTCTTTCACCCAAAAATATTACGATGTCTATTAGACGCTCCAAAACATTCCTCCAAAATGTTCTTTCTGCAAGAAAAATCTTCATTGCTTGTTTATCCACCGTAGATTGAGTGTTAATACCCTCATTAAGCAAAAGCCATTGGTTAAAACTCTTTTTATGAGAAGCACCGTTTTCATGATCCTTTAACTTCTTGGAAAACCCTTCCCATGTATTCATGCCCCTACTAAACGGACTAGCTAAGTTGCCAAAAAGTTTGCAGCTGAAGCAGAATGCTTTGTCAGAATCTTCAGAGTACATCAGCCATGACCGAGGAACAGCCTCGCCATTACTCAAAATGCGTTTGTAATGAATAGAAGAAAATCGTCTTCTAGCTGCGTTGTATGGAAAATTTGTTACAACTTGCCGAGGTCCTCTTCTGATGATGTCAACCCGTTGCGGATCTGATATGACGTCAGGCCACTTCGCTGGGTCCCTATGGAGAGGGTCAAACGAACTGTGGGGAAGTGACGATGAAGTATCGATGGCCGCATTTTTTGCCCCCATAGACGTACATGGCACTGATGGTAGATTTAGTTCAACCGATTCACACAAGACATTTTCTGATTCTGCAGTTGACGCTGCTGCTGCTGAAACTAAGCTCAAAGTATCGCTGATAGGGACGGCTGGCAAAGTAGCACTATCTGTTTCAGTTTCTGCTCTGCTAACGGAAAAAAACTGTGTTAATTTGGTAAGCTTTTTAACTGATTCCTGAGCAGCAGCTGCTTCTTTTCTTTTCTGTGCTCCACTTTTATGGCGTTTCTTGTTTCCGATAGACTATTTTTAAAAAATAGCTTCTAAATTATATATGCACGTAATTGGCTATTTTCAACTTCGAATTAACTCTAAAATCGATTAATATATTTTAATATATTTTCAACTTCGAATTAACTCTAAGCATTGTCACAATTAAACTATAAATATTGAAAAACTAACTTCATATCTTTCTTAATCTAAAAATGCAGTAATCTATTTACTGTACTCTGTTTCCTTCACAGTAGCTGCAACCAACGAACTGGTCAGCTTTTTGGCAATTAGCTTCAAAAATTCATCATCTGACTATGACGTAACTATACGGCTTCTGACTGACTAAATGGTTGTAAAGTTACTTTTAAAGGCAAAAGCACTTGTTAAGAAAATTTGACTTATCTTATACGATACAAATGAGTCAAAGCGTCGAAAGCAATCAGAATCGAAACATGAAACAGTAGATCTAAATACTCAACGTCGAAACTTGAATATTGGTCTTTGGTTGGTATTGAATGGGCGGGGCCCCTGACCAGGCCTGGGCCCCCCCCACCGGGGGGTTCGGGGGGCGGTTCCGCCGGCCCTGCAATAATCTTAGGTTTCATGTATTTTACGACAATCATCAGGCACGTAATTTACGACTAGAAAAATAACAAAGAGTGAAAAATCTTACAAAAATACTCATAGTGAATATATATCCTAACTATTTGATTTACCGAACCCATTTGGAGTTATAATCAAAGTGGGTTAAAAAAATTAAAAATTCTTTTGGTTATTGATCGGTTTAATTATCTTGGCTTCCAGGTAATATAATATGAATGCATTGTGATTATTGTTGATAGCCTATATGAAACCTAAGTTTGCACATTAAGTCTTTTTATTGAAATAATACTATGAACTGTCATTTCCATCACATTGAGCACTCTCTTGGCAGAAGTTTAAAGCATTCCGATATAGGTGCATATCTACGTACGTACAGACAGAACTCTGTTTTATACTGTACGAGTATAATAGTTGATACTAACATTGCTTTTATATCCTATGATGTTAACATTGTTGTAAATATTGTTACAATATTTGGCAACATGTAATGCTTTAAATCTAGTTTTTGCGTAGGCAACCTGCGAGTCGAACCCGCGTTGTGTCGTTATGTGTGTTTTATTCCAAGTATCGTTTGTTATTGATTAGTTGATAGATTTGGCAAGGTTGATCCTCAAGCGACGCAGTAGTAATTGTCTTCTTTTCACACTTTATTTGATTCATTATTCTCAAAGTAGACGCGCAACAGGACGGATCGGAAACCTAGTTTGTAAGCCTGTGCTTTTGAGTCGGAAAATGATCGCAAAGGAGAAGCTTGTAGATAACATCGTTGAAGAAAGTTGAATAAGTTGTTCTTTTTTGTCGATCGTAATTGTGTGGAAGCTGTGTTAAGGAAGAAGGTGCTTGGGGTCAAAAACTAGTTTGAAACCGCTAAACAACGCCAACGTCGCTAAACAACGCCAACGTCGCTAAACAACGCCACCCCATCTGTCTTTTGTATCAATTTTCAGTACTGTGTTAATAATAAAAATTTATTCAAGAAAAGCAGACAATACAATATCAGCGTGAGGAAAGAAAAGCGCGTTTCATCTACGTACCAGCACAGCTTCACGGCAATCTGTCTCGGGTTCGGAGACTACCCCAAGGGTCTCTGCTTCACGAACCCGTTACAAAGTTTCAAACTATTTGTTGCTTCGCTAAAGTGATCAGTTGGACTTCCAAAACTATTTGGTTCATTCTCTATCGGTCTATTCGTCCCATTGAAGAAAGAAAAATTGTTTCTCCATTTCATCTCGTTGGTCCGTTGGATATTCGAACTTGTGCCCTTGCTACTCAACTTGAATTGATCTCCGGTGCTTCGAATTCTGCTTGGGAAATTCCGTGTGAAGAAGTTATTCTGCAGCAGCGTGGACATCGTCTATCTGATTCAACGAATTAGAAATTGGACAATAATCGCAGAACAATTAAGGTACTGTACTTTTGTTATTGTTTGAACTCTTTCAAACGTCTATTTTAGGGCTATAAAAGGATCGTTTTTTGTTCACAAATTTGGTGTTGTAGAATTATTTACGAGTGTTTATCGATCATGGATCACCACAGTCGTGACCTAAGTCCAACATTAAAAGACTTAGAAAACAAATATTTAATATCTGACGGTCTGATGCTTAACACTGAGAACAAAAAGGTTTTGAAAACCCTAATCTCTAGTATTAACCTCGATTACGATTCTTTAATGGCTGAATGCATTTTCTTATCGGAGAAAGACCTGTTGCCCGGCACACAAACTAAAAGGATTAGCGTTGAACAAGCTAAATTAGAATTTGATGCCAGGGTTAAAAGTTGGTACGAAAGTGTAGACTCGCCACACATTGGCACAAAATCTTTGTGTCCTCTTTCAGCACCCGAGTCGAACAGATACTCTTTAGATGGCGATTCGAATTGTTCAGGACGTAGCTCGCGATCTTCACTCTCTAGCTTTAAGCGTAAGGAAAGCCTTGTGAAGTTAAAGTTGGCTTTGTTTGCCAAAGAAAAGGAAAAGGAAAGGTCGCGCATAGAGCAAGAGGCCGAACGAGCTAAGCAAGAGGCCGAACGAGCTAAGCAAGAGGCCGAAAGAAAAGCCAATGAACAAGAAAGGACATTGGACGTAGAATTGGCCAAGTTTGAGGTTAAGGCGTGGGATGAAATCCTATCCGATAGAGGTGACAGGCCAATGCCATTAAGACGACCAATTGCGCCTTCATCAGTACCGATTTGCGAAACTTTAAGAAATGCGGAAAAAGAGGCAGAACAGAACGTTGAAAAGGCTGTAGCTAGGAACGAGAATTGTTCTGTGGAAGATAAAAAACCATGACGATGACAAATTATCTAGCTACATCAAAGAGCTATGCCAACGTAAAAAAATTTGATGGCATGATTAGTCAATATGAACAACCTATAAATAACTCTAGGCGATCTAGAAAAATTGCGGAACCGGAGTATGAGGAAGACAGAAGGAATGTCCCCCTTCCGGTAACTCACTGGCATGCTCCTGCTGGACAGTCCGCGTCGATTCCAATCCTTACCTCTCAGGACTATCCACCTCCTAGACCGGTAATTCCAAATTTCGACGGAGATCCGCTAACCTATTGGCCCTTCATACGTAGTTTCGAAGCACACATTGCTACGAAAATATCTTCAAATTCCGCAAAATTAGTCTACCTTTTACAACACTGTTCTCCGAGAATTAGACAGAACTTGGAACACTTGGCTCGCGATGCCGAATCTGGATATGGACTAGCCATGGACAGTCTATATAACGACTATGGCCAACCGCACATTGTCGCTCACTATTGTGAGCAGAAACTTCTGGCGGCTCCAAGGCTGAAAACGAAGGACCCAAAGGGACTGAAGACTTTGTCAGTGCTCATGGACAAATGCGTAGCTATGTTGCGGGACGTACAAGACTTTGCAACCTTAAACTCTTTAGGAACTATCCGACGAATTATCGAAAAACTTCCTGAACAAACGCAAAAGGACTGGGCCAAGTGGTCGTATCAGGAGTTCAAGACTACAGGAAGACAAGCGAGGTTTGAAGAGTTAGTGAGATTTGTCCAAGACGAGGCAGCAGAAGCAAACTCATTGTATGGACAGGTAGTGTATGGAAACCTAAAACAGAGTCTTCATGTAGGGCAGAGAGGAGCAACCGTACTAAACACTACAGCTATTTGTGACTTTACTCCCAAGATTGGAAGTCTGACTTGCCCCTTTTGTGACGGAAAGCATGAACTATCCGTCTGTTCACGTTTTAAAAAATTGCGAAGGTACAAGCGTATTGCCTTTCTAATGAAGCAAGGTCGTTGCTTTCAATGCTTAGGTGCTGGACACACAAGCCGAGACTGTAAATCTAAACAAAGGTGCAACGTAGAGGGACGCACTAATGACCGGCATCATACTCTGCTTCATAAAGATAACGCATCAAGAGTGGCCGATAGCGAAAAGGTACTGTGCGCCGCTACGAAGAATATCTATTCAAACGGAGATTCTAGTGGTAATTTTTTCATGACTCTTCCGGTGAAGATATGTCACAATGGGAAAGAGCTGTTGACTTATGCTCTGCTGGCTAGTGGATCACAACGAACATTCTGTACACGACGAATTGCTGATGAGTTGAACGCTAATGGATTACACCAGACCATCTCTATAAGCACGCTATCATCAGGAGTTCAGCCTACCTCCATAGATACCGAGGCTATAACGCTATTAGTGAGCGGTGTTGATGAAAACTGTAGTGTGAGCCTTAGAGAGGTTCTAGTTGTAGACACCATTCCTTTAGAGGCAGCTCAAGTTCCAGTTAGTAGAGAGTTAAATAATTTAGAGCATTTGAAGGACATTTCATTTAAAGAGCTTTCTGACAAGACCATCGGTATTTTAATTGGAGTGGACGCATCTGTGGTATTTCGGGCATTGGAGAGCAGATTTGGACCGGAAGGAACCCCTGATGCTATCAGAACTTCTCTTGGATGGGTGCTGTTTGGCCCAGCTCTTCGCTGTCAGTGTTGCGCTGAAGTGGGGAACGACAGTGCTACGGACACTTGCATGCATGTCACTCTTCTAGAAAATGCAAAGGTAGACCCAAGCTTACCTCCACACGAATACGAAGTCGGTTGTGGTCTGGACCATGATAATTCTCGAGAAGATCGCCTGGCACTTAAAATAATGAAGGATTCGATCAAAGTTGTCAATGGTCACTTTCAGCTACCCTTGCTTTGGAGACACAAGAATGTCTTCCTTCCCGATAACAGAGCAATGGCTGAAAAAAGGTTGGAGTCATTGAAACGTAGGTTTTCGAAGGACGAATCGTTACACAAAAAATATGCGGGCGTCATGCAAGACTATATTGAGAAAGGATTCGCCGAAAAGGTCAGAGATGACGGCAAACGAAATGCTTGCACTTGGTTCCTGCCCCATCACCCAGTTATGAATCCAAGGAAGCCAGACAAGATAAGAGTTGTTTTTGATTGTGCTGCAAGGTTTATGGGGGTGTCTCTAAATGACAAGCTTCTACAGGGACCTGATCTCCTCTCACGTCTGTCAGGGGTATTGACACGTTTTCGAGTCAATCCTATTGCTCTTGTTGCGGACATAGAAGCAATGTTTCATCAAGTCAAGGTCAACCCAGAAGATCGAAGTGCGCTGCAATTCTTATGGTGGCCAGATGGAGACGTTGACAAAAGACCAGAGGTTTATAGGATGACAGTCCATTTGTTCGGAGCAACATCATCCCCTAGTTGCGCTTCTTTTTGTCTAAAACAGACTGCAGCTTTGTCCGCTGAGAATTGTTCATCTCAAACAATTGAAGCTATTGAAAGAGCGTTCTATGTTGACGATTGTCTTATGTCAGTAGATACCACCGAAGAAGCCGCAGATTTGGCCAACGAGCTGCGAAATGTCTTGTCCAGCTATGGTTTTAGACTTAGAAAATGGCTTTCTAATTGTGAAAGAGCTCTTCTTAAGGTACCCGAGGAGGATCGTTGCGATAAATACAAAGAATTATCGCTGGAACGCACAACAAGTCAGCGAGTGCTAGGTGTGCATTGGGACATAGTAGAGGATGAGTTTACAATTAAAGTTGATATGCCAAGAAAGCCTTGTACGAGACGAGGAATTTTGTCAGCTAGTCATTCCTTGTTTGATCCACTAGGATTTGTTGCTCGAGTGCTAGTAGAAATAAAGTTGCTACTGCGAGAAATGAACGATGATGATTGGGATGCCGCTTTGTCTGAGAAGAAAGAGGAACGATGGAGAGCTTGGATTTCAGCGCTGTATTATTTGCAGGAGTTGAAAATACCACGCTGCCTTAAGCCCTCTGATATGAACGGAGAGTTGACCTATGAATTGCACCATTTCTCTGACGCTTCTGGAGAAGCTTATGGTGCCGTATCTTATCTCCGCATTACCGATAAGAGTGGCAAGGTGCATTGTTTGTTCCTGATGGGGAAGTCGCATCTCGCGCCTGCTCCCATGACCACAATACCTCGTTTAGAGTTGCTGGCGGCTATCGTCTCTCTGCGTCTTGACCAAATGTTAAAAAAGGAATTGCCGTTGGTTGTAGAAAAAACTTATTTCTGGTCGGATTCAACCTCCGTGTTGCTTAGCATCTACAACAGCAATAAAAGATTTCCTGTCTTCGTTGCCAACAGATTAGCAGAGATAGAAAGGAACAGCGACATACAGAGTTGGAGGTATGTCCCGTCGAAGTTGAATCCCGCAGATGAGGCGACAAGGTGCAAGCAGGCACAAGCGTTCGTTGAGTCTTCCATGTGGTTGTCGGGACCAGAGTTTTTACAACAGGCTGAAGATGAGTGGCCAGAGCAATTGGAAAGTTTGGAACAACTTCCTGAAGAATTTCCTCTGTTCGAGAAAGGGATGCGGATTGTTAGCAATTTGGTCGTTCAGCCTGCGATGGAAACGCCTACAGACCGTCTTATCGAGCACTTCTCATCTCTCCATAAATTGAAGAAATCGGTGGCTTGGTACTTACGACTGTTCGAGTTTTTGAAAAGAAAGCGAGCAGGATTGCATGGTAAAGACTTGGTTAAGAGTGCTACGTCCCATATTACTGTGGAGGAATTAAAATCAGCAGAATTAAAGGTAGCTATATATGAACAACGCCGTTATCTTTCAAATTTAATTTTGGCCCTGAAAAATGGCAACCGTTTAAGTTCCAAAGTGTGCTCACGGTCCATTAGAAAATTAAATCCGTTTATCTCTCACAATGTCGTGCGAGTGGGAGGAAGGCTGGGAAAGGCTTCGATCAGCGCAGACGCCCGACACCCGATAATTCTGCCCTCGAATTCTCATTTTACAAAACTGGTGATTAGATTTTATCATCTTTTGGCCGGGCACTCTGGATTCAATCATACTTCCTCTACACTGAGTCAACGATTTTGGATTGAAAGGGGAGGTTACGTCATTCGAAATGTGCTCAAGGAATGTACAACTTGTCAACGCCAAAACGCTCAAGTCTCGACTCAGTTAATGGCAGATCTGCCTGAATGTCGCTTAGATATGAATCACGCACCTTTCTTTCATACCGGAGTAGATTGCTTTGGAGTGTTCTCAGTGAAACAAGGAAGAAGCCTAGTCAAGCGATACGGCTGTATTTTCACATGTATGACAGTGCGAGCTGCACATCTTGAGGTTCTGCATACTCTGTCAACCGATTCGTTTATCTCCGCGCTCCGAAGATTCGTTGCCAGAAGAGGAAACGTTGGACATATATACTCTGACAATGGAACTAACTTCGTTGGAGCAGAGAAGGTTCTAAAGGAGTCAATTAGGAAATGGAATCAGAGGCAGATTAGTGAGTTTTTGGTGCAGAAAGAAGTAGATTGGCACTTTAACACCCCGTTAGCAAGCCATTTTGGCGGGTCATGGGAAAGACTGATCAGGTCAGTGCGTAAGATATTAACATCAATTACTTCACAAACCACTTTCACTGAAGAAGGTCTAACCACTTTGTTTGTTGAGGTAGAAGGTATACTCAACTCCAGACCATTAACTCCAGTTTCCTTCATAGAAGAAATTAAGAGACCTCTTACACCTAACGATGTGCTACAGCTCTGTCCGGCGTCGGGTATGCCTCCCACTGATACTGCGAATAGCGATTCCTTAACCACTTCCCGCCAGGGAACGTCCTATAACGCAGCATAAGCCATGCCCCAGCAACAGGACGCGTCTATTGCCGCAAATTTTGCAAGCACTCTTAACGGGAAACGTATACAGCTGCGTATATCAATACGGCTTACTAGTGACATTTAGGGGAATATTAAGGGAAATAACCGGAGGAATATTTAGGGAAATAACCGTTGTTGAAAGCATCAAATGTGAGTAAATTCACAACAGAATTTACTTGTGTTATTGTGATATGTACTGTTGCTACTAGTAGATTGTTGAGAAGTATTGTGAAGTTTGTCTTCCATATATGTGCATTTTTAGAGCATAATCATGGCTCGTAGAAATCAAGGCTTAGATGCAGATTCAATATTACAGCAATTATGTGAAGTTTCAAAACGAGACAGAAAAGGCAACATTATAACCAAACCAGCCTGAACTTGCTCGTCAGCTGCTGCAAAGTGCAGATTTACCAGATTATTCAACTCGTGGCCGTCCCAGATCACTACCTACTCCTGATCGCTTGAGGGGAAAGAAAGGACATTTTCTCCAGCACAACCCTACACCCGAAGGCAGAAAGACCTTCTACAAAAGGTGCACTGTTTGCATTAAACATGGAACCAGGAAAGAGACAAAATCTCAATGTGATAAATGCGAGGTGCCTCTCTGTCCTGCTCCATGCTTCAAGGATTACCACACAAAGACAAATTATTAAAAACTGTGAATTTTGTGACTTTTTTGTGCGTTTTGTGACTTTTTCGATGTCTTACATGTTAATACATGGTAAAAAACCCACAGAAGAGTGTTTTTGCCCTATATATACACGCAGACAGGCAATGGCGAGATTTTCCAAATTTTACGCGAAATAATACTGTTGCAGCCTTATGCACATAGTATAAAAATACTGGCGGGAAGTGGTTAATTGCCCGTAAGTGGCGCCATGCCCAGCATTTTGCCAACCTTTTTTGGAGACGGTGGGCCCAAGAGTATTTACCTACCATAAAGTATCGCCAAAAATGGTATGAAACAAAACGTAATGTGATGGTGAACGACATTGTGATTCTTGTCGATAAAAATACGCCAAGAAGTAAATGGCCCTTGGGGCGAATTTTGAAAACGTTTCCGGATCCCAAAGGTTTCGTGCGCTCGGCAATTGTAAAAATGCACGGTAGTGAAGTGAAACGTCCCGTTTCGAAAATGTGTGTTGTTGTCCCAGCCACAAGTAAAAATGATATCCCATCTTGGATATCAACTGTTTGAAAGTATTATTGCTATGTTATGTTTGTAAAATATGTATATAGTGTAAATACGTTTATATGTGTTTGTTGTATTTTGTTTCAACGTTGTTACTAATTTAAAGCCTTATGTATTGTCACTGTTGTACAATATTTTGCGGGAAATATCTTCCTTTAGTCGTATATTTGGGGGGAGTGTAAATATTGTTACAATATTTGGCAACATGTAATGCTTTAAATCTAGTTTTTGCGTAGGCAACCTGCGAGTCGAACCCGCGTTGTGTCGTTATGTGTGTTTTATTCCAAGTATCGTTTGTTATTGATTAGTTGATAGATTTGGCAAGGTTGACCCTCAAGCGACGCAGTAGTAATTGTCTTCTTTTCACACTTTATTTGATTCATTATTCTCAAAGTAGACGCGCAACAGGACGGATCGGAAACCTAGTTTGTAAGCCTGTGCTTTTGAGTCGGAAAATGATCGCAAAGGAGAAGCTTGTAGATAACATCGTTGAAGAAAGTTGAATAAGTTGTTCTTTTTTGTCGATCGTAATTGTGTGGAAGCTGTGTTAAGGAAGAAGGTGCTTGGGGTCAAAAACTAGTTTGAAACCGCTAAACAACGCCAACGTCGCTAAACAACGCCAACGTCGCTAAACAACGCCACCCCATCTGTCTTTTGTATCAATTTTCAGTACTGTGTTAATAATAAAAATTTATTCAAGAAAAGCAGACAATACAATATCAGCGTGAGGAAAGAAAAGCGCGTTTCATCTACGTACCAGCACAGCTTCACGGCAATCTGTCTCGGGTTCGGAGACTACCCCAAGGGTCTCTGCTTCACGAACCCGTTACAATTGTGTTTATGGCTATGTATGCAACATGTTTTTATATGATTGATGTTGCCGATTGCGTTTCTCTATGCTGTTCTGGAATAACCTAGATGAATTCGGGCAATTTCCAAAGGGGTAAACATTTCAAAATATTCTTTCCAAACTCGTATCACTTAATCTTGCTACACCAAATCAATTTGCGATTTCCAGGATCGAAGAATATAACAGGGGGAAACCTCTAATTAATCCGATTTAAGAATGAAAAGTCGTTGAGCGTTGAGAGGAAACAAAATTAGATCTGATTGGAAAAAAATTTTTGCAATCTCATTGTTTAGGCTAAAAGCATAAGAAAAGCTGCGAATATCATAGTTTTTGTAAACGTCCAAAATTTGAACAACTCTAATACCATATTTTTATGATCTGATGGCTTCACCCAAATTAACTGTAACTGCAACCCTCACACTGACCCGAAATTCTACAAAATTTCCACATGTTAGTAGTATCTAGTTCGGTGGAACATTTTACACCGAATTCCTCGGTTAGTATGTGGTCGTAAAAATGGTATTGACAATGGTAAAAGCGAGCAGAGTTGTAATGATTAGAGTCCGGACTCAGACTCCAATGCAATTTGAAAGATCTCAGTTCACTGGTAAAAATTCCAGAAGGATTAGGTCTCTTTTTCAGTTTTCACTACAAAGGATTCAGACTCGAATAGAGTCCAGCTAAAAGATAGCTCAAGCCAATAAATTAAACTTTCTTTTTGCTGTACCCCATTAATCGATGAAAACATCTAACGCTGAGACATAATTTTTTTCTTTTTTAGCGTTGTGGATCTTTTGCTACAGTTGTGACCAATTTAATCAAAGTGACGCAATGAACGTCTTATTGACGATAGAGTAGACGTTTTTGTTTTGCTCTTCATTTGATATTTAAGTACCGTACGCAAAATGTACTTGAGCGATTGGTTTCACAGTTCAAGTGAAAGTTTTGCATGTTTACGAGGTCTCGGCTCATCCGTTAGCAGCAGTACACCTCCAAATGCTAAAAGGACGCCCACAAGCAGACGAAAATCTGCTGATGCTTATGATTTGGGAGTTGATGGGCCAAAACAAGTTAGGCTGCATGCTTACCGTGTTTGGGGCAAAGAAAAAATGCTTAAATGCTAACTGGTATCACAAGAAAAATCGATAAGATTATTCTCTTAAATCAGATGTAGTTTTTGCTTTGGCTTCCGCACTTTTGACACTCAAACTGCAGATTTTTCAGAATTGCGTTGATAGTTGAGTCGGAAAAAGGACTTTCCATGCACTCAAATCACGTATCTTTTTAACCTACATTTTTGAAATCATCAAAGAGCCTAACTAACAAATTCGAATATTTCCAATGCGAATTTTTGTCCCATAGGAGCCATATCGGGAATTTCCGGATAATATTACAAATTTGTTGCTGGTAGGCTATCTGAAACTATATTATAAAGCAGTTTACTTGTTATCCTAGAACAACACTCAATAAGCTCAAATGAACAAACAAAGTTAAAAAAAAATTTAAGTGCAATTTTTTGGTTTGTTTTGTTATGAGGTTATCAATACACGTTTTTGTTAAATTTCTATTGAGAATTAAAAGATGAATATCCTATTTTAAAGCTTAGACTTCTTATTTTACACAAAGTGACTTTTTCCAAGTCTGACATTTTCTTCCAGGTTATATTTGACGAAGTCCATCACTTTTAAAACAGTTTCTAATCTTATTACAACACAAATAAAAGGTTTTTTAAAAACCGATAAATTTGCCAAAGAAGTCAATTATTTCTATAGTCACATTTTCAAACGAAACAAATCGATTTTTTATTATGAAATGAAAGTAGTCAATCCAAACAACTGATTTGCAGAAAAAAAATTTTGTTTTATGTCGTCATCAAATTAAATTTTTTCGCAAGTTTCGATATTTTTTGCATGTATTGAATTCTCTTAACTGTTGCAACAAATAAGGCAAAGTACTTCATGATTTGCTAGGTTTTTTCCTCCCCAAAATAGTTAGAGTTGCCCCAAATTATCCAGTCTTTGTGAAAGAAATCAAAACGAAAAAACAAGTCGGGCATTTAATTACTCTGGTCAACAGCAAAACTTTTGCACAAATTGTGAAAAGTGCTTATAAAAGTATTTTCGACGCTGAGTTAAACAAACTTTTGTTTTTTTCCAGCCCATCAGGTTTTTGAGTTATCGTCATTTTTTTCTGCTTTAAGATTTAAAAGAATGGAACTTGCTTGTATTTGCCTTATATTGCGAGCTTATATTGTGAGTCATAAACAAGATTTCTAAGTTGTGAAACAAAGCTAAATAAATCCGATTAGTGGCCACCGTGGTGTTAGAAAAAGATTTGTGCTGCGTAAACTTGTTGAACTACTAGCTAGGCCGTTGCTACATCGAGGTAAAAGGAGGCAATTGACTCTTTTAATTTTCTAAAATTTTCACAAGAAAACATTTGAATTGAGTTAAATGAACTTTTTTCAGTGCGTGTCTACTTTAAAAAGAGCAAGACAGCATAACATGAGCAAAAGCATGCCCTGATGTTTTGCATTCGAAAACTGCATGACGTAGGTTTGCTTTGTATTTCATATGCCGAATCTAAAGTAATAATAGCATCCCCCCATGAATAACTTACCTAATTATTAAAACACACCAAAAACCAAAATGTACTTTTGATGCATTGCTTGCCTCTGTTAAGATTCGGTCGGCTCTGGCTTCGGCCAAGACTAGCCTATAAAATGCAAGTGAATGGGATAGCGTGTTAAGCTGTTGATTAAAAATATTAGTTATTTTTGTGTGTAGGGAATGCATTAAATACGCCTCTATGCGTTTCAGAAGCAGTTAATTAGTTAGGCCTATTCATAATGTTGTAGGGGCTAATATGATGAGAGATTATCATTGGAAGTTACACAGTGAGGATTTAACTCAAGCATACAAGCGGAAATCATATTGCAAGCATTTTAAGTTCTCACTTCACAGCACTGCAACATTAATGAGGAGCCAGGCGAAAAGTGTTTCAGAGCATTAGAACAGCCTTTTTCAAGGCTACCTGCAAACTAAAAAATAATGGCAAATTGGTTACTCTTCCAATCTATTCTACTCCAGGCCCTATGCTTTCCCACCTTTTTTAGCTTCTAGATCAGGGGTCGGCAACCTTTTGAACGCAGTGTGCCAGTTTACGAATGATATCAAAATATAAGCAACTTCGCGTGCCAAACAATTTTTTGTGTTTAGTTTGTGCAGTCAACTACCTGATATGAATAGTAAACGGATAAGAGAAATATTTGTTTAATTAATTTTATTGGATAAGGTCAAATACAGTCAAGAGTTGCTTTTTAGTATTATCCTTGTCCTTGCTCAGCTCTGCAATATTAGGACAAATGTTGAAGTCTTTCCGTTGAATACATGGTTCCGAATGATCTTCCGTATGTGAAAATATTTGTTCATACAAACAAGTGAATCCAAATGCAGACAGCAAAGCTATTGCCGTTTTCTTTAGACAGCTAAATTTCTTCGTTTTCAATCGTTTCCAGCGATATCTGCCAATCAACAAATTTAGATGTCCACGATAAAGATGCTTTGAAATCGACCAGCTATATCTGGAAGTGGTTGGAAGGTTCACACCGACATAAACCACAAACATTATATTGAAAACAATTTAGTGTGTATTGCAAACAATGTACCCAACCCAATTTGACGAGACCATCCCTGGACGCGTTTCGTCCTCTTGGACTCCTGAGCAGGGCCTGTCCCGTCCCCCAAACCAAACCCTTCATTTGCAATAACATAAACTCGTTTTCTCCATATGCAAAAGCAAACGTGCATCGCATGTTTGCTGTCCGACGCATGTTTGCTTTTGCATATGGAGAAAACGAGTTTATGTTATTGCAAATGAAGGGTTTGGTTTGGGGGACGGGACAGGCCCTGCTCAGGAGTCCAAGAGGACGAAACGCGTCCAGGGATGGTCTCGTCAAATTGGGTTGGGTACATTGTTTGCAATACACACTAAATTGTTTTCAATATAATGTTTGTGGTTTATGTCGGTGTGAACCTTCCAACCATCAACTAACCTTGCATAACGACATCTGGAAGTCCTCAATATCTATCGGTTTAAAAGCATGTAAGTTCAAGTCTTCGCTGTTGTCCCATCATAGCTGGAGTGCCGTCTATTGTAACTGAAAATATCTTCTTTATGTCAATTTCTCTTTTTTCAAAATTCTTGGTGAAGGTGTCAAGTATATCTTTTTCTTTAGTAGTGCCATATATAGGGTTCAAGCAACAAACTTTTTCATGTGCCTCGCCGTTAATGCAGTACCTAGCTAAAACTGCTAAAGGTGGATTATCCTTTATATCTACGCTTTTATCAAGGGCTACGCTGAAAACATTCGCAGCCTTTGACGCAACAGTCTGCTGCTCAGTTACATCGGTAGACATGTTCGTAATGCGTCTCTCTTCTGTCCGAGGAGAAACAGGTATATCTTTGATCCTAAAAACAATGATGCATTTGTTTGGCACATCATCAAACAACACTTCAGCACAACTGAGAAAGGCCTCCTTTGCAAATATTCCATCAGTAAATGGTCTTCCATGTTTAGCAATGACCTCTGGGACTTTGTAGCTTCCTTCGATTGTTTGATTCGTGTTACGAATCACTTTTTTGAAAATGCTGCTTTGCTTATCGTAGCGGAACACTGCCTTTTTCAGAAATTCGATGTTCTCTGCATCCTTCATGATAGATTTCTCGTGCTTCGCTTCAAAATGTCGTTTTATGCCTAATGTTAGGCAAACGACTTTTTGACAATAAAGACCACACACAGCTTGGTTGTATCGAGAAACGAATCCGAAATCTGTCGTCCAGAATTCGGGTTTTTTGTAGAAAGCCCCCGCCAAAAAAAACATCCCCGCCACCGCTCTTATCCAGTTAGAATTTTTATTCATTGATGGAATTCAGCACTGAATTCAGCAATGTCAGCTAAAGTTTTGTCCTAACCCTAACCCTAAAATCTGCAGTACATAAAACGTGGCGGGGGTGTTTTTCTCAAATCTCACATTTTTGCATTAATGGCGGGGACTTTCTACAAAAAATCCCAGATTTCTTAACAAGATCTTTCATGTAATTTAAGTTTCTCAGAAGAGGCCATTAAACCTGATTTCATAAACCTAAATCTGTAAATTTTTAGGCCGAGAGGTTGGTTTCAAAAATTAATTCCCAAACAGCAATAAGCAGGCAAACATTTTATTAAGAAGTATTCAAACGTTATCGCCAAAACAGTCAGCCATCATCAGGAATATACATAACTAACACAACTGTTCAGCAATAACAGCAGGTAAAACGAGCATTGCTACAACTATTGCTATATCAAGAAAATCAAGGCGTATCTACATTACAATTTTCATTCTTGCGCCGTCGCACATCTTTTTTTAATCTAATTTGTTTGTGCTCATGGGAGCTCACATAAACTGGTTTGCCTTGAGCCGATTTTTTTCGCTCTCACAGCGAGCCAGTTGTGAGCGCGAACGGTTGGGCCAGAACAGACATCGCCGACTTAGATATTGTATCAGTGAATTGCATTCTTGACTAATTTTAAGACTGTTGATTTCGTGCAGTGTAGACAGTTTGAGCTTGCGAGTGCGCCGCGCACGCTTATAGTGTAGATTTAGCGTGCGCGTGAAATAACTTGGCGTGCCATGAAAAATTCTCTCGCGTGCCACAAGTGGCACGCGTGCCAGGGGTTGCCGACCCCTGTTCTAGATAAACCGCTGTCTACATTAACATAAAGCAGTGTTTCCCATACTTTTTTGTCTGTTGGCTCAGTAAAAAGGCCAAACAAATTCCCGGCTTAACACAATCTTCGGCGTTATCGACGATTATTTCATGGCAACCTTTACTCAATTTTGGCTGAAAACTTGTACAAATATTAAGTATTTAAAAAAAAAGCCAACGGCTCACCTGCAAATCTTCTGCGGCACACAGTTTGGGAAACAATGAGCATTAATCTGCTTAGTTTGTCTAAACATCATTGTTGCGGTATCAACAAAAGCTGAGATCTTACTATTATCAAATTTTGGGGTGCCTGCTGCCATCAAAAAATAGCCTGTTACCGCTATCAATAGACATCTTAAACATCTAGACGGCTCATCTGCTAAGACCCGGTTTTGAATTCTAGTCTTACCTACGTTTCACGTAACAGTAACTATCTGATATTTATGTCTTATTTTGCACTTAGCCACAGTAACTGGAACCCTAAAAGCCAACTAGTAACTGCGTAAAGCAGCTTGCATTTGACTTACAAGGACCACGTCTGCAAATTTTATGACAGAGCAGCTCTAAAATTGCTTTGTGTCAAATAAATACTGTACAAAGTTTTAGCGACAGTATCTTTCCTGTCTATTTTTTACCTAAAAGTAGCTGCTGCTTTCCTCCCGTGTTTCATTACCAACATTCATTTGCTTGGTTTTAGACTGGCACCGATAGGATTGGTGGCCCTTCAAGATTTGGTGACAGAGACGCGGCGTGCTGCGCCGTGAACCTACTGACCAACAGCTCATAGGGAGTTCTTCGACATCAAACCATTTCCTAAAGTTCTCAGATTCTTTTTGTTATTAAATCTTTTATCAAAAACTTAAGAGCGAATTAAAAATTTTGCGGCTTCTTAAGTCCAAAAGTAAATTATTTTCCAATCCAAAAGTCTGAGAGATATTTATATCTCAAAAATGAAAAAAAGCTCAAATAATAATATTTCCTTGGGTAAAGACGAATCAATATATGACTCACGTTTCCACGAAAACACAAAGGAGCTCAAATCAACAGCCGCCTCAACCTGGTGGTGCGGTCCCCGACCTGGTTTGGGTTGGGTCGAAATGCAGAGCTGGGCACCGCAAATTTACACCCAATTGCGCAACCGCAAATTCAGCAAAACTGCAAGAGGTGTTCCGCAACCGCAAATCCACAAGTTTGCGTTAGGTTTGCGGTAACTTTTCGCACTTCCGCAAATGCGCATTGCACTTCCGCAATCACAAACCGCAATATTTACTGTTATTTTGTCCTCTTGTGATGGTCTTTTTGTTTTGGAGGTCAAATTTTGCGGTCGACCTGACGTTGACCTTCAAAAAAAAAGGTCATCAACACCGGGACGTTAAACCTCCAACCTAGGAAATAAGGTCGTCCACTTCCCAAACGGATTTTGCAGCGGAACATGCAACACTACCGATTGCTTTGCGGATTTGCGGTAAATTTCAGTTTTTTCACCGCAAATCCACAAATATTTGCGGTAGAAAATTAGGTTCGCAAATCCGCAAATAGAAACGGGAGTCCGCAATTTGCAGATTTACGGATTAGCGGACCGATTTGCGGAAGTGCTCACCTCTGTCGAAATGGTTGTTGGCCTTACCGAGGGTCCCACTTGCCCCGGGCACTACCCTCACACAAACTATTTTTTTGCCGTGCTGCCTTCTGAACGACCGCAGAAGGGCAGCACGCAGCCTCTTTCAAATCGGTCGACTGTTTTCTTGCTTCTCCTGTCTCTCTCTTGCCCGTCTTCTCATTCTTCTCCTTTTCTTGGTTAGCGGCAAAGTTCATCCTGACCCTGGCCCTGTCTACTGGTATTCGCGTGGGCTGGAAATGTGACCTGGAGGGTAGACTGGCGCGATATTGCACCTGCTCCAAATGGTTACATTTAAGGTTCTAACTTCTCTCCTTTTTTAGATTCAAAACTCTTGGCCGCTCTCACTCCTGGAGCTGTCCTCCCTGCTTTGTCCTTGCTTCTTCTGGAGACCCCACACTTACCAACACTGTGCCTTCCTCCAGCTCGTATATCTCCACTGTTCAATCTGAGCCCCCTCTGCTAATGCAGCACTCTCGCCCCAACTATGCCTTCAAACCTCTTATCCTCCTTCCGCCTAATTCGTATCTTCTTCCTCTGTACCCTCACCACCGCCTCATGTTTCTGGCTATTTTTCTACCCCTCCTGCTTTCTCTTCCCCCTGACTCGCTTAGGGTTCTTCAATGGAATGCTGGCGATCTCTGAGCCAGGAGCACTGAACTACTACAATTTATTTTGTCTCAATCTATTCACCTTATATGTATCCAGGAATCTAACCTTAACACATCTTCCTTTTTCCGAATTCCTGAATTCTTTGCTCTGCTATCTGATCGCACACACTTCCGATCTAGCATTCTCTCTCCGATGATCCATCTGCACGCTAGCGGCGGCGTCATCAGTTTCGTCAGGCAGAGCTTATCCTTCTCTGAACTTTCTTCTTTCTCTTTCTCTTCGCTTGACCCCTACTCTGATTGCGTAGGGGTCAACATCTCACTAAACAAGTTCTCCTGGCTCTCTTTCTTTAATGTTTATGCTCACCCTAATTGCTCTTCTTCGACGGATAACAAAACCAACTCCTTTTCTTCCTCCATTCTTTCCTCCTCCATAAATCTCTTCATTGTGGGCGACTTCAACTGCCGTTACCCTCTCTGGGACTCAAAAGGTACTTCCAGCCCCCGTAGGAAGGAAGTATTTGATTAGGTTATTTCCTCTGGCCTCCTCCCCCTCAATGATTCTGACATATCTACTCTTCTCGATCACTCCTCTGGCAGCCGCTCCTCTCCTAACATCTTCTTTGCTCCCTCCTCTCTCCCCCTCTCTTGCTTCTTGGAGGTGCTTCAGGACCTGGGTTCTGATTACCTACCAATCCTACTAACCGTCCCTCTTTCTCCGATCTTCCACTCCAACAAACGTCCCCTTCCCTTTAATTTTCAGAAAGCTTGTTGAGATGATTTTGCTTCTTACTTAGATTTCCGCTGTTCTTCTGCTGACCAATACTCGTCTCTTTCTCTTTCCTCTGCTGCTGATCTCTTTAGTTCTCTGACATTGAATGCGGCCAAACCTTCCATTCCTTTCGGCCGCGTCAAACTCCAACTTCAAGCCTGGTGGTCCGCTGAAGAGAAAAAAGCGGTTAGTGAAAGACGAAAAGCTTTTGCTGTCGCTCATAGAAGCGATGAAGATTGTCAGATTTACATCTCTGCTTCCCGACATGCCTTGTCTGTCATTGCCAAGGCCAAGGCTGAGGCATGGCAGGCGACTTGCTCATCTCTTTCACCTAAATCTGTGTGCTCTTTTCTTTGTTCTGCCGCTGGCTCTTCTTCCTTCTCTCCTAACTTCCCCAAATATTCCTCTCCCAGGGAGTCGACTTCAGTTTTCGCCGATTATCTGATATGTCACTTTTCTGTCTCCGAGCCAAAGGGTTTTCATAGCAGCGCCAGAGGCTACCTTTCCGAGCTCCGCCGAATCACGTACCCTGAGGAGTTTCATTCCTCTTTCTACTTCCATTTCTCCCCCGCTGAATTTCTTGCGGCTGTTACAAAACTCTCCTCGTCCAGTGTCACTAGATCAGACAAAGTTGTCTATCCCATGCTAAAGCATCTTCCTCGATCTGGCATGGATTTTCTTCTTCACATGGTCTTTTCATTCCTTTTTTGCCATCTGGAAAACACCTTCTCTTGTTCCCATCCATAAGATGGAAAGCCTCTCGAATCTCCTGCTTCCTTCCGGCCTATCTCTCTCACCTCCTGCGTATCAAAGCTTTTTGAACACATCGATCTATCTCGTCTGCTCTTTTTTCTGGAGCCTAACTCCATTCTCTCTCCCCGCTAGGCCAGTTTCCGCCCTGGACGGTCTACTCTAGATCAAATTCTATTCCTTTCTCAGTCTATTTTGGATGGGTTTAACAAACCCAGGCCGGGCTCTCGGACGATCCTGTCTACTATCGATTTCTCTAAAGCTTTTGACTCGGTCTGGCATCCCTCCTTGCTTTGCTCGTTGAACTCAATCTTTGCTTTCTAATAGGCGCGCTTGTGTGGTTTTTCAAAATCACAAAAGTCGTTCCTTTCGAGTTCGTCGAGGTGTTCCGCAAGGATCCGTTCGTGGCGCTGTACTTTTTCTCTCTCTTCATCAGTGATCTCCCCGCTTCTCTGCCTTCTTCCATCAGCTACTTTTTTCATGCTGACTATCTGGCCATTTGGTCCTCCTGCCCCTCGGTACCTCCTGCTGTAAAGGCCACACAAGGAGCTCTGATTCAACTGGAGTGCTGGTCTGAGTACTGGTGTCTTCCTCTCAGTCCGAGCAAATTTGAGGCCTTCTTCTTCTCAGTGGATCCCCACCAAGCTAACCTCTTTTTATTCAACTCCCGCCTCCGTTTTAACCCCACTCCAACTTTCCGCGGCGTCATCTTCGACCGCACTGTTTCCTTTTCTAAACATGTATCGTCGCTGAAGACCAAGCTCTTTCCTCGACTCAAGGCCTTACGCTGTATCTCTGCTTCCTCATGGGGTCCATCTAAGTAGTCTTTTTCTCTTCTGTATAAAGCTTTTCTTCAGCCCCTTTTCACATATGCTTCACCCGGATGTTTTTTTCTAAGCGTTTCCAACGTAACCAAATTGGAACGCCTTCACCGAGCGGCTAGTCGTGCCATCACCGGTTGCTTCTTGTCCTTCCCTATCCCACTTCTCCTATCTTAGGCGTCCCCTGTCCCATCTCCCCTACAAGTCACTCTGACTGAATTTTCCCTGTCATCTTATGAGCGGGCTCTTTGTCTCCCAATCTCTTTTCCATTTCAGGTTTGGCTAGACTAGGAGAGAAACCAAGACTCTGCAGATCACCCTGGATTGCAGTTGCGTTCACTCATCCGCTTTTGTTTTCTTCTACTTCTATCAAAATTCTCTTCGCTTGCCCTGCCTCTCCTCCTTGGAATCTGCCTTCCTTTACTGTGGAGTCCACCCTTTTCTCCCCATGATCCCGTTCCGATCCCCCTCTCTCTCGCCAAGGTGCAGCTCTCGCTCATCTTGACTCTCTCCCACCTCAGACGGCTTTGTTCCTTTTTCTTTCGGCGAAAGCGGCTCTGGCGTGGGCCTACTTGCCAATTGCTCACTCTGTGGCACTAAAACCAGCATGTCCTTTTCGGTAGGCTTGGTATGCTCAAGTTTTTCCGCTGAGGCCTGGGCCATTCTACAAGACCTCGGCAGCACCAACAAGTCTGCCACTCTTCTTTTCTCTGACCTCTCCTCCGTCTTTCCTTTTACCTCAATCTCTCTGGCAGGAACTGTTTTTATCTCCAGTACTATTAGGCTACTATGGGTCCCGGACACTCGTTTCTCCCGGGGAACAACGTGGCTGATGAGCTGGCCTGACGGGGGCGCTACTCGTGCTTTCTGCAATCCATTGTAGTGTAGTCTACTCTTTTCTCGGACTGGAGGCGTACTGTCTCCCACACACAGGTTTCCTCGATTTCTACCGAAGAATTTGTGCTTTTTCAAGTTCACAAAAGTGCTCGATGGGTGAAGCCGGTTAAACCGATATTTTTTACTCCATTACTGATGGGAACCCTGCGGGTGACGCCTCCTAGTACTAAATAAAATTATTACCTTCTCAGTTATAATTGCAGTTACAACAAAATTTTGTTCGAGAACTGTAAACTCCCTTAACTCCAGTTTTCAGCAAATTTCCCCAATGATTTGTGTGCAAATTTATATTGAGATGCAAAGTGAAGTGAAGTGTTGACTTGCTTTTGCGCATTTACACGCTGGATTTTATCCATAAAGTTATCTACGCTTAGACCAGTGGTTCTCAAACGTTTGGTGTAGTGGAGCCCATGAAGAGGTTGACCATTATTTACGGAGCCCCACAATAAATTTCTAAATATAAAAACAAAAGTAAACAAATAGCTCGCGAAGCCCATAGGGTTCTCTCGCGGAGCCCTGGGGCTCCGTACGGAGCACTTTGAGAACCAATGGCTTAGACCAGGGGTGGGTAAACTTTTTAGCCGGAGGGCCGCATCGACCATTTAAGAGTGGTCGAGGGCCAGGGCTTGTTGTCTCGTACAGCTGCATGCTATAAAAGAAAGTGCAACAGCTCAAAATTTTGCGAAATGTCCTTGCAATGTGGTATCTCAGGGCGCAAAAACGGTGGTGTCTCTAAAAAAAAAAAAGATAATCACTTTTTCGTAGACGGTATATGCGTGATTGGGGGCAGTTGTAGGCTCTGACGTATTCCCCTTGTCGTATTTATTTCAATATGGCAAAGTTTCAAAAAGTGTTCGCGGGCCGCACAGAATGCTCTAGAGGGCCGCATGCGGCCTGTAGTTTGCCCACCCCTGGCTTAGATCATCTCTGCATGCATTGCGCGACCTAGCTACCGCTGTGATTAGCTTGGCAACATGCGGCGCAAATCTAATCGTAGCGTAAGGATTATGGAAATGAAATGTATATTATATGAACATTGAAAATGGAGTAATTATTGTGCGGCATGCGGTATGAAGCAATAAGCATTGGCCAATATTTTATGGGCTAAGCATAGCACACTGTGCATGAGGCAATATCCACTGACTTGGGGACAATGCCTACGCCCATCGCTCCATGCCCCTGATTTATTGGCCCCATGCTTATTACTCCATAAACTCGCAATTAGAACAGGCGTTGCTGTCAACAATACAGCTATGTGCCTCAATTCTTGCGACTGCGAGTCGCGGTTTCAAACAGCCGACAAATAAAATCCTCGAACAGGTTCATATTTCTCGCCTGCAACACTGGTGGAGAAAGATCCTCCACGGCGAGACACGACGACGCACTAACAACTAATGAAAGTAATTACTACTAATCGCGAACTGGGCCAGAGCACGTGATCAAAATGCCCTCAAATCTATTGTCCAGTCTTGTTATGCATGGCCAACTTGATGAAGTAAGACGCTAAGTTGTATCAAAATCATTTGAAGGCAACACTTATTAGTGTCATATTCCTCCGGACCTTGAATCAATGGGTGTAATTGCAAAGATGGCGTCACACACATGAAACTGGCAACAACTGTTATAGCATGTTCTTTTACCAAAACAAAAAAAAAAGTCCTGGAAGGCACGAAAAAACCCTGGGAACCAACGAGGGCAAGAGTTTGCCAGCTCCAGGAGCGGACATAAGTTCAATTCACTTCATTTGTATTATAAGGTGAATGCACACAGTAATCGTTTAAGTACGATTTTTCCCTTTATGCATTTTCGTACGAAAATTGTCAGCCACTTAATCGCCTCTTTCCTCTTAATTACTAATACATTAGACTTTTTACACAACCAAAAACAATTTTTATAAATGTTACCATAACAAAACAAATTATTTAGCACATTTTATTATAATGTTTTTAAGACTTCCAGGAATTTCTTATTTCACTCATTGTTCATAATGATTATGTGGGTTTTAAAACACATTTTCTAAGTTTAGATGTTGAAAACTGGCAGTATCGTGTAGTGCATTCCGCAACGTGTGTAGTTTTTCAATTAACAATTCAGTCTCCCAGTTTCATTACAACGCTTTTCGTGATCATCAAATGCTTCCTCAATTTTCAAAATCAATCCAACAAAACATCATCCACTCAAATCATTTGATGAAAATTTACTTTGTGGATAGAGTGAAGCTGATATCTTATTTCCACCAAACCACCGACCATTCAATGCTTCCACTGCACGTGTGCATGAATCGATGTCACAAAATTGAACAAATATTTTCACCACAACAGGAGCATATTCCTCTTCCCCCTGCCTCTCCTGATAGATAACAACACGATCGACAGCACCATATCGACCGCATTCCTCAGTCACTTCTGATTCAAGTTCTTCATCAACATCCTCAACATCTACCATATTGCGCAACATCATTACCTTTGAATCTTCTTTCCTCATTAATTTTTGCATTACCATATGCCGTGCTTCTACTCCGGATAACTTCATATCTTCCTGAGCACTCAAGGTGTTTGGAAGTTCCATTGTCTCTTTCATCTTGTTCATGGGATCATTTTTATTCTGTGATAGTGGAGCTATTGTATTTGGTATAGCAATGCCAGGAGGAGGAATGGTAATGCCAGGTGGTGGAATGGCAATGCCAGGAGGTGGGATGGCAGGCCGAGGAGTGAGTGAAGGAGCAGCAATCCCTGGAGGTGGAATAGCAGGAGTTGTAGTCGGTGGACGACTTGGCAATATATTCGCTGTGGGAAGAGGAATGATGTTTGAGGTGGGATTATTATTAAACGAACTGCCAGCAGGAATGGTAACACCAGCAGGAGCAATTGCTTTGCCTACTCGCAAATATTGACCTCCCAAATCAAAAAGATTCATCGATGCTACAGCATCATTTGCAGCCTGCAATGTGTCATATTCAATAAACCCGTATCCCTTGTGCTTACCAGTGAGGGGATCAGGCATGAGAGAGCATGAGAGAATATTACCAAAAGCTGAAAACACGGATTTTAAGTCATCAGTGTTTAAATCAGTGTGCACCGACGATACGTAAATTCTCTTTTGCATTTTCGATTCTTCTAATAAAAGATCAATGACCGGGTGATTTTGAGGCATGTTAGCAGGTCGACCAACTTTTATTGATCGACCTCCCAGCATCACTCCCCCCATTTGTTCAAGTGCAAGTTGTGCAGCTTCAGGACATTCATATTCAATAAACGCAAATCCTTTATGCTTTCCTGTAATTGGATCAAATGACATGTTGATGGATTTAAATGGGCCAAAAGGAGAAAATGCATTTCGTATTACATCCTCTTTTAAATCATAATAAATTGATCCAACGTAAGTTCGACACATCAACACAAGAGCTTGTTGTTTTTGCAGAAACATAGTTTCATTGGCCACTCCAGGAATCTGGTGGCTTCGCACCACACTTTCGATAGCTTGTTGAGCTTGAAGTTGTTGTTTTTTGAGCACATGTTTAACACTTTCTTCCATTGCATATTTCTTTGCTTTTGATAGAGCCTCTTGTTGCTGATGCGTGAGCACAGGGGGAACAGGATGCTGCCTTTGATCAGTCAAGGCTTCGGCACTCACAACTGCTGGAGCTGACATTGTACATATGCACCTTAGGCTCAATTAATTTAACAATATTTTATCACAAAGCAAACCTGAAAAAAACATTTAATAAACAAATTAAATAATAGTAAAGATAATAAATATTCAATAGCAGACATACGATAAAACTCGGAACATAATTATATGCACTATATTTCATCACAGTTAGCATGTAAGCCAAAAGATTTCAACATCAAGATGTCACAATTGAACTGTTTCTTTTAAAAACCAATGAATCTCAGTGGTTATGATTGTACGAGCATCACATAATTTAAAATGATCATCAGTCGGCAAAGTAGTCGAGTGGGTTGAATCGCCATTTATGGTAACATTGATCATACCTTTGAACTTTTCAATGGTTTCATCGTAGCTCACTCAGAAAAGGCACTTTCACGGTAATCTCCCCACTGTGTGCTAGAAATCCACTGTGCTTGAAGTAGTGGCAATTGCAATTTGAGTCTGAACACAAACATGTTCTAGCAAAGCTAAGAAACGGTCTTTCTGTCACCAGAGGATAAAATCTACCGTATTTGCTCGTTTTGTAGCCCGGGCCCTTATTTTTTTCAACCAAACTCACTACCGGGCCCTTATTCAAACGGGCCCTTATTCAAGCACGGGCGCTTGTTATTTTCAAAGTAAAATTATGCACAAAAATTATCGTTGAAGACAAATATTTCACGACATTAATCCTTTTTCCATGTCAATTTATTCACGTCAAACGCAAATTATTTACGTCTAAAGAGTAATTCCCTCATATTAGTTTAAATTATTAACAAGAAGTAACAAATCAAAATTTGCGGTGCTTCTTATTTCCTATTGTTCTCTACCACTGAAAAATCAGCTTTTACATTGGGCGGGTATTCAAGCACGGGCCCTTATTTATTTTTAAGTTCTGTTCACACGGGCGGCTATTCTAACGGGCCCTTAATCAAGACCGGGCGGTAAAACGAGCATATACGGTATATGACAAAATAAATAAAGCACCTGCAGTTGTTACAAAGCTTGTGCTTTGGCATAGAATATGTAAGTGCCTTAATGCAGCTGACTTACAGAGAATATTGGCCAAAAAGGAACCATGGCGATTGTCATTATGAGGTACCATACTTGCTAGGTCAAAAGGCGCACTTGATTAAAAGCATACATCACGCTAAAAATTTGCAAGCGAAAAGCGTCTCACATACATGAAAAAACACTCATTCACAGGATTAGCCGCAGAGTAAGTGTCTGAATAAATGTTGATTTTCCAGTACCAGTTTTGCACAGGTGGATAGTGTACGTACTATTGCAGTGAAACAAATTTATGGTGGTAAGAAAAAATACAAGATACCTTTTATTAAAAGACAAAACGATTTCAAAAATATTGTAGCCGCTGAGTCTATTCAAACAAATATGCTCACCAGAAACTTAATGGAGGAAAAGTTTGGTTGATCTAATAACATGGAACTAAAAAAAAGCCAGCAAGTAAAAATATTAAGCTATGTATGGTTCTGTGTTAACAAATCAATCAACAGTGTACAGTACAGACGTAAAGTTTTCGAAATTCTTGAAGAGGTGAAATGTGATATTAAGCTCTGGTAACGTCATAATTTTCATGATTGTCCAAGGCTTTTCAAGTTGACAAGCGAGTGGCCTGCCGGTTACAGATCGGAAATGGTGAAAAACCTGGCAATTTCAATTTACAAATGATTATTGATAGCCATTCCAATTAACTTCATGTTCTAGCAAGAATTGATAACTTGAGTTCATTGTGCTCATTCAAACTGTATAATGTTTACGAGAGTCATTTAAAACCTCTTTATCATTCGTATTTGTAAGCGTTGAGTAAGCTACCACAACTATAAAACAAGAAAAAACACTTTTGCGAACTTCAATTCCTGCTTCATGACTAATGGAGGTAAATACGGATTTTGTGATTGCAAAAATTAGCTTTCTTTGCTAGCGGTCTCCAAACCAGCAGCCTTAATTCTGCCTAAACGCTTTGCACCAGAATGAAGCAAAACCTTGCGACACATAAATCGTGGTTTATTATTGCATAAAATGATGACTTTCAAAGTAGTGCTTAACACAAATGCTTTGTCTATGGGAATGATAAATTTTTGTTTGTGAAAAAATTTTCATTTATGCAAAAGATTTTCAGCCTGATGATGAAACAGATTTTTTTAAGAGACGCATGTAGGCCTACATCTTGTGCTTTATCAACAAATCTTTTCTCGAAAATAAATTTAATTCAAGAGCTATTCAATGAAGATCGGACTGCAATCTGACACTGTCGATGTGAGATTCTCGTCAAAGACCATCTGTTTGATTCACGGAGATGTACAGGTAAGGAAGGAATGTATAAAATGTAAGAAAAGAATGCAGGGAACTTTGAAACCCCTTGAAGAGTTAAATTATGAGCTAAAACAATAAAAAGGGTTTAGCTATTTGGGCGATAGGGTGAATACGCCTGTGGTGAATGTGCAGTAGCGGTGACATTAAGGGTAAGAGCTGGATGAACGAAATTCATAGAACGCGGAGAGCTGTACAAAGGAAAAGGTTTCGTTTGAAGACGAATGAAAGGGTCTATTGAAGCTCCACAAGACTAGCAATGCTGTATAAAAGTAAAACACGGTGTCTAAGGGAATACTAGATGTCAATTCTGAACCCAGAAAGGGCTACAATAAAAGCACCTTGTGATGCGAAATAGATGGGCAAACAGAATACAAACACCTGCACAACTGATGGATAATTTGGATTTGGAGAAAACTGTGGACGCTTTAAGAAGGGTTGGTGATGATGTACTGCTAAGAGTATCGGTTTTAAAATGAGGCAGAAAGAAAAAGAGGAACTACAATAGACACGGGAGATCAAGATAGTCAGCGTGACAAAAAACAAACATTTTTTCACTCTCGCCAAGTTTTAACAAACCATTTATTGAAAATGTAAAGAGGTCAAAAATATTAGGCATGCAAATTTTTGTCCTTGTAAAAAATAAAGCTGAAGTAAAAAAAATTTCTAATGGATAATATTAGTAGGTTTGGTGAATACACACAATTTCAGAAGAAAAATTTTAAGGCTAATATTAAAAGTAATGTACATGTAAAAACTCTAGGGTCTAACGTAGAGGAGCTTACTGCAAAGAAAATAGTAGATACATACTTCAATTACAATCAAATATTTACCCTAAATTTGGGAAACGCTGACCCTGGCCAAAATTTTTTTGAAAGTCAACCTCACTGGTATAACGTAAGTGCAAACTAGTTTTTAGGTAGAGTTTGATTACCCCTTGTAGATCAATGCATTTAACTTTTGTGAAGGTGATTTCACTTCTTAAATATTAACACTGATCATGGGATGCAGTGACCTATGGCCACCGAAACTATGGCATACACTTGATCACAACCACATGAACCTGCTGGCTGATCACTTCACTGTACATTCATTTGCCATCTCCCACCAAGTCTCTAACGAAACATATGAGTTTAGTTTATTTAATTAATTTGTCAACCAAATCAGTATACAGGGTGTTTCAAAAAGAATACGCTAAAATCATCAAGCAATATGTCAAAAATGAAAAATATTACAAAACTCTTGCTTGGACACATGTGTTGTACATACATTCTAGTTTCATTTCATGTTGTACAAGTGCTCAACGTGGCCAGCACCGACAGCACGGACAACATCAGGCTGATACAAGAATTCTTCTCAAACGGGCCTCAGAATGTCGTGGTGCACCATGTTAATCGCAGCTGTTACTACATCTCTTTCATGACATCAATAAATGCTGGAAGTAGTGAAACATAAACTTTGCGTCTTAAACATACCCCCATAAAAAACGTGACACACCATGAGGTCTAGGGACCTGGCAAGCCAAGTACAGAGAGTGAGGTTTTTGGCACCTCTCCTACCAATGCATCACCGAGGCAAATTTTTATTCAGGCAAGCTTAAACCCAGATATCCTAATGGGACAAAGCTCTACCTTGTTGAAAAATCAGTCATTTGAATCTGCTTGCAGTAAAGTAAATAGCCAGTTTTGGAAAGTTTCGAGACAGGTAATGGTGTTTCCTTAACACCATGTCTTAAGACACAGTACAGAAGACATTCACTTTAGGGAAATCTCTTTGATGCTCAGCTGTTTCATGTACTAAAGACCTTGCTCTCTGTGCTTAGCCTGCCAGATCCCCGTACCTCACTGTGACTCATTTTTTCTTGTGGGAGTATGTTTAAGATAAAGTTAATGTTCCACCACTTCCAGAAAATATTGAGATGGCATGAAAGATTGGAAAACAGCTGCAATCAACATAGTGTACTGCAACATGCTGGGGTGCATTCGTGAAGAATCCTCACACTGGCTAGATGTTGTTCTTGCTGCTGGTGGTGGCCACATTGAGCACTTGTACAACATGAAATATAACTTGAATGTATGTACAACACATGTATCCAAGCTAGAGTTTTAAGATGCTTTTCGTTTTTGACATATTGCTTGATGATTATGGCGTATTTTTTTTAAACCCCTGCATATTACAAAACAAAAATAATCAGACTTTGCTGACAGCAAACAACAAAATGACCATAAGATCTTCCACTTTGTTTCTTCATTTGAAGTTGAAACCTATGAACATTACTGGATTTTAAAACTGCAAACTCTCCCAACAAAACAACACTGCAACAGAATCACGGTTTTTTTTTTATAGAACTTGCCATGGTCTGTGAGAGGTATGAAGCATCTGATAAAGCGAATGCAGCTGCAGCTTCAGCAACATTAAAAGCTTTTGGAATCATTACTGATGAGGACAAAAGACATGTGGTAAACAGAAGCAATTTGCAAAGAGAGAGGCAAAAGTGCAGAGAGAAAATAAGACGGAAGGAAAAAGATTTCTTTGAATATGTGGATTCCATTTTTGTAGATGGAAGGAAAGATGCAACGTTGACAGTAGTTGAATCAAATAGAATGGAAAATATTATACACAAACAACTACTGAAAAAAATTATGTGATTGTAGGCAGGGCTGGGGAGTCGGTGGTCTGAACTTCCGACTCCGACTCCTGGAAATATAAAAGGTCCGACTCCGGCTTGTCAATACTAATAGCAAATATTCTTATATTTTCTTTTACCATCTATATATAAATCAAATTTGCATGTTATTGTTAAAACATTTTACCTTTTCACAAATGGTTAAATATCCTGATTTTATCTCATATGGTTGGTAATTATAATAAAATATCCCTATTAGGGGGGCTAGGACCTCCCTCCAGATGCACCTACACAGTTAAAATGACAAATTCACATTGTACATCTGTATCAACATCTGCATACTGAATTTTATTACATTTTTGGGGCTTCAGGAGTCGGAGTCGGCAAAAATTGGCCGACTCTGACTCCTGAAGCCCCCAAAATGGCCCAACTCTGACTCTTCGACTCCGACTCCCCAGCCCTGATTGTAGGAGAGCCAAGTTGCTTTCACCTCTCTCATGTAATACCAGATGATGAGACTGGTGACAATGCAGCAAAATCCATTTATGCTGCAACAAAAGATACCTCCTTGGAACAGAAACTAAAGATCACGGGATCAGATACAATAGCTGATGATGACAGGTAAAAACAATGGTCGCACTGCATCACTAGAAGCTTTTATAGGAAGACCATTGCAATCAGTTATATGCTGGCTACATTTGAATGAGCTTCCACATAGACATGTTTTGCAAACCTTGAACGAAATAACCAATGGTCCAGATTTGTTCTCAAGATCCATTGGTAGAAAATTGAATGGAGCGTTTCTAAATAAAAAGTGGTGACATAAAAAGCTGTTTAAATCAAAATGTTTCCGTCCTTCCAAATCCTACATATATTAGACTAGTTGGCCAGCAGGGTCCCCATCAGTGAGGTCAAGATTATGTATTTCAGTTCAACCGGCTGTGCCGGCTTCACCCATTGGGCTCTTATGTGAACAGTAACAAAAAGCTAATGAATTTTATGCACTTCCACAATTCCTGTACACGCAATGGTGATCATCTTATTCTCTTAATCAAGACTTGTAATGCTCACAAAGAAAGAATCTTGCTATAAGGAATAAGTTGGTACTAATGGGGACATCACCTATGCCCCTAATTCTGATTGTAGTACTATTGCTTTTAAACTAGAGATCAAAGAAAGTCTGCATCTTTTCCCAAACTCTGTCCATTTCTTCAAATAAATGTAAGAGAGCAAACACCACATTGGGAATAGGCGCCAAATTGCTTTTATGAAAACACAAATCAATTATTTGGTGGTGTGCATATTTTATAACTTAGTATACCCCCTTCTAGTGAAAATAATGCACAGTAAAGAAACAAAGAAATCATTAGCATAAATGATGTCCACAGTTCTGATCTTCCACTTGCTGTTATGCAGCATGCTTCCGAAGGAATTGCTAGTGCTAAATATTAGAACCACCACTTGCTACTTTTTCATAATTGCAGGCCCATTTGTATGACCTAAAGCCTCTAGCCGGGCACATGTTATTTGGTCCTGGCATAAATGCAGCCAGGGAAAGAACAAACTAACCTGAAAAGATGCAATTACAGTTGTAGCATCTCCCAGTAATGTTGACGTTAAGAACATGGGTAATTGTGACAACAGCAAAGAAAAGTTAATGTTTTTGGCACAGCTAATTCTCATTCTAAAATCAAAGTAACACTTTTTAAAGGAAATCAATTAAGTCTAAAAAACATTATAAGGGGTTGCACATTAGCCAATGGCTACTATATTTCTCCCCAAGTTTCTAGAATTCCTGCCTGAGTCTTGCTTGCCCCGTTTGGTACCTAAAAAGTAAACTTGCTTACTTGGTACAGCCAACGATTTAAGTTTTGTTGGTTTATTTTATAAAGTGCAAGGAAGCATAATTTAAAAGTTGTGAAGTAGGGAGACGATTTATGTTTTGTTTCATTTTATAAAGTGCAAGGAAACATAATTTAAACGTTGTGGAGTAGGGGGTAATTCAGATGAATATTCCTGAAAACTTTGCTAGATAATGCCAATACCATCCTTTTGAGGAAGAATAGTTAAAAAGTACCAAAGGACTTAAGTTTTTGTAAAAATTCCAATTTTGTAAAGCCAAGACACCAAAATTAGTGCTTACATTTTAAAGTTTTTAGACACTTCATGTTGTGATGAATTAATTTGAAAATTTAGACAAATAATGCCAAAGTATGCTTTTGATGGAAAAGAGTCAAAATGTACCAAATGAATAACTTTTTATAAAAATTGCTAATTAAGTAGGTATAGCAAGAAAATTTTTAACCAAAAAATAAAAAAAATCATGTATGGCAACCAATTTCTGATCAGCCATTATAAATTAATCTTTAGCCCTAACCAATTGGAGTCACATACTGCTGGAAAGCAAATTTCCTAAGCTTTCAAACGACACTAATTGCTAGTACCTCATTGTAATCTATTTTACTAAACTTATCTGCTTTGACTCAGCTTGCCACTTTTTGGGAAAGTAAAAAGTTACACTAAAGATTTTAAAACTCAATTTGTTGAGTACAAAAAGAAATAGTAAAGGCACAAATCATAAATTATCAGAATCACCTTGAAATAACTTTTAACTTGTAATAAACTTTGAAGATTGGTTGAGAAGTGAGGTCAAAAATCAGTTTTCAAGTAAACTGACTTGGTAAAAATTTTGCATTTCAAATTATGATCTGTGTTAGTGAAAGACTGTGTTGGTCGTATCAGATCCACTATGACATCACAGAACAAGTTTGAAGCGAGCAGGAAAAAGCAAAAAACCATGCATACAAGGCTTGATATGCTTTAAAAAAATTCTGTTGTTTCATTGTCAATTGAGCTTAAATTACTGTAAAGCGTCTTTTATCAAAAGCACCATCTCCCAAAAACTGTTTGATCGCATTTCTACGATCAGTATGTTTGGAGTAAATAAAAAAACAAATTTGCAATTAATTGTTAATTACGAGGTCATGTGAGATGTTAAAAAAGTGAAATTTGTTGTAGTTGGAATGTCGAGTACTGGCTTTTATTTAAGCCAAAAACCACTTTTCTCAGTCAACAAATGCATTTTAAGATCGTCTGTGATTGTGATGTCACGAACCCCTTATTACACTCACTTCAGGGTGGTAATCAATCGTGCCAAGTTTGATGCTCGTAGGTCCAGCAGTTTTGGAGTTAAAATCTGCACACATGTACACACACAGAATTGTGCTTTTTAAGTGTAGATGATACAAGCTGTGATCAATATTTCGCTCATAGAATTTGTTCTCCTGTCATAGTGGGATCAGTTGATGCTAGCTTGGAACTCCTTGAAGCAGGAGTATTAAACCTATCACGTTGGCTAAAATTTGGGTGTTAAATACTTCGTTTCTCTGTGGTACAAAAAAGCTATCATTATCTTGAGTAAATTGGTAGAATTTTTAACAAAAGTGTATTTCCCCAGTTAATTTTAAATAAAATCAACAAACAAGATTACTCATGGTTGGGTAAACTTTTTTAATTTTGTTGAATGAGTGATGAAGTTGCCAAACAAAACTGTTTGAGATATTGCCACAAACGTTCTTCAAAAAATTCCTATGTTGCTCATTACGAAAATGTGTTGCTTACAATGTTGAGCAATTGTGATGAAGATGTCCATTGTCTTGCAGTCAACAAAATACTCGAGATAAGAGAAGCAACAAGCAAATATAATATTGCAAGTAATTTGGAGGCTTGTTCGTGGTGCTCAACTCAAAGAAATGAAATTTTACTACATGAAACTGTAGAAGAAACTGCAGAACACGACCATAAGGTTGATTATACAGTTATTCGACAATACAACCAGGTTGATGGTAGAGAAATAAAAGATTGCAAGTTAGTACTTGGTTATTTTGTTTTAAGTGCTTGTTTACTTCTACGGAATTTGGCCAAATACATGAGCAAATACTAGCATCTTGGTGATTAATGATTGAAACGCTTTTAATGCCTTTTGATCTACTCAGTTGTTAATAGCAGTAGTATTAATCAGGCATAGCACGTGCATAGCAGGCGTAGTATGTTTAGTACTACCACTCTGGGGTGGTTATAAATAGGCAGAGTACAGGCATAGTAGGCACAGTACAAACTAACTCTAACCTATGCCTACTATGCCTTTTTATAACCCCTGTTGTTTATAATCACTTGATTAACTTCTAAATTTTTGAGTGACTGAGTCACAAGATTTAAGCTCTGACACTGAAGTGGTCATATCATCTAAACCTATTACAATCAGAAGATTTAATATTCCAAAAATTAATGTTCGTGTTAAAACATTTTATCGCTTGTCTAGTTGAAACCTAAAAGACATGCAAGAACCACCAGCACTAAAAAGTTTGATGAACATGGAAATCCAAGTTTTCCAGCACAACAAATCAATACTTGAGCATCCTTGCCACAACCAAGTTGTGAAAAGACATATTTAGGTCGTTACTGAAGTGTGAGCAATTGTTACTGGATTTGAAAGAAAAGATGGTTTTACAAGGCAGAAGATACGATAAAGGAAACTCATGAAAATATTTAACACCAAAAAACAGTTTAATGCCCAGAACAGAATTACTTTTGCTGACTAGTTTTATCAACCGATACAGTAAATAATCGCGTAAGGATGTCAAATATTAAGCAAAAGTTGGTTTATCTATTTTGTGCAACAAAGTCTTGTTTTTTTCTTTCAGCAATGTATTGTATATGCGCAGCGTTAACTACGTTACAAATGTTAAGCAAGGTACAGCATATATGATACTCATAAAAACATCTTTTATACTGGCTTTCATACACATGGCACAATTGCTGAGCTGGTACTTGATTTAAACCAAACAGCTTTGCCATTTTGTGGCATGTAGTGTTAGATGGTAAATACTTAACTGCATGCTTACTAATAATTACACTTCCACTTTGCACTGCGTTAGCATACCAATCTCTACGGCACAAAATTCACCACTGTATATGTACTCTTCTTTGTCTTTAAGCTGCCTCTTTTAGTTAAAATGTGATTTTTCCCAATTTGTGACTGATACGATACATTTGGAAGTAAAAGTCGTATTAGAGCACATATAAACATGGATTTTCTGAGTATTTGAAGCCAAAAACCAGCTTTGTAGCTCAATCAGTTCTCAAGTTATGTGATTTTTGAAGATTTTGGAGGTCACATGGCCTTCCAGGGCATTTAGCCATCTGGGCATTGGTGGCAGATGTGCAAAACCACTCTATAAGTTGTTTTCTAATTAACTGGCTCTATTAAAACATCTGGAATTTTTAATTAGAAAAGGTTTTTTCTACTGCTGGTACAACACATTTTTACCACAAAGAAATTGCACGTTAAATACTTTTCCTATGGCCCAATGACATGGCTACCACGTGAGGTTTGAACAGTTGACCATGGCAGCTTCAGACAACTGTTTAGCCCACTCAACCTACATCGCCAAAAACTATGATTTGTTATTAAGCACACTCCAGCAAATCATTAAATAAACTAAGTATGTGTAAATAAACAACAACAAAAATCTAAGCTTAACAACATGGCTGGATACATTTACATGAACATTGCAGTACATAATTCAATGCTATGAAGCTGGTGTTAGCACACTTTTATGAGTTGATTTAATGAATGCAGGTAGGCTCTTTAAAGGCTGATGCAATCTGTTGAAAAATGCCACTTCCATGACCGGTTTCATTCCTGTCAGAACTCATCAGATGGACTCAGGTATTGAGCCTCTGACCTCATAGACCAGCTACTCATATGATGAACACCTTAGTCCAATCAATTGCTGGTCCACACAACAGATGTGGTTCAATTTTAAGCTATATCAATGCACGCTTACAACTGCAAGCATAATGCATGATTGTGTCAGCAAGTCCAGCTATGCAAATCCATTTATGACGCTATATTCAAATGTTATTGAGCTGGTGTTAGTCTACTTTTATAGGTTGATTTAATGGATGTAGGTAGGTTAACGCAATCTGTAGAAAAATACCACTTCCATGACTGGTTTTGTTCCTGTGGGAGCTCATCAGATGGACTCAGCAATTTGAACCTCCGACTTTCTAGACCAGCTGCTCATATAACAAGTGCCTTAGTCAAATTCTATTTTTCAACAGATTGCATTAGCCTTTGAAGTGTCTATCCACATCTGCAAAATCACATTATAGAACATGTATTACAGCATCAAATTAAACAACTAAAGCATATAAACACACATATTTATTGCTGCGGCACAAAGGGTCTACACTTAAAAACACAATTGGAGAAACCGCAAAGCAGTAGTTTAAATAGCAGGCTAGTGCTACATTTTATTAGAACTTTAAATGAAATTCCATGTACTTGATGGATAAATAGCATAAACTTCAATTTCATATCACATTTACCATCAAGCTTGAATCAAATGCTAATGGTACATTTTTTCAGGGCCTGTTCGGGAATGTTTTTGGTATTGCCAAACTTACTATGCTATTACAATTAATGCTTTTACACCGGGCAGTTTGTTATCTTTTTGAAATGTAAGTAGATTATAAATGACAAAAGTCTTATTGCAAAATCAGTTTAATGCTGTTGGAAAACAAACTTACATTCAAACTTCTAAAAGAAGACTCTATGACAGTCTTACACTTTGTAGATTCATGACTTCTTGAATTTTTTCAGGGCAGTGACTAAAATGCTGGCACCGACTTTAGGGCTTTATACAGTACCTTAAAGTGCCAATCTGTATTCATATTGGCTACAATTACAATGTGATTAAGGCATGATCACTTTGCCTTTGTGTCTGCTGCACATCGTTGTATGTTCTATCAAGTAGAACATTTTAGTGATAAGAATAAGCACGTGAGGAAGTACATGATTAGCATAAGAATGTGTTAGTGGAGTTAGGTGATATAATTGTATTGCATGTTAAAATTTAGCTTCTGCTTGTTGTATACGTGTTGGCTGAAACTACTGACTATAGATCATTAATTCTTATTCTGTTAGTTCTTGTTATGTTGAGCCATGTAACTTTCGAAATTCTTTGTCTTGGTTGGTGGCCGGTGATAGGAAGACGTCTCGTTTTGACATATTTTGAAATAATTTGATTGCACTATGTAGACTACAAATGAGAGTATTGTAAAATAGGTATCTTTTTCTGAGATGACTTTGCTGCTGTTACAACTCTGTACAGACTGTTAAAATTACTGTTGAGAATTGGAGTTCTTTTTCTGCCGTTGTGATCGAACAGTTTGGTAAATGTACTATTCTTGTGTTAGGTTAAATCTATTTAATGTTTATGTATTGATTTCGCTTATTTATAAAAAACCGTCATCACCACAATCACTGCAGCCATTGCCAAAACCGTTGTCATCAACCATCAAATTTAGAATCAAATCTGTATCGGTATTAAACTCAAAAAATTAGATTTCATTACTGGTCTTTGGCACGTTCTGAAACAAAGATAGCAACAGGAAAAAACGCTGAAACAAAAAGCAATATGGATTAATGATAAGATTATGCCAAATTTATCGCTGGTGTGCACATAAGATAAAAAAAAAAAATATTTAAGTTTCAAAATCAACAAAGGTATTTCTCCAAAGGGTTATTAAAATAAAGCAACAAAAAATTAGTTCTAATTTTATGTAACATGATATCTGTTTTGTCTCTATTAAGAAGCATCGCAAAACTCCCACAGCTGATACAAAAGGCAGTTTCCTCTGATTGGCAAATTTTAACTAGCTGCATATGTTAATAAAAGCAATAGCCATGTTGCAACCTTAGCAACTTTTATGTAGTCATGCAAAGCCATTGCGATGATATCATCTAAGTACAAGTGGCACTTGAGTACACAGAACACCTACTACAAACCACATATTCAGTAATGCCAACAATACCTTGGACTTTTATATCAAACGCAATTTACATCAAGTAGCTATCATGATAGAAGTGATTAGTTGCCAAAATGAATGCACTCTTTTGACTCTGAACCAACAGCCAGATGTCTGCTGAAGCGCTAAAACTAAATAGCCAAAATATCAAAGGACAGCAGCACAGTGCAGTGGACATAAAATCATTAGGTTTTAGGTTTAAAGCTCATTCTGAGCAATACTGCCGTGAAATTGGAAGAGGCACTTCACAACATTCCTAAGCTTGGCAGACACTAAACTTGTTGATTGGTAAAGAAAACATAAAGCACTGAGTGGGCCTTGGCTGTCAAGGTTTAACAATTTTTTGTTTCCATATGTCTTCATCAATAATACACACTTTTTTGTTCCTCATATTTGGTAAGAGCAGTAACTCCACTAAAGATTTAACCTTGAATCTTTTTTCAATTTCACTTCGTTTCTACTCTCTCTCATACAATAAAACTGCCCTTATTTCTAAGTCAATCAACCTCTGTAATTTAGTCACAAATTTTTTGTCATGTGATTATTCTAACCAACCAAATGTTTCTGATAGGTGTTGTATCACAGAAAATGAAATAATGCATGGCTGATTTAAATACAATGTGATGACATGCAATTGATGCCTTGACCAAATGGTAAATGTAACCAATAAGAATTCTTAGGCAGCATTTTAAGTTTTGAGAGGCAAAATATTGATGTTGGACTATTACTACTGCTTTTTTGCTAAGGAACTGCCTGTTTTGCCATCAATGGCAATTTACCCTTGGAGGTTATTTTCTCCTCACCATTTGTGTGTGTCTAAACAGCCATATGTGGTACAATTCTGGCAGTAATGCTATGGCATAGTGGACAGTACAGCTGCCTTCAATGAGGTTGGAGGTTCAAATCTTGGCTGGCAGAGCACTTAGCCAAAAGCAGTGTACATAGCGAGGGAGTGTACAGTGTGGGAAAGAGTACACTGGGGGTGTATATTTTTTTAATTCATCATTGAAAATGACCAATCAAAAACAACCAAAAGTCACATGTCAAATATGTCATTAAAACTGACCAACATTTTGGAGCTTTTACTCTGCAACCACTTTAATGTCAACAGTTTAGTATCTCGTCATGTCAGCACTCCTTTATGTAGTTCTTATGACCATTTTTCCATTCACTTTTATGTGAAATGGACAGTAAAGACGAGCTCAACCAAGCCTAAACAAAAACATTTTAGGAAAGCAAACTATGAAGTTATTTGTGAAGAGTTAAACTGCACCAACTGGAAATGGGTTTGACATCCAGTGGTGTTTGTCTCCAACTACTGTATGATCACATCTTCGACCTTTTATCCTGGGTTATTGAAAAGTATGCTCCCCTTGAAAATTCATCTAAATCAATAAAAAAACCTCATAACTTATCTGAAATATTAAAAGAGAAATGAGTAAAAATGGCCCTCAGTACATTTCTGCCTATAAAGCCAAGTCCAAAGAATATGACCGATATGTCAGAAAATGATATGATAATCTTGAAACCTTAAAGTTTAATGATCTTGAAACTTTAACTTTAAATTTTATAAAAATCCTACTAATGCAAAATTATACAATTACATAAATAAGAAAATTCAAGCCAGAACCAAGATTTCCAATGTCAAATCCAAAGATGGCTCCTTTAATCTCTTTAGATGATGAAAAGGCAAGTTTATTTAATTCTGTTTTTCAAAACGTATTTATAGATGATTATGGTGTTGATCTCCACACTGACTGCTTCTTGCCCAGTCATAAATATATGCAGGACATTGAAATAACAACTGCAGATGTTGCTAAAACCCTAAACAGATTAAACACTTCCATGCCATAGTCTCCTGACAATATACCTGCTTATTTTCCAAAATAAGTCAGTTTTATGTTGGAGCATATAGTGCCTTATGTGTTCATCCTTACTTTACATCAAGGTGTTATACCAAATGAGTGGAAACATGTCATTACTACACCTACATATAAAAAAGTTCTTATGGTAAGCCCTTAAATTACAGACTTGTCTTACTTTCTTCAGTTATGTGTCGCATTTTAGAAATTATTATTGCAAAAAAAATAACTCATTATTTATTATCAAACAATCTTTTATCTGATAGCCAATTTGGATTTTTACCAGGTAGATATGCATGCACTCAACTGCTTGTAGCTTTGAATATATGGTACAATAGCTATCACTCAGGTATAAACATTTCTATTGTTTATTCTGACATTTTCAAGACATTTAATACTGGGTCACATAGAAAATTGCTTTCTGTCTTGAAATCGTATGGTATTGCAAATAATACTTCAAACTGGATATGTGCTTTCATCACAGGCAGATGCCAATGTGTTTGTACTAACAGTACATTATATTTTTTACCAATTACTAGTGATGTTATGCAAGGCAGTGTGCTTGGACCTCTTTTGCTTTTAATCTCTATTAATAATTTGACTGTGTCTGGCCATCCTAAACATGCTGTTAGTGGTATGTTTCTCTATGCAGACGATGCTAAACTTTTTAGCACTGACAGTACTGACCTGCAACAGAGTTTAACTGGTGTCAATACTTGGATGGAATTTTATCAGTTATCTTTTGCCCAAGCAAAATGCCAGCATCTACCAATTATTTGCCACACTGATGCTGATTATCAATATTACATAGGGATGGGCAATTCAGAATACCGAATCCGAAGGATTCAAATCCCAAAATATCCGAATCCAATAGGATTCGGTTAATATCCTGCTGGTAAGCTTTATCACGTTGCTTGTTCATAGATTTTCTTTTTGTAAAAGTATCACTTGCATGCAATGATTCAAAAACTAACTCGCACACACAAACATTGATCGAATGTGTCCGTTTTCTCATGATGCACACACATGTACACATAATTTGATTGCACTGCAATAAACTCGTTCTCTGATTGTGCTTTTGTTGTAGTAAACTTGTAATAAATGCTTTCATGTTGATTGTGTTAATCGCCAAAAAGGATTCGGATTTGGATTCTGGATTCGGTTTAACTATTCTAGAATAGTATATTATTCTGAATTGCCCATCCCTAATATTACATCAAAAAACAAAAGATTTCTAGTTTGTCTGCAGTGTGTGTGATCTGGGTGTTGTAATTTGTAATCACTTTGAATGGGGCTGACATGTTTGTAGCATTGTCTCTTAAGCTTTTAATGGTTCACATCAAATGCTACTCTGTTTCAGTAGTAACAATGTTCGGATTTTGCTCAAAGCATATATTACTTACATCAGACCACTACTAGAATAAAGCACTGTAATTTGGTCCCCCTTTCTAAAAAGTGACATTTCTATGATTAAATCTGTTCAGAAACACTTTACCAAGAAAATTTGTTATAATAATATTAATAAAGTTCACACCTTTATTAATCATAAAACTTTACAAAACTATTGCAAAAGTTGCAAATACAATCGCAAAACCCAAAAGTTAAAATTTGACGAGACCATCCCTGGATGCATTTCATCCTTTTGGACTCTTCAGCAGGGCCTGTCTTGTCAGCCAAAAAAAAATCAAAAAAAGTAGCAAAGACTGACAAAGCTAGGCACTTTATGCAAAATTTTTTTTCTCTTAATTGTGATCAGCAAATGCATGCGAAAAATGCAACATGCCTATCACGTGAGGGAAGCGTGTAAGTTGCATGATTAACAGTGAACTAATGGAGGCAATCGGGTCTTCTAATATAAAGATGCACCATCTTGCATGGCTTTTGACATCTAAAATAGAACCTCACGACCAAGAAAGCCCCCACTTATCATGCGCTATCTTGCATAGCTGTTGACACGATAAATGGCGGAATTAATAAAAATTTATATGTGAGGAGTAATTATAATAAAAAGTTCACACCTTTATTAATCATAAAACTTTACAAAACTATCGCAAAAGTTGCAAATACAATCGCAAAACCCAAAAGTTAAAATTTGATGAGACTATCCCTGGATGCATTTCATTCTTTTGGACTCTTCAGCAGGGCCTGTCTTGTCAGCCAAAAAAAAAACAAAAAAAGTAGCAAAGACTGACAAAGCTAGGCACTTTATGCAAAATTTTTTTTCTCTTAATTGTGATCAGCAAATGCATGCGAAAAATGCAACATGCCTATCACGTGAGGGAAGCGTGTAAGTTGCATGATTAACAGTGAACTAATGGAGGCAATCGGGTCTTCTAATATAAAGATGCACCATCTTGCATGGCTTTTGACATCTAAAATAGAACCTCACGACCAAGAAAGCCCCCACTTATCATGCGCTATCTTGCATAGCTGTTGACACGATAAATGGCGGAATTAATAAGAATTTATATGTGAAGAGTAATTATAATAAAAAGTTCACACCTTTATTAATCATAAAACTTTACAAAACTATCGCAAAAGTTGCAAATACAATTGCAAAACCCAAAAGTTAAAATTTGATGAGACCATCCCTGGATGCATTTCATCCTTTTGGACTCTTCAGCAGGGCCTGTCCTGTCAGCCAAAAAAAAAACCAAAAAAAGTAGCAGACTGCCAAAGCTAGGCACTTTATGCAAAGTTTTTTTTTCTCTTAATTGTGATCAGCAAATGCATGCAAAAAACGCAACATGCCAATCATGCAAAGGAAACGTGTAAGTCACATGATTAACAGTTTCATTAGTTCACTGTTAATCATGCGACTTACCCATTTCTCTCGCACAATAGGTGTGTTACGTTTACTGCTTACGCTCATATTGTTGTTGTTTTTAGGGTGGTTATAACTAGGCATAGCAGCATAGTATCAATACAAAGATAGTAGGGGAGGTGTGCAACCAAAAACCAGTCACGCCAATATAAAGAAGCCTTACCTTTTTCCTTTAAAAAAAATTTATTTTATGAGTGAAGATTTAAGTATTGAGTGGGTGCAATGAAATTTCACATTAAAAACTCTAGTTATCACCGGTATGCCTGTACTATGCTTAACCCTTTTGCTGCGTAATTAGAATTTTCAGTAGTCTTAAAAAATTGCAACTTATGACCAAAAAAATTAACCTCTTAAAAACAACGTTATTTTACTGCATTTAAATGTTTTTGTTTGTTTTATATCCAAGAATGAATTTAATTTTCTGAAAAACTTTAATTTTAGGAATTTTTAAGTTTTTTTTTATAATTTTTAATGCAGCTGAAATTTGCTGATACTATTTTTTTAATAGAAAAATGTTTTTATACTATTGTGGGGTAAATCTGAACGTCGCAGTAAACAGCAATGTAAAATTTGTGGATATATCCGAACGTCGCAGCAAAAGGGTTAATATACCTGTACTCTGTTTGCACTATGCCTACTATGCCTGTACCAGTAGAGAGCACTAGATCAACTAGTGGAAATTACCCTTATCGGAGGTAATGACCCCGATCGGACACATTGATCACGTGTTCATGACGTTAACTCAGCATTGTTCCCCGATCGGGGCATTTTACATCATATCTTCACTACTATTTATTATTGGGATAGGTTGCGTTATGCATTTGGGCCTTTCTCTATGAGTGGACTTGGGGAGGTGAATTAGTAGTCATGACAACAAAGATCAAAGCCAAAGAAACCGCTATCTTTTATACTTTGAAACTAGAGTGTTGGACATTCTGTAACAGTAAAATCAACTTTATTTGATTGTATAATTAGCATAAATTATTTTAAAAAATTTATAGCTAGAGTTTAATTTTTTTAACAAATCCTGGTTACCTCTGGCTGGTAAGTCAATCTAACATGAAGACTGGATGAAATAAGTTTCGAAGAAAGAAGAGCTTCGGAAAGTTCGCATAAGCATGTGTTTGCGTCACACACGCAAACAACAAATCTCTCTTGCTGATTATGAAAAAAAGTAAAAAAACTTAAAATTACAGCTTGTCAATGACATGCAAGCACAAAATCTGCTACCATGCTCAAACAACAGGAAAAAATAGTTAATGAAAGTATTTGTTTGGATTGGGTAAACTATGCTGAAAAGTTGCGTTTGACTTCTGATAGGAGTTTCACTTTCATCAAAGGCAGACAAACATTTTAATGCAAGCCCACTAGTTCTAAAGATAATACGCTCAATAAGTTAGACAAAGAAATTCCAGTTTTCGACATTGAAAGGCTAAATTCAATAATTGATAGGGATATTGAAGAACTAGTAAAGAGAAGCAGTGCTCAGAGCTTAATTGTACTTCATCATTTAACCAGTCTGTACTTCATCATTAACCTGTCCAGTCCCAACGTAACTTGGGGTAAAGCTGAATAGGTCGCTCACTTTCTGTTACCCCCTTGAGGCTTTTCGCAAAAGGCTCTCCACCCAAGTTGCACTGTTGAGGCGACTTGCGGGATCTGGATGGGGTGCAGGTGGCAAGACGTTGCTCATCTCTGCTCTTTCCTTGGTCTACCTTACAGCTGAGTACTACGCACCAGTTTGGTGTCGTAGTATGCATACTCACCTTATTGACAGCATTCTCAATGATGCTTTGTGCATTGTCGCTAGATGCTTGCGTCCCACACCAACGGAGGACTTGCCTGTCCTCGCAGGCATCCAGCCAGCTGAACTCTGCTGATTAGGAGCGACATTCTCTTTGGAGAATTGTGCTACGCATGATCCCGACCATGTACTGCATGGACAGTTGGTTGGGCAGCAGGATGCGCACCTGGGGAGACTTAGATCAAGACGCTCATTTGTACCTGCTGTGTGAACTATGAGGTAGTCTGTCTAAACTGGACATCTGCGTGAAACAGTTGACAAAACATAAATAGAACGCGGACTACTTGAAGAGTACTTCAGGTAGTCCATGTTTTCATTCCCAGGGTCAGTAATAGGCCACTTCGAATGAGTCTGCCCAGAACATCTTGGGTAACGCTCAATTTGCCGGCGGACTGGTGTAGGACGTTTTCAAAATGGGGTCTCACTCCATCACCAAATTGCGTATGTAGCCCCACTGAGCAAACTTTGGTATTCGATGGTCTACTTCACCTGATCTATATGGCTATTAGGAACATCAATGATCTCCCTGCTTCTATGCCTTCTTCCGTCAGCTGCTCTCTTTATTGCTGACCATCTGTCCATTTGGTTCTTCCTTTTGGTCCCTACTGCGTTGGAGGCCACTCAAGGAGCTCTGATTCGATTGGAGCGCTGGTTTGAGTACTGGTGTCTTCCTCTCAGTCCGAGCAAATGTGAGGCCTCCTTCTCAGCAAATCCCCACCAAGCTAACCTTCAGCTCAACCTCCTCTTATTCAGCTCCCTCCTTCATTTCAATCCCACTCCAACTTTTCTTGGGGTCATCTTCGACTGCACTCTTTTCTTTTCTAAACATGTATCTTCGCTGAAGGCCAAGTTTTTTGCCGGTCTCACAGCTTTATGCTGTATCTCTACTTCCTCATGGGGCTCCTCTAAGGAGGCCCTCTCTCTCTCTTCTGTATAAAGCTTTTATTTGGCCCCTTCTCACTTATGTTTCACCTGGATGGTTTCCTTTCGTATGCGTTACCAATATCACCAAATTGGAATGCCTTCACCGGATGGCTAGTCGCGCCATCACCGGCTGCCTCTCGTCTTCCCCTATCCCATTTCATATCTGATTCTCGTTCTGTCCTCATCATCATGTTCTCTCCTCCGTCTTTCCTGTTACCTCAATCTTTCTGGCAGGAACTGTCTTCTCTCTCCTGTTTTATCAGGATACAATGGGTCCCCGGACACTTGTTTCTTCTGGGAAACAGGGTCATTTCCCTGATGTGAGTACTTTCCACCAGTTGCTCTAGTGCTCTCTACTGTGTACTATGCCTATTGTGCTTGCACTATGCCTATTTATAACTATTGGTTGTTTTTATTGTTGTTTAATGTAATTTCTAAAGGTGGGCTAAAGTAGGTATACAGTTACTAAACTAGTTGTAGGACTTGAGGGTGTGGTAGAACCTGTTTTTTTTATAAAAGTGTGAATAGAGACCTATTTGCTAATGCTTCATCAAGTGGTAGTGCCACAACACTAAACCAAACCTAACTTTGATTAACTGTTCTTTCAGCAAAGTGGAGCACCTTTATTTGTTTATTTTTTGAAATACAGCACAATGGTGCCAAAGTTGAATCTTACAAGCATGCTTACATGTGAGGAAAAAATTCATACTAAAGGAATCAAGCTTAATATGTACAAACTATACTATGCTAAACAACAGTAAAAGAGATTACTTTAACATAGTCTTTCCATAGCATTGGTTTGGAAAAAGAGGTAGCATTAAATGGCCATCATGCTCAGCTGATCTGACACCAATGGATTTCTTTTTTGGGGGTGATGTAAAGAACAAGGTGTATGAGAAGAATCCCAAAACAGTATATGAATTAAAAGATATATTCATGACACATTCAGAGAAATTGATGAAAATTGAAATTTGTGCCACACTGTGTGTCAGAGTGTTCTGGAAAAATGAGAAAAATGTCACAATGTTGGTGGAGGACATTTTGAGCACTTCAGAGATTAAACAGTTTCTATTTAAGATACAACTAGTATTCTTGTACTCTAAACATGCCTACATGAGAATTACAAACCTACTCTCAAACTTAAACCCTACTCCCATCTGTACTGTACAAATTAAGCTTCATTCCTTTAGTGTAAATTTCTCCGTTGCATGCAGGCATGCTTTTAAGAATTAGGCAGTGGCTATTTTGCCGTCGACGGCAATTTACCCTCAGAGACTATTTTGCCGTGAGTTGTTTGTGATTGGTCAATCTTAATGACGTACTAAACATGTGACTTTTGGTCGTCTCTGATTGGTCAATTTTAAAAACCAAAAAAAAAAATTTTGCACCCCCAGGTCTTTATCCCCCACCTTGCACACTCCCTTGCAGTGTACACTGCCCCGTACATTTACATACCAGGCCTGCCCCTTCAGTGTACACTGCCTTTGTTTTAAAGCCCTGGCCAGCTGAGATTCGAACCCGATACCTTGGTATCTCAAGACCAGCGCTCTATCCACTACATCACAGAGTCACTGGTGCGATAATAGCAAATTTGGCTATATAAACACACGTGAATGATCACGGCAAAATAGATTCCAAGGGCAAATTGCCGTCGACGGCGAAATAGCCACTGCCTAAGAATTAAGTTTGGTACTATTATGTTGTATTTCAATAAATAAAGGCAGTGGCTATTTTGCCGTCAATGGCATTTTACCCTTGGAGACTATTTTGCTGTGATCATTCATGTATGTATATATTGCCATATTTGCTACATTTAAGCCAGCGACACTTTGGTGTAGTGGATAGTGTGCTGGTCTTGAGATACCACGGTTGCAGGGTTCAAATCTCACCTGGCAGGGCATTAAAAGAAAGGCAGTGAACACCGAAGGCGCAGGCCTGGTATGTAAATGTACGGGGCAGTGTACACTGGAAAGGAGTGTACAGGGTGGGGGGTGGACGCCTGGGGGTGCAAAATTTTTTTAATTGGCTACTAAAATTGACCAATCAGAAACGACCAAAAGTCACATGTCTAGTAGGTCATTAAGACTGACCAATCACAAATAACTCATGGCAAAATAGTCTCTGAGGGTAAAATGGCATTGACGGCAAAATAGCCACTGCCATAAATAAATGCATGCAAATGAGATACTCTTTGTTTTTTATTGGCACCTTTTTTGCCACAACTGAATTAAACATGTTGTTGGTTTAGAAGTGCTGCTTGCAGAATTGGGTGACTTGCAACAATTGATCATTGACCCTAGTGGGTACCATTAAAAGACAGTATCTCAATGACATTGTGACATCACGGTGATGTAATTGGCTTTTACACTGGGGTTGATGACCAACTGTTGCAAGTCACCTAGTTATGCAAGCAGTGCTTTTGAACCAAAAACATGTTAAATACAATTGTAGTGACAAAAAGGTATCAATAACAAGAAACAAATAGTATCTCATTTATGCATTTTGCTTTGCCACATACAATATGCATGCAATGCTCGTCACCTTATTACCTCTTATCGAGCATGGCAGCCAAATCTTGAATAGATTCAAAAAATTTACAGCCCCAGTGTACACTGCCTTTGCCTAAGTGCCCTGCCAGCCAAGATATGAACTTGTAACCATTGTGTTTTAAGGCAGCTGCACTATCCACTACACCACAGCAACACTCCCAGAATTGTACCAAAAATATGCTAGCTATTTAAACACACACAAATGGTGAGGACAAAATAGCTGCTGAGGGTAAAATGCAGTTGATGGCAAAATATCAACTGCCATAACTTTACCCTATTGCTTCTGTGCTCTTTGCAGTCAAGTTCTTTGTAAAGACAAAAATTTAGGTAAAACCGATCACACATTACATTTTATACACATACTGTCATATCATTGTAATCATTTTAAAGAAAGGTTTAAAACCAATTACTAGGCTAACTTGAAAATGCCTATAAAAACTAATTACTTCTGTCTTGACTTGTCCAAGTCCTACACCAATTGTTTACGCAGTTATACACTGTGTGTGATAGAAAACCAATTCCATAGAGCGTATACACTGTCATAATATTAACATCTGGTCTCTTAACTACGACCAAACAGCCACCTAACTGAATAAAACTGTTTAGATAACACTGTGCCCCATGGCCATGTTAGCTACCATGCTATTTTTCTGGGTAACAGAGTTGCCAGACAAAAATTTTAAAAACCACCCAAACCAACAGGTCTTGCATTGACGTTATAAATCACTGGCATCAATTGTTGTGAAAATATTTGAAAAGTCTTGGAGGACCAAAATTTAGTTTTAGCAATGTCAAGGTATAGAAAGGTTGCACGCACGTGATCAAACGTTATCAAAATGCGCTTTTGAAAAATGTGGCTGACCAGTGTCCGTGTTTTTGCATTGAATTGAATGGGAGTGATATTGTTTTTTGCAAATCAAATCGATAAACGTGACAGTTGTTGAATGAACGTTAAATATGTTGTTTTACAGATGTTAAAGCATGAATCTGAAGTCAAAGTAAGATAAGAAATGCTAAGGTTTTCTTGTTTTTGCTAATAGTTGGGCTAATTTTATGAGCTAAACATGCAGGCTTATTTGTAGGAAATAAGATCCTTTGAGCAATAACGTGCTGACTGAACCCAATCGCTGGGAACTAGCAGTCACAAGGAGGAAGGCACGACAGCAAAACTTTACTCCACCAATTTACGCGGTTGTGGTAACAATTGAATTACGTCCGTCCGTCACGAAATCCAACGATGAAAGAGAGCACAACATCTCCGACCACATGGTCGGTAACAAAATCTGCACGCGACACCAGGAATTAGGTCGCTGCACACGTCTATGTAAACAGGACACTGCACACGTCACATTAACAAAAAATAACGGATAAACAACCTAATGGCGGGAAAGGCAAGCCGATCACCGAGCTACCAAGAGAAGATAAAAATAAACATAATCTAGCCCAAATAAAAAAATAAAAATATGTGTGTGTGATTTTAGACGCATACAATAATAACACACGAATGCACATAGTAAAAACTAGAATCACACACAACAGCCGAAAGCAAACTAACAAAAAAAATGTAAAAAAAAAACAAAAAGATGTTTGGCATGGCAGCTTGATGAAGAGCGAGGCGCGACACGCTACACAACTCCCCCCCTCAAGCACGCGCAGCCAGCGGAGACGTGCGAAAGGACAGAGGAAGATATCATTGTCGATCTCGGGCTTGTCTTCCAGACCTCCAAAAGGTGAAAAGGATTAGAGAGCAGCAGCACAGGATCAGTGTACGAGAAGCTAGAAAATAAAATATAAACACGCATCAATACAACACAAATTAGCGAGGCGTGGCAGCGATCAGGCGAATTTTAAAGTCCTAACTAGGCCTAATAATGAAAACAATAAGATCCCCACAAGAAATGAAGCATGAAACATAGCTGCAAGGCTAAACCAAAAAAAGGGGTAAGGGCAAACTTAATCGTCTAGTGTTCTCATGTAACGGACCGGGAGCCTTATAGTTCTACCTCGGCGTGAACGAAATTCGGGTGCCGGCTCCTCGTCAGGGTGTGCAGAAAAGCCGACGTTAGTGGCGATGGAAGGGATTTCAATGGCAGTCGACCCGTCGTGGACTTCGTAGTCTTCCTGACAGTTCAGATGTTGGGGCATATACATGTGTGCGGCCTTAAGTCTATCGATTGAGACCGAATCAGTCCGGTCTCCAAGATCTAAAATAAAGTATTTGCTTTCCTTATCAAGAACGGGGAAAGGTCCTGTGTACTCTGGTTGCAATGACGTAGTAGAACCATCGTCTCGCACAAAGACATGCGTGCAAGTGCGTAGAGCCTTCTCCAAATAGGAACTACGACGACATGGCTCTCGGGGCAGGGAAGGTTTGAGTGATTTCATAAAAGTTAGAAGTCTTCGACGATATGCTGTGTGCGAAACAGTTTCGTCACTGTGTGAAAAAATTTGTCCTGGCAAGCGCAGCGTGGTGCCAAGGGTGAGCTCAGAGGAGCTGCAGCCAATATCCTCCTTGACCCTAGAGTGGATACCAAGTAAAACGAGGCCGAGATTTTCATACCAAGCGGTGGGATTATCGTTGCACTTAAGAGCTGTTTTAACCGTACGATGGACGCGTTCAACCATCCCATTGGCAGCGGGGTGGTATGCTGTGGTATGTGACAGCTTCGTCCCCAGGAACTCACACATTTCCTTCCATAGGTAAGAGGTAAATTGCCGACCTCTATCGGTAGTCATCTGAGTGGGACAGCCAAAACGTCCAACTCAGTGTAAAAGGAACGCGTTAGCACAATCCGTCGCAGTTACGTCACGCAAGGGGATTAACTCTACGTGTCTGGTGAAACGGTAGATGATGGACGAAAGGTAAGAGTAATCATGGGAAACCGGTAAGGGGCCAACGATGTCAACATGAATGTGTGAAAACCTTTTATTAGGGGCCTTAAATGAATGCAATGGTGCTCGATTGTGTCTTATAACCTTCGCTTGTTGGCATTTAATACACGTCTGAACAAAAGCTCTGATGTCAGACCTCATTCCGAACCAAACAAACCTCTGGCCAACAAGCTTCTGGCTAGCCCGGACTCCGGGATGTGACAAAGCATGCAACGAATCAAAGACCTTTTTTCGGAAGCCAACAGGGACTAGCGGTCTAAAAACTCCTGGCGAAAATTCCCCGAGCAGGGGCTGGTCACAGCCAGGCACAGACTCCTTCACAATCTTCAAAGAATGATCTGTTCTCAATAGTGATAATTGAATCATCGGTCTGCTGCGCACGACTCATAGCGGTGAAATCCACAGCTTGGACTTCGTTGCACAAGGCATTTAAATCCGGTGGTCGGCTCAAACAATCGGCGACCACATTATTTTCACCGGAAATATATCTCACATCAGCGGTCAGTTGGGCTACATAAGAAAGCCGGCGCAGCTGCCGGGCAGTAGCTTGTTTCATGGGAGATGTCACAGCACTGACTAATGGCTTGTGATCGGTAAAAAGAGTGAAAGCGCGACCCTCCAAAAAGTACCTAAAATGTCGCAATGACAAGTACATAGCAAGCAATTCCCGGTCGAACACAGAATAGTTAACTTGAGCAGAATTAAGAGCCTTAGAAAAGAAGGCCAATGGTTTAGCATGACCATCAATAACTTGCTGCAGGACCCCGCCAAGCACAAGGCGATATGCAGTAAAAAGCATCGCCGCCAAACCTTGAGTGGTAAAAACACAAATCTCCCAACGGTGGGCGAGGAGCCGGCGAAAAACGACCCCTACGAGGCCCTCGGTAAGGAGTACTGCTAAATCTAGGACGTAAAAATGAAGGGCGCTGAAAAGTACTATTTTGATTGGTTGATGCCATGGGTGTAGCAAAAGAATTAGTTTGTAAGGTGACTGTTTGCGGGGCTGGGCATTGCTGCAAAAATAAATTGAACGACTCCGCCAGTCGATCAACCTTCTCCACAAGGAGTTTATCTGGAGCAGCAACAAAACGGGGTGCAGAGGTCGACGATCGGTCTTCTGCAAATACGCGATCGGCACGACGTGCTACGTCATCCAAGTTGTCAATGGGGCCAGCCACGAGAACTCGTCTCACGCTTGAGGGCAGTCTATCCATAAATAGATTTTTTAGCAGAACAGGGGAGCCCTCAATCCCTAACAGCTTGCGCATCTCAGCAAGCAGCTCAGTAGGTTTGCGGTCGCCTAACTCACAAGCATGCAGCAACTGATCCAACTTGTGCTCCTCGGTTTGGTCAAAAATCTTGATAAGTGCCGCCTTTAAATAGGAGTATGGGAACACAGGGTCCAAGTCAAGTAGCACGTGCTCGACACGCTGTAAATGTCGCAGATCTAAAGAACTCAATAAAAGCTCGTGCCTCTGACACTCGGAATCAATCTTCCTCATGGAAAAAATGTTCTCTACCATAAGGAACCACAGACTGACGTCATTTTCCCAAAACTTGGGGAGGTTAATGGTAATATGACCCATAGCGACAGCGGGATAAGGTTCAGAAAAATTTGACGCTCCTACGCGGATGGGCGGCCCCGTTGACTGTGGCGGAAGAACTTCAGGGGCCCTTGACGAACAAAATGCCGGGACGGCTTCAGCAGCATCATTGTAGGACGCGCCGAAAGGGTTCTCTGCCGGTGAATTCGGCAACACCGAAGGCTGCGCACTTGAGCCTCTTGTCACCTGCTGCCGCCTTATGGCGCCTCGGCGTCTTAAGGACATGCGGTAGGCCGACTTCTGGCCTATCATACTGAAAAGTGTTGGGTGAAAAAGAATATACAGAAGCAAACGAAAAATAAACACTTAACTTTTTAATTTGCGGACGGATTAGTCAAAATTTCTTCTGAAAAATCAGTGAATGAATTAGCTCCTTCTTCCTTCCTTTTGCTGTCTTCTTTCTTCCTTCTTGAGATCACGTCGGGGTCACCAATGTAGGAAATAAGATCCTTTGAGCAATAACGTGCTGACTGAACCCAATCGCTGGGAACTAGCAGTCACAAGGAGGAAGGCACGACAGCAAAACTTTATTCCACCAATTTACGCGGTTGTGGTAACAATTGAATTACGTCCGTCCGTCACGAAATCCAACGATGAAAGAGAGCACAACATCTCCGACCACATGGTCGGTAACAAAATCTGCACGCGATACCAGGAATTAGGTCGCTGCACACGTCTATGTAAACAGGACACTGCACACGTCACATTAACAAAAAATAACGGATAAACAACCTAATGGCGGGAAAGGCAAGCCGATCACCGAGCTACCAAGAGAAGATAAAAATAAACATAATCTAGCCCAAATAAAAAAATAAAAATATGTGTGTGTGATTTTAGACGCATACAATAATAACACACGAATGCACATAGTAAAAACTAGAATCACACACAACAGCCGAAAGCAAACTAACAAAAAAAATGTAAAAAAAAAACAAAAAGATGTTTGGCATGGCAGCTTGATGAAGAGCGAGGCGCGACACGCTACATATTTGTTGCCAGCTTCTGTGAGGGTTTCATATTCGATTAATCAGCGTGTTTGGGAATGCTGAGTTTAAGTTAATTGTAATGTACAACTTATACTGTACATTTTGTTGCATAAGCATACTGAAAAGTTGTAAACTTAAATTATAATGTGGCCTAAATGACAAAGCAGACTTCTCAAGCGTTTGTCATATGCAGTCCCGTAGCACTCCAACTTCGGGCCCCCCCCCCAAAGTAAGCGAAAGAGCCCCTGCGCACAGGTCATATCACTTTAGAGGTGTAAAATTGAAAAGCTGCATTAAGAAAATACACCACAATTTGTACATAAGTAAACAGGCTAATGTCAGAATAAAGCATGCCGATACCGAAGGTGCAAGTCATAAAAAATTCGGCACCGATGCCAGAGTTCAGTAGGACATTTATGCAGACACTGCGAAACGAAAGCAATGACACTGAAAAACATGAAAAAGTTATAAAAACACAGTATCATTTAAATAGTCTGGAGCGAATCTTTTTGTTCGCAAATGCTGTTATGACATTGTCATAATCAAGAGATCGGGCGCAGTCATTTTCGATTGACAACATGGCTAATGAAGATAGTCTACTGTCTGTCATAGACGTTCTATTAAAAGTTTTGATCAGTTTCAATTTGCTGAAGCTTCTTTCAGCGCTGGCAACAGTCACGGGGCAAGTTAGTAAGATTCGAAGTGCGATGTACACATTCGGATACAATTCAAATAAATGAGTCTTTAGAAGATAGTTCAGAAAGTCTTGAGCCGTATTGAGATTGCGTTTTTTTGTAAAATTAAAACAAACCGCTGTAGCTCAGCGCTCATTTCATCAGAATCAATGTCACCGAACTTTTTTTGGAACTCTTTACAGCAAGTAAGAAGAGCATTTTCTTGTTGCACAAGCAAAAGTTTGTCTCGTGTGTACAAAAACGAAAAGGCGGAAGAAACCTCACGTAACAAATTAAAGCGCTCCTTTATTGACATAATAGCCTGGTCTACTAATGGATAGAAAAAGTTGCTTTTAAATTTCAGTTCAGGAGTAGCTCGTTGTTCCTCTTCACCTTGGTAATCAAACAATCTTCTTTTCTTTCCACTTCTTGACGGAGGAAAAGAAGGATCAATATCCAATTCCTGTGCTATTTCAACAGCAGATGTTGCGGCACTGTCATAACCCGTTGTGCGATAGTTTTGCAAAAACTTTTCAGTTGCCTGGATTTCCGTTTCCATTGTATGAAGGGAGACTCCATACGATTGAAGAATCTTGCTTGCTTTATTGACTTGGAATAGGATATCATACCAAATAAACACCGACAAAAGAAAACTCCATTTTGATAAATGAGCTATCAACGATTTTGTTTCTGAGGCAGCTCTTCCATCTTTTCTTTCTATGGAAATGGCTTCCAAGTCTTTCAGTGCCAGCAACACCTCTTTTAAATTGTGTCGAAGAGGTTTGATGCATTTAATTCTGCTTTCCCAACGAGTATCAGATTGTGACTTTATGGACAGCTCCACATGTTTCTTCAAAATTTCCCAACGCTGAGCAGAGGAAGAAAACAGCACATACAACCTTAAAAGTACTCCAAAAAATGTCAATGCTTCCGTCGATGAATTAGCACTGTCAACAGCAACTAAGTTAAGGGTATGGTTTGCACAGGGCACGTAAACAGCTTTGGGATTGATGTCTAGCGTTCTTGCTTGGACCCCAGAATGTTTTCCTTTCATGTTAGCACCATTATCATATGACTGACCTCGACAATCAGACAATTCGAGTTGCAGTTCGGTCGCTTTTTCTAAGAAAGCGTCCAACAAGCCTTTCCCAGTACTGTCACTTATTCTCAAGTAACCAAAAAATGTTTCTTTAACGACAGCAGCTTCTTCATTACATAGTACATAACGGAGAATGACAGACATTTGTTCATGATGTGACATATCTGGAGTGCAGTCCAAAATTATAGAAAAATATTTTGCCAATTTCAATTGCTGTAAATTTTCTTTTTCAACTTCTGTCGCTAGCAATTCAATTAGTTCATTTTGTATGGTAGGACTCAAATAGTGATCTTTAGTGTTTTTATTCTTGATTCTGTCTTGAAGCTCTTTTAGGATCGGATCTCTTCTTGCCAAAAGCTCAAATATACCCAGAAAATTTCCATTGTGAGGAGATCCTAAGACTTCTTCAGATCCTCTAAAAGCAAGAATCCTTTCCGATAGAAACAAGGCAATGTCGATAAGTCTCTCTAAAACATTTCTCCAAAAACGTCTTTCATTGAAAAAAATATTCATCTCGCGTTTGTCGATAGTGGATGAATTTCTTATCCTTTCAGCTAGCAACATCCATTGACTGCAGCATTCTTGGTGGGAAATGCCGTTTTCATGGTCTTTCAGTTTTTTCGAAAAACCCTCCCATGTATTTATACCACTACAAAAGGGGCTTAGTGTTTTTCCAAATAGCTTACAACAAAAGCAAAAAACTTGATCTGATTCCCCAGAATAAACTAGCCACGACCGTGAAACACTTTCACCATTAGGTAACACACGTTTATAATGGTTGAAGGAAAAACGTCGCCTTGGAGTTGTGTTATTATATGGAAAATTCATTATTAGTTGATGTGGTCCACGCTTTACTATATCACATTGTTGAGCATCAGAAATACTTTCAGGCCATTTACATGGGTCATCAGGGATAGGGGTAAATTGAGATTCAGTTATTTTTGATATTGAAGGTTGCGTATTGGCAGGTAAATCACAACTTACATTTTCTGGAAATTCACAATCACTTTGATGCTGATCGTCATAGTCTTCTTTTTCTTGTACACTATAGTTTTCTTCATCCCTCTCGGTACTAGTGCCAGGTCTACTCTGCTCAGTAATCTTGAAAAAATCTGTCATCTTTGGCAATTTCGCTACAGCATCTCGAGCAGTGGCTGCTTCTTTTCTCTTTTGAGCACCACTTTTTGAACGTTTCATTCTATACAATGTCAATAAAATACTTTATCTGCACTCTGCAGTGTATATATTGTCCCGGTATTTATAGCCAAACAGAATTCCAAACCATTCTATGATTGTTGCGTAACAACGGCATTGTTTCGTCAATCGAATATTCAAGATTCTACCAGAAAATCAATCGAAATATTCTAGATTCTGCGAGATAAAATGACGTTGCATTCACTTATGATGTCACAAGCCAATTTCTTCCTACAGTTTAAATCGGTTGTAAACAAGTCTGCTGAACTGAAAATAGTCACGTAGCCAAAAAGCAATTTCAGACTAACTTGGGCCCCCAAAGTTGGCCTGGGCCCCCCCAATTGGGGGGTTTGGGGGGCGGCTGCTACGTCTCTGGTCATATGTTCGCAACCGGCGCGATGGTGTAGTGGTTAGAGCGTCCGCTTCGCAGTCGGTAGACTAGGGGTTCATTCCCCTTGTTGAGTCATACCAAAAGACTTTAAAAAATGGTATCCACAGCTTCCCTGCTTGGCGCTCGGCATTTATGGGAGGTTGTAGAGAACAAGCCGGCAAGTTCGCTTGTTGTGTCCTTGGGCAAGGCACTTAACGGGACGCCCCCGCCTTTATGTGGAAGACAGGTGACCCAGACACCTCGAAAATGGCAACTCCCAAGCGAGTGCGGACGTCCCGTCCAAAATATAGCGATACAATTCGCTTTCTCGTGAATGGAGGATAAATATGAACAAATACAAAAAGTTCGATTAAATACTGATGGAAAAAATTAGTAATTCTTTGAAATTTTTTGTCAATAGTGCTAGGCAGACCGGTTGTATTGATATATTAGATGTAATTTTGTGACCTTGACTATTTCTTAAACAATTTTTGGGCTATTGCCTAGACTGCTGAAACAAGGGTAATTAAAAACTTACGGTACCGGTACCGATTCGTTTATTCATGCGTATGAGCTCATGCTCTGTTTGCCTGTCTTTCGTCAGACTGGGCCACCACGACGGGTAAACTGCTTGGCCCCACCACCTGTTTGCCACATAAAGATGGAGGCATACGGTTGAATGCCTTGCCCATGGAGACAGCAAGCAAGCTTGCTGGCAAGCTTATGGTACCGATAGTAATGATTAGATATTGGTTGTTTTTGCTAATGTACCTACAAGTATCTAATTAGTATAGAGTTATTTTTAACTCAGGAGCAAATGGTATTTAGATGACACTTCTCTTAGGGGTAATTTTTTTAAATTGGCACACAGTACTAAAGTTAGACCAGCCAACTGAAAGACCTAATCTCAATCAAATTGCTTTTGATTGAATTTATCGGTTTTCGAGGATCCTACCAGCAATAATTCATTCATATTTTTAATTAATTTTTCATTAGTTTTCAAAATAATCCTAACAGTTGGTGTTCACCATATACCTTTCCAGCATAAATTACAGGCTTTGATAAGCCAATTTTTTGGCGCAAAATGTGTGACGTCATATGCAACCTTCCTATAGGAAGCAAAACAATAATTTTTGAAAATTAAAAAGATATGGCTGTTTGAGAAGTATTTTTTATTAGTGACAGATCAGATCAAGAAAGTTTACCAAATTTTGATTTAATTCTGTTAAAAAGCAGCATTTCTTTTGACTAAACGTTTGCCATACTAACGAAAGAATAGCTTAACCGCTATTAATGTATAAAGGGTTTACAACTATAAACCTAATAATTGATCTTCCATGCTTTCATAGGGATAAAATATAATAATGGTCTTTTATTGTGCGGTTGTTGGATGTGCTGGCAAAGTAACTAGGCTTTTTTTGATGCCTAAAATCATACATAAAGGTGCAAAGAAAAGCAGCTTGAACATTTATCTTTCGGCTGTTCAAAAGTTAAATTAAGTGACTTCTGAACATCAAAAGAAATGTAAAAGATTAGTGGCACATATCTTCAAGTTTGCAGTGACCATTTTTTAAAAGTTGCATAAAGTTTAACTGATATAGTTTGCTACTGTACATTGCAATACTAGTAAGCCTGTAGGCTGCCTGAATGGCTAAAATGTCTTTTAACCTATCAGTTATTTGTCATCTCCTGATGTTGTCCTCATATGTTGTAAATTTGTTGTATGGGTTAAATCAAGGATTCTGAATAATTGTTTTTGACCAAAAATAACTAAGCATCAAGCGTCGCTGCCTTTCCAGTATGGGTAAAAAAGAAATGCTAAGTCTGAAGTCTACATTTGTCAGCAGAATAAATGTAGTCCCAATGACCTAATTTGTGGCTGTGCCCCAACAAACTCAAGTTGCAATCAGGGATGTGGAAGCTGAAGCAGAAACTGGAAGCGGTGGAAGTGGTCCTTTTTCTGTAGAAACGCGAAGCAGAAGCGCGAAAAATCTACCGCTTCCGCTTTTACATAGGTTATTTGACTTGAAGAGTAACTAGGCGAAAAAGTTTTGTCCGTTTCCCGATGTGAACTAAACGGTGAAGTTGCGCTATAAGTCTGACTGAACGTGCAATATCAGTAGCGCGAGAGAACGACAAAAACTAGCATCACATTTTATATTGATTACGGGTAAGAAAAAGATAGTTTGCACAATGAAACTTATCCAATAATATAATGATTTGATTAAAGTTAACCGGCATTGGTTAGGGTATTAAAAACGTTGAAAAGCAAGTTACTCACGACAAAAACATTTTCATCATTCTACATCAGTGCTTTTCAATAGGGGGTCCACAAAACGTGTAGTTGTGTTCCCTGAATTTAAAGGGTTCCGTGACGGGAACGCGAAGATTCTTTGTTGATTAATGGCATTTATTTCTTATTTCAGTATATTGATTTTTTATTTGTAGTGGTGTTCCGTGTATATAAATAGGTAGTAATGAAATTATAGGAAATAAGTTCCTTTGAGCAAGAGCGTGCTGACTGATACCCAATGGATGGGAGCTACGGCAGTCACATACGAGGAAGCACAACGGTAATTATTGCGTAGATGTTAGAACAGTAGAATTCATGCAATGATGGCTGACAAGCCAGACATGACCATCCGCCAAGACGTCCAGCGAAGAAAGAGAGCAGAAAATCTTCGACCACAGGGTTGGCAACAAAATACTGCACACGTCACCACGAACTAGGTCGTTGCACACGTCTATGTAAATCAGAAAATTGCACAGGTCACGAAAACAAAAACAAAGGACAAACAACATGATGGCAGGAAAGGCAAGCCGATCAATGAGCTACCGTGAGAAGACAAAAAACAAACATTATCTAGCCTTAATAAAAAAATTAAAATAAATATGTGTGATTTTAGCCACATACAGTAGTAACACACGAATACACCTAATAAAACTAGAATCACACACAACGGTGAGAGTAAGATGCTGAGCCGCTGAAAACAGACTAACAAAAAAAACAAAAACAGGACAAAGAGATGTATGGCACGGCAGCTCGATGAAGTGTGAGGCGCGACACACTACACAATTCCCCCCTCAAGCACACGAAGCTAGCGGAGACGTGCGAAAGGACAAGAAGATATAGTAGTCGATCTCGGGCTTGTCTTCCAGGCATCCAAAAAGGTGAAAAGCAGCAGCACAGAATCAGTGTAAGCTGAAAATAAAATACACGCATCAATAAAGCACATAGATGTTACATACAGATATTTACGAAATAGCGAGGCGCGGCAGTGATTAGGCACATTTTAAAGTCATAAATTGAAAGCAGCTGCTTACCAGGGCTAATAAAAAAACAATAAGATCCCCCCTCAAGAAATGAAGCACAAAACATAACTGCAGAACTAAATCAAGGGAAATAGAGGGGGAAGGCCAAATTTAATCATCCAGTGATCTCCTGTAACGAACCAGGAGCCTTATGATTCTACCTCGGCCAAACGAAACTCGGGCGCTGGCTCTTCGTCAGGATGTACCGAAGGGCCGACTTTAGTGGCGATGGAAGGGATTTCAATGACAGCTGACTCGTCGTGGTCTTCCTGGCAGTTCAGGTGTTGCGGCATATACATGTGTGCGGCCTTAAGTATGTCGATTGAGACCGAATCAGTTCGGTCTCCAAGATCTAAAATAAGTATTTGTCCTCCTTATCGAGAACGAGGAAAGGTTCTGTGTACGCCGGTTACAATGACTCGCGCAAAGACGTGCGTGCAAGTGCGTAGAGCTTTATTCAAATAGGAACTACGGCGACAGGGCTCTCGAGGCAGAGAAGGTTTGAGTGATTTCATAAAAGTTAGAAGTCTTTGACGATATTCTGTGCGCGAAACCGTTTCGTCATTGTCTGAAAAAAATTGTCCTGGCAAGCGCAGCATGGTGCCAAAAATAAGCTCAGAGGAGCTGCAGCCAATATCTTCCTTGACCAGGGAGCGGATACCAAGTAAAACGAAGCCGAGATTTTTGTACCAGGAAGAGGGATTATCGTTACACTAAAGCGCTGTTTTAATCATACAATGAACGCGTTCAACCATCCCATTGGCCGCGGGGTGGTACGCTGTGGTGTGTGACAACTTCGTCCCCAGGAACTCACACATTTCCTTCCACAGGTAAGAGGTAAACTGTCGATCTCTATCGATAGTCATCTGAGTGGGACAGTCAAAACGTTCTACCCAATGTAAAAGAAACGCGTTTGCACACTCAATCGCAGTTACGTCACGCAAAGAGACTAACTCAACGTGTCTGGTGAAACGGTAGATGATGAACGAAACGTAAGAATAACCATGGAAAACCAGTAAGGGGCCGACGATGTCAACACGAATATGCGAAAACCTTTCATTAGGAGCCTTAAACGAGTGCAACAGTGCTTGATTTTGTCTTATAACCTTCGCTTGTTGACATTTAATACATGTCTGAGCAAAAGTTCTGATGTCAGACCTCATTCCGAACCAAACAAATCTCTGACCGACAAGCTTCTGGCTAGCTCGGACTCCAGGATGTGACAAAGCACGCAACGTATCGAAGATCTTTTTACGAAAGCCAATAGGGACTAGTGGTCGAAAAACTCCTAGAAAAATTCCCCAAGCAGAGGCTGGTCACACCCAGGCACCGATTCCCTTACGATCTTTAACTCTTTTGCTCCCGCGTGAATAGCAAAAAAAATGTCCCTAAGGTGGCAGCGCGAAAAACTGTCATAATTAATCTTAATTATGTACCTCAAGTTTGTTTGTAAATCATTACTCAGCTGTCTACTTCTACATTAAGTGTGATATATCGTTGAAATCTACATTTCTTGAGGATTTTAAATAGATAAAAAACATTTTTTTGAATATGCAAATTTTATGCAAATTAACCCCCCCAACTGGGGGGTAGTTGTCTTCAAAATTAGAGAGGTACCCTCACCTCAAAGATCACTACAGATTTTATTTTCTACCAATTTCTTTAGAAATGGTCGCAAGGTACATCAATCAAAACTTACCTAAGAGCCTAGGTTTTCTACAATTTGCAATTTTCTGAGGCACATGACCTTTTTTTTGACTGGTACCGACCAGTACCAAATTTTGGTAGTTAAATTCAGTACCTAAAATATGATCAGTTATTATCTGCTAGAAATTAGCCTAAACCATGTAGCATTATGTATTTTTGAACAGGGAAATTCTTCAAGATTCAAAAAATATTAAGTTTAAATAAAATATGCTGTCACTAACAATGAAACAGTCGCTTGTTTACACCCTTCCCATTTCTTGAGAAACAAGGGGGATACAGCAAACTTTGATTTAGAGAAGCCAAACTTCTGCTAGCTTTTAAGCTTGTATTTCAGTCTTTGTCTCCTTGGAAACTTGATACAAAATGACAACTTAAGTGGTGAAACATTTGCAACTTATTTTATTTTTTTATAGGGTGTAGTTTTTCTAAAAATCATAATTTAGTGAAAGTAAGTCAAAAAATTTTGGGGAGGTTTGAACTGATATGATGTACAGTACTCATTTTTGATCAGTAAATATCATATACCACTTAGTCTAAACTATTTAAAGTTATATATTGCTGGAAAGCAAATTTCCTAAGCTTTCAAATGCGACCGGTATTTAGCAACATATCATATTTTTTACGCACTAAATTTACTTTTATCTACTTACCATTCAAATTTGTTTGGGGGGGGTTTGAGACCCCTAAATAATTTGGAAATTCAAAAAACTAAAATTTATTATTATCGCTTGAAATTTTGTCAAATGATGCCCCAAAAGAGTAGTTTTCAGACTGTGTTAATGATAAAGGGTTTGGTAATGTGGTAAAGATGTAATCTCAATTTGATTTTAGTGTAGTTGGCTATTACTGAGAATTTGGCCGATTTTGTCATCTACAACTGGGTTGTTGATCATTTTAACCCTTTTTGGGTATAAAAATCCAAGAATTAGGGCACAAATTATACATCTACCGATGTGTGAGGAAATAAGCGTGATCTTTTGAAAATTTTATGAAAATTGGATAAAAAATAAAGTCACAAATCGATATTTTAGTTAACAAATTTTGTAACTCAATTAAAAAAAATTTGAGGTAAACACTGAAAACACGAGATCATCAATCGATGATCGCGGGAGCGAAAGAGTTAAAGAATGATTGGTCCTCAATAGGGTAATAGTTGAATCATCGGTCTGCTGAGCGCGACTTATAGCGGCGAAATCCACAGCTTGGACTTCGTTGCACAAAGCATTTAAATTCGGTGTTCGGCTCAAACAATCGGCGACAATCAGATTATTTTCGCCGGAAATATATCTCACATCGGCGGAAATATATCTCACCAGAAATATATCTACATACAAAAGCTGGCAGTAGTATAGGATGCGTCATTTGGCGCAGTTTACGACAGTGCTGCGGCGGTGCTGGCGGCGGTGCTGGTCTCTAGCCCTAACCCTAACCCTAGTTGTAACCCTAGTCTTAACCTTAACCCTAGTTGTAACCCTAGTCTTAACCCTAACCCTAGTTGTAACCCTAGTCTTAACCCTAGCCCTAAACCTAACCCTAGTTGTAACCCTAGTCTTAACCTTAACCCTAACCCTTAACACTAACTCTAGAGTAGATCTATTATGTGAGGGTACGAATTTTATTTGCAGGAGGTCGGAGGAAGCTAACCATAAGACACTAATTTTATGGAGGTCTGAGGGTGCTAACTCTAGATCTAAGAGAGCTAACCATAAGACACTAATTTTATGGAGGTCTGAGGGTGCCAACTCTAAGAGAGCCAACCCTAGGTCTGAGAGTGCCAACTCTAAAAGAGCCAATCTTAGGTCTGAGGGTGCTAACTCTAGGTCTATGTGAACTAGCCATAGTTCTAAGGAAACTAACCCAAGATGTTATTTGAAGGAGGTCGGAGGGAGCTAACCCTAGATTTTATTTGAAGGAGGTCGGATAACCCTAGGTTTATTAATTTTATGTAGGTCTGGGGGACCAATCTGAGGGAGCTAGTTCCAACACGGTGTTAAAAAGTTTGATGTCATTATTATGACTTTTTATTGATTCTTTATTTCAATGCCAAGTTTTTAACTAGACAGTGGGATTGTAGTTACATCCCTATTGTGCAATCCATGACGTAAGGTTTTAACAAGACCGTGGGAATGTATCACTCTTGCACAATCCGTGACGTAAGCTTTAACAAGACCGTGGGAATGTAGTTGCACAACCCATGATGTATTTAACCGTGATTTTTGCTTTTGTGTAGACAGGTCCAGACTTGTCCATAGAAAATTTTAGTATATAATGTAAAAAGATCACATTTTATTCACCTGTTGGTTAGAATATATTGTCTCTGTCTTGTCCAGACTTGTCCAAGTTTTTCTCTATATTGTGCTTCCATGATGAAAAGTTCTAAGAAAGATAGCCCTAGGTTTATTAATTTTATGTAGGTCTGAGGGACCAATCTGAAGAGGTTAGTTCCAACACAGTATCATTTCAAAAGTTTGATGTCATTCTTATGACTTGTTATTGGTTTTTTGATTCTGACATGTTTCACTAGACCGTGGGAATGTAATTACATCCTCATTGTGCAATCCATCACAACAGACCGCGAGAATGTAGTTGCATACATTATTGTGCAATCCATGACATGTTCTATTTTTAGCATCACTATTGTGCAATCCATGACATGTTCTAGCCAGATTGCATCACTATTGCGCAATCCATGACATGTTCTAGCCAGATTGCATCACTATTGTGCAATCCCTGATGTATTCTATATAAAGCAGGTGTGGCAGAAGAATGTTCATTCTACAAAATGGGAGCGTATAAGTGTGACGTATGTGATAAAATATTTACTGAGAAAAGGAGCTTACTGAGACATGAGAAAAATACGCATGGTGGAAAAAACAGTTACCTATGTGAGTTATGCAATAAAGTTTATGGCCGAAAAGAAGATTTGCGTAGACATAAGGCAAGTACACACTACAGGACTACTGAGGTGCAATGCTCAAAATGCAAGAAAACGTTTGCGAGAGTAGACAATCTAAAAAGACATAAATGTAAACTGTCTGAAGAAACCGAACGTTCACCTGATTCAAATGAAGACCCTTTAAACGATGCGACAACTGAGAAGACGTTTCCCGGCAAAACTCCTCGACCTGATGCACCCCCAACAAATGATAAGTCTTTTGATGAACCATCTATTAAAAAAAGAAGATGTTTCAAACCAGATCAACACAAGGTATTGGAAAGCGAGGAATTGACTGAATCTGATCCAGAAGTGAAAGACTTTATGCAGAAATATTGGGGAAGTATCCGGAGTTTTACAAAGGAAGGAAAAATACAAAATATATACAACATTTTTTATGATAGAGATTTCAAAGATTTAATAGAAACCATAACAGAGCGGATCATGACGTATCAAAAAAACCGTTTCAAAATCAATTACAGTCTTGGATTCATACTTAAAAATATAGAAACAAAAGAGTTCCGCTATTACCACGCAAGCTTCAACAACGCTCAAATCTTGGAAACAGCTTTGCTGATAAACAACCGAAAGGACTTGAAAAACTTTTTAAATTCATTGGCGGAAGAATCCTTTTACGATGGCTTGACTCGACCGGATACGAAATGGAAGGTGGTGCAAATTTCCAATATCACTTTTTATGCAAACAGTCTGAAAGATGCTCCTCTTGGAGCAGGAGCGTCCTTACCAAGCTACATCACAAACAACCATGGACTTGCAAACGTTTCAGGTAATGACAATCTTTGTTTTTTTCGATGTCTGGCAGTCCATCGAGGAGCTGATAGACGGTGGTGTGAACGTGAAGCCAAAAAACTGTTTAACGATTATTGCATGCATTTTAATATTGTTCCCAACATTTTTGTTGTTGTGAATTTGGTTGATTTTATAGACTTAGAGGATTTTTTCAAAATTAATCTTGTTGTTTACGAGTTAGAAGAGGGGGTTGCTAAATTGATTCAACGTAGCAGGGAATTGTATTCTGAAACAATGAGATTAAATATTTGGGAAAATCATCTAAGTCTCATTGTTGATTTTGAACATTATTGCGGTGTATATCAATGTATTCATTGCGGGAAACTTTGGGACCGAAACTGTGACTATTACCGGCACACGAAAACTTGTAAAACCACAGTTCGTGATCTTTTCCCAGGGGGTATTCATAAAAACCCAGCCACAGTATTCGAAAAACTTGAGGAAATCGGTATCTGTGTCCCCGCAAACGAAAGATTTTTTTCATATTTTGCCTGCTACGATTTTGAAGCCTATTTTTCTCAAGAACATTTACCTGGAAACGGACCAAAATTAAGTTTTGAAGCACGTCATGTGCCCTTGAGTGTTGGCATTGCCACCAACGTACCAAATTTTGAAAATGGAGTGTGCTTTGTCACCAACGGCAATGAAAATGATTTGGTGGAAAAAATGTTAAAACACTTAGAAGATGCATCAAATGCTGCCTATGAAATCATGAAAAGCAAATTTGATTATGTATTTCAAGCATTAGAACTCAGCGAAAATGTTAGAAAAGAAAATTTGACCAAAGAATTTGAAGCCTACTGTCGAGAATTAATTGTTATTGGCTTTAATTCTGCCTCCTACGACCTAAATTTAATCAAGCCAACACTGATACAGCAGCTATTGGGTAAGATTGATTTTGTCATTAAAAAAGCCAACAATTATTTGTGCATCAAAACTGAAAAGTTGAGATTTTTGGATATTCGGCATTTTCTGGCACCTGGGTTTTCTTATCGAAAATTTTTAATTGCTTACGGCAGCGTCCAAACAAAATTTTATTTTCCATATGAGTTTATGACAAATCTGACAAAATTACAAAGCGGTTTGCCAGAGCACCAAGCTTTTTACTCTTCATTGACCAAATCAAACATTTCAAAGGACGAATATGAACTTGTGAAAAAAACATTGATTGAAAAAGGCTGGCACACTTTAAAAGACATGCTCATTTACTACAACATGTTGGATTGCGTACCTTTTATTACGGCTGTTGAAAATCTGCTTCATCCCTACAAAGAACAAGGATTGGATATTTTTAAAAGAGCCTTTTCAGTCAGTGGGGTAGCAAAATTACAGATGATGAAACGCATTGAAAAGGAAACGTTTTTCTGTTTGTTTCCCAAACGGCACGCAGACCTTTACAACACTATGCGCAACCAAATTACTGGAGGTCTCAGTATAGTGTTCACACGTCTGGCTATTGCCGGCGAAACTAAAATCCGTTCCAATGAAATAGACAATCCTGAACCCGTGAAGCAAGTTCTTGGTCTGGATGCAAATTCGCTATATTTACACGCTATTGCTCAGAACAACCCTACTGGTTATTTTTGTCGCTACAAAGAAGAAGAAAATTTCCGACCTGACCCATGTTCAAAATTTGGTCTTCAGGCCTATCAATGGTTAAGTTATGTATCCCAAACTGAGGAAAAATTTATTCAAAGCAGATACAACATGGGGGAACGACGAGTATCTACACACAGCTTACCGGTGGATGGATTTTGTCAGGAGACCAATCAGGTTTTTCAGTTTTTAGGTTGTTTTTGGCATTCTTGCACTGACTGTAACACCAACAGGAATTCGGATGGTTCTTTGCAAGAAATACATCCAGTGAAAAAGATACCTCATTCAGAAGTCCGAAAAGCAACACTGGAAAACAAAAGACGGTTGGAAGCAGAAGGATTTGATGTAGTGGAAATGCGGGAGTGTCGATGGAAACAGTTGGCAAAAAAAATGATATTGCTTTTTTTTTGAAAACCTTGAAGTCAGTTCAACCAAAGAGACAATTGTCTTTTCAAAAAATTTTAGAAGGAGTGAAAAACGGCACATTATATGGATTTTTGTTGGTGGATATTCACACACCAAATCATTTAAAAGAAAAGTACAAAGATTTTCCTCTTATCATAAAAAACACGTGTGTGTCTAGAGACGACATTGGTGACTACATGAGAAATGTAGCTGAAGAACATGGTCTGCTTCAAAAACCCAAAAAATACTTGATCAGCAGTCATTTTGGAAAAGAAATTTTAATTAATACAGAAATGGCAAAATTTTATTTGGAAATGGGTTTGGAGATTACAAAGATCAAAGAGTTTATCGAATTTTATCCACAAAAATGCTTTGCCAAACTAGCAGATGAAATTGTAAATTCCAGAAGAGCAGCCGATACCGATCCATCCAAAGCTGTGATTGCTTTAACAAATAAACTAACGGGCAACTCTTTGTACTCGGCAAGTCTATTAAATAAAGCAAAACATCGGAACATCACTTACCATTCAGAGAAGACAGTAAACCGTGTGATCAATGATCCTCATTTCATACATTTGGATGAAATTGGTTCTGATCTTTATGAAGTGAAAAGCCTGAAACATAAAATTCGACATGATTTGCCTGTTCAAATAGGTATAAACGTGTATTTGAATTCAAAATTACACATGCTGAAGTTTTTTTATCTGTTTTTGAAAAAGTACATCCCTGATCGCTGCTTTGAGATGTTGGAAAGCGACACAGATTCAATGTATTTCAGTCTCAGTCGTGAAAGCTTGGACGACTGTGTCCCAGAAGAATTAAAAACCTCATATTTCCGAGACAAATTAATTTGGATGCCTGCCGAGGCCTGTCCCAATCATGAAGAGCAATCTATTGAATGTAGAAGCAAGAGTAATCCCTGGACAATGGAGCAATGCTGCCTGGATTTTCATTCTTTTGACAAACGCAGTCTAGGAAAAATGAAAGTGGAGTACAAAGGTACAGCTCAAGTTTCTTTGACATCAAAATCGTATTTCTGTTCAGGGGAAACAAAGAAACAAGTTTGTAAAGGTGTGAGCATATTTCAAAACCCCCTCTCCTTTGAGCAATATGTAAACGTTTTAAAGAACAATACCCCCTTGGAGATCACAAACTGTGGTTTTAGAAGTCGAAATCATCAGGTTTTTTCATACAAACAACACGAAAAAGGATTAAATTCTTTTTACCCAAAGCGTATTGTATTGGATGATGGCATCCACACTCTTCCTCTTGATCTATAATTGTTGTAACTTATGTTTCTGTAAAAATAAACAAGTCTTTCACAAAAGCAGTGGTTTTTGCAAGTTTCTCAGTTAAACTTACCTTTTTGATAAACTCCTTCCAAAACCTGTACTAGGTTTAGTTACATTTGACGGTCGCGATTTTGTACACTGATAAGCTTTCCAAAACCAGTTTACTGCTGACAAGAACTGAACAGCGTAAGCTATCAGTCGCGGTTTGCTAGCAGTGTATTCGACTAGTTATCAGTCGCGGTTTGCTGGTAGGGAGTGTAAGCAAGCAAGTCTGACTGAAAACGAAATTCGTTTATGAAAATAGGCTAGGTGATTTTAAATAACGTACTTTGTACTTTTCTCGTTCATTAGCACAAAACAGCAGAACACGAAAGGTTGTGTATGGCTTTGAAATTTGAAAATCCAGTCTCTTTCATTATTAGCGGTCCTTCTGGAGTAGGAAAAACAAAATGGATTCTACGTTTGGTAGATAATATCGATAAAATCTGCCCGGGAATTAACCAGATTTTTTATTGTTATGAAGTCTGGCAGAGTATGTTTAATGAATATTCTGAAAAAATCACATTTCGTCAAGGTCCCCCTGTTCTTGATGATTTTAAAAATTTTGAAAATTGCTTACTCATCTTAGATGACATGATGTTCACGGAAAACAGCCTCCTGTCCAAAATATTTACAATTTACTCTCATCACTACCGATTTAGCGTCTTATTTACCACTCAAAATCTCTTTCATAAAGGATTAAGAGAATTATCACTAAACGCAAAATTCATGGTTTTGTTTAAAAACTGCAAAGACAAAAAACAGGTTTCTTATTTTTTAAGTCAAATCTATCCTCAGAAATACAAATCTGTTCTGCAAGCTTATATAGACGCGACAACAAGCCCTCATGGTTATTTATTGATTGATCTTCGGTGTGAAGTGGATGATAGTGAGCGGCTCAGGACTAACATATTTCCAGGGGAAGTAAATTATATCGTTCAATAAATGGATCGTTTGCGAAAATTTGCCCCTACTCTTCATTTACTTCAAAAGGCACCACCCTCTTTGAAGAGAAGCATTATTGAAAAAGCATCCACAGAGTTCATTCGTTGTCTGTGTGATTGTTCCTATAACATATTGAAAGGAAACGTTCAAATAGCGCCCTCTAATAAACGTAAACTCAGCAAACATAAAACCAAACTACGACAACTGAGCAATAAAAAAGTGTCGCTGAAGAAAAAACGAAAAATTGTGCAGACTGGAGGTTTTCTTTCTGTGTTGCTGAATGCTCTAGCACCTGTTTTAGGGGGAGTGCTTGGAACATTGACTCAATGAAGAAACTGATTGCCTTAGAACCTGAAGTGTACCACAGTCTTACATCAAAAACAACTCACGAAAAACCTGAAAAGAAAATTTTGTCTGAATTAGACACGAAAATGCAAGAAATTTTAAATTCAGACCTACCAGCCGCTGAAAAAATGCAGTTATATAACGAAGCCTTACAGAAATCAAAATTATTTCAACAAAAAACGCAGGCGAAATCAAAACGAGTTGAAAAATTATCTGATTCTGCTATATTGTCGAAAGTTAGGAAGAAAACTAAAGCCAGGCAGCTCTTGAAAAACATCAAAGAACAAAAAAATCTAGATTTTGATGATAAAGGGCAAATCCTTTTGGACGAGCGTGTAATCCCTGGTTCAGATATAAATCAAATTTTTCAGAGTGTGTTAAACAAACAGAACCTCAATCTACCTGGTTTGCATGAATTTGAAGCTTTGCTATGGGAGAGTTTATGAGGTATTATGATCCGCAAAAAGTTGGTGCATTTTTCGGGGCTCATAGTTTTCAAAAAGTGGCAAAGTCGCCCCTAAAATGGTTGAAATCTCAAGATGTCTATACCCTCCACAAACCTGTGAGAAGACGTTTCCCACGCAGAAAAACAATAGTACCAGGAGCACATTTTCAAATGCAGGCCGATCTTATTGATTTTTCTTTCTTGAAACAATACAACGACAATTTTAAATATATTCTTGTGGTGATTGATGTTTTTTCCAAAAAAGGTTTTATATCTTTTCTCAAAGCAAAAACAAGTTCGGAAGTGATCAGAGTCTTTAAAAAAGTGTTGCCTAAAATTGGTCGTTTTCAAAAGCTCCAGACTGATTTGGGGAGTGAATTCTTCAATCGACCGTTTCAGACCTGGTTAAAACGGCAAAATATTGAACACTTTCACACACATAATTTTGACACAAAAGCCACCGTAGTTGAAAGATTGATTCGAACTTTAAAGGAAAAGCTTTGGAGATTCTTTTCCCACACCAATTCAAGACGATATGTAGACGTTTTACCACTTCTCGTCAACGCCTACAACAACAGCTATCACACTTCAATAAAGCGTGCTCCAAGTACTATCAACCCCGAAAATCAAGAAGATGTTTGGCACACTTTATATTCGCAACCGACATTAAAAGAACCTAAACTAAAAGTAAACGATAAAGTCCGCCTTTCTACAAACCGAATACGCTTTCGCAAAGGTTATCTACCCGGTTGGACAGATGAGATATTTCAAGTGGCTCGGGTATATAAAGGAAATCCTCCTTACTACAAAATCAAAGATTTGGGCGGAGATATTTTAATTGGCACCTTCTATGAAAACGAATTGCAAAAAATCTATAAAGATGATGACATGTTTCGAATTGAGACCATACTGAAAAAACGTCGGAGCAAGAGAGGTGTGGAGTATTTGGTGAAGTGGTTTGGATACCCGCCTTCCTTCAATTCGTGGGTCAAGGAAAAAGATTTCCAGAATGCCTAATATAAATCTGTCACAATCAACTTCTGACATCATTTTGTTTGCCGCTCAAGTGATAGCTGTTTATATTATCATATCAATCAGTCTCTATAATCTAACACAAACCATCGAAAACAAAGAGCTGTGGATTAGTTTGCTTTCGAGCAGTGTCGGTTACTTGTTACCCTCTCCTATGCTTTCAAAACATGTTTCTCACCCTACCGAGTAATTCATCCATTCAGTTTTATCCTGAAAACAAAGTTTCAGATTATATCGTTCATTTACCAAAAGAACTAAATTTAACCGGTCCCTGGGAAGTTGGATTAGCTGAACTTATCTATCCAAATTCGTGGTACAACATCGACACCGACAACTATTGGGTGTATTATCGTTGTGGGTATGTACAGACAATAACCAATTTCACCTGGTTATTATCAACATCCACAAGATCTTGTAGAGCAACTGCTGCAGCAAATGAAACGTGATTTTGAGGCAAGAAATCAGGAACTAATTGCCGATGGGACTTTGGTACAACCAGTCGACTTTCTATTGGATCTACAACATAATGTTCATTCACAATTGACAGAAATTCGCATTAAACATAAACCAGGAGCTCCTGTGCAAATCGATAAGGAAGGCAAGGAACATCCAGCAGTCACTTTGCGTCTTGCACCCTTCCTAGCAGAAATCATGGGTTTTAAAAATATATTTTTTCACAAAGTCGGTGTTTACACTTCAGATCGAGTGTTTGACATGGATCCAGTCTCTGCCCTTTACTTCTATTGTGATGTCATCGAATCTCGCACTGTGGGTCATACTCTAGCACCTTTGCTTGGAGTGATACCTGTTGAAGGAAAGTCTGGAGCCAATGTCGCCAAGAGATACGAAAAATTGCAATACTACCCTGTGTTAAAGAAAAATATTTCAGACATACATATTTCACTTCGGAATGATCAAGGAAATGCAATCAGATTTCGCAAGGGAAAAGTTATTGTCACTTTACATTTTCGAAAACAGAAACTGAGTCAACTATAAAGGGGAAGTACGCAGTAAAGCCTCATTATTTACAGCATTTCTTGTACTGAAAACATGCGTGCAAAATATTGTTGCGATTCTCAAGCTTATCAAAACTACTATTTAAACCAAGTTGGGCATGGTTACTTTAATGGTGCAAGATACCAGCAGGGATACGGGCTAGGAAATATATTTAGTTCTATAGCCAAAACAGTTTTACCTCTAGTCAAAAGTGGATCCAAGGCTATTGGAAAACAAGTCCTTCGCAGTGGAGTTGGTTTTGCTTCGGATGTTTTAAGCGGAAAAAACGCAAAACAGGCAGCAATTGATCGTGCAAAAGCAGCTGGTTCTAACCTTTTGAAAGCCGCCGCAAGAAAACGTAAAGCCAGACCACAAAAGACTAGAGTAGAAAAGAGGAGACGCAAGAAACATTACGACATTTTCAATTAGAATGGAGTCCTTGATACACCCCAGCTCTGCACAATCAACCACATCCCAACTGGATTTGTTCTCTGTTCCCCCGAGTCAAACTAGTTTGGATGATGGAAGCTTTACCGAATACCACCCTGTGTCCGTCTTAACCTCAACAGGACCTATTGAGTTTACAATCAGTGCTGAAAATTCCAACTACATTAACCTTGCTAACACTTTTCTCTATGTTCGTGCAAGTGTGACTGCGGCAGACGGAACAGATTTGGAGGAAGATGTAGAAATCTCACCGGAATGTAACTTTTCGCATACAATGTGGTCACAAATTGATGTTTATCTTAATGTGTCTCTTGTCACACAGTCCAATAACAACTACCCTTACCGTGCCTATATTGAAAATCTGCTTAGTTTTGGTCAAGACGCAAAATCATCACAACTTTCTGCCGTCCTGTGGTATCGGAATACAGCTGGTCAATTTGATACAAGAGGCGATGCCAACTCAGGCTACACTGTACGCAAAGCACTGGCTGCACAAAGCCGCCAAATTGATATGATGGGAAGATTACATGTGGACCTTTCATTCCAAAACCGTTATTTGCTGAATGGAGTAGAGATCCGTTTGCGATTGATTCGTTCAAAGGACATTTTTTGTTTGCATGGAAACGCAGCTGGATGTAAAGTATCCTTGAAAGAAGTGGTTTTGTTTGTGCATAAGGTCAAACCAAACTCGTCTATACAGCTTGCCCACACAAAAGCCTTGCAACTTGCTACAGCAAAATATCCGCTAAGGCGTGTTGAAGTAAAAAGCTTTACCGTACCAATGGGAAATCGAAGTATTACCAAAGAAAATTTGTTTTTGGGTCAATTGCCTACACGAATTGTGGTCGGTGTAGTGGACAACGACGCCTATAATGGTGCTATTCAAAAATCACCTTTCAATTTCAAACACAACAACATCAATTTTATTACAATTTATCGAGACGGTGTTCAAATCCCTTCAAAACCACTGCAACCTGATTTTGCAAACGACCGTTTCATTCGCAGTTACATGCGTTTGTTTACTCAAACTGGTCAATATTATCGCGACACTGGCAACGGTATTTCACGAGAGCAATTCAAGAATGGTTGTGCCTTATTTGCTTTTGATCTGACACCACAGCTGGATTCAGCCGAGATCGGATTTGAATTGATAAAACACGGAAACATACGAATTGAAATTCATTTTGCCGACGCTGTAGCACAGACTCTGACTGCTGTTGTTTTTGCTGAAAACGATAACCTATTGGAAATCGATCACGATCGACAAATTGCGTTCGATTACACAGCATGAACAGTCTGCAAATCGAAGGTTTGTTGAAGAAGGATTCTCAAGCCAAGAAAATATTCAAAAAAGTCTGTGCATTGGATGAGATAGAAGCGCCTTCCTACCCTTCTGCTTATGTGATCAACTCTGATACTAGCGATAAAAAAGGTGAACACTGGGTGGCTGTATACTTTGACAAAAACAGACGAGGAGAATATTTTGACAGCTATGGACTGCCTCCTGCGGTCCTTGGTCTAGAAGCTTACATGGATCGCTTTTCGTTGGACTGGATTTACAATCGCAAAACGATACAAAGCTTATTTTCAAATGTGTGCGGACATTATTGTGTATATTTTATTTTATTTCGTTGTCGTAATATCTCTCTGCATGCAATACTATCTGTCTTTACCTTAAATTTAACAGAAAACAATCGTCGTGTATTTGATTTTATTTGCGAATTGTACAATAAACAATAAACATATACATTTAGCGTGATACAGTATCTCGATGTTCAGGTTTCAGACACCATTCAATTTTTTGAGCAATACTTCGAATTCGTTTTTTGAAGCGACGGCGATTCAGAGCTTTAAGCATCCAGGTACTTCTTCTTGCTTCTGGAGAAGCTTGCGGCCAGTCAGTCATAATATGTACAGTTAATTTTTCATCAAAGCGTATTCTCTTCATGCTTCAATTTTGCGTTTTTTTGCTGGTTCTTGCAAGAGGTTGAGGAAGTTGACCAATTGTTCGTGGCTGTCTGACGGTAGATGACAAATATCGTCGTTTTGCGCTTTCAGACACAAGCAGTTTTGAGCCAGATAGGATACTTGGCGTCGTGGAGCCGTCACGTTTTCAACCGTAAATCGCAATTGAAATCCATCAGACAATATTTCTTGTTTTATATTCTGTATGCTTTTTTGCAGCGCGCAATTGGAATCATCTTGGCTTGTCGCCCAGAATAAGAGCAGCACATAGTCTTTCGTTTCAGATTTAGGTCGAAACAAAATATAGGGTAGACTACCCATCAGCAGAGCCACGACTTTTGTTAGTTGTTCAGGAGAGAACAGCTTTTTGTCCTTTTTCACACTGACCACCGCTTTCCTCAGCAAAGTCACAGCAGGTTGTGAAGTTGTAGCAATATTTTGAAATTCTTTCGTGAAATCCATGTTGTTTGCAATAGTTGCTTCAGCTACTGACGCTGTTTATATACCCGAAAAAAGAGAAAAAAAGATTGCGCAACTACATGAAATTGTGTCACAAGAATGGTGCAATATCCTGTTGCATCAGACTTTTTCTGGTGGTCATATTCTGTGTCCTCTGGTATCTTGCAAAATCAACGCTCGTCTGATTTTGTTTGCATCAACAACCATCTTTTTGCGTTGGTTGTCTCTGGGTCTATCATTAAAATCTCCCATATTTCTTTTGGTTTTGTAGACCTTGGTGCGTTTAATATTTCGTGGATAATTTTTGCATCTTTACAAGGGTTTTTCAATTTTGGTCTGTTTAACTTCGGGTATTTGAGAGTGATGTCTTTCACATAATCCACACCCTGTTTCTTCAGCACATATTCACACAGAGGAAACCATTTAGCATGCTCGTACCAAGGATTATCGTTTGGTTCCCAGTTCTTTAGACCTCCACCATAATAAAAACAAATAACTCGGTCGCTGTCATCCAAATAATAGAAACCGGCATCTGCCATTTTACGCGGTGTTACATGTCCTTTCACAGGCCAATTCTTGGTAAAGGACTGTAAACGTTCATCACTGTTAACCATATGTGGATTATATGGAGCATGACAAGCAAACGGTTCTTCCACATTTTCCGCAATAGAGTCAGGAACATCACACATATTTCTCTCACACAATAGTATGATTCTCGCTCACCCGCTTTATATAGAATCACGATGGATTGCGCAATAGTGATGCAATCTGGCTAGAACATGTCATGGATTGCACAATAGTGATGCAATCTGGCTAGAACATGTCATGGATTGCACAATAGTGATGCTAAAAATAGAACATGTCATGGATTGCACAATAATGTATGCAACTACATTCTCGCGGTCTGTTGTGATGGATTGCACAATGAGGATGTAACTACATTCCCACGAACTAGTGAAACATGTCAGAATCAAAAAAACCAATAACAAGTCATAAGAATGACATCAAACTTTTGAAATGATACTGTGTTGGAACTAACCTCTTCAGATTGGCCCCTCAGACCTACATAAAATTAATAAACCTAGGGCTATCTTTCTTAGAACTTTTCATCATGGAAGCACAATATAGAGAAAAACTTGGACAAGTCTGGACAAGACAGAGACAATATATTCTAACCAACAGGTGAATAAAATGTGATCTTTTTACATTATATACTAAAATTTTCTATGGACAAGTCTGGACCTGTCTACACAAAAGCAAAAATCACGGTTAAATACATCATGGGTTGTGCAACTACATTCCCACGGTCTTGTTAAAGCTTACGTCACGGATTGTGCAAGAGTGATACATTCCCACGGTCTTGTTAAAACCTTACGTCATGGATTGCACAATAGGGATGTAACTACAATCCCACTGTCTAGTTAAAAACTTGGCATTGAAATAAAGAATCAATAAAAAGTCATAATAATGACATCAAACTTTTTAACACCGTGTTGGAACTAGCTCCCTCAGATTGGTCCCCCAGACCTACATAAAATTAATAAACCTAGGGTTATCCGACCTCCTTCAAATAACATCTTGGGTTAGTTTCCTTAGAACTATGGCTAGTTCACATAGACCTAGAGTTAGCACCCTCAGACCTAGGGTTGGCTCTTTTAGAGTTGGCACTCTCAGACCTAGGGTTGGCTCTCTTAGAGTTGGCACCCTCAGACCTCCATAAAATTAGTGTCTTATGGTTAGCTTCCTCCGACCTCCTGCAAATAAAATTCGTACCCTCACATAATAGATCTACTCTAGAGTTAGTGTTAAGGGTTAGGGTTAAGGTTAAGACTAGGGTTACAACTAGAGTTAGGTTTAGGGTTAGGGTTAGGGTTAGGGTTAGGGTTAGGGTTAGGGTTAGGGTTAGGGTTAGGGTTAGGGTTAGGGTTAGGGTTAGGGTTAGGGTTAGGGTTAGGGTTAGGGTTAGGGTTAGGGTTAGGGTTAGGGTTAGGGTTAGGGTTAGGGTTAGGGTTAGGGTTAGGGTTAGGGTTAGGGTTAGGGTTAGGGTTAGGGTTAGGGTTAGGGTTAGGGTTAGGGTTAGGGTTAGGGTTAGGGTTAGGGTTAGGGTTAGGGTTAGGGTTAGGGTTAGGGTTAGGGTTAGGGTTAGGGTTAGGGTTAGGGTTAGGGTTAGGGTTAGGGTTAGGGTTAGGGTTAGGGTTAGGGTTAGGGTTAGGGTTAGGGTTAGGGTTAGGGTTAGGGTTAGGGTTAGGGTTAGGGTTAGGGTTAGGGTTAGGGTTAGGGTTAGGGTTAGGGTTAGGGTTAGGGTTAGGGTTAGGGTTAGGGTTAGGGTTAGGGTTAGGGTTAGGGTTAGGGTTAGGGTTAGGGTTAGGGTTAGGGTTAGGGTTAGGGTTAGGGTTAGGGTTAGGGTTAGGGTTAGGGTTAGGGTTAGGGTTAGGGTTAGGGTTAGGGTTAGGGTTAGGGTTAGGGTTAGGGTTAGGGTTAGGGTTAGGGTTAGGGTTAGGGTTAGGGTTAGGGTTAGGGTTAGGGTTAGGGTTAGGGTTAGGGTTAGGGTTAGGGTTAGGGTTAGGGTTAGGGTTAGGGTTAGGGTTAGGGTTAGGGTTAGGGTTAGGGTTAGGGTTAGGGTTAGGGTTAGGGTTAGGGTTAGGGTTAGGGTTAGGGTTAGGGTTAGGGTTAGGGTTAGGGTTAGGGTTAGGGTTAGGGTTAGGGTTAGGGTTAGGGTTAGGGTTAGGGTTAGGGTTAGGGTTAGGGTTAGGGTTAGGGTTAGGGTTAGGGTTAGGGTTAGGGTTAGGGTTAGGGTTAGGGTTAGGGTTAGGGTTAGGGTTAGGGTTAGGGTTAGGGTTAGGGTTAGGGTTAGGGTTAGGGTTAGGGTTAGGGTTAGGGTTAGGGTTAGGGTTAGGGTTAGGGTTAGGGTTAGGGTTAGGGTTAGGGTTAGGGTTAGGGTTAGGGTTAGGGTTAGGGTTAGGGTTAGGGTTAGGGTTAGGGTTAGGGTTAGGGTTAGGGTTAGGGTTAGGGTTAGGGTTAGGGTTAGGGTTAGGGTTAGGGTTAGGGTTAGGGTTAGGGTTAGGGTTAGGGTTAGGGTTAGGGTTAGGGTTAGGGTTAGGGTTAGGGTTAGGGTTAGGGTTAGGGTTAGGGTTAGGGTTAGGGTTAGGGTTAGGGTTAGGGTTAGGGTTAGGGTTAGGGTTAGGGTTAGGGTTAGGGTTAGGGTTAGGGTTAGGGTTAGGGTTAGGGTTAGGGTTAGGGTTAGGGTTAGGGTTAGGGTTAGGGTTAGGGTTAGGGTTAGGGTTAGGGTTAGGGTTAGGGTTAGGGTTAGGGTTAGGGTTAGGGTTAGGGTTAGGGTTAGGGTTAGGGTTAGGGTTAGGGTTAGGGTTAGGGTTAGGGTTAGGGTTAGGGTTAGGGTTAGGGTTAGGGTTAGGGTTAGGGTTAGGGTTAGGGTTAGGGTTAGGGTTAGGGTTAGGGTTAGGGTTAGGGTTAGGGTTAGGGTTAGGGTTAGGGTTAGGGTTAGGGTTAGGGTTAGGGTTAGGGTTAGGGTTAGGGTTAGGGTTAGGGTTAGGGTTAGGGTTAGGGTTAGGGTTAGGGTTAGGGTTAGGGTTAGGGTTAGGGTTAGGGTTAGGGTTAGGGTTAGGGTTAGGGTTAGGGTTAGGGTTAGGGTTAGGGTTAGGGTTAGGGTTAGGGTTAGGGTTAGGGTTAGGGTTAGGGTTAGGGTTAGGGTTAGGGTTAGGGTTAGGGTTAGGGTTAGGGTTAGGGTTAGGGTTAGGGTTAGGGTTAGGGTTAGGGTTAGGGTTAGGGTTAGGGTTAGGGTTAGGGTTAGGGTTAGGGTTAGGGTTAGGGTTAGGGTTAGGGTTAGGGTTAGGGTTAGGGTTAGGGTTAGGGTTAGGGTTAGGGTTAGGGTTAGGGTTAGGGTTAGGGTTAGGGTTAGGGTTAGGGTTAGGGTTAGGGTTAGGGTTAGGGTTAGGGTTAGGGTTAGGGTTAGGGTTAGGGTTAGGGTTAGGGTTAGGGTTAGGGTTAGGGTTAGGGTTAGGGTTAGGGTTAGGGTTAGGGTTAGGGTTAGGGTTAGGGTTAGGGTTAGGGTTAGGGTTAGGGTTAGGGTTAGGGTTAGGGTTAGGGTTAGGGTTAGGGTTAGGGTTAGGGTTAGGGTTAGGGTTAGGGTTAGGGTTAGGGTTAGGGTTAGGGTTAGGGTTAGGGTTAGGGTTAGGGTTAGGGTTAGGGTTAGGGTTAGGGTTAGGGTTAGGGTTAGGGTTAGGGTTAGGGTTAGGGTTAGGGTTAGGGTTAGGGTTAGGGTTAGGGTTAGGGTTAGGGTTAGGGTTAGGGTTAGGGTTAGGGTTAGGGTTAGGGTTAGGGTTAGGGTTAGGGTTAGGGTTAGGGTTAGGGTTAGGGTTAGGGTTAGGGTTAGGGTTAGGGTTAGGGTTAGGGTTAGGGTTAGGGTTAGGGTTAGGGTTAGGGTTAGGGTTAGGGTTAGGGTTAGGGTTAGGGTTAGGGTTAGGGTTAGGGTTAGGGTTAGGGTTAGGGTTAGGGTTAGGGTTAGGGTTAGGGTTAGGGTTAGGGTTAGGGTTAGGGTTAGGGTTAGGGTTAGGGTTAGGGTTAGGGTTAGGGTTAGGGTTAGGGTTAGGGTTAGGGTTAGGGTTAGGGTTAGGGTTAGGGTTAGGGTTAGGGTTAGGGTTAGGGTTAGGGTTAGGGTTAGGGTTAGGGTTAGGGTTAGGGTTAGGGTTAGGGTTAGGGTTAGGGTTAGGGTTAGGGTTAGGGTTAGGGTTAGGGTTAGGGTTAGGGTTAGGGTTAGGGTTAGGGTTAGGGTTAGGGTTAGGGTTAGGGTTAGGGTTAGGGTTAGGGTTAGGGTTAGGGTTAGGGTTAGGGTTAGGGTTAGGGTTAGGGTTAGGGTTAGGGTTAGGGTTAGGGTTAGGGTTAGGGTTAGGGTTAGGGTTAGGGTTAGGGTTAGGGTTAGGGTTAGGGTTAGGGTTAGGGTTAGGGTTAGGGTTAGGGTTAGGGTTAGGGTTAGGGTTAGGGTTAGGGTTAGGGTTAGGGTTAGGGTTAGGGTTAGGGTTAGGGTTAGGGTTAGGGTTAGGGTTAGGGTTAGGGTTAGGGTTAGGGTTAGGGTTAGGGTTAGGGTTAGGGTTAGGGTTAGGGTTAGGGTTAGGGTTAGGGTTAGGGTTAGGGTTAGGGTTAGGGTTAGGGTTAGGGTTAGGGTTAGGGTTAGGGTTAGGGTTAGGGTTAGGGTTAGGGTTAGGGTTAGGGTTAGGGTTAGGGTTAGGGTTAGGGTTAGGGTTAGGGTTAGGGTTAGGGTTAGGGTTAGGGTTAGGGTTAGGGTTAGGGTTAGGGTTAGGGTTAGGGTTAGGGTTAGGGTTAGGGTTAGGGTTAGGGTTAGGGTTAGGGTTAGGGTTAGGGTTAGGGTTAGGGTTAGGGTTAGGGTTAGGGTTAGGGTTAGGGTTAGGGTTAGGGTTAGGGTTAGGGTTAGGGTTAGGGTTAGGGTTAGGGTTAGGGTTAGGGTTAGGGTTAGGGTTAGGGTTAGGGTTAGGGTTAGGGTTAGGGTTAGGGTTAGGGTTAGGGTTAGGGTTAGGGTTAGGGTTAGGGTTAGGGTTAGGGTTAGGGTTAGGGTTAGGGTTAGGGTTAGGGTTAGGGTTAGGGTTAGGGTTAGGGTTAGGGTTAGGGTTAGGGTTAGGGTTAGGGTTAGGGTTAGGGTTAGGGTTAGGGTTAGGGTTAGGGTTAGGGTTAGGGTTAGGGTTAGGGTTAGGGTTAGGGTTAGGGTTAGGGTTAGGGTTAGGGTTAGGGTTAGGGTTAGGGTTAGGGTTAGGGTTAGGGTTAGGGTTAGGGTTAGGGTTAGGGTTAGGGTTAGGGTTAGGGTTAGGGTTAGGGTTAGGGTTAGGGTTAGGGTTAGGGTTAGGGTTAGGGTTAGGGTTAGGGTTAGGGTTAGGGTTAGGGTTAGGGTTAGGGTTAGGGTTAGGGTTAGGGTTAGGGTTAGGGTTAGGGTTAGGGTTAGGGTTAGGGTTAGGGTTAGGGTTAGGGTTAGGGTTAGGGTTAGGGTTAGGGTTAGGGTTAGGGTTAGGGTTAGGGTTAGGGTTAGGGTTAGGGTTAGGGTTAGGGTTAGGGTTAGGGTTAGGGTTAGGGTTAGGGTTAGGGTTAGGGTTAGGGTTAGGGTTAGGGTTAGGGTTAGGGTTAGGGTTAGGGTTAGGGTTAGGGTTAGGGTTAGGGTTAGGGTTAGGGTTAGGGTTAGGGTTAGGGTTAGGGTTAGGGTTAGGGTTAGGGTTAGGGTTAGGGTTAGGGTTAGGGTTAGGGTTAGGGTTAGGGTTAGGGTTAGGGTTAGGGTTAGGGTTAGGGTTAGGGTTAGGGTTAGGGTTAGGGTTAGGGTTAGGGTTAGGGTTAGGGTTAGGGTTAGGGTTAGGGTTAGGGTTAGGGTTAGGGTTAGGGTTAGGGTTAGGGTTAGGGTTAGGGTTAGGGTTAGGGTTAGGGTTAGGGTTAGGGTTAGGGTTAGGGTTAGGGTTAGGGTTAGGGTTAGGGTTAGGGTTAGGGTTAGGGTTAGGGTTAGGGTTAGGGTTAGGGTTAGGGTTAGGGTTAGGGTTAGGGTTAGGGTTAGGGTTAGGGTTAGGGTTAGGGTTAGGGTTAGGGTTAGGGTTAGGGTTAGGGTTAGGGTTAGGGTTAGGGTTAGGGTTAGGGTTAGGGTTAGGGTTAGGGTTAGGGTTAGGGTTAGGGTTAGGGTTAGGGTTAGGGTTAGGGTTAGGGTTAGGGTTAGGGTTAGGGTTAGGGTTAGGGTTAGGGTTAGGGTTAGGGTTAGGGTTAGGGTTAGGGTTAGGGTTAGGGTTAGGGTTAGGGTTAGGGTTAGGGTTAGGGTTAGGGTTAGGGTTAGGGTTAGGGTTAGGGTTAGGGTTAGGGTTAGGGTTAGGGTTAGGGTTAGGGTTAGGGTTAGGGTTAGGGTTAGGGTTAGGGTTAGGGTTAGGGTTAGGGTTAGGGTTAGGGTTAGGGTTAGGGTTAGGGTTAGGGTTAGGGTTAGGGTTAGGGTTAGGGTTAGGGTTAGGGTTAGGGTTAGGGTTAGGGTTAGGGTTAGGGTTAGGGTTAGGGTTAGGGTTAGGGTTAGGGTTAGGGTTAGGGTTAGGGTTAGGGTTAGGGTTAGGGTTAGGGTTAGGGTTAGGGTTAGGGTTAGGGTTAGGGTTAGGGTTAGGGTTAGGGTTAGGGTTAGGGTTAGGGTTAGGGTTAGGGTTAGGGTTAGGGTTAGGGTTAGGGTTAGGGTTAGGGTTAGGGTTAGGGTTAGGGTTAGGGTTAGGGTTAGGGTTAGGGTTAGGGTTAGGGTTAGGGTTAGGGTTAGGGTTAGGGTTAGGGTTAGGGTTAGGGTTAGGGTTAGGGTTAGGGTTAGGGTTAGGGTTAGGGTTAGGGTTAGGGTTAGGGTTAGGGTTAGGGTTAGGGTTAGGGTTAGGGTTAGGGTTAGGGTTAGGGTTAGGGTTAGGGTTAGGGTTAGGGTTAGGGTTAGGGTTAGGGTTAGGGTTAGGGTTAGGGTTAGGGTTAGGGTTAGGGTTAGGGTTAGGGTTAGGGTTAGGGTTAGGGTTAGGGTTAGGGTTAGGGTTAGGGTTAGGGTTAGGGTTAGGGTTAGGGTTAGGGTTAGGGTTAGGGTTAGGGTTAGGGTTAGGGTTAGGGTTAGGGTTAGGGTTAGGGTTAGGGTTAGGGTTAGGGTTAGGGTTAGGGTTAGGGTTAGGGTAGGGTTAGGGTTAGGGTTAGGGTTAGGGTTAGGGTTAGGGTTAGGGTTAGGGTTAGGGTTAGGGTTAGGGTTAGGGTTAGGGTTAGGGTTAGGGTTAGGGTTAGGGTTAGGGTTAGGGTTAGGGTTAGGGTTAGGGTTAGGGTTAGGGTTAGGGTTAGGGTTAGGGTTAGGGTTAGGGTTAGGGTTAGGGTAGGGTTAGGGTTAGGGTTAGGGTTAGGGTTAGGGTTAGGGTTAGGGTTAGGGTTAGGGTTAGGGTTAGGGTTAGGGTTAGGGTTAGGGTTAGGGTTAGGGTTAGGGTTAGGGTTAGGGTTAGGGTTAGGGTTAGGGTTAGGTGGGTTAGGTGTTAGGGTTAGGGTTAGGGTTAGGGTTAGGGTTAGGGTTAGGGTTAGGGTTAGGGTTAGGGTTAGGGTTAGGGTTAGGGTTAGGGTTAGGGTAGGTTAGGGTTAGGGTTAGGGGTTAGGGTAGGGTTAGGGTTAGGGGTAGGGTTGGGTTAGGGGTTAGGGTTAGGGTAGGGGTGGGTTTGGGTAGGGTTTAGGGGTTAGGGGTTAGGGTTAGGGTTAGGGGTAGGGGAGGGGGTCGGAGGGG